>OX359274.1:2404565-3119565 GCA_947179155.2 Hedera helix | reverse complement strand
GAGAAAGAATGATCTCCTTCAAAACTTCATTCCATCATTCCATAGGAGGCATAATCACTAGGTGGAAGCTAAACCTATACTCTCGATGATATCATCTAATGCATTAAAAGGGAATATCCAAGAGTACCACAAAAATGCAGATTTATAAATCAAGGATTATATTGCAATGTTAAGTGAGACACATAAATTCAACAAGTAAATATCGAATACAACACTACTTAATCATATCTAATACTCATCGACGAAAAACAAGCCAACATGAAAACCTCAAGACTCCAAAAGTGCTATTTCCACTCTATATTCTGAAATGGATCCTTTTGTTATCCCAGATTGATTATAGGAAGAATGCTTCTAAATAAACATCAAAGAAGCCCAAATCAACAAGAAGCTAAATATCCCAGTTGATGCAGTCCTGCCTGCGTTGTTCTTAGGTGGTCCTGAAGAAAAAGATTCAGATTAGAACGACAGGGATTGCTTAACAACGTAAATGGTAATCATTGTTAGTTAGATTTACAGAGTTCAGAATTGTTATCCATCTTCGTTCTACTTGGATCTTTGCAGGCATACTGTTTCACTTTTTACCCTGTGTAATATTTTCAATAAGGTTACTTTCAGTTCTTATTTCTTTGTAGCTTAATTAATTTGGTATTATGATATAATGTCATAATGCAGAATTGCAGATATACCAAAGAGGACCAGGGCAGCCTTAAAATTATATAAACAGTTAACTTAAACACGAATTAGCCAGATATTAAATTCAGAACAATGCCAATATATACTACATTGGCAAGAGATCTTCTAGTTGTGATCCGAAAGATCTTGTCTTCCAAATTTCATAGTAAAAATTATTGCGAGAACCTTATCAACTAGCTAGTAATGTAAACAATGCTATATTTCAAATACAAAACTAGATGTCTTTTTAACTAGTATGCATGTATAAACATGGCTGGATTTTGTAAAGATTGAGATATATGGTTTTCACAGTATTGTAAAAGAAAGAATACAGCCATAATATATTTATCTTTCGTAGGTTTTAGGTCACTGGTGGGAAGAATTATTAAGATGACAGCAAAATATCTAACAGATCTTTTGAAAATTGGTAATCTACAAATAGGATAAGCAATTTTCCTACACTCACTTTAAAGAATGTTTGTGCACAACACCATAGAGATTACTCCCGTTAAGGCACCAAATGAATATTGTTCCTCGAGAAACTTTTCAAAAAGAAGTCGCCACAAACAATGTTTACTGGGGTTACTTCTTACAGCCATTAAGGAATTAAAAACACAAGTGTCAACCCATTTTTGTACCAAACAGTTGACGATTTAGTATACTGAACTACCTTACAAATTATTCTAACTAGCAGACTTCAAATTTATTATGCAAAGATGGATAATTGGATATATAAATAGGAGGTGAGACAGGTTACCTGATGCTGGCATTGAGGGGGAGGAGGAGTTTGAGCTTCTTGTACCTTTACCTGTACCTGGGAAAATAAATAAATTAAAAGATAAAACTAGTTAACGTAACTGTGCACCATTCAAAACTAGAAGGAATTGAAAATTTCTAGTTGTTATTTGGGAGCTGATAAATGCATTCCATTTTTAAGCTAGGAAATTGATTAATGCACCAACTTTTAGTTAATTGTGTTTCACTCATATACCAAGCAGTGCTCTACTTCAACTCATTTGTCCGTTTGGTAGGAAGAATAGAAAAATAGATGGATTTAAAATAAGGGGGACCAACTTTCTCTTTCCTAATGAGAAAGGGAACGTGTCTTCCATTAAGTTGTTTCGCAAAATACTAGTGTGAGGGCAAGGAGTTTTTTTTTAGCCAGGGTACATTTTTCATTGTTTGGTAGGGAAAGAAACATGGTTTTCATGAGTATACTTTACCATCATAGCCTCATGCTTTTAGAGACACATGTATATATAATTTTAATAATTCCCCTGCTTTTTTTGGCTCAATAATTGGGATGAAAATTTGTTGGACAAGATACCAAACAAGGGGAAAATCCCTTCAAGCCCCCATCCCAATTTTCCATTTTCCCCTTCATGTTTTCTTTCTTATTTCTTACAAAACAGGATAAAATCCCTTCACCTGTTCACTTTCCATCATATTAGATACTTTTTTCTTCTTCTCCAGCTACAAAGTAAGCAGAAGTAACTTTCCCTTCCCATCCCTTCTCTACTAAACTTTTTTAATTTTGCCACTATCCTAACCATCACAATGAACAATATTCCAAACAAGGGAAGAAACCATTCGATCTGTGGCCAACTCACAAAGTTACAATTCACCAATGAGTACAATCATTGGACCAAAATAAACATTTGGGAATTTAGAGGAGTCACAAGAAACCCAAAATATATATATTACTCCCTACCTCCCACAAATGTCCCATTTAAATTTTTTACCAACATCAAGTATGCATTGTTTTCCATGATTATCATTAAATGTAATAAATTGCTAACTTGGTAGTGTCTAAAAGTACTATTAAGTTGTTAATTTAGTATCGGTGACAGACATGATATCGAAACTTACCATTTTGTCTTTATACTACCATCAACAAAATACTAAGAAAAATAATATATTTTGCAACAGAATTTTTTGTTGCGAGTAAACAAATAAATAAATTATGCATTACTCAAATATTACTAGCAATAAAGCTGGATTTGTTTTAGCAAATTTGACTACTTTTATGGGTTATGAAACGCCAAAATGAAGAAGTATTGTGATGATATACAGACCTGTGCAGGAACTGACATTGCCGACCATACCGCACAATTTGGGAAGACCAATGGCCTCAGTGACATTAATACCGAAAGATTTTAACAAGCCAGGGTTACTATAGAGATTGCAGAGACAGGAAAGCTCTTTTGTCACCGCTTCTTTTAGCGGATCACAGCATGACGACGGCGGCTTGGTTGTGGAATTGAGGTAATTGGCGCATGGCACCAGCTTTGAAGCGCATGACGGAAGATTTTGCCCTTCCGCCACCCTACTCACCGCCAACATCGCCGCAACCACCATCACCGCTACTAGCAACGTACTACTGTTCATCTACGTAATAGTAAAATCCCCAATTAATTACTCTCTCTATATCTCTCTATGTGAATTTGCTCTCTCTGTATATGTATGTATATATGTATATATATATATATATAATAAATCTATAATACATTTATTTTTTGATGGTCAATTTGGTGGTTGTGGTGGTTACCCCTTTTTTCTGCTTTCATTCTATCGTCTTTACTTCCTTTTTATTTTATTCTTGACTTGTGTTTTCTATATATCACACGCAACCGTCTTCACTCCCTCGTTATATAGGCGTTATGTGTAAAAATTATATAAATTAAAATAAAATATTTATAAATTTAGAGAATTAAATTAAAAAAATAAAATAGTCGTATAATTAAATTATATTATAGAGACAAAAAACAAAAAAAATGTAACACAAATTCCCTATAAATCGGGAAAATCGTTTTATAAAATAGATTTAAACGTTTATTGTGTTTTATTAATTTATTTTAACTTTTTTTTTAAATAATATGAAACTTGAAATTATAATGAACCAGTCACCAAATGAATAGATTATATAAGTTTATAATAAATTATGTTTAATTGATCCTAAATAAAATTATTGTCTATATGAAATACTGAAATCGCGATTTATGTATTTTTACGAAATTTAGAATAAATGAGGTCGGAATTACTATAAATCTACCAATAAACAGACTCCCTTGGGGTGATTAATTCTACTTAATTTTGATCTGCACACAAGGGATTTGTTAATTACTAAGGTTAAATGTAATGTAGGATATTAATCCAGGAAAATTTGATAATGTAGAACAGTATTTGTTATTAATAAAGCATGGTACGTAGTCTGTCTACATCCAAATGAGCTGTATAACTATGTATAGGATTGTTATTTTATCTATTTAACAAACATTATCTTTATTATTGGAGCAGTAATTCTGATGAGTATATATATATATATATATATATAAACATTAACTACTAGTGATTTCCCGGTATATATGACAAGCTGAATGCCATTTACCCTCAAAAGTGTACTAATAATGATATCCCCCAATCAAATCAGTAGGATTATTAATTAATACTGAGTATATCATAATTGGATCATTGTAAAGAGATGATTGTTTTTTCAAAATTGAATTTATGATTTGTGTCTTGAAAAAGTCATTTATTATGAAATTCAGTAATATATTTGAATTCATATCTTTAAAGTTCAAATAAGTTAAATTTGGATAGATGATTCTAGCTAGAAATTATTAAAGAGTTTTGCTACGTATCATATCAAATTTACGTCAATATTAAATATCAATTTTTGCGGATACATAAGATAAGAAAGAATGAGTTTTATGTCGATATTATATGTCGACAGATATGAATATATAAGATAAAAAAGAATTAAGAAAAATTTACATATTATTATTTTATTGTATCGTCTAAAATTTTACGTTAGTCGTAATTTAATTTTTTTTATTATATTTACGTGAATATTTATATCATTTTCTATTAGATACAATAAATACCCCCATCACATTTAAATTTGATTAATCAATGCCAAATTGAGAGGGGTGAGTGGGCTTCACATGACTAATTAGGTTTGCATGTGGACATTGATTAATCAAATTTGAATGTGATGGGGGTATTTATTGTATCTAGCTGCAGTGGCAGCTGGCACAATGACTCTGGCTGCCCAAAATGTACAGACTCCGTCCTCAACATGCTGTACCATTCAATGATCTACCACCTACTTGAATACATTAATGCTGTATCATTCCATATGTTTTAATGTCTATATATATATGATCATAATCAATGCACACAAGGTCTGGACCCAGTCCCCAACCTAGATGAAATATTTTTATTAATGTTAGAGATGTATCAAATTTCAATATAAATTGATTGGGGCAATCTATCACTGATTGTCACACATAAACACTTATATTTATATGTATTTATGTATTTCAAACAAGCTTCAATAGATTTGTATATCAAAATTACTCCGAGTTATTAGAGATGTGCAATATTTGTTGATTGATTTGGAGGTGTACATGTATTGTCGAGTCTAGTTGAATGAACATGCAAACTTGCGGTTAATCTTGGGCGTTAAGCAAAAAGAATGATTTTGACGTAGAAAATATTAGGAATATTCGACCGACCCATATATGCATATTTAAAATTATATCTTAATTCAAAAAGTTAATTTTTTATGTCTATGGTCTATTATTTTTCTCTTTAAGCTTCAACATGGGACTACCATATCTATGACCCAAGTTCATAGTCATGAATTTAATATCAATTATTGAAAATATTTAACCTATATATGCTCATCTAAAATTATATTTAAACAAAAAAAGGTTAACTTTTTATGTCTATGGTATATTAAAATATATATTTTATAAAAAAAATTCTTATATTTTGATGTAAGACTTTACTATTACGCGATATCTCATCAAAAAAAGTATCAAATGATTTTGGCAATAGTTAACAAACGGGCCCTCAATGAATCTTGTTGGATTTAATGTTTTGCATAACTTTTTTATTCAAAAGCATTCATAGTTTTCTTACCAAAAAAATTACTTTGAGATAATAATTTTTAAATTTGAGTAGAAAATTATAATTTAAATAAATTTAAGTAATTTATTAAATTTTAAATTTTATTTATATTTAAATCGTTTATAATTAAATTTTTAATTAAACGAGTACGGATTTATTTATTTTACGGCCTTAGTATTGGTAGCTGTGAGAAAGAGGTTGGACCAAACCAATTAAACAAAGCAAATGCTATTGACTTGTGTTGCTTTCTTTACAGTGTGATATACTATTACGAATTCAACAAGTTAGTTGTGGCGTTCACACTTGTGTTCAGACGGTCTACCCGTTTTTTAAAATGAAAACGTAAACGATTACTTGACAGAAACACAAAAAGATTAAATAAAACATAATAATAAAATATCACCTTCAGTACTCCATATGAGATTAAAAAAAATTAAATTTTTACCAAGTATAGATTATTAAATTCATATTGCTGATATATATAGTTTTCATTTTATGTTTCTTTTTTTCTTTCTTTCTCAACTTCCAAATGTTAGGTTTTGGATATCTTTAGGTTTTAATCAAAAGGGTGAGGAATTCCACAAATTTTGATCAATTCACATGACAAATTAATTAACAACACTTATAAGATCAATATTAACTTTTAAAAAGTTAATTTTAAATATTTTTAAACTTAAAATTGGCATGAATTCATTTAGTTTATGTCAATATAATTATGAATATCATAAACTGACTAAAAAGTACTACTGGTTATAAAATTTATTATTTTCAAATTTTTTATGAATCATGTCGATTTTGAATTTGAAATGTTTGAAATTGATTTTTTAGAAGTCAATATTGATTTTATAATTTAGAATAGAGAGAATATTATTCGCTGAACTTGTAAAAACTCAACTTACATGTGTGCAAACATAAATCACCAACTACTTGGACTCAAATTTTATTTTTTTAGAAAAAAAATCATTTTATGAAAATATCAAATTAATTTGTAAAAATATTAATTTTGCAAACACAACATTGAAGGTGGAAATCGATATTTTCGTAAGACTCTACTCACATGAAGGTAGACCCTACTTACTATTTATGTGAGTAGAGACTTGTAAAATTATTAATTTTTTTTATGAAAATATCAATCATCTTTTTTATATTTTATTCTATAAAAGAAAGTGATTGTAAAGATGAACTAACTACATGTGAAAATGTGTTGAGGCAAAATAAAAAAGCCCAAGCATATGACCTGGCCCGTAGTAGCTGATTTATGTTTTGTTTTGGGATATGCTGGGTGGCCCATTTATTGTTTAAGGCCCAACCCTTCCATCTTGCCATATCTAAACTTCTGAATTGTTTTAGGCTTTAAGCATCGTAATGAAATTTAAGATATCTCTATTGGTACTGATTGAAACTAAATAATTTGTTATACTGAATTCTAAAAGCAATGTAATGGACTAAAATAGTCATGTTATATTTGGATTGAAATAATAGAATAAATGAAAGAATAAAATAGATAAAAAAATAAAATAGAAAATAAAATGATTTTATCCAATTCTAACTGGAATAAGTTATTCTATACATTCTTTCAAATAATAAAATTTATAAATTTGGGAGGGATAAAAATGGTCAATTCATTTTAAATAGAGCAACCATACATAATTTTTTTATTTTATAAAAATGAGTCATTTTATTTCTACATTTATTCTTCCGATCCAAACATAATATTAATAAAAGAGGTTTGATATATTGCTTATCTAATAATAAGTCTAAGTGCACAAATTTGAAATATAAATTTAAATACTTACTTAATTTATATTATTAAAAAATAAAAACAAGATATTAAAATTAGTATTATATTTTATTTTTTAATAATATAAATTAAATACATATTTGAATTTGTATTTTAAGTCTGTGTCTTAGACTTGTCCCTTATCTAAAGCAGAGATATAGTACAGGGTGGGCCAGTCTAAACATTTGGACACTTGATCACTTGTGGCTAAGAAATTGGGCCAACCTAAGCTCTGTAGTTTAGTCAGAAACGGTACAATAATTATTTTAAGCATCTCTGTCACAAAACAATTTTTTGTACTAATAGCAGTTTGAATGTCACTCATAAAAAGTAGAACTCCTAGGCGTTAAAAGAATTACTGTATTCCTCTAAAAGTCGTCCTCTCGTACCTAACGATGCTATCAAGTTACACAAATATTTTTAAATTTAACATTAGTATTATTTTATTATAATGCTGTCATTATTAATCTAACTATTATTATATTTAATGTGCTATTAACCTAACCCATCATTATATTTAATAATAAATATAAAATAAAAAAAACTTTTTCTTGTACGAGTAAATAAAAGTTGGGCTTTAGTTGCGTTTGTACGAGGAAATAAAATAAAGGATAAATTTATAAGTTCTCTTAATATATGTCTTAAATATATATATTAAGTATAAAAAATAAGAGATGAAATTTATTAAATGTTATTTATTTATGTATTTGTATTAAATTTAATACATGAAATCCACTAACATATTTTTTTTTATGCATTGAATTCAGTACAAATATATAAATAAATAATATTTAGTGAGTCTCATATCTTATTTTTCATATTCAGTAATCAATATATACTCTTAGACACATGTTAAGAAAATTCTAAATTTATATACATAAAATTAACTATAAAAATTAATTATTTTATTAATTTTAATTGTTAAAAAATAATATTTAATTAAAATTTAAGTTATATTTATAATTAAATATTGTGTATATAAAATAATAAAAGTTAAGCACTACTACCCCACCATAAAGGTATATTCCTGACACTCTACCGTAAAAACAGAGCGTACGAATATCTCTAATTGAGTTTGGTTAAGATATTCTAGCTTTCACCAGTAACTCACTACAAAGTTACCCAGTTTTATTATTTTTAAAAATTAAATAAATTAAATAAATTACATTAAATTTAATTTTAAAAAATTAAATTCAATGTTATATTTTAAAATAAGGGAGAAAAAAAGAGAAGATAGAGCTAAAAAAAAAGCAAAAGCATGTGACAGTCTTTGATTCAAACCCAAAAGAAAGATAATTTGTCTTTTCTTTTTCTTAAAAAAAAAAAAGGCTTTTACTTTCACTAAGCACTTCAATAGGAAAGATTACTAGAATCTATTATTAGACTCTATATAAAGCTGCTACAAGCTTTCATTACGTTCTCCCAATCTAGTTCACCATTCCATCTATATTTTCTCCAAAGAAATGTCAAATCTTGGCCTGCCCTTGTTCCTACTATTGTCTTTCCATTACATGACTAATATTGCAGATTCTGCTCCAGCCAGAACTTCAAACCCTAGGGCGACAAATTTCATAAAAATCTCATGCAGAGCTACTCTGTATCCCGTCTTATGTTTCAATTCGCTCTCAAGTTACGCCAGTAAAATCCAACAAAGCGAGCGTCAACTTGCTGAAGCCGCCTTGACAGTAAGCCTGGCAAAGGCGCAATCGACCACAATGTTTATATACAAAATGACCAAAGCGGCAGGAATAAAGCCGAGGGAGTACCAAGCTGTGAGGGACTGTGTTGATAACATGGGTGACAGCGTTGATCAGCTCAACAGATCCATGAAGGAGCTTGATCATATGGCCGGTCGGGTCAGGGGTCAGGATTTCATGTGGCATGTGAGCAATGTGCAGACATGGGTTAGTGCTGCTCTTACTGATGAGAACACTTGTCTTGATGGCTTTTCTGGGCCCTCCATGGAAGGGAATGTCAAGGCTGGTATTAAGAGAAGGATTGTCAATGTTGCACAAGTCACTAGCAATGCGCTTGCGCTGGTGAATCGGTTCGCAGAAAGACACAGAGCTAGAGCTGCTGCTGCTGCCACCAATTTGCCATAGGCCTAAGTTTAAGTCACATAGTTTTTTTTTTTGTGTGTGTATTTTTTTAGTGGAAGATCTAGTTTTTCCTTGTCCGATATATAATAATAATAATTAGCAGTACTTTTTACATGGTTGCTGAAGTCATGAAAATGCTTTAGACTTGGTTTTGAAAGGTGTCTATGTACAGTTATGTTGTTATTATGTCCAAGTAAGGCTGTTTTTTGGTAAGTTTGTATCATGGTTTCCCTTATCTTGTATAATACAAAAGTTAAGCTGGAATATATATATTCTCTCTCTGTGGCTGCCCATTCAAATTTCAAGAGACTTTGTAAAATGGTGCTCTCGCATGCCAAATAAAACAAGTGGCTGCTATTATTCTAAATAATTTTCAGTGGGTTCCTCGTGTCTTCAACTTTTTTAAAATATGCAAGATCTGTATCTTCTGTGGTGTTTCCGGCATGCTTTTGTGGAAATTTGGCGACCAAATATTGTTGCAAGTTGGCCTGATTTGGCCGTAAAGATATTCCTCTTGTTTTTTGTTTATTGAAAATATTCAACTCTACTCTTTAAGAATTTGGATTAAAAATTATTCATTCGTACGTAGAGTTACATTTACATAATATTTGTATAGTGTTCTTGATAAGTACCCTTATAAGAGAAAAAATTATTCAGTATTCTTGGAATATTGTTACGTGGTGCCTCTGGCTAATAACATACTGTCATTTCAGTATGTACAATAAATTGAAATATAAAAAATTCACTACATATGTTAAAATAATAGTATATGATTTATCTGAAGCATTATATGATAATATCTCAAGAACACTCTATAAGAAGAGGTGTAGGTAAATTTGTTTAACATACAAAGTGTGCATGGGAGGATATGCTGCGTAATTAGCGGGATGTATGGAAGAAAACTGTAGAAGGTTGTCATTTTCAGTTGGATTTAATTTTGTATGATAAGTAAATTTAAGGGGACAACTTTGGACATATTGCATAAGACCGAATCTAATGATGGTTCAAATATTCAAATTTAGGTGTTGAAATTCAACCTTTTAGCCGCACCAATATCTTTTGATGCATATATATATATATCTATGGATAAATTGTGTGTGTGTGTGTGTGTTTTGATCAGTGTACTGCTTTCTGTTTCACCAAAGAATTTCATTTTGATTTAATTTCATGTAATTTATGTAAATAGTAAGTCTTGAAAATAATAAATTTTAATAAAGAGTGATATATTTTGAATAATTTATAATATTTATGTTTATATTAACTAAAATTAAATAAACTTATATTAATCTTGAAATTTTAAATTTTATTAATTGATTTCAAAAAATTAAAATAGGACCTTTTTGTGGTATTATATGAACCATCTTCCGATTGAGATTGATTCAATAAAAGAAAGTAAAAAAGAAGAAAAAAAAAAAAGTAAGAATAGAGTTTCGTGAAATTACTTCACGAGGCCAAATAGAATACTCTCATATAATATTTTTTTAATTTTAAAATTAATAATATATTTTAACCTTTTATGTTAATTTATAAAATTTTAAACTTTAAAATGCAGAAGTTGTTTCAGTGATATATCATGATAAATATTTTTATAAATATAGTGACGGCTTGGTGCCCGTATCCCTATTTTCAGCCGACAGTGTGACCCTCTCTAACATTGAAAAATAGTAATGATTGAGGAATCCTTTACAAAAATACAAAAATAAATAAATAAATAAATAAATAAATAAATAAATAATAAACAGTATAATAAAAAAAACAATAGAATTTGAAAACAATATTAATTTGTTTATATTTGTTTTTTTTTATCAAATTTAAATTAAATTATTCTCTTTTCGTTTTAAATTATAAAATTAATATTGACTTTTAAAAAATAAATTTAAATATTTTCAAATTTAGAATTTATATGAATTCATTTAATTTATATTAATATAATTATGAATATTATAAATTAGTTAACAAGTATTATTAATTATAAAATTTATTATTTTAAAATTTTAAAATTCAAAGTATATCTCGGTATATGAGCCAATCTAGACTAAACCCTTTGGCTACGTTTGATTATAATCTCATGATATGAATTATAATTTTAAAATTATATTTGTTTACAAGTATTATACTTAAGATAAATTATTAATTATAAAATTATTTTATTTTTAAATTTGGACTTAAAATTAGTAATACATAGATTATAAAATGACTTAATAATCTTGAAGTTATAATTCTGATTAAATATAGTATTAAATAATTTTTTATATTAAATTATTTTATAATTCATAGATTAATAATTTCAAATCTATATTTAAAAACAAATATGATAAAGAAAAAATTATTAATTTTATTTTAAATATAATCTTTATAAATAAATATAATATTAAAATTATAATTTATACTTTAAAATTATAAGTTTTACAAATAAATATGGCCGAAAGGAAAAGAGCGCGGAAAACTATAAGTAAGCTTTGTGAAAAGCTGGTGGACCCACAAAGTGATGTACAATCACGTGAAGCCCAACTGCTCTCACTAATTAAACTAAAGAAAGATAAATGGGCTGGATCCACATGGATTTACTATTATTACTATGTCCTTGGGTGGGCCCAATAGAGACAAAAGCAGAGAGGTGATAAAACTGCCCAAGATGCCAGAGAATATAAAATATCTTAAACAGAGTGTAGAAAGAAAAATCGTTTTATACATAGAGCATTAGACACCTCATACTTATGTGGCTATTCACACCATAACTAGGCTAGGTAGGTGCCTATTATACTTAGGCCTGATAAGTAAGGCTACAAATCGAACCAAATAATTCGGGCTCGATTCGGATTCGACTCGAAAAAATGTGAACGAGACTCGAATTCGTTAATAATATGATTCAAATCTGAGCACAAAAAATAGTTCGAATAAAAATACGAGTAGAATCTGAATAAGGCTATACTCGACTCGTTTAGAATTCAAACTATTCGAATTTTTAATTATAATCCGATACATAATCGATTGATACATATTCGAATCTATACTCGATACATTTTCTTATAATATATACACAATTAAACAAATTTTGAATAATTAATTATTATTTTATTTTATTTTTGTAATTTTAATTTTAATTTTATATATTTAAAGTGTAATTATAATTATATTTTTTCATTTTAAAGTAAAATAATAAGTTCAATTAATAATTATATGTATTATAAAACTAGTTATTATGTGAAGACTCGAATTCGAGTTTGAATTTGACGTTCGCGAGTAGTTTGAATATAATTCGATCCGAGTCGAATCGAATTCGAGTAACGAAAATTCGAATCGAGCCGAATTTGAGTAAAGTTTTTTTTATATAGTTCGAATCCGAGTACGAATTTAACCTTACGAGTCGAATCCGAGCAGTTTAAAATCCGGATCGATTCGGCTCGTTTGCAGCCTTACTGATAAGAAGTGGTCCGACTCTAATCTGCTCATAAAAAATTGAGTCGTATGTATTAATTTTTTAGTTCATAAAAATTTAAATCATATTAGTCCGATTTAATTTTAGCCTAGTCCGCGGGTTTATTTTTTTTAATTTTTAATAACATCAATTTTATAAAAAATTAGAATCATATTTAAAGCTTGTGAGTTGATTAAATTTAGTGATGATCTTTTAATGCATGTGTTACGATTTATGAACAATTATAAAATAGCTTCACCTATTCTGATTTCATGAACTGATGATTTCCCTATATTTCTATTTATTACTAGTACTTAAAGTCGATCTTTTCTATACTATTATTATGTTTTTAATTTTTTTTTCCATGCCAAATTGACCCTTTTAAAAAAAATTAACAATTATATATATATATAGATTTAAAAAAAATTAAATATTGAGATTAGTACTAAATTTTATATAGTTTATAATGTTTATAGAATTTTTACATATATATTAAATAATAATAAGATATATTAATTTGAAAAATAATCAATTTAACTATAAAAATCAATGAATGACGTACCAAATATAAATTTTTTTATTTAAAAATATTATTTTCGATCCTAAATTATCTTGAACAACTTCTGCTCACCATGAGTCCGTTGAGTCTAAAGTAAATGAAACCAAGGTGACAGTAAAATTTTAACTGAAGAAGGTACTCTGCATGGGAGTTGCTGTGTGTACTACAATAGAGTTGTCCATTTTTTCACGATCAGGTCATCCATTAGGTGCTAAAAATAATGTAGTTACATTTGATCAAGATACTTTAGCAAAGGCACATCGCTATGTGCTTTTTAACTGTGATGCCGGATGATTTTTTTTCTTGAACTACATCATATTTTAAGTAATAAATAATTTTTTTTGAAATAAAAAAAGGATCAAGTAAATTTTTTAGTCTATAGAACATAGTTGCAATTGTTGAAGGAAAAAAAATTAGTCTACGGACTGGCCCATCGCCCAACTTGAGATACGGGCTTCTCATTTACAGCTCAAAAAAATTCAAGTCATTTTGGCCAAGTCCAAATTTGGTTCATCTCGCCTATGGCCCAACTTATTTAGGTCGACTTAACCCGTTTGTCACGTCTAATTATACTCATGCACAAACTAATAATTAAATACAATATTTTATTTTTATTTTTATTTTTGCATCAGTGAATGCCTTACGGTGCTTTTCAAATGGAGCGGGTGAATATAATAACAAAGGCAAAAATACATCTTTAGGAAATTGTTCACAACTTACTACATGTAGCTGTATACGATCGGTTATAAAAAAAAAAGCTTAGATAACAAGTTCCAATTTTATCGGATGTCCCCAAAGAGGCAAAACTAACTATGTAACAAAATTTTAACAATTGAAGATGAAGCAGGGAATGTCGTTCATTGGCAGAATGAAGTCCAGGGAGTGGCTGTTAACTACTACTCTAGCTTGCTTGGCTCTAGACCCAATACGCCTTATAGAGGGCTGCACGCCTTGGAGCACATTTTCACCAGCACTATTAGCCCTTCTCAAGCAAGTTTGTTGGATCAAGAAGTTGGTGAGGAAGAGGTTGTCAGGACTCTTAAATCCATGAAGAAGAGGAATAAAAGCCCAGGGCCTAATGGTTTCAATGTAAACTTCTTTTTGGCTACCTGGGATATTGTTGGCTGACATTGGAGCCTTTTTCTCTCATGGTTGTCCCTTAAGAGGTGCTAACTATACTGCTATTACACTAATTCCAAAGGTGGATAATCCAAGTAATATGGGTGATTTCAGGTCTTTATCTCCTACTGTAATACCACTTACAAGTGTATAACCAAGATCATTGCCAATAGACTCAGAGCAACATTTCTAGATATAATCTCTCCGTTTTAATCAGCTTTTGTCCCTGGCTAGAAGATTGGGTATAACATTCTAATGGCTCAGGAGCTCCGAAGGAATTACCATAGAAGTAGAGGCTCCCCAAGATGCTCAATGAAAATTGATCTTAGGAAGGCCTTCGATTCCATCATATGGGACTTCTTATTTGAGGCTCTTCAAATATTCAGGTATCCACCAAAATTTTTCTATTGGATCAAAGCATGTGTTTACACTGCCAAGTATTCTGTTAAAATTAAATGGGGCCTTATGTGGTTTTTTTTATGGTGCTAGAGGCCTGACTGCCTGAGACAAGGGGACCCCTTATCTCCCTACCTCTTTGTCCTTGTCATCGACGTGCTCTCTCACCTCCTCTTGGCTCACCACTCTAAACATCCCGACTTTAAGCTTCACTGGAGGGCTAAACAGATTGCATTAACACACTTGTGTTTTGTTGACGACCATATGCTTTTCTGCCATGGAGGCATTATATCTGTTGTCATCCTTAACCAATGTCTCTCATCCTTCACTCACCTCTCAGGTCTTGAACCTGATCCTTCCAAAAGTTATTGCTTTCTTGCCCATGTTCCACCTGATCAGGCAAAGGATATCTTCAATTTGCTCAATTTTCAGTTAGGAACCCTTCCTACCAAATTCTTTGGGGTATCTCTTATATTTTCAAAACTATCATTGGCCGACTGTAATCCCCTCGTTGAGAAAATAATGTCTCAGTTATCCTCCTGGACATCCAGATTCCTCTCCTACTCTAGTAGACTACAACTGATCAAGTCTGTCTTGTTTGCCATTCAAACCTACTAGTGCTCCGATTTCATCCTCCCTTCCTGCACTCTTAAGACTATTAAGTCTATTATGACCAGGTTCTTATGGAGAGGCCCTAATTTGGAGAAGCACGGTGCTAAAGTTTCCTGGGCTATATTAGCTATGCCTTATAATGTGCCACACGATTACCTATGTGCCACACGATTACCTTCGCGCTTAACATGAGAGAAGTTGATGACTTCAAAAAAAGCTTCTGATTTACGGGCATTCTCCAATAAGCTTATCCTCTCATCACAAGGAGACCGAAGTCTAGATACAACATGTTCAATCATGATCAAATTGTAATAAATAAGACCCAATCCACTGTATCATTAATATCTTTTTGGGTAATCTTAACCCACTATATATTTACCCAAAAAGTTATAAGTAAATATATTAATAATAGCAGTTTGAATACTTATATATATATATATATATCTAAATATTCTACATGTTACGATATGAAATTAAAGTGTTAAACTACAAATATTACAAAATATGTTACTGTATTTAATTACTGTATTCTGATTCGAGCTATGTGGGAGTCTTATATAGGAGTACATTGTGGTGTCACTTGTTAATTGAAGTGGACAAAATAAATAGAGAAGCAAGCCCTTTAACAAATAATTGAACTTTAATTTGATTATTAGTATTTGTAGCTTTATGGTTATTGGGTTCTAATGTTGTTCCTATGATTATAGGAAAGTCGGCGATAAATGGCGTTGTATTGTTATATACTTTATATGTTTTATAATTTTTTTTTTATATTTTTAAAAAGCGTTCATTTTATTGGTAATTCTATTAAAAAAACAATATCTTCGAGTTTGTGAACATATATTTTTTATTTTATAATACCACTATCATAAAATTAACAATTTATTATTGTTAGATGTAAATTAATTTGATACCTGTGCGAGACACAAACTAATTTATATCATTCTTTTCACAAATATTTGATATTTTTTTAAACATATATTTATCATTATTCATAGACATTATACATATATAGTGTTAAAAATAATTTGAATCGGCATATATCTTTTAATATTTCAAGAAAAAAACTTTTTATATTTATTTTTCATAATTCAAGAAAAATTAATTGCAATTAATTATAACTATTAGTAGTTATTTTATTAAATGTATTATTGTTTGCTTGAGTTAACTCATGACCACTCGAGTTAACTCATTTTTAATGAGTTAACTTGAATGGCCATAATATATAATTATTAATTGTACTTTATATACGTATGTGTGTATGTATGTATATATATATAGGGAATGATCCATAGCAAGCGTTTGTTATGGACATTATTCCAGCAAATGCATTTTCAACCGTTGAAATAATGATTTTAATGGATAAGATGGACTCCCACCCGCTATCTAAGATAACGGGTAGGGAAAAAAAAAAATCTCAGTCAACCCGTCATTTTAGTTGACGGGTGGAGTTTTGTTTTTTGTTTTTTCTTTAATCTAAGTTTAACAAAATAAAAAAAAAAAAAAAAAAAAAAAATTCCCACCCGTCATCTTAGTTAACGGGTGGAGTTTTGTTTTGTTTTTATTTTTTTAATATAAGTTTAACAAAAAAAAAAAAATTCACCCGTCATCTTAGTTGACGGGTGGAGTGTTTAGTTTTATTTATTATTATTATTTTTTTTAATATAACTTTAACAAAAAAAAAAAAAAAAATTCTCACCCGTCATCTTAGTTGACGGGTGAAGTGTTTAGTTTTTTTTTTTTTAATATAACTTTAACAAAAAAATAAAAATAAAATTCCCACCCGTCATCTTAGTTGACTGGTGGAGTGCTTAGTTTTTATTTTTATTTTTAATATAAGTTTAAAAAAATAATAATAATAATTCACACTCGTTATCTTAGTTGACGGGTGGAGTGTTTAGTATTTTTTTTTTTCATATAACTTTAAAAAAAAGAAAAAAATTCCTACCTTTCATCTTAGTTGACGGGTAGAGTGTTTAGTTTTTTTTTTTTTTTAATATAAGTTTAACAAAAAAAAATTAAATAAAAATAATTCCCACCCGTCATCTTAGTTGACGGGTGGAGTGTTTTTTTTTTTTTCAATATAAGTTTAACAAAAAAAAAATTATCACCCGTCATCTTAGTTGACGGGTGGAGTGTTTGTTGTTTTTTTTTCTTTCTATTTTTAATATAAATTTAACAAAAAAAAAAAAATATAATTCCCACCCGTCATCTTAGTTGACGGGTGGAGTGTTTACTTTTTTTTTTTTTTTTTTTTTTTTTTTTTTTTATATATATATATAAGTTTAACAAAAAAAGAAAATTGGTTTCTTTTTTCTTAAAACCAAGTTTAACAAAAAAAAAAATGATAAACCTCCACCCGACATATAAGCTAACGGGTGGAGTGAAAAAATATTTTGCTTGTTTATTTGTTTTTTTTTTTAAAACAAAGTTTAACAAAAAAAAAAAATTGATAAACCTCCACCCGTCAACTAAGATGACAGGTGGATTTTTTTTTTTTTTGTTAAACTTATATTAAAAAAAAAAAAAACTAAACACTCCACCCGTCAACTAAGATGACGGGTGAGAATTATTTTTTCGTTAAACTTATATTAAAAAAAAAATAAAAATTAAACACTCCACCCGTCAACTAAGATGACGGGTGGGAATTTTTTTTTTTTTAAGTTATATTAAAAAAAAAAAAAAAATCTAAACACTCCACCCGTCAACTAAGATGACGGGTGAGAATTTTTTTTTTTGATTTTTTTTGTTAAAGTTATATTAAAAAAATAATAATAAAAAATAAAACTAAAAACTCCACCCGTCAACTAAGATGACGGGTGGGAAATTTATTTTTTTTGATTTTTTTGTTGTTGTTAAACTTATATTAAAAAAATATTAAAAAAACAAAACAAAACTCCACCCGTCAACTAAGATGACGGGCGAGAATTTTTTTTTAAATTAAACTTATATTTAAAAAAAAAAAAACAAACTAAACACTCCACCCGTCGACTAAGATAACGGTGGGAATTTTTTTTTTCTTAAACTTATATTAAAAAAAAAAAATACTAAACACTCCACAGATGACAGGTGGAATTTTTTTTTTTTTTTTGTTAAACATATATTAGTAAAAAAAAAAACAAAACACTCCACCCGTCAACTAAGATTACGGGTGAGAATTTTTTATTTTTTTTTGTTAAAGTTATATTAAAAAAAAATAATAAAAAAAAAACTAAACACTCAACCCGTCAACTAAGATGACGGGTGGAAATTTTTTTTTGTTTTGTTAAACTTATATTAAAAAAAAATAAAAAATTAAACAAAATAAAACTCCACCCGTCAACTAAGATGACGGGTGGGATTTTTTTTTTTTTTTGATTTTTTTTGATTTTGTTAAACTTAGATTAAAAAAAAAAAAACAAAACTCAACCCGTCAAGTAAGATGACGGGTTGACTGAGATTTTTTTTTTCCCTACCCCTTATCTTAGATCGCGAGTGAGACTCCATCTTATCCATTAAAATAATTATTTCAACGGTTGAAGATGCATTTGCTAGAATAGTGTCCATAACAAACGCTTGCTATGGATCATTCCTCTATATATATATATATATATATATATATATATATAGCTGGGTTCAATGACATACCCTACTAATTAACTTACCTACTTAAGCCTACTGGTGGATTTTCTCTCTCTTCCCAAATTGGACTGAATTTTTGAACGCTAGCATTTTTTCTGCCTTTTTCAAGTTATATTTGGTTCTCTCTCCTAATTTCTGAGACTCAAAACCCAGACCCTCAATTTCTCTCTCTTCACGGCCTCAGATCGAAAAAAAGAAGGTCATATCGGAGGAAGAAAGAAGCCCATACTTATCTGATATGCTTATACGTGATTTTGTGACACCCCCAAATCCGGGTTTCAAATACCTGGATCCAGTCATCACGATCCAATACACACATTCACCTCTAAACAACATACAATAATTAAATCTGGAATAAGAAACATATGTTGATCATTCAAAAAGTGTTACTAGTCCCAAGATACGATAACCTTAAACAAAAGTACACAAATACCCTTAATAAAGTACTTAGGGTTTATATTACATAACAAGTAATTTAATTAACTACAAGGCTACATTCTGAAGTTTATCACTTCATCTTTCCTTTACCCTTGTTCTTCCCAGAAGTCTCGGGTTTTACTGCAATAAGGTTTCATGATATAGCAAGGGTGATCAACTAGTTTGCTCAATAAATTTAAATAACAACAAGAAACAATATATCATGAACGAAAGGGAATAGTGAACAACTCAATAATATGAATAACATAAGCAGGAATAATGATTTGTTTTTAGAATTAAGATAGTCAAATAGACTATGAACTATAAATATCCACTTGAGTCAATAGCAGGTTGACCCAATGGTTACTACCAGAAATATGTACCCGAAGGGATCAGCCTCAGTACAATATGTGTATGCATAACATTTAATTTTCGTATTATGTACCTGATATTAGATACAGGGTACTCCCCTATAATAAAGGGGTGTTCATAATAATCTAAGAATCCGCATCTTCAATGATTTGGATAGTTTTTAAAATATTTAACATAAATGTCTAGCCGAACAATGACTTGGACCTACTGTGAACAGTTCTTTAAACAGTAGAACAATAATTAAGTACAAGTCGATGACTGTACAATATTGAGTGCACCAAGTGCGAATAACAACAATATCGATGTGGAATAATTGTAAAGTAATTAAACCACTCAAAGCATGCTTGGAATTACAGTTCAAGCTTAACTAAATAATTTGCTCAATGAAATGAGTTTAGAGATAAGGAACTTGTGTGTCTGCTCAGCTACAATTAATGTCTATATTTAAATAACTGGTTTTGCAAGATCTAACATTAATAAAGTTGGTCTAATAATTAGTACGACGTATTTGCACAACTATATGCTCACTAAGGAACTTATCTATCACATAAGTACTAACACATAATTTACATCAGTCAAAACAATATTATTAATCTTATAGACCCTCAATCAAATTAGGTTACTAATTTAATAAGTTAGAAAATATTTTTCTTAAGTGTTGGACACTTATTAAACCCTTAAACAACTTATTACAATTTTTTAATTAAATCATAATTAAATTCAAATTATTTTATTAACTCAATCTCTATTTAATTACTATTTAATCTTAATTAAATAAAAATTAATTAATTAATTTTAGTTATTATTTAAATAAATAATAACTAATTGTACTTACTTACTATTTAATAATAATTAAATAATTTAATACATAATTATTGATTTAATTTTAACCTTCTTTAAATTTATATTAATCAACTAAGTAATTAACCTCACTTATTATTTAATTTAAAGAAATTAAATAATAGTTTACTAATTTTATCCTGTTTAATTATTATTTAATGTCAATTAAATAATACTTAATTATTTAATTAATTTTAATTATTATTTAAGGTTAATTAATACTTAATTTATTTATCCTTATTAAATCATAAATTATTAATCCAATAACTTAATTTTCATTAATCATTATTTAATGTTAATTAAATAAAAATTAATTACTTAATTATCCTTATTTATTATTTAATAATATTTAAATAATAAATAATTAATTTATAAATTTTTATCTCTCTTTAATTATTGTTTAATAGGAATTAAATAATAATTTTTAATTTATCACCTTTATTTATTATTAACATTTTAAATAATAAATAATTAATGAAATCTTTATTTATTTTAACTTAACCATAAATTTAGCTAACTAGATTAATATTTAAATATTAAACTTAATGAAAAATATCATCCCAAATATTATTTTTGTATTATTATTATTTTTGTTATAATTTAAAATTAATTTTTAAATATTTAAATTAATTAAAATTAACCCGAATGACATTTCTGTAAATAGACTGAAAACTGATTCGAGGGCAAAATTGTAATTACACACAAAATTGGGTAAATATATTATTATTTTAATGTATTTTCGGGTAAATGGAATTATTTCCATAATTGATGAGAAATAAATTATTTAATGTAAATGTATTAAATAATTTAATTTATGGCCTAAATAATATATATTAAATAATATATTGTATTTATTTTAATTTCATAATTTATTGTGAAATTATTTTCGAGGTAAGGTAATGTGTATAAATAATATATATAGATTATATATATTATTCTTAGCAAACACACTCTAAAGTTTTAATATCAAAATAATTGACAAGTTGTCATTAATTAAATATTCAATTAAATTGAATATAATGAGTGAATTAAATTTTATAAATTAATTAATATGATAATTAATTAATGTAAATAATGTAAAATATTATTAATAATATTATTAGTCCATTTAGTAATTTAATACTTATGGGTTAGAATATTTAATTATTTATTCAATCTAATTATTTATTTAATCATGGATTGAATAATTAATGTGTAAATTATTAAATTAGCCTAACATGGGTCAATTAGTATCCCAAGTGGAGAATAATATAATTTGACAATTTAGTAGCCCAAACAATTTAATAGAAGCCCAATTGGTATTTTAAATTAAAGCCCAATGATTTGTCCACTTGAAAAATACTTAATTAAACTATTATTTATTAAAAAAGTGAGAAAGTGACAAACATTATGGGACAAATGGAATGTATCAGCCGCATGGTGCTAGGAGAGAGAGAATGGATTGATTTTGTTGTTATTTTATTTTTCATTTATTTTAATTAGGATTGCTTGCATGGATTTTTTTATTACATGGACCATACTTATTCTCACCAACTAAGGCGTGGATTAAATTTCTTGTGTAAGTATCCAATAGCTAACTTGTGTTGGTCTAAATTCATAGATATAAGATATATATCTATACATCATGGAAGACTTAAGTAATTAGAGAGAGAGAAATGTTAGTCATTTCTTCTTCTTTCACTTTTCAAATTAGAGAGAAAATTATTTGAGAGCAAGGATATGTGTGATGACCCCGAATCCGGGTCCCCCGAACCTCGAACTCGGTTCAACACGAGTACAACCTTTTTCTTATTGTTCATGAATTACAACAATATTATAATTGCTAAATAATCATTTATTTACAATTTTACAACATCTCTTTCTATTCCAGAATCGAAATCTTTATACATTCCTAGTATGTCTCAATATCATACATGATACGACATTCTATTACAATCAATTTGAGTATTTAATACTCATATAACATACCAACTAAGTCTTATGCTACAGAATCATTTACCTGTCCAATTCAGACTGATATCTACAATAGATATTTAGATCTTCAATGGAAGTAATATATTTTCCTGTTCCTTGTTCTTTATCGAGAACTTCAGGTAACTAGCCTTATCTGAAAATGTTGGTTTAGGCAAGAGTGAACACGACGGCTCAGCAAGTTCAACAGCTACACATAACACATTACATGCTTCACATAAAATTTACAATTTATACTAACATCATGTTTTTCATGCATTTCAGTTTATGACATACTGCTCATGCATATCATGCCTCGCATTTAATCTATGCTTCATGCCTAGCCTCTATCATGACATATAGTTCAATGCAGAACAATTGTCTTAAATCAACTACCGCATATCAATAGTTCAAATCAACTTATTTCACAAAAGCACATTAACACATCTTTGCACATAACCACGTATGAGCACATCACAGTTTAATAACAAACTTATAAATTATGCACATAATGCAACACGTTCTGAAAAACTTACCTGAACTTGTATAACCAGCTTACGTTAATCTTTGACGTTCCTTGCACCACCTACACGGTATGTGAGATCAACGGTGCACAATATCAGTCAAAGTTTGACTCAATACTAAATCTTATTTTAAAGATATTTATTTCTTCTTATCATCCCCTTTATTTGATAAGGTTAATTTCATATTTTAGTCTCTCTTTGACTTGACTCAGTGTTTCATATTCAACACTATAAATCTTTTGTTCGAAACTATGTAATTCTGACATTTATTAATGTCACTGCATTAAAACTTGGACCCTATATTTATTTAGGTCGATCCACCAATTAATCACTAATGGACCATACCCTTGGTTTAACTTAATCACATCATTTATCTCGATACTTATCATAATATTACCCACCTTGGATAATATTTTAAATTTTACTATCAATTAGTAATAACTTATAATGTTATTTAATTGTTAAATAACACTTTAAATAATCATTACTATTATTAATTTATTTTTAATAATAGTTTACCTTAATCATTATGATTAATCTTTTAATAATAATTTAATTGCTTGCTAATATTATTACCCTTTAATAATATTTTAATTGACTTCTCATTATTATCAATCATTTTAATAATAATTTAATTGTTCATCAATATTATCAATCATTTAATAATATTTGAAATCCTCACGTATCATTAGTAATTATTTAATAACGATTCAACCCTTAACTATTATTACCCAATAGTTAATTACTTGTTAAACAATATTATTAATTTTTTAATAATATTCTAAATCTTTATTTATCATTATTATTTATTTAATAATGATTTAACTCTTAACTATTATTATTTAATAGTTAATTAAATGCTAAATAATATTATTAATCCTTTAATAATATTTTAAATTAATTACATATCATTATTAATTATTGAATAATGATTTAATTCTTAACTATTATCATTTAATAGTTAGTCAATAATATTATCAATATATTTTAATTACTTAATAATCTTCTTTCGATTAAGTAATAATTTATTCCACTTAATTACCATTTAATTATTATTTAATATGAATTAAATAATAATTAATTAACTAATTATCCGAACTCATTATTTAATATTAATTAAATAATAATTAATTAATTAATTAACCTTAATTATTATTTAATATTAATTAAATAATAAATAATTAGTTTATTAACTTTAATTATCCTTTAATTATTATTTAATATTAATTAAATAATAATTAATTACTTAATTAACCTTACTTATTATTTAATATTAATTAAATAATAAATAATTAGCTTTCTAACTTTAATATTCTTTAATTATTATTTAATATTAATTTAAATAATAATTAATTATTTATTTAACTTTACTTATTATTTAAGTGAAATTAAATAATAAATAACTAACTTATTCATCTTAACATCTTTTAATTATTATTTAATATTCATTAAATCATAATTAATTAATTACATAACTTCATATATTATTTAATATTTATTAAATAATATTTAATTAGATTATTAGCCTATTTATACACTAATAAATAGCTAATATATAGTGAATCACTCCAATAATTTCAAATTTTATTTTATAACACTTAACTAGCATGCCAATAGGTCAAATATTGTTTTTCTGAAATTAAAAATAATTTTTCCATAATTATTAGCAATTTAGTAAGCTTTAATCCACCATTAATTCTAATAAATACCAAATTACTAAAAAAATCGGATTTTAAATTTTGATAATTTTCTTTATAAAATTATAAGCGTTTTCTATTTTGGAACCAACCCAAGAACCGGCCTAAAAATGCCCGAACCGGCCCTACCTAAAAATCATGAAAAACCGAAAAAAACCGAACCGGCCGGTTTTTTTTAAAAAATAGGCAGATTACTTTTATGCTTTTTCAGACTTGGGGTCTTCGACGGGAACTTGAATAAAATGAAATCCACAAGTCCGATTGAGGCCTATTTGGTATCGATGGATTCGTAACTTCCCGAACTACATTTTTCTGTCATCAAACATCAAATTTGGATTTGTTTTGGTCACAGAAATTGGCTCTAAACCGTACTGTTGTGCACAGCCCTAAAACAGTGGGTGTGTTTTGGTTGAAAAATCATAACTTGCTCATTTTAAATCGGATCGAAGTGATTCCACTTGGAGAATCTTCATATCCCACACATCTAACACCAAAAATTTACGGATCATGAATCCGACTTACGGATCATGCCCAGAAATTTCGGGAGTGGCTGCCATGATTTTGGTTACTTGGTTTTCGTCGGTAAAAACTTATTTGATGATTTTGATGAAATCTTTCCACATAAATACACCCAAAAATTCATATTAAACCCATGTAACCCTAGATATATCAATCTAGCATGTTTCTACCTTTTTAGATTTTGAAAATTAGTTTTCTACCAAAGAAATTACACAGTACCCAAAGAACAATACCAAGCTAGAATGTTTTATACCTTTTGTTGATTATCCTCTTTGTTAGAACTTTGAAAAGGCTTGGATGATCAATCTTCTTACATAGATAGCTTCCTCTTGATGAGACCTCCATCTTTAAACCTTGCTCCAAGATCATCCAACCATCAATGCTCACAAGATCTAACTTTCTTTTTCTTTTTCTCTAGAGTTCTCTCTCTTTTCTCTATTGAATTTTTTGTAAAATGGCTAACCAACACAATGAATTGGTGAAGCACTATATTTATAGTACTTCCTTAATCTCCATTAGCTCCTACTAATCAACCAACACTTGGACATTTAAGGCTTAAACTCATGCTTACTATAGCTTGGATGGACAAGATGATTGACAAGGATGAATGACTCCTATCAAGGTTGCTTGGAAGCAACTTTTAGAGTGTAAAACAAGCAAAATAAAGCCACACTCAACATTTTCATGTGGGGCCCCCTCCAAAATTCGGGATTTGCCAATAAATTACACCAATTTGGCTTTATTTTTATATCCTATATCATTATATAAGTATCAATATATATATATATATATATATATATATATATATATATATATATATATATATATATACTAATGTATATATATTGACCATAACTTTGACTACCATTTGGGCTCCACATTGGATCAATTTAATATTTCTATTGGGCTTGTCAATTAAATTTGTTTGGGCTCAATTTAATTACTACATTGGGCTAATATTAAATACCCTATGTTACATTTAATTAAACAAGCATTGGGCTTGGTTAATTATTACATAAATCCATGTTCAAATTAAATTATATGGACTACTAGGTTAAATTAATTTGACCTAGTTTAATACCTCAATTGGACTTATAATATAATCCAATTAGATTTGCTATAATTAATTCTACCACATTGGGTTACTTAATTAACCCATCCACGGTTAATTCTTAACCCCACATTTATTTATCTAGCAATTAACCAATGATTGGTTAATGCTATATCTCTTGTCAACCAATTAGGGTTATTCAATTAACTAGACACTAGTTAATTCTCTACACTCAATCAATACTTGAAATGCTTCTCCCAACCATTGACCATCATTTGACTTTTAATGGTTTGGGCTACATAACTTACTTTTTATTGGCTCTCTTATTTAATTACCCATTTCATGCAAATATCTCCATATTGGGCTTACATCTATAACAACTTATTAATTAAGTAAATTACTTAATTAATTAACTTTTTAATATTGTCCTTTTAGGCAATATTCCACTTCCCTACTTGTTACTCATAACCTTAATTCATAACTTATATAATTAATTCAATTAATTATATTACATGACTTTTCTTTTTAATCCATACTAAAACTAATTAATTTATTAGTTTTATTAAGTATTTAATTTACTTCACACATCATCTTGTTTGACTAACAAACTCAACTATAGGTGTATATATATAAATATTAATATATTCACCTTCACTTCTCAATTGAATTTCTTTCTTAAATAAATTATCTACATGCATCATTAAAATATTCTCACATTTAATTTCTAACAAATAATTTATGTTAAAAAAAAATTGTTTACCCATTTTCTACACATCTTCCTTCTCACCTTCTAGGTTTAAACCTTAACCTTTAATAAAATCAATTAAGATATTATTTAAAATCTTGAAATTATCTGGGATATTACATTTTTAGCATACAAGATATACTAAAATACAAACCAAGCATATTAAACTCAAGTATGACATAAATATTACTAATACACATTACTAACTATATTAACATGTTTATACCAATATGATGGTTTATTTAAATAAAAAAAATAAAGCTACATTCAAAATAATTATTACCTTGTTTTAATGGTTATCTTCCTTTTTCTTCCAAAATAGGTGATGAGGGTTGAAGGCATGAACTCCTTCTTTATCCTTGCTCTCTCAAATATTTTGCTCTCACTAAAATTTTCTCTTCAATCTCTCTTTTGGACTTATAAAAATAAAATGAAGTGCAATGTCTTACTAATGCAAGTATGATACAAAATTATATCTAAAACTCTAGACCATCATATGCTAGCAATTGGATACTTACACAAGCTAAACACATTAGGTGAAAAGAAGGATGGTGCATGTACTAAAAAAAAACCATACAAGCAATCCAATTATTAAATAAATAAATAAAAAAAATATCAAACATCTCACTCATGAGCATACACGGCAGATGACCACATTTTTGTCCCAAAAAGGTTGTCCCATGTAATTGCTTTAATAAATAATAGTTACATAATTTAATTTCAGGTGGGTTCATACTTTGGGCTTTATTTAAAATACCATTTGGGCTCCTATTAAATTGTTTGGGCTACTAGTTTGTCAAATTTTATTATTCTTCACTTGGGCTACTAATTGATCCATGTTGGGCTAATTTAATAATTTACACATTAATTATTCAATCCATGATTAAATAAATAATTAGATTGAATAAATAATTAAATACTCTAACCCATTAGTATTAAATTACTAAATGGACTAATAAGTATTATTATTAATATTTCACATTATTTACATTAATTAATAATCATATTAATTAATTTATTATATTTAATTAATCCATTATATTCAATTTAATTAAATATTTAATTAATAGAAAACTTATCAATTATTTTGATATTAAAACTTTAGGGTTTGTTCACTAATTTAATAACATATTAGTGACCCCCTTTAATTAATTCTAGTAATTAATCACATAATCATTTAATTACATAATTAATTAATCACATAAAAAGATTTAAATAATCTCGTAAAACTAACTCGTTAGAAATTAAATTAATAATTTAATTAATAATGACGTGAAAATTCTAGGACATTACAAATTTGTTAGACTTGTACTGAATTTGTGATTTCATCTTTCTAGTTGGTTTATAGTATTTTTCAGCTTCAATGCCATTAAAGTCATAATCATCCTCAAATTCTGTACAAATATCAAGAGAACTAAAAAAACGTAAAGACATCTGACAATAAAATTTATCCCATTCGTAATAGCAAGATAAACTTTTGGTTTGCTGTAATTTGGCTATGGGTTTCCGTTTTTTTTTCCTGGATTGGCTGACTGGCGCGACCCGCGCCATATATGTTTAGCATATAGCGCGACCCGCTTCATACATACAGTGTTTCCTCCAGCAGCCTATATGATATAGACTCGTATATGTGTTGTACCCTGTATAAGGCCGAGCACAATTTCTGTATCCTATGTATCCTATAAAGGGGTTGATTTATTAGTTTGATTTATGAGTATAGAATTTGAGGAAGAGAATGACTTGTGATTTCTGATTAGTCCTTTTAGATGCATAAATAATATTGGTACGTACATATACTGCTTATTTGCTATATGTCTTGAGCACTCTTTAGAATTCATCTGTGCACATACATTATTTTCAGGTTTATTAAAAATGGATGACATGAACCATGAAATAGGGAGTTGTATATGTGTAATATATGTCTGTTTTGTCTTCATCTCTGTTGTGTGATTACCTGCTTAATTTCATTTATCAGTAATATTATGTACAAAAATATCGTCTGATCTTCTTGTCATTCTCAAGCTGTCATGAGCACAAATTCTTCAAGGAGCTCATCCCGCAGTTGCAAATGTGGAGTTTCTTCACCTGTGAAGGTTTCGTGGACCAAAACAAATCCCGGGAGACGATTTGTTGGTTGTACAAATTATAAAACAATACCATGTGACTCATTTGAATGGATTGATCTAGCAATGTCACCGCGCTCAAGAATTGCTCAATATTATCGAAAAAACAATGATTTGAAGTCCGAAGTTGAAGTTTTGAAAAAGGAGGTTAATGAGCAACAAACATCAATTGACGACTTGACGATTAGTATTATGAATGCCAAATATCGCAAAATTATTGTAGAAAATAAAAACCAAGAGTTGGTAGCAAAAATTGAGGAGATGAAATTGAAAAATGAAAGGGTGAAAAAAAATATTTGTGTATTGGGTGTTTGTTTTTCCTTTGATGTTGAGTTTTTTTTTTCTTTGTAATGAAGTTGTAATGAAATTGCTGTAATAGAGGTGGTTGTTGATCGTTTTATATAATGATATTATCGCGCAAGTGCACATGGTCAATAAGTATAGATATATTCATGTTCTATATACCGATGTAGTTAATCATTTATATGCAAAAAAACTAAGTGTTGGCCAAACAATCAAGCAATTATAATGGAATATAATAAATAATCCATAGAAGATGAATAACTGAAAACATTGTTAATACATGCTAGAAATTAAAATAAAAGACATCAAATTGAATATCATCGTCAAGTTTACAAAGAAGAATACCCTAAGCTGGCCTAATACCCTAAGTAATTATATCTTCGTCGTCATCGATGTTGGATGAAGGATATGTAGGTAAGGTAGGCGGGTCTGGTAACCGGACTGAATTCTCAGTGGTCATAGCTGTGAAAGCGTCAACAATATAAGTGTGCATTGTCTCTTGGCGTTGAGCAAGTCGCATGTTTTGCCTATCCATTCGGCTCTGTAGCCTACGTAGAATTTTACTAATCTGAGCTTCGATCGCTGGTTCGGCATTAGGTGGTTCCTTCTCCGCTTGTTGGGGTGGTGGTATCAGGATATACCCCTCTCCACGAGGGTGTGAAATAGCACCGTCCCAAGCTTTGTACTTATCAATGGTGAAGTGATTAATGGCAGCCATGGGTTGCTGAACTAACTCTGAAGAACTGCACTGCACCCTTGCACGTTGACTGTAAGACCCCGAATTTTATGAAATACAAAATTTAATTTTTTTTCATATATATTTTTTTGAAACAGTAAGTGGTTAAATCGATAAAGTTAAAAGTTAAGGATGTTATGTGCAAATTTTATTTTGTCGGACAATATTCGCTTTGTCGGGGAATATTCGTTTGGTCGGGGAATATTCGTGTCGTACGACGGCGCCGAAATAACAAATTATTGGTGGACCCCACAACGGAATATTTGTCGGATATAGAAAACGACAGAAATAACTTTTTTTAAATAAAAATAGTCAACGGAACTGTTAAAATACCGGTGATAAAAGAATAGTAGCATACGATAGTTATTGGTATTTTCTGTAGCACTCGGTACTCTACAGTAACACACGGTATTGCATAGTGTCTCATATTATTGGTCTGATAATTGACACCGTAACTGTTACGCATCATTTCATCGATAATTGTCACTGCATAATATTTTATATTATCAATTCAATAATTGTTGTTACACAGTATTTTGCATTATTGATTTAATAATTGTCATTACACTGTATTTTATATCATTGAGTCAATAATTGTTGTTGCACTGTTTTTAAAATTATTGAACCTAATAATTGTCACAGTAACATATGCACAGTAATTCACATTATTGAATCAATAATTGTCATTACACAGTAACGTATGCTTTATTTTACATTATTGTTATCTCTATTATGATGTTATTTAAACAGTTGTATTTCATTAATTTATTGACTTGATATCTAAGAGCTAACTATACTGTATTTATAACAATTAGTCATAATAATTGAATTGATAAAAGTTATTTGTTTATAATATAAAGTTAGGTGATTATTAGGTGATATGAAATGAATGGTGTAGATTAAAGTGTGAAATATTGTTGAATAATTGAATTGATTTGTTTATAATATAAAGTTAGGTGATTATTAGGTGATATGAAATGAATGGTGTAGATTAAAGTGTGAATTATTGTTGAATAATTGAATTGATTTGTTTATAATATAAAGTTAGGTGATTATTAGGTGATATGAAATGAATGGTGTAGATTAAAGATAATATAAAATTTGAAATGGATGGTGTAGATTAAAAGATGATCTTTAAATGAATGGTTTAGATTAAAGAAATCTTAAAAGATGAAATGAATGGTTTGGATTAAATTAGAAAATTTTGGTTATGATAAGATTTTTGGCTATAAATAGAGGACTTAACTTAAGAAATTTTTCATAACATTCTTACATACATTTCTTCCACTCTCTAAATACTTCTTTGTGTAAGTTCTCTCTAAGTGTTCTTAAGTCATTCCTAGTTTTGAAATCTTTTGCATTCTTCTTTGAATTCCCGAGTGGAATTTTCTTATGTACAGTAACTCTTTCGAAAAATCATAGTAAATTCATTATTTGTCAGAATTTAATGAATTAAAAGCCTGTCTCTTCAGTTTTTCGTCCTCTACAACTTTGAAGAAGGAAGAAAAGTCATCTGAAGTCATTTTCATGCCTTAAAATACTAAAAACCGTAACCTATTCTGATTTTCGTCACTATTTTCAGTCTTAGTTTTGAAAATTCATAACTCATTCATATTAACTCCGAATTGAGTGATTCTTGAGTCTATGCCGTCTATCTTTCCGAGAGTAACATTATTTTAAAAACATAAAGAGATTTTAAAAACTCTAGAAGACTCAAAAGTCAGATTCTTTACTGCTACAAACAAGGAAGGATTTGTTCGGCTATAAACTTGTTTCACAATATCAAGGTAAGGAATATCATTCTTTTCACACTCTTAAATTTACTACGGTAAGGAATATCATTCTTTTCACACTCTTAAATTTATTACGGTAAGGAATGTCATTTTCTTTTCTTACTTGTAAGAAATATCATTTTCTTTCATACTCTTAACCTTATTATGGTAAGGAATACCATTCATTTCAAACTCTTAAATTTACTGTGGTAAGGAGTATCATTCTTTTCATCATCATAAATGGTATTATTTTTTTTTACTTGTAAGGAATATCATTCTTTTCACACTCTTAAATTTACTACGGTAAGGAATATCATTCTTTTCACACTCTTAAATTTATTACGGTAAGGAATGTCATTTTCTTTTCTTACTTGTAAGAAATATCATTTTCTTTCATACTCTTAACCTTATTATGGTAAGGAATACCATTCATTTCAAACTCTTAAATTTACTGTGGTAAGGAGTATCATTCTTTTCATCATCATAAATGGTATTATTTTTTTTTACTTGTAAGGAATATCATTCTTTTCACACTCTTAAATTTACTACGGTAAGGAATATCATTCTTTTCACACTCTTAAATTTATTACGGTAAGGAATGTCATCTTCTTTCATCTTCTATTATTAAAACTTACTACGGTAAGGGATGTCATTTTCTTTCATACTCTTAAATTTACTACTCGTAAGGAATATCATTCTTTTCACACTCTTAAATTTATTACGGTAAGGAATGTCATCTTCTTTCATCTTCTATTATTAAAACTTACTACGGTAAGGGATGTCATTTTCTTTCATACTCTTAAATTTACTACTCGTAAGGAATATCATTCTTTTCACACTCTTAAATTTATTACGGTAAGGAATATCATTCTTTTCACACTCTTAAATTTATTACGGTAAGGAATGTCATCTTCTTTCATCTTCTATTATTAAAACTTATTACGGTAAGGAATATCATTCTTTTCACACTCTTAAATTTACTACTCGTAAGGAATATCATTATTTTCACACTCTTAAATTTATTACGGTAAGGAATGTCATTTTCTTTTCTTACTTGTAAGGGATGTCATTTTCTTTCATACTCTTAAAATTACTACTAGTAAGGATACCATCTTTTGTCATCTTCCATTATTCAAACGTACTATGGTAAGGGATTATCATTATTTGATTCTCGATAATAATATTGTTTCTTCCTTACTCATAAGACGTGCCTTTTATTTCCATGTATTAAATTGTGGGAATAACCTTACGGAGCGGATTGCCGCCTGTTGGTGAATAACCTTTCGTATTCATTCATTATTAATCTCTGAGAATAACCTTACGGAGCGGATTGCCGCCTGTTTGGTGAATAACTCTTTGTACTCAAATTCTATTAAATTGTGGGAATAACCTTACGGAGCGGATTGCCGCCTGTTGGTGAATAACCCTTTGTATTAATTTTCTTCACCTTTTGTTAATCAAACCTGCTACGGTAAGGGATATTATTTTCTTTCATACTCCTAAATCGAAATTTATTATGGAACTATTGCTTCTATAATTCCTGAAAATATTATATGTTCCATAATAGTTGAACTTCATTATTTCAACTGAACCTTCCTATTTACGTGAACCTTTCTATTGAATTGTAACCGTTATTCTGAACTGTGGATCTTGAATATCATTTTTAAATTTCACTCCACATCATGTTGACAATTTGGACATTATTTGAATCTGTACAAAGTAAACTTCCGATACTTATTGTTATCCTATTTCTTCTGTTCATCATTTATATCATTCTAATCATCCAAAAATCAAGCTGTTGTGAATATCTGTGGCCGGGGGCACAGATGTGATATATTTGTTGAACAGATGATAGGTTAAAGGCGATATAATAGGTTAAAGGCGATACATCTGTTCGGTGTCTTTTATGGCACGTGGTGAATGTTCTCTTTGGCCCGTAGTGCAAAGATGAACTGTTGTTTGGTATGATTATGACCAAAGGCTGAATCTGGTATAATCATGACCGTTGGTACTATATTGAATATCTTTGGCCCGTAGTGCAAAGATGAACTGTTGTTTGGTATGATTATGACCAAAGGCTGAATCTGGTATAATCATGACCGTTGGTGCTATATTGAATATCTTTGGCCCGTAGTGCAAAGATGAACTGTTGATGTGCATGATTATGATCAGGAACTGTGAATTTATATTATCATGACTAATGGTATTTCAGATGATAAAAGTTTATGATGTTTTTACGAAAAAGAGAAGCGAGTGGACATTATAGTCTGCATTATTCTTCTAATAGATTGCTCATTCCGCTGCTATTATTGATCTGAACATTGTTTAAGAATTTAACTACAGTTTTTGATATAAACCTTGTAGTCTATTGTATTCTATCAAGAACTCAACTGTTGAAGGCTAATGATAATTTATTCGTCATTATCTTAGTCATGATATTTCTTACTGGGCTATTTGAGCTCACCCTTTCTTTTGTTCCATTGTTTTTCAAGAGGAGATGAAAACATAACAGGGTCTAGCCGGGGAATGGAGTGAGGGTCCGAGGAATAGTTATCATAGTCTTCACGTTTTGTAAAATAGTGTGGCAATAATAGTGAAGACTTAGTTGTGTATTATTATACACTGTATTGTAGTACGTTGTGCTTTGTTGTAATAATTTTGTTGTAGTCTTTTGACGACTCAAGTTTGGGCTGTGTGGGCCCAGATTTGGGGGCGTCACATTGACATAACTCAATAATTAATGAACCATGAGGTAAGCCACCAGTTGTACTCCCTCGAAGAAACTTCTCCATCTACTGTTGGATGATCGCACCAATATTCACTCCATAAATACTGTACACTCCAACGGCTTGTCACATAATTCCATGCAAAAGGAATGTGCACTCCTTGGTAACATCATTTTGATGCCGAGTTGGCATCAAGTTAACACATATAAACGCGTACCATGCCTTACCATAACGTCTTAGAGTTGCATGCGGGAAACTCACTTTTTCATCGGAATTCGCCTTTAATGTCCAAGTGGTTCTTGGTTTGCATAAACTTTGAATGACAACATCCAAATTACAATTGTAGTCTTCATACTGGTAGGCGTGACCATTGGTAGGTGTATTGTAATACTCGTTTATGGCAACACTATCAAACCGCACAAGCTGACCTCTTATTTGTACCACATAATCGACTTGGTCAATGGCGTTGGCATAAAATTCCTTCACAATAAAGATTACGGCAAGCTCGGGCTGCGCCACTAACTTGCCCCAATTTCGTTCTGCGATCATGGTCGCCATTTCACCATCAAACTGAGTATTGTGCTGAAGACCTCGTTTCAACACGATGTTTTCTTCTCTAATATCCTATGGAAATGCTCATTCGCCTTAGTACTAATAAACCTCATTTGATCAACAGTTGGTCGGGAGCGTAAACTTTCACCTCGTTGCCTCTTAGGAGCAATTTTGGACACTTAGGTTAAGTATGGTACGACACACTATCAATAATTTTCCCCTTGGACAAAATATCAAACACTTGGTAGGCAACCCTTAATGGTGCTCCTAAATCAGTCAAAATGGTCTACACAATGTAAATCCCAAACCCCAATTGAGCTAACACAAACTCAATTGGGCACTTCACATATGATAATACAATAATGACCAACTAAAATGCACCTTAATGCCCAAATTTTATTGAAATTGAAACTATTAACGCAACAAAGAAATTGAAACTACTCATGAAACGAATCTTACCCGTGAATGAGGATAGCTTCCCTGCTCCAGCTATGACGGTAGCTAGTGGAGGTGGTGGTGGAGGCTAAAAGTAGGAGGGATGGTGTGACACCCCCAAATCTGGGCCCACACAGCCCAAACTTGAGTTGTTAAAAGACTACAACAAAATTATTACAAAGTAGTACAACGTTCAACAGTACAGTGTATAATAATACACAACTAAGTCTTCACTATTATTATCACACTTATTTTACAACACGTGAAGACTATAATAGCTATCCCTCGGACTCTCACTCCATTCCCCGGCTAGACCCAGCTACTTTCTCATTTCCTGTTGAAAAACAATGGAACAAAAGAAAGGGTGAGCTCAAATAGCCCAGTAAGAAATATAATGACTAAGATAATGACGAATAAATTATCATTAGCCTTCAACAGTTGAGTTCTTGATAGAATACAATAGACTACAAGGTTTATATCAAAAACTGCAGTTAAATTCTTGAACAATGTTCAGATCAATAATAGCAGCAGAATGAACAATCCATTAGAAGAATAATGCAGACTATTATATCCACTCGCTTCTCTTTTTAGTAAAAACATCATCAACTTTTATCATCTGAAATACCATTAGTCATGAAAATAAAAATTCACAGTTCCTGGTCATAATCATGCAAATCAACAGTTCATCTTTGCACTACGGGCCAAAGATATTCAATATAGCACCAACGGTCATGATTATACCAGATTCAGCCTTTGGCCATAATCATACTGAACAACAGTTTATCTATGCACTACGGGCCAAAGAGAACTTTCACTACGTGCCATAAAAGACACCGAACAGATGTATCGCCTTTAACCTAGTATATCGCATTTAACCTATCATCTGTTCAGCAATTATATCACATCTGTGCCCCCGACCACATATATTCACAACAGCTTGATTCTTGATGATTAATACAAATAACAGTGATACAAATGATGAACAGAAGAAACAGGATAAACAATAAGTATCGGAAGTTTACCTTGTGCAGATTCAAATAATGTCCAAATTGTCAACATGATGTGGAGTGAAATTTAAAATAATATTCAAAATCCACAGTTCAGAATAACAGTTACAAGTCGATAGAAAGATTCAGAAAATAGGAAGGTTCAGTTGAAATAATGAAGTTCAACTATTATGGAACATATAATATTTTCAGGAATTATAGAAGCAATAGTTCCATAATAAGTTTCGATTTAAGAGTATGAAAGAAAATAATATTTCTTACCGTAGCAGGTTTGATTAACAAAAGGTAAAGGAAATTAATATCCCTTACCATAATAAGTTTGAATAATGGAAGATGAAAAAGATGGTATCCCTTATGAGTATAAAGGAAAATAATATCACTTACGAATATGAAAGAAAATGATATTACAAAGGAATATCGAATAAAAGTGCACGAGGCAAATAAAAAGGGTTATTCACCAACGGCGGTAGTCCGCACACTAAGGTTATTCCCACAATTTAATAAAATTTGAATACGAAGAGTTATTCACCAAACAGACGGTAATCCGCACCGTAAGGTTATTCTCAAAGATTAATAAGGAATGAATACGAAAGGTTATTCACCAACAGGCGGTAATCCGCGCCGTAAGGTTATTCTCATAATTTAATATATGGAAATAAATGGCACAAGAAAGAAACGATATTATTTTTGAGAATCAAAGAATGATAATCCCTTCCATTAAGAAAAAAAATAATATCCATTTATGGTGATGAAAAGAATGATACCCCTTACCTTAACACGTGACTGGATATTGATTTAAATGAGGTTGATCAACCTATATATTTATAATAAAATTAGTAATTACCACATATAAATTTCAAAGTGTATGATAACTCGTATAATATGAACTATTAAAATTATATATATTTAACATAATTGTGTAGTATAATATAACTACTTTAACATAGTTTTTAAAATAATATTCCAAAATAAATCTTCCAAAGAAAGTTTTTAAAAATGAATCTTCTCAAAGAAGAGTCTTCTAAGGGAAGATTTGTGAATACCGTGAAAAATAAGAATTTATGAAATTACTACTCTTTAATAAAAGACTTACTTGAAAATTTTCTGCACTCCTTTTGGCTTTCAAACACTCAAAATAGCCTTACTATTCTCAGAGAAAACTCATAAAATTCTTATAGAAAAATTTTATGTTTTAGGTGTGATTTTTCTATTTACTTGAGCAAGCTATTTATAGGAGAAAATAAGTTACTATGCGCGGTAGGTGGGTGGCGTGCTGCACGCCAGTGCTGAAAAAATTTCAGCAGCGCAGCCGCCCACGCCTTTTGCGTTCTCCCAGCACATTTTTGTGCAAAATTTCTCAGGTGGTTCCTACAGGGGCCCACAATTACTATTCACGTTACTATTCACATTAAAATAATAATTAATTAATTATTTTATTTTATTTATTTATTTATATTTATTCTTCCTGTGGGTCCAACATATAAAATAAAATAATGCTACAACAATAATTCAACAATAATAAGCACGTTACAGATTATTATTAATTTAATAATATAAATTACAGTGTATTTGCTACTGTGACAATTATTAGGTTCAATAATTTTAACCTACAGTGCACCAACAATTATTGAGTCAATGATATGAAATACAGTGTAATGACAATTATTAAATCAATAATGCAAAATATTGTGTAACAATAATTATTGAATTGATAATATAAAATATTATGCAGTGACAATTATCGATGAAATGATGCGTAACAGTTACGGTGTCAATTATCAGACCAATAATATGAGACACTGTGCAATACCGTGTGCTACTGTAGAGTACCGCATGCTACAGTAAAATACCATAAATTACCGTATGCTACTATTCTTTTATCACCGGTATTTTAACAGTTAACACCGTTGACTATTTTATTTAAAAATGTTACTTCTGTCGTTTTCTATATCCGACAATTATTTCGTTGTGGTGTCCACCAATAATTAGTTATTTCGGCGCCGTCGTACGGCCCGAATATTTTCCGACAAATCGAATATTCCCCGACAAAATGAATATTGTCCGACAAAATAAAATTTGCACATAACATCCTTAACTTTCAATTTTTTTAATTTAACCACTTACTGTTTCAGGAAAAATATATACGAAGAAAAATTTAAATTTTATATTTCATAAGATTCGGGGCCTTACAACCGAGTCCTAAATCCCTGTCAGGAATTGTATCGTCTTCGCATTTGTTTGTCATACAAATGAACTTTAGGGTAACTGAGGGATTGAGTATACAATATAACAAATATATGGGAATTAAAGTATATGAAAAAAAAGGTTGGCAAAATAAAAATTATACCCAATAAGTGATCCTGTTTGAAGGTGCTCTTCGCTGTAGCAAGTCTCACGGTTCAGTTTCTTTCTACAAATTTCAAATATCCACACAAACAAATTACATGTACAAAAATGTATACATATATACGTGCAAATCACAAATAACGAAAAGAAAATTGAGGCATAAATGTAAAAGGGTATCTTTTTACCATATCAACGAAAATGAATAGATCGAATTGGTGAATTGAGCTAGGGGTACACACGGTTAGTTTGGTCGATTTTTTGGGAAAAAAAATCACCAAACCATTTAAGTCAGTTATAAAAAATTAAAAACCAAAACCACCCAAATTTTTATATCGTAATCGGTTATCGGTTTATTCGATTTCGGTTAAATCGGTCGGTTTATTCAGTTATTCGGTTCCGTAATTGATAATTTGATATTTATTATATTGCTAATTTTTCATAATAATTAATAAATCACTAACTCAATAACTATTAATTATAATAAAAGTTCCCTAAATTCGAAAAACAAAAATCACCTAACTCACTCACTAAGATAGAAGTTTTGCAAATTCGTCACAATAAAGATATATAATAAATATATAATTATATAAAATAAATATTTATTAGAAAATATATAAATTATATTATAATTTTAAATTGTTCGGTCGGTTTGGTCGGTTTCGGATTTTTGAGAAGCCAAACCAAACCGGCCGAACTAGTGTCGATTTTTTAGTTTTATAGTGTTCGATTTTCGGTTTTATGTTTTTCAATTTGAAATAGTAACGGTTTGGTTTGGTCCGATCAGTTTTTCGATTTTGGTCGATTTTGTGTACACCCCTAAATTGAGCTAGCAGATTGTGATAAGTTGATCAGAGATGAATTTTTTTTTAAGAATTTTCATATTTCTTACAATCCAAATTGAAGAGTATACGTGCATATATATTTTTATATACGGATTGATTGAGAAAAAAAGAGTTTTTTTTTTTTTAGAGAAGAAGAGTTTTGGGAATAAACGACTTTTCAATCGTACACTCTAAATAGGAGAATTTAGAAAAATTGGAGAGTGACTTGTAGGAACAAAGTTAATTCAAATTGTATTTATATGTAAATAAATTTAGACCAAAGTCAATTTAAAAAAATTACCGATTTCACTCATTAACAGGTCGTCTCTTGTCACTATATATATACACACACACACACACACACACATACATATATACATACATACATATATAAGGAATAGATATGGAATATATGTTTGATCTGCAATTGTTTGTTGTTTGTTGTAAGTATGCGCGTGTGGTTGATTCTTTAGATTGTTCAGAGATAAAGTATTAATTAAATTGAATTATTATTTTTATAAGTAAAATTTGATATTTTTATAATTTTTTTTATATAAGTATATGACTCGTCTACTATTCATGTGAGAAATTTTTTATAAAATTATTATTTTTAGTTACGAAAATATTAATTCCTTTAACTAAAGGGCTGGTCAATTCATAATTTATAAAATGAACCCAACAACCTCACATATAGCAGTATAGAAGCCCAATTGTCGAGGCAATACAAATAGCTTTTAAGCCCAACTTAATTCATCCCATTGACGTTAAGTGATGACAAAGTGAGCGGGGACCTCATAGTTATATTAAGTGTGATGTGTTTATTTCCTTTTAAAACTAAATTTAAAAAATAAATTTGAAGAGGTCTCATGCTTGGCGACGACTTTATTAATTATATATAAAATAATGACATTTTAGAATATGAGTGAAAATTGATGATACGGTGAAGCAAGAATGGACAACAAGTGAAAAATGTTTGATATATAAAGAGAATTAAAATTTTTACAAAAAAATTTGATAATTTTGCAATACTTTTGCAATACCTTGCTCATATATGAATAATAAGTAAAACTTATTTTTATGTGAGTGAAATTTTACAGAACTATTGATTTTTTTTTGTAAAAATATCAACTCTTATATAAAAATTGATTATCATTTATTTCAAGTGTAAAATATTAAAAAGAAAGATTTAGAGAAGTAAAAATAGATAATACGTGAAATTACTAAAATTAATAGGAATAAATTAATAATATATTTGATCAAATTTGATTATTAAATTTAATAAGTAATTAGAAGCTTCAAATTAAAATTTTTGATTATTTAATTTATTTTCATAAAAAATAATTATAAACAGTTTTAAAGTTAAGTTATCAAACATTTTCTTCGTTCGAATAAATTCTATTATCAAAGGGAGGCTGAAATATTAACAGAAGTCTATTAGGATTAAAATTAGAAAATTAATATTCTTATAATAAAAATTAATATTTTTATAAGATCTTATTTACATGAGACGAGTCTTATTTATTATTTATATAAATTTTTTTAATAAAAAAACTAATTTTTTTATAAAAATATTAACTTTCTAAATTTATCCGACCCGACAGTATACATCTTAAGATTCTTTAATTAACCAAATCCTGCAAGGCTATTTTTTACCTTTGGATTGGGCTTATATTCCTGCCTAATTGGCCTAAAAGCTCATGCATGTCACACGCAATGTACAAATACCAAAACCAAGAAGTTTCCAGAACCATTCCAACATCAACCTAGAACTCTCGTACTCGCTTATCTTTTTCCCATAAATCCCCGCTACCTCTTTCTCTCTCCCAACTCCAATTTCTAGAGAAAGACTGACTTTACAGCAAACAATGGCCGACGAAGCCAAATCCAAAGGTAACGCAGCCTTCTCCGCTGGTAATTACACCGAAGCCGTTCGCTACTTCACCGACGCAATTAACCTCGCCCCCACCAGTCACGTCCTTTACTCCAACAGATCCGCCGCCTACGCTTCCCTCAGCAAGTACACCGACGCCTTATCCGATGCCAAAAAGACCGTCGAGCTCAAGCCCGATTGGTCCAAGGGATACTCCCGGCTCGGCGCTGCCCACATCGGCCTACACAACTACAACGACGCCGTTGAGGCTTATAAGAAAGGCCTCGAGATTGACCCCAACAACGAAGCCCTAAAATCCGGCCTTTCCGATGCACAATCCGCCGCGGCAACCAGATCCAAGCCTTCGAACCTGTTTGGCGATGCGTTTGGGCCGGAGATGTGGGTCAAGCTCACCTCTGACCCGTCGACTAGGGGTTATATGCAGCAGCCAGATTTTGTTAATATGATGAAGGACCTTCAGAAAAACCCTAGTAATTTGAATCTTTATTTGAAGGATCCGAGGGTTATGCAGGCTCTTGGAGTTTTGCTTAACATTAAACTTCAAGCACAGTCTCCGGAGGATATGGAGATGCCTGATGTTCCGCCGGAGAGGAAGAGGCCCGCTGAAGAGGAGAAGCCGGTGAAGGAGAAGGAGAAGAAGCGAGAACCTGAACCAGTGCCGGAGGAAATTGAAGTTTCGGAGGAGGAGAAGGAAATTAAGGAGAGAAAGGCACAGGCGCAAAAAGAGAAGGAAGCCGGGAATGCGGCTTATAAGAAAAAGGATTTTGACACTGCTATTCAGCACTATACTGCAGCCATTGAGTTGGATGATGCTGATATTTCCTTCCTCACTAACCGGGCTGCTGTGTATCTGGAAATGGGCAAGGTAATTATTAGTATTGAACTTCAATATTTTACAAGATGAAATACTGTAAAGCTCGTATCTTTTTTGCAATCTAATGTTGCATGTGTGATTTCTTAGGTTTGAATTGGTGTTTTGTTAATTCTTCATGTTGGTATTGATGATAGAAACAATTTGGCTTAAGATTTCAATGCTTCTAAAGAAGCAATGTAAGATTTTAATTTACATGCTATATTTATGATGGACTTAAGTATGGTTAGTTATGTTTGATTATTATACTAGTTTGATAAAGTTATGTAATTAGGGTGCAGGGGTTTGTCTTAAGTGTACTTGTGTCATTTTTTGTTTGGTGTTTAACCTTATGTTTTCATGGCTGATTTGGATTGGCTAGAACCAGTTTATTTTCTATGGTTCTCTTGATGCAAAAAGAAAGCTAGTGAAATTTAGAAGAAATTATTTGTTAATTTTATACTCCCTCCATTCCAAAAAGCAGTCCATTTGTCTTTGATTCATAGTTAACTTGAAAAATCCTAAAATTTTAGATTGTAAAATGACTTTATTTAATTTTCTAATTAACTATTTTGCACTCAGTATTACTCTTGAAGTAGCTTACAGTATTAACTATTTCATTAATCAAAATGAAATAAATTCACTTTTTTGAAATTTAAGATTTCACAAACTGACTAGGAAAAGAAATTAAATTGAACTTTTTTTTATGGTACTGAGGGAGTATACAAATTAGTTGTAATTATTCTATGACTCTAGTATTTAGTAATTAGGGAATAATAAAGTTCCTTGAAGTATTCTAGGTACATGTTTTCCATTATTGTTTTGGGAACTGTAGTTAACTTTTTTGTATTAGTATTAGAGTTGTACTTGGTCTCTGGTATTAGATTTTATTTAGTCTCTAAGACTTGGGGGGTTTTCAATAGTATTTTAAGTTTAAAACCCTTGTGAAGTTTAGAGTTGAATACTTTAATTATTCAAAATAAGGATATCTGATAGCATGATAGCAGATTAAGTCTTGAAAGGTTATTTTTTGACTTGGTATTGGTTTTGTTTTGGTATCGATTTCAGGTGATATGCTCCCTTAAGCTAGGAGCTTCAAAAAAAATTAAAAAGAATATATAAAAATTTTAAATAACAAGAACAAGATGGATTATCCCCTTGACTGTGCTTTCGGTCTGCCATTCATATATATACATATATATAATTTTTTATTTTCTCGCGTTCCCCCCGTTATGCGTCTATTATCATGGCCAAAACCTGTCATGGCTATTTGCCGAAAATTTGCTGATACATGAATTATCCGTCACTTTCCAATTAATGTCAAGGTTTCGGAATGTTGATGGCCAAAACCCTTTGTGTTATGCCAAATTTTTGAAGTAGCAGCCAAAACTTTGATCCATGTGTGATACACAGCTTTTTCTTATGAATTTTATAAAATTGTTTAGTCTTACTGGTTGGTAGGTATATGTGTAGTAACTTGTTGTGTTCTTGTGCAATGTGAGTATTAATGTTAAGGAAACTGATATTTCTACAGGTTTTTTTTGATATTTTCACATGTAAACTGTCACTATAGACCTATAGCGACGGTCCTAATGTTAATATAGTTAGTGGTATGCTGTCGCCTTACCATCATTACCATCTCCAGTCTTCATCATTTTGTCTGAATCATATACGTAGTCCTGGTAAAATTCTGAAGATTGTTCCATATAATGTTTATCATTACCATCTCCAGTCTTCATCATTTTGTCTGAATTATATACGTAGTCCTGGTAAAATTCTGAAGATTGTTCCATATAATGTTTTTACTGAAATTTATTTAATGGATTTGTTTCATTGTACTTTCCTATGATGTAAAGAATTAAATGAAATAAGAAAGCTTGTTATTATTGGCTTATTGCTTAAATTTTCTGCTATCAAAATTGCCACTGAAAGCTAAATCCAGTGTGAGAACCTTATTAATTAATTCATCAATTTGTCCAGTATGAGGAATGCATTAAAGATTGTGATAGAGCTGTTGAAAGAGGAAGAGAACTTAGATCAGACTATAAGATGGTTGCAAGGGCCTTGACAAGAAAGGGGACTGCGTTGGTGAAGATGGCAAAAAACTCGAAGGACTATGAACCTGCTATTGAGACATTCCAGAAAGCGCTGACGGAGAATCGCAATCCAGACACATTGAAGAAACTAAATGATGCCGAGAAAGCGAAGAAAGATCTTGAGCAACAAGAGTATTTTGATCCACAATTAGCTGACGAGGAGCGTGAGAAAGGTACTCTTCGATTTCGTATTTTCTAATCTGGGGCCACTTTCTTTTTATTTTCCCAATGGCAGTGTATTCGTGTCCTCAACTCTTTGACTAATATTCATTACTCATCAGGCAACGAGTATTTCAAACAGCAGAAGTATCCAGAAGCAATTAAGCAATACACGGAATCATTGAGGAGGAATCCCAAGGATCATAAGGTTTTTTTATCCTAGTTTTTGGGTTTTTTTGCCACCGCTTATTACACATTGTTCTGTAGATGAAATGTTACTGCTAGTTAATACTGATAAGATGCATGATTCTTTGCTGCCTTTTTCAGGCATACAGCAACAGGGCAGCTTGCTACACAAAACTTGGGGCGTTGCCTGAGGGATTGAAGGATGCAGAGAAGTGCATTGAGCTGGATCCCTCATTTGCCAAGGGCTATACCAGAAAAGGTGCTGCCCAGTTTCTCATGAAGGACTATGACAAAGCTTTGGAAACATATCAAGAGGGATTAAAACATGATCCTCGCAACCAGGAACTGCTAGATGGTGTTCGGAGGTATTTGACATAATCTTTGTCGTTAGTTTTCATTTGGTTGAGTCTGTGTTTCTGGATATGCCAATTGACGTCATCAAAATTTATGCAGATGTGTAGATCAAATTAACAAAGCTGGCCGAGGGGATTTGAGCCCCGATGAATTGAAGGAACGACAGGTATGTTATTTTTCTGCAACTTTTGCTGAGTTCTGTTGGTTCAAGCTAATTTGAGATGTGATTCTAAGTTTGTCCGACTTTTGTAGGCTAAGGCAATGCAAGACCCAGAGGTTCAGAACATCCTCACGGATCCTGTTATGAGACAGGTACACGGTGTTTTTTTGTTGAAGGTTTTCTTGTTTAGCTGCTTATGTTTCAGGTATCTTAATTAACTTCGAGCTTTGGAGTTTTCCAATTAACATTGGTTGGCGTCCTCCACAGGTGTTGGTCGATTTGCAAGAGAATCCCAAGGCTTCACAGGAGCACATGAAGAACCCACTTGTGATGGATAAGATCCAGAAATTGATAAGCTCTGGAATTGTTCAGATAAAATAAGTCAGCTGTGCAAAAGCATCAGATCACTTGTTTTGTTGCTCTAAATGTGTAATTGACAGAAAGAACTAGTCACATTTTGATATTTTCTGAGATGTTGCCCTAACGATATAAGAGTGGTTTTGGAGTTTCCAATTCTCTGTCTCGTACATCAAATCTTGGACAAGTTGAGATGAAGTTGTGGCTTTCAGAAGAGGGTGTTTTAATTATTTAATTAAAATTTAAAAGGCTAAAGTTATTGATACTAAAATTTTCAAATAAAAAGATCTTCAAATTGAGGTGGCAAGAGGAAGTTATGGATTAAAAAAATGAGAATTGATATTTTAACAATTAAAAATAATATTTTTATAAATTATTTTCTTATATGGGTGTGTGGTATATTTATTATTTATATAATTATTATTTTTAATTGTAGAAATAAATTTTTAAAAAAATAAATATAAAATAATGTGTTAAAATATAATTAATTAATGTTTTAAAATATTTAATTTTTTTCACTTGAAAAACCACAATTAAACAATAAAAACGATTGAATGGGGAAATCACTTGAAAAATAACAATTAAACAGTTGAAAGAAACAGGGAAAAAAGAAGTTTAGTGTGTTAACACGGTGAAATGAGTTTGTGTTCGTTCTGCACAGTGCACAACTCGATAGCAGTAGCAGGGAGTTCAACAAATTCTCTCCGTCTCTTCTCCCTCTCTCTCCCACACAGTAAATCTCCATTCACCTCCGGTGGTTCTAAATATCAGGTATTCCGCTCTCTTTTCTCTCTCGTCTCTCTCATTCATGGCAAGATTTCTTTGCAACTATTTCCCTCTATCTTACATAGTGAATCATTTGATTTATCAAGTACAAGTACCTATTTCACTTCGACTGAATTTCTGAATTGATTTTTATTGCTTCGTTAACTGATTTAAGAAATTATTATAGTTTCTCTGTCTTCTCTTTTCTTTCTTACTAGATGATGTCCTAGCCCTCAGGACAGTCTCCGACCCGTCAACTCCTCCATACTTGTACAAACATTCTCTTGCGATGGCGATAGGATGTTGTCGCAAGACGTATCCGGTGAAGGTTGTCAATAAACAAAATTCAGAGTTACTCTCATGCTATTCCATCACCTGAAAAAGGCACCGCTCAATAAGCGCTTGAGGGGCTGTTGTGCGAATCTTTTGGTCAGAGGTTTGTTTAAGACCATAGACGTCCCATCATTTGATTCGCATGCCGCTCAGGCCCAGCCCAACCAATATGGGCCCTGTCTTACATTCAGACCCAAGCTAAAACTCGGCTTGATTTGATTGCGCCTGTCCAATACTAGTAAAAATAGAGAAAAATAAAGACTCAAATCTTTTTTAATTGAACTTTAGAAAATCAATACATTCTTACTTCAATAGAAATAAAGACTCTTTTTTAATTGCACTTTAGTCTGCCAGATTCATGAATCCAGTTTGAACCTTTTTATTTGTGTTTTTGGTAGCTACCTTCTGTCTGGGAAATGTGCTGATTTAGTTAGTAGTTGGCATTTTGCCTAGAAGCTGCTCCTGAAATCTGTATGTATATCTTGATTTATCGATTTTGAACTTCTTTAGGAAGAGATGCTTCATCACATGGTAAACAGGAGCTGGATTTGGTGATCTACAGTTATTAGAACTACTGATTCAATTGCTGCCACGGACTGACCGCAAACGTAATTACCATTTTGTGAAAAATGTTATTGTATATCATAGAGATGGCCATAGATATACAGATTCTAAAAGGGTTGCATTATATTCAGTGGATTTTGCTTGAAGCATCTTTTTTGGTGCATCAGTTTTAGGGGTCTTCATGAGGGAATATTAGTTCCATCTCTGTTTTCCCAACTTTATTCTTCATGTTAAGGCTTCATCCAAACTCTGCTGTTATCAAGCTTTTTTCCTCTTAAACTATAAAAGTCATAAACTTGCAGGAGGTACTACCTTGGTTGGAATTTGGATGAGTGGCGCTTCTGCATCTAGTGGGTTACGGGCGGCTTTCTCCTATTGCGTACACGAAATTATGACTATAACCACTACCTACTTCCCCCAGACATGCGGAGCGCAGCATTTGCTCTCCGTGCTTTCAATGTTGAAACATCTAGAGCTATGGATGTTGTTTCAGATCCAAAAGTTGGGCTTATGCGCCTGCTATGGTGGTAAGAAGCTATAGACAAGATATTTGTAAAGAAGTTAACGCACCAAACTGCTCAGAGCATAAAGTTAGCAAAAACTGGCTAAAGCAGTCTGTTGAAGCTCGGATCAATGATGCCCAAAGAGAGGTGATTGACATCCTCCAGACTGTAAAAGAGTTGTAGAAATATGCCTACGACACTGTATCAACTATATTGTAGACGACCCTTCAAGCAGGCGGTGTCACGCCTACCACAACAGATCATGCAACATCACATATTGGCAAGGCAAGTGGTGTCCTGTTGCTACCCAAGACACTGCCACATCGATACCATGCGAGCCGCAACCCCAACTTTCTTATATATAGATCCGACAAAAGCGGCCCAAGATCATGGGCCAACCCAACCCACCTATAAAAAATGAGTTTTAGCCTTATATTTTGAAGCTCAATAAAACCGTGGGCTATTTGGCCCAACTCAATTTTGAAGCTCACTGGATGGTTTTCAGGAGTGGCTTTCAGTACATTCAAGTTTCTGAAATACATCATATTTGTTCAGCTTTTCTCAAACATAGCCTCAATTAACATTGTGTGTTAAGCTTCAAATAAAATCTAATTAAGCTTATTTAAACTAAATTAAATTATAAAATAAATAATGAAAAAAAGCAAAAAGCCAACGCCACTTGAATTAACGTCCAACTAAATTAAAAAAATGAAGAAGCAAAATTCCAACGCGAATTGCTGTTATTTATTCTCCATTAGTTAGAAGGAAAAGGGAAAAAAAATGAATGAGACATATATTTTATATTTTTGTGGGAATATTAAAATTAACATACTTAAAAAAAATTAAAATACTTACTTTTTTTTTTATTTTAAAAAATGAATTTATTCTTTAAATAAAATTTCAAAAAAAAAATGTGACGCCCCCAAATCTGGGCCCACACAGCCCAAACTTGAGTCGTCAAAAAACTACAACAAAATTATTACAACAAAGCACAACGTACAACAATACAGTGTATAATAATACACAACTAAGTCTTCACTATTATTGCCACACTATTTTACAAAACGTGAAGACTATGATAACTATTCCTCGGACCCTCACTCCATTCCCCGGCTAGACCCTGTTATGTTTTCATCTCCTGTTGAAAAACAATGGAACAAAAGAAAGGGTGAGCTCAAATAGCCCAGTAAAGAATATCATGACTAAGATAATGATGAATAAATTATCATTAGTCTTCAACAGTTGAGTTCTTGATAGAATACAATAGACTACAAGGTTTATATCAAAAACTGCAGTTAAATTCTTAAACAACGTTCAGATCAATAATAGCAGCGGAATGAGTAATCTATTAGAAGAATAATGCAGACTATAATGTCCACTCGGTTCTCTTTTTAGGAAAAACATCATCAACTTTTATCATCTGAAATATCATTAGTCAAGATAATACAAATTCACAGTTCCTGATCATAATCATGCACATCAACAGTTCATCTTTGTACTACGGGCCAAAGATATTCAATATAGCACCAACGGTCATGATTATACCAGATTCAGCCTTTGGTCATAATCATACCAAACAACAGTTCATCTTTGCACTACGGGCCAAAGAGAACATTCACCACGTGCCATAAAAGACACCGAACAGATGTATCGCCTTTAACCTATTATATCGCCTTTAACCTATCATCTGTTCAACAAATATATCACATCTGTGCCCCCGGCCACAGATATTCACAATAGCTTGATTTTTGGATGATTAGAATGATATAAATGATGAACAGAAGAAATAGGATAACAATAAGTATCGGAAGTTTACTTTGTACAGATTCAAATAATGTGCAAATTGTCAACATGATGTGGAGTGAAATTTAAAAATGATATTCAAGATCCACAGTTCAGAATAACGGTTACAATTCAATAGAAAGGTTCACGTAAATAGGAAGGTTCAGTTGAAATAATGAAGTTCAACTATTATGGAACATATAATATTTTCAGGAATTATAGAAGCAATAGTTCCATAATAAATTTCGATTTAGGAGTATGAAAGAAAATAATATCCCTTACCGTAGCAGGTTTGATTAACAAAAGGTGAAGGAAATTAATACAAAGGGTTATTCACCAACAGGCGGCAATCCGCTCCGTAAGGTTATTCCCACAATTTAATAGAATTTGAGTACAAAGAGTTATTCACCAAACAGGCGGCAATCCGCTCCGTAAGGTTATTCTCAGAGATTAATAATGAATGAATACGAAAGGTTATTCACCAACAGGCGGCAATCCGCTCCGTAAGGTTATTCCCACAATTTAATAGAATTTGAGTACAAAGAGTTATTCACCAAACAGGCGGCAATCCGCTCCGTAAGGTTATTCTCAGAGATTAATAATGAATGAATACGAAAGGTTATTCACCAACAGGCGGCAATCCGCTCCGTAAGGTTATTCCCACAATTTAATACATGGAAATAAAAGGCACGTCTTATGAGTAAGGAAGAAACAATATTATTATCGAGAATCAAATAATGATAATCCCTTACCATAGTATGTTTGAATAATGGAAGATGAAAAAGATGGTATCCCTTACCGTAACACGTGACTGGATATTGATTTAAATGAGGTTGATTAACTTGAACAGTACACGTATACTTATAGATCTTCACAAATACTCAAGATGACTTAAGCACACATAGAGAGAACTTTCACAAGAAGTATTTAGAGAGAGAAAGAAAGAACAAGTAAGGAAGTTTATGAAAAATCCTTAAGTTAAGGCTTCTATTTATAGCCAAAAATCTCATCATTCATTTAATCTAAACCATTCATTTAAAGATCATCTTTTAATCTACACCATCCATTTCAAATATTATATTATCTTTAATCTACACCATTCATTTCATATCACCTAATAATCACCTAACTTTATATTATAAACAAATCAATTTAATTATTCAACAATAATTCACACTTTAATCTACACCATTCATTTCATATTACCTAATAATCACCTAACTTTATATTATAAACAAATCAATTCAATTATTCAACAATAATTCACACTTTAATCTACACCATTCATTTCATATCACCTAATAATCACCTAACTTTATATTATAAACAAATAACTTTATCAATTCAATTATTATGACTAATTGTTATAAATACAGTATAGTTAGCTCTTAGATATCAAGTCAATAAATTAATGAAATACAACTGTTTAAATAACATCATAATAGAGATAACAATAATGTAAAATAAAGCATACGTTACTGTGTAATGACAATTATTGATTCAATAATGTGAATTACTGTGCATATGTTACTGTGACAATTATTAGGTTCAATAATTTTAAAAACAGTGCAACAACAATTATTGACTCAATGATATAAAATACAGTGTAATGACAATTATTAAATCAATAATGCAAAATACTGTGTAACAACAATTATTGAATTGATAATATAAAATATTATGCAGTGACAATTATCGATGAAATGATGCGTAACAGTTACGGTGTCAATTATCAGACCAATAATATGAGACACTATGCAATACCGTGTGTTACTGTAGAGTACCGTGTGCTACAGAAAATACCATAAACTACCGTATGCTACTATTCTTTTATCACCGGTATTTTAACAGTTCCGTTGACTATTTTTATTTAAAAAGGTTACTTCTGTCGTTTTCTATATCCGACAAATATTCCGTTGTGGGGTCCACCAATAATTTATTATTTCGGCGCCGTCGTACGGCACGAATATTCCCCGACCAAACGAATATTCCCCGACAAAGCGAATATTGTCCGACAAAATAAAATTTGCACATAACATCCTTAACTTTCAATTTTGTTAATTTAACCACTTACTGTTTCAAAAAAAATATATATGAAGAAAAATTAAATTTTGTATTTCATAAAATTCGGGGTCTTACAACCTCCCCTCCTTATGAAATTTCGTCCCCGAAATTGACGTACCTGACATATCGAAAAGGTAAGGATACTTAGATTTCATCTCAGATTCTAGCTCCCAGGTCATTTCCTCAGTATCTTGGTTCCTCCATAAAACCTTAACTTGAGGTATAACCTTTGAGCGTAGGATCTGCTCCTTCTTATCCAGGATCTTAACAGGTACCTCCTCGTATGTTAAATCCTCTGCTATAACGTCTGGTTCTAACTCAATGACGTGGTTTGGGTCCTTCACATATTTACGTAACATAGATATGTGGAAAACGTTATGGATGCGAGACATACTTGGTGGTAGGGCTAGTCTGTAGGCTACGGTTCCTATTCGATCGAGGATTTCAAATGGGCCAATAAATCGAGGGTTGAGCTTTCCTCTCTTTCCGAATCTCGTAACCCCTTTCCATGGAGAAACACGTAAGAATACATGATCTCCGACGTTGAAACTTTCGTCTCTCCGATGAAGATCAGCATAACTCTTTTGTCGTTCTTGTGCGGTCTGTATTCGTTGTCGGATCATTTGGATCTTTTCGGTCGTCAAGCGTACCAACTCGGGTCCCAACAATTTTGCTTCTCCTACCTCATTCCAACATATTGGAGAGCGACACTTCCTTCCATACAATGCCTCGAATGGAGCCATGCCTATGCTTGCTTGGTAACTGTTGTTGTAAGAAAATTCCACCAACGGCAAGTACTTATCCCAACTTCCTTTGAAGTCTAATACACAAAGTCTCAAAAGATCTTCGAGGGTCTGGATCGTCCTTTCCGATTGTCCGTCCGTTTGAGGATGGTATGCAGAACTAAAACGTAGTTCAGTGCCCATAGCTTTTTGTAGACTGATCCAAAAGCGTGAAGTGAATCTAGGATCTCGATCAGAAACTATGGAAACTGGCATGCCATGCAATCTCACGATCTCATTTATGTACATACCGGCAAGACGTTCAAGTGAAAAGTTTTCTCGTATAGGCAAGAAATGAGCAGATTTGGTCAATCTATCTACGATCACCCAAATTGCATCTAAGCCTTGAGAAACTTTTGGAAGACCCGTCACGAAGTCCATATTGATGTGTTCCCACTTCCATTCGGGAACTTCAAGTGATTGTAATGGACCTTTAGGAACTTGATGCTCTACCTTGACACGTTGACAAGTTAGGCACCTTGAGATAAACTCCGCAATCTCTCTTTTCATATTGTTCCACCAAAATGTATGTCGAAGATCTCGATACATCTTGGTACCTCCTGGGTGGATTGCAAACGGCGTGTTGTGTGCCTCCATCATGATTTTATGCTTTAATTCAGGATCGTTAGGAACACAGAGTCGAGAGTTGACTCGAAGTATTCCTTTCTCGTCGATTCTTGCTTCGGAAATGGCACCTTCTTGTACTTTCTTTATCATGTTTATCAGTTCCGGATCGGTAGCTGGAGCAGCTTTAATTTTATCGATTAAAGTCGGTTCTACTCGCACGTGAGCAATCTTCGAGTGGGTCCCTGGTGTCTTTAGCTCTATCTCCATCTTTTGCAAGTCGTACAAAATACACTTTTGTGTTGTCAGCAGTGCACTTGTACTTGCATAAGATTTTCTGCTCAAAGCGTCAGCTACAACGTTCGCCTTTCCCGGGTGATACTGGATTGTGTGGTCATAATCCTTTAACAGCTCAAGCCAACGTCGTTGTCGCATGTTGAGTTCCTTCTGGGTGAAGAAATACTTGAGACTTTTATGATCCGTATAGATATCCACTTTTTCTCCGTACAAGTAGTGTCTCCAGATCTTCAACGCGAAAACGACTGCTGCCAACTCTAGATCATGAGTAGGATAATTTTTCTCATAATCTTTGAGTTGTCGAGAGGCGTAGGCTATAACCTTTCCATGTTGCATAAGGACACAGCCTAGACCTTTGCCAGAAGCATCGCTGTAGATAACAAATTCTCCTGATCCTGATGGTATGGTCAGAACAGGAGCTGAAACCAGTCTCTTCTTGAGTTCTTGGAAACTTTTCTCGCATTCCTCGCTCCATATGAATTTTGTGCTTTTCCGAGTAAGCTGCGTTAATGGAGTGGCGATTCGAGAAAATCCTTCTACGAATCTCCGATAATAACCAGCTAGACCCAGAAAACTTCGGACTTCGGTTACTGTTTTGGGTTGTTCCCAATTTAGTACCGTTTCAATCTTCGCAGGATCGACTGATATTCCTTGACTAGAAATCACATGCCCAAGAAACGCGACCTCCTCAAGCCAGAACTCACATTTCTTCAACTTGGCATATAATTTGTTTTCACGGAGCTTTTGTAGTATCAATCTCAGGTGTTGCTCATGATCCTCGCGACTCTTGGAGTATATGAGGATGTCATCAATAAAGACAACCACAAAATGATCCAAATGTTCCTTGAATATCCGGTTCATCATGTCCATGAAAGCTGCAGGAGCATTAGTTAGTCCAAAAGGCATGACTAAGAACTCATAATGCCCATAACGAGTTCTGAAAGCAGTCTTTGGAATGTCCTCAGCTTTAACCTTTAACTGATGATATCCAGAACGGAGATCAATCTTTGAGAAATGTTGAGCGCCTTGCAATTGATCAAACATGTCATCAATCCGAGGTAACGGGTACCTGTTCTTGATGGTGACATGGTTCAATTCTCGGTAGTCAATGCACAATCTCATACTCCCGTCTTTCTTCTTCACGAATAGAACAGGAGCACCCCAAGGTGATGCACTCGGACGAATGAAACCGGTATCCAACAATTCCTGTAGTTGGACTTTTAACTCTTGAAGTTCAATGGGAGCCATTCGGTAGGGAGCTTTGGAAATGGGCTTGGTACCGGGTTCAAGATCAATATAAAAATCAATTTCACGGTTTGGGGGTAAGCCAGGAAGTTCTTCAGGAAAAACGTCAGGAAACTCATTAACAATGGGAATATCATTCAAGTTTGACGTATTTTTGTTCAAATCAGTGACATGAGCTAAAAAGGCTTGACATCCGTTTTTCAATAAACGAATGACTTTATGGCTAGAAATAACAGTTATAGATTTCAATGGTTTAGTTGCTTGAATTTGCATGACAGGTTGATTAGGAATATGAAAACTAATAATCTTATGAAAACAATCAATTTTAGCATGATGGGTAGTCAACCAATCAATTCCTAAAATCACATCAAATTCACGCATCTCCAAAGAAATAAGGTCAACAGATAATGTGAGGTTGTTGATTTGAACTAGGCAAGATTTATAGACAGTAGATGTAATGGTCATTTCTCCTAATGGGGTTTCAACTGATAAGTCAAAGTCCAAGTTTTCAGGAGTTAAGTTTAAACGCTGAGCACATGCAGGTGAGATAAAAGAATGGGTAGAGCCAGTATCTAACAAAGCGTAGACTTCACGAGAATTTATGAATAGCTTACCGGTTATCACCTCGTTCGAGTTTCGTGCCATTTGGGATGTCACAACAAAAGCTCTCCCTTGAACTACAGATTTTCCTTTATCCGCGCTAGCTTTTGGTATCATCATTGCAGCTGGACTTGATTTTGTGGCAGGACAAAACCGCGCAAGATGACCCTCTTTCCCACAACTGTAGCACTTTTTGGACTGCAGTGTACAGTTTGGGCTGATGTGACCTTCCTGACCACACCTATAGCATCTCACTGGTGGTCGATCTTCTCCCCTTGAAACTGGGGTCGGTGCTGGTGTTGGTACTGGTGCTGGTGCCCTTCCATAATTATTATGGAATCTCTTTCTTTTGAAATTGTTCCCACTAGATTCTCCTCTTCTGTTATTTGGTATGGAATTACCACCGAAGTGTTGGTTACCTCCTCGATGGTTCTCGTTCCTGTGGTTGTTGTCACTCCTTTCTCTATGCTGATCATTAACTCTTGGCTGCAATGTTTCATCTGTTTGCTCCACCCTTTGAGCCCTATCCACAACATCTGAATACAAACTAAATTTATGAGAGCTAAGTTGTTGACGAATTTTGAATCTCAAACCTCTTAGGAACATCCGACTCATTCGTGCTTCGTCATCCACAAGATGGGTGGCAAAGCGAGATAACTCGGCAAACTTAGCTTCATATTGGGAGACTGTCATGTTTCCCTGCTCCAGCTTAATGAATTCCACTTCCTTCATATGGCGGATGCTTTCTGGGAAGTACTTCTCGTTAAACAGTTCTTCGAATTCTGTCCAAGACATTTCGAGTGCTGAAGGTTGGATACGTTTTACCGCTTCCCACCAATGGTCTGCCTCACCTCGTAACATAAAAGTGGCAAATGGCACCTTCTGATCATCAGCGCATTGTAAGACATCAAGTATTTTTGTCGTCTGCTTCAGCCATGCCTCCGCTTTGAGTGGGTCAGGCTTCCCGTGGAATTCAGGTGGTCCTAATTCTTTAAATTGCTTAACAGTGACCATCCTCAAATTGCCAGCGTTTCTACCGTTATTATTGACTGGATTTCCTCTTCCTTGATTCTGTATGAACTGCATGAAATTCCTAAAGAATCCATCGTTCATCATGTTATCAGGAACATTATTTCCTGAGTTGGCAGGAGGATTGTTTGGGGCCTCTTGATTCTCGGCTACATTTGCTTCAGGCATTCCATAGTTAACCTCTTGATTTCCAGATGCCATACTAAACTGTGGTCACAAAATAAATGTTAGTTCAAATAAACTGACTCATCACTTCATGTTCCTACATTCAAATCGACTCATTAGATAATAAAATCTATTTTAGGTAGGACACACTAGTGACTGATTCTATTCGTCTCTCCCCTCCTAGTTCTACCCCAGATCTCCATTAAAGACCATATCCCTAAGCTCTGATGCCAATTGTGACGCCCCCAAATCTGGGCCCACACAGCCCAAACTTGAGTCGTCAAAAAACTACAACAAAATTATTACAACAAAGCACAACGTACAACAATACAGTGTATAATAATACACAACTAAGTCTTCACTATTATTGCCACACTATTTTACAAAACGTGAAGACTATGATAACTATTCCTCGGACCCTCACTCCATTCCCCGGCTAGACCCTGTTATGTTTTCATCTCCTGTTGAAAAACAATGGAACAAAAGAAAGGGTGAGCTCAAATAGCCCAGTAAAGAATATCATGACTAAGATAATGATGAATAAATTATCATTAGTCTTCAACAGTTGAGTTCTTGATAGAATACAATAGACTACAAGGTTTATATCAAAAACTGCAGTTAAATTCTTAAACAACGTTCAGATCAATAATAGCAGCGGAATGAGTAATCTATTAGAAGAATAATGCAGACTATAATGTCCACTCGGTTCTCTTTTTAGGAAAAACATCATCAACTTTTATCATCTGAAATATCATTAGTCAAGATAATACAAATTCACAGTTCCTGATCATAATCATGCACATCAACAGTTCATCTTTGTACTACGGGCCAAAGATATTCAATATAGCACCAACGGTCATGATTATACCAGATTCAGCCTTTGGTCATAATCATACCAAACAACAGTTCATCTTTGCACTACGGGCCAAAGAGAACATTCACCACGTGCCATAAAAGACACCGAACAGATGTATCGCCTTTAACCTATTATATCGCCTTTAACCTATCATCTGTTCAACAAATATATCACATCTGTGCCCCCGGCCACAGATATTCACAATAGCTTGATTTTTGGATGATTAGAATGATATAAATGATGAACAGAAGAAATAGGATAACAATAAGTATCGGAAGTTTACTTTGTACAGATTCAAATAATGTCCAAATTGTCAACATGATGTGGAGTGAAATTTAAAAATGATATTCAAGATCCACAGTTCAGAATAACGGTTACAATTCAATAGAAAGGTTCACGTAAATAGGAAGGTTCAGTTGAAATAATGAAGTTCAACTATTATGGAACATATAATATTTTCAGGAATTATAGAAGCAATAGTTCCATAATAAATTTCGATTTAGGAGTATGAAAGAAAATAATATCCCTTACCGTAGCAGGTTTGATTAACAAAAGGTGAAGGAAATTAATACAAAGGGTTATTCACCAACAGGCGGCAATCCGCTCCGTAAGGTTATTCCCACAATTTAATAGAATTTGAGTACAAAGAGTTATTCACCAAACAGGCGGCAATCCGCTCCGTAAGGTTATTCTCAGAGATTAATAATGAATGAATACGAAAGGTTATTCACCAACAGGCGGCAATCCGCTCCGTAAGGTTATTCCCACAATTTAATAGAATTTGAGTACAAAGAGTTATTCACCAAACAGGCGGCAATCCGCTCCGTAAGGTTATTCTCAGAGATTAATAATGAATGAATACGAAAGGTTATTCACCAACAGGCGGCAATCCGCTCCGTAAGGTTATTCCCACAATTTAATACATGGAAATAAGAGGCACGTCTTATGAGTAAGGAAGAAACAATATTATTATCGAGAATCAAATAATGATAATCCCTTACCATAGTATGTTTGAATAATGGAAGATGAAAAAGATGGTATCCCTTACCGTAACACGTGACTGGATATTGATTTAAATGAGGTTGATTAACTTGAACAGTACACGTATACTTATAGATCTTCACAAATACTCAAGATGACTTAAGCACACATAGAGAGAACTTTCACAAGAAGTATTTAGAGAGAGAAAGAAAGAACAAGTAAGGAAGTTTATGAAAAATCCTTAAGTTAAGGCTTCTATTTATAGCCAAAAATCTCATCATTCATTTAATCTAAACCATTCATTTAAAGATCATCTTTTAATCTACACCATCCATTTCAAATATTATATTATCTTTAATCTACACCATTCATTTCATATCACCTAATAATCACCTAACTTTATATTATAAACAAATCAATTTAATTATTCAACAATAATTCACACTTTAATCTACACCATTCATTTCATATTACCTAATAATCACCTAACTTTATATTATAAACAAATCAATTCAATTATTCAACAATAATTCACACTTTAATCTACACCATTCATTTCATATCACCTAATAATCACCTAACTTTATATTATAAACAAATAACTTTATCAATTCAATTATTATGACTAATTGTTATAAATACAGTATAGTTAGCTCTTAGATATCAAGTCAATAAATTAATGAAATACAACTGTTTAAATAACATCATAATAGAGATAACAATAATGTAAAATAAAGCATACGTTACTGTGTAATGACAATTATTGATTCAATAATGTGAATTACTGTGCATATGTTACTGTGACAATTATTAGGTTCAATAATTTTAAAAACAGTGCAACAACAATTATTGACTCAATGATATAAAATACAGTGTAATGACAATTATTAAATCAATAATGCAAAATACTGTGTAACAACAATTATTGAATTGATAATATAAAATATTATGCAGTGACAATTATCGATGAAATGATGCGTAACAGTTACGGTGTCAATTATCAGACCAATAATATGAGACACTATGCAATACCGTGTGTTACTGTAGAGTACCGTGTGCTACAGAAAATACCATAAACTACCGTATGCTACTATTCTTTTATCACCGGTATTTTAACAGTTCCGTTGACTATTTTTATTTAAAAAGGTTACTTCTGTCGTTTTCTATATCCGACAAATATTCCGTTGTGGGGTCCACCAATAATTTATTATTTCGGCGCCGTCGTACGGCACGAATATTCCCCGACCAAACGAATATTCCCCGACAAAGCGAATATTGTCCGACAAAATAAAATTTGCACATAACATCCTTAACTTTCAATTTTGTTAATTTAACCACTTACTGTTTCAAAAAAAATATATATGAAGAAAAATTAAATTTTGTATTTCATAAAATTCGGGGTCTTACAAAAAAAGGTACACTTCAACGCTAATATGAATGTCGTTGAACCCACCCAAAAGTAATATTCAAGTTTTTTTCCATGCTTCAAAGCCAATCAAAATGGTATTCAGTTTGTTGACTTATCTTAACCCATTTTTTTTTAAAAAATATTTATAAATAAAAATGAATTAGCAAGGCAAGTGGTGTCCTGTTACTACCCAAGACATTGCCACATCGATACCATGCGAGCCGCAACCCCACTTTTCTTATATATAGATCCGGCAAAAGAGGCCCAAGATCATGAGCCAACCCAACTCACCTATAAAAAATGAGTTTTAGCCTTATATTTTGAAGCTCAATAAAACCGTGGGCTATTTGGCCCAACTCAATTTTGGCCTAGTTCAAAGTAATCCAAATCATGGGTTGTCCAGCGTAATTCATTTCTTAATAACAATTCAAAACTAATTTATTTTATCAACTCTATCTACTATAAAGTTAAAAGTCAAATTCAACTTTTTTGAGAATTAGAAGTAAACTAAGAAAAAAAATATTACTCCTAATTATAATCCTCTCGACTTCGATTTTCATGTACTCTCTTTGTCTCCTACTCATTTTACTTTAAATCAACTGTTTCTAGTCTTTCAATTGTCTTTATTGAAAAATTATTTCTATATCTTGTTATATGATTGAAAATTTACATGATATAATTATTTTAACTATATATTTATTACTTGTGAATCGAAAGAAATTATTATATTTTATTATTGATATATAATGTTTTAACTTTTGTACTTAGACTATTTAGGAACGATAATCTCGAATCATTCAGTAATATTTTGTCAAGAAAATAAAATAAATTATAAATAGTGTTTGAATGGTGTATAAGCAATATATGTAACATAATAAAATAAAATAAAATAAAAATAAATCAAAAATAATTAGTGAGTTAATCAAAATTGATTATCTTAATCAATTGAAACTGTTTCTTTGTTTTGTTCTATACCATTTTTTCCCTAGGTGATTATTACTTTATTTCATAATTTTTTTTATAAACATTACATTGACTTCTTTTTTAAAATTAAAAATAAAAAAGTATGTAAAAGTCCATGAGTGCCTCATTTTTATAGTAAAAAAAAATTGGGCATTTTAGCCCACCTCATTTTTTACTCCATTTGGGCCCGCCCAACCCATTTGTGGGGTCTATTTATACTAGTTGAGGTGGCGGAAAAAGATGGGTTGTTGGTTAAGCAAGGTGGTCAATCAGAGATCCACATGGATTCCTGTGAGGGCCTGTGTGATGCAGTTTTTGAGATGGCCTTTGTAGCTAATTCACATCTATAGAAGGCTCGTGAATTGGTTGGAACAGTGCCAACAGAGGCTCGTCCAGTGCTTTTGCCGGCTGTGCCTGCCCAAGTTCTTTTGGATTCTTTGAGACACGTGCAGTTTGATGTCTTTGATTTGAGACTGACTCGCGGGATTTTGGGGTACTACTCTTTATGGTTCCAGTTGAAACTCAAATGGCATTCATGGAGGGGGATTTACTAAAGTTTCATTCATTGTGCTTTCTTAATGGCTTAAAGAAAAAAAATTCATCCACTGAAGAGTGAAATTTGAGATTCAAGATTTTGTAGCTTCTCTATTTTTAGAAAAAAGGGATGCTTGTTGGGATTATATATTTGGGGTGATAATTCACCATTTAGATATTTGTAAATACAAGTGGAGAGATAAGGAGCAAATTCACTTTATGGGATTTTGGGACAGTGAGGTATTACCAAGAAATATCTTCACATTATTTAGTAAATTTGGGAAGAGACGGTCATAGAGATTTTTTATATACAAAACATGAGAGAGAAGAAGGGGCATCATGAGTAGTGCGACCATGCAACACCACAAAATATAGAGAAATACTACACAATAGAGAGAGAAGATATCATCTTCTCCAATATACCAAGTATTAGATCGGAATACTCCCTCTTGGTCACATTCCGATACACACCGATATACACAGAGTTATAGTGATATACAACGTGAACACACAAGCACCATTCATACACGTCGGTAAACATTGAAGGGTAGTGATATACACCACATGTATGAAGAAATATTGTTGTGTTCGATTCGTGTACATAGAAGTATTTTCCCTGTGATAAAATTGTAACACTTCCAACACATTTTTAGTGGATTTCTGGCATATCGCCCGTAGTTTTTCCGTATTGGGTTTTCATGTAAATCATTGTGTTATTATTTTCAGTATTTACTTTATCAAACATTTTTCATTTCAGCATGATTTGAGCTATTCATTGATGACGCGTTTTGGGCTGGCCGCCCTAGTGATTTCAGCCCATGTGCAAAATTTGGCGTCAACAATGCTTGTCCTCAATAAAGAGCTAGCACGTTCAGCAAATAATACATAGCATTTTTCTGTGAAGGCATGGCTGTGAGGCTTACTAGAGAACATGTACGGAGTCTTTGGCATTCGACATACGGAGTTGCTATAAGAACTGATTGTGTTCCTCGAATGTTGTTCTATTAGAGGCTTTGGCATTCGACATACGGAGTCTTGCATCATAGTTTCTCCCATAATTCTTGCCTTCGACAAGTGCTGCAACTATATATTTACTCTTATAGGTAATTCATACTGTATTACTGATCTTCTTGATAATTCATTTATATGTTGATTTTATATATCATGATTATAGGCTTTATTGATGCATGTATGGTAGCCAAGCAAGCTTAACTAGAACATAGGCAGGAGGAGAACAGAGAAAAGGGAAATTTTAAATATTGAAAGACTAGAACATATACTGGAGGAGAGAAGAGAAGGTAGAAATGTTGAGTATTACTAGAGAACATGTACAGAAAGACACTAACATATACATCTATGAAAGGGTGTTCATCATTAAAGAATTTTTAAATGAAATATGCTGTCTTCAATTTTCCCGTCTGTCTCCATTATATTTGTTGGTTTGCCCATCTTCTTTTATTGGGTGTTGTTAATTCGTATTTCTGTTATCTAATAATGTTTTTTTTTAGTAATTAATTTTTTTTGTCCAATCTTCTACCATTCACGTGGGCGTATCTTATATCCTTGAAAGACTCACTTAAATGGGTAGACCTTAGCATAAATAATTGTTGTAAAACTGAATAAGAGTGAGACACTTTCCCGTTAATTATATTAATCACTTTGCTTGTTTATGTTTGTTATGATTTATTCGGGCAAGTACATGCATGATATTGTTATAATGTTACTAACTTTAACTAAATTCTCTCTCATTTCAACTACCCGAGGTTATCCCTATAATAGGGAGGGGGATGCTAGTATCATCAAACAATATATTTGCCCATAAATAGTAGTGAAGCCTGTTTCTTGATTTGTCTTTTCCTTCCTTTTAATTTCTTTTCTTTCAAATGTATTGACTTCCTTTCGTATTTTCCTTTACCTTTTTGCCATAAAAACCAAGAAAAGAAGGAAAACTGGTAGAAAAAAATAAAAGCAGGAAACTCTGCGAAAAAGAAAAGAAAGGAAAACTTGGTGGACTCAAACATCAATATATCACTAAGTCATACTATTAGCAAACATATTAAACAAATCCACTTGCTTCACGTATATGATTTGAGTTATGGACCAATCAAGCATTTCCCCAGGTTTTCCCATGCATGACTAGCTAGCTAGCTAGCTACACATATTTGTATATATAAAGAGATGTATGCAATGCATTTCTCTCCATATCTCTCTTTTGTGGATTCTTAAATTCATAATTAATTCTTGGTACTGATCATCCATATTTGTATATATAAAATGTTATAATTTCGTGCTGCTAGTTTTGCTTCTGATCGAACACATATATAAGGTTAACTCTTCGTAAGTAAACGAATACACCCATATAACTAACTAGACTGAATTCATGATATGACGTTTGGCTTCAAGTTGGCGGGACAGAAGGAAAGAAAAGCGAATAGATATATATAAATAGAACTAGAGTCAAAATCTGTTGATTCTTTTTATAACTAGACAATGTCGTAACTCTTTTTTATATATTTTGCAAAAAATAAAATATCATACAACTTTTTTCTATAATAGATCAAGGTATATGAGAAAATGTTGAATAAAACGTCTATCAATATAAAATCGTGCTTAATCAATTTCTAATCTAATTCAATTTATGAGTTTGCGACTCGTATCAAATTATTTTTCAAAATTGTTTTATAACTTAAATTGAAAAATACAATATAATTTTATAATAAAATACATCATCATTATTATAATATTTATAATCAATCAAATAAAAAGAAGAAATTACTCTCGAGGAAAAAATAAAAATAAAGAAAATCATGAAATTAAAGGTGACGGGGCTTTAACCACAATTTAAGAAACATTTAATTTGGATGCTGAATAGGTCAGTCTTATTTTTGGGTTAAAAGCAATTTAATCAAGCCGGAAGTTGCAAATTTTATGCATGATATTGTTACCAACTTTAACCAGACATACTGAAGAAGTGATCCCTAAAATAGGGCGGATGCTATCGACTGTATTTAGCCAAATCTGTTTAATTTCTCCGTCTTTTCCCTTCCATTTCTCTTCTTTCACGATGTTTTGTTGACAACGTAATTTTCCTTCATCTTTCTTCACAAAAGACTAAGAAAATTTGGTGGGAGAAAAAAAAGAAAAAGGAAATGCAGAACATCATGCTGCTGAAAAGAAAAGGAAAAAAAAAAGGCTCAAACTTTTTTAACACAAGTTACAAGATAAAGGTCACACTTTTAACTGTCATAAAATTTATAATTTTTTTACTGTATTTATTATAATAAATATTTCATCTCAATCCTGACACTCTCTGTGTGCGAAGATATATATATATATATATATATAATACTATTAAATTTTTTTTTATTATTATTTTAAATAATTTTAAGTTAAATATTTATTTATTTTAAATAATTTATTTTTTTGATAACAATTTATTTATAATATTTTTAATATTAATTATCATATTTTTATTCTTTTTATGCATATTTATGGTGTATAAAAAATTAGGGTGAGCTTCCTATAACTAAGTGTCGAGATCTATATCGACGATTTTTAACGTGTATGGCGACGGTATCTACGGTCTCAATAGTTATATTTTTTTATAAGGTTGCAATGACGGGACATATCGCTACCAATAGATCTTAAAAACCGTCGTCATAAGTCTCGATACACAAAAACAGAATATTTTGGTTACAGAGAACCTCATTCCTAAAAAACTAGTCAACTAAATGAAAATTTAAATATAGATAATTTTATTTTTTTATCCTTTATCTTAATATACTTAAAAAGTTAATCTGAACTTTTATCTTAAGACGAAAGAAATATTTATTATAATTAATATAATAAAATTATAAAATATGTGAGAACTATTAGCAAACAAAAGAAAGACAGCTGCTTTAACTATATGAGTTGTGGACCCACCGCGGTCAAGCCTTTCCCCATGTGTCCATCTCTTGTTCTGCGTGGCTACTTACATATTTTTGTATATAAACACAGGCTCACACTTTCTCTCTTCACCCAATTAAATTAGCTACACTTTATTATTTCTCTCCCTCTTTCTTTCGGGGTTCTTCTTGGTACTGACCGGCGGTTGGTTCAATTTCAATGGCGGATTATTGCTCTGCTTTGCTGCTTATGCTGGTGATACTGCCTTCTTCTGAAGTTATTGGGGGTGGTCGAGCTGGGTCGCTGAACCGAATGGACGGATTGATCCGTTCACCGGTGGAGTTTATTGAAGAAAATCATGGCGGAAATGGCACAAGATGGGCAGTTCTTGTTGCCGGTTCGAATGGTTATGGAAATTATCGGCATCAGGTAATTAAATTACTTAAATAAGCTTTGGTTAATTCTAGCTAGTTTAGTTTTTTTTTTTTTTGCCCTTTCCTTTTCTTTTCTCATTGATGATTTATAAGAAAGGATTTACAACTTTTTTTTACCAAGTATAAATTTAAAGTTTTAACCTTTGTAATGCTATAAGTTGTAATTAGTTAATTAGATGTAATTAATTATTTGTACAGGCTGATGTTTGCCATGCCTACCAAATACTGAAAAAAGGAGGTTTGAAGGATGAGAACATAGTGGTGTTTATGTTCGATGACATTGCCATGAATGAATTGAATCCGAGACCTGGTGTTATAGTCAACCATCCCCAAGGTGGAGACGTTTATGCTGGTGTCCCTAAGGTACTATACATATCTTCTTCGCTTTTTCTTTTTTTTTAATGCTAAATTATATTAATCCATACATTCTAAAATTGGAGATACTTTTTCCGTTTTTGTCAGTTCCATAATTACATTTGTATTTTTAGACTATAAAGTGACATGAAAATCTATTCTGTTTGGCTGAATATTATCACACCACAACTGATATATATCTACGTACCTAATGAATACATGGAGTATTGAAATAGTAGAGCTTTTGTTTCCGCTTGAATGCTATTCACGTAAGCAACTGATCGATAAAATGACTCTGGTAGGATTATACAGGGAAACAAGTGACTGCAGACAACCTATATGCTGTGATTCTTGGCGACAAAAGCTCTATCAAAGGTGGAAGTGGTAAGGTTGTTGATAGCAAACCCAATGATAGGATCTTTATATACTACTCGGACCATGGAGGCCCTGGAATGCTCGGTGAGTTTAAATTGTTCTGATCTTAAAAAGTCTCTCACTTCGATCATAATCCAAAGATTTGATGGTTGATTGTTTCTTATGTTAAGGAGATTCTTAATGATTAGATGTTTTATGTAATCTGAGAGTATTTACGGCTTACTGAAATCCTATTCTTGTAGGAATGCCAAATTTACCTTATGTTTATGCTAATGATTTCATCAACATTTTGAAAAAGAAGCACGAAGCTGGGACCTTCAAAGAGATGGTATAATAATTTTATTGATACTTTCTGCTAATGCTTGTACTGAAATGATCTGAAGTGAGAGTTTAATAATCTATCGATGTTATGTAGGTTATATATGTAGAAGCATGTGAAAGTGGCAGCATTTTTGAAGGTTTGATGCCAGAAGATCTAAACATATATGTCACAACAGCCTCAGGTGCCGACGAGAATAGCTGGGGAACCTACTGTCCTGGGATGGACCCTCCTCCACCTCCAGAGTACATAACTTGTTTAGGAGATTTGTATAGTATTGCTTGGTTGGAAGATAGGTATGTCTGCTAAGTTGTAATTATTTCGGCATTGGATGTTACAAATGAAATGAGAAGAAAATATAATCTCTCTTTTGATCTTGTGACTTTTTAACTCCAGTGAGACGCATAACCTGAAGAAAGAAACAATAGAACAACAGTACAAGAAGGTTGGATTATATAATTTCAAACTCTCATATGTTTGTTAACTGTTTCAATTTGGTTTGATATAAAAATGTTGAATTTGTTCAGGTGAAGGAGAGAACATCCAATTTCAACACTTATAATGAAGGATCTCATGTGATGGAGTATGGGAGTAAGAGAATAAAGAAAGAAACGGTCTGTCTCTACCAAGGTTTTGACCCGGCGTCTAAGAATTTCCCTGCGAATGAAGCTCACCTCAATACACGGATGGATGCTATTAATCAAAGAGATGCCGATCTTCTTTTCTTGTGGCAAAGGGTACGTTTGCTTTCTGTGAATCTCACAAACTTATTTCAGTATGCAACTGCTGGCATAATTGAGCTCTGTAATTGAAATTAGTGGTCCTACGATGCAAGACATTTTTATAATGCACTCTTGAAAATTCTCAAGGAACAATTTGTATGGCATTCTTTTAACACTACCCACGTTTTCATTTCCATGTTAATGAAGATAAGGTGGTTAAAATTACTTTTAATTCTTTATATTTCATGGTTGAGCTATAAATATGCGAATGAATGAGTTAATTATATAGGAAGAAAGATGAACATAATGGAAGTATGCATCACAATAACGTGATGGGGTGGACTAGTGCATGTGAGATAGGGAAGGGGGGGGGGGGGGGGGGGGGGGGGGGTTCCCTTCAGTTTGGCAAGTTATGGAATAAAAGTAACTTCTTGTGTTGGTTTGTGACCAATCGATGTATGATTAGAATGATTTTAATGAGTACAAATTGATCAGTGAGATAAAACTTCTTTCTTTCTATAGCCTTTTATGTTTTAGTGAGTCAGAACATATAAATTATTAATATACTAAGTTTCTAAAGCTCCTCATTTTGCCATGTACTGTAGTACAAGAAATCAGTAGAAGGATCCGAAGAGAAGCCACAAATTCTCAGACAGATTACGGATATGATGGCACACAGAGCGCACTTGGATGGTAGCATTAACATGATAGGCAAGCTTTTATTTGAACCCGGAAAGTCCAACTCCATTCTAAACCACAAAAGAGATCAAGGATTACCCGTAGTTGATGACTGGGATTGCCTTAAATCTATGGTATCATTTTTAAAATTTTCTTGATATTATAATAGTCATCAAAATGTACAAAACAATCTTTTATTCATTGAACTATGACAGGTCCAATTGTTCGAGACAAATTGCGGGTCGCTAACTCAGTATGGAATGAAACACATGCGAGCATTTGCTAACATTTGCAACAATGGGGTTACTCGGGATGCAATGGACGATGCTTGTATGACTGCATGCGGTAGGAAACTCTTGGGGCAATGGATCCCTTCAGTTGGCCGTTATAGTACTTGATCATGCTTTGTAACATACTGAAAGAATACTTAACATATGTATTACCTGCATAAAAATGTGTTATAAACTGTTATAGTTTTCAGCTGCTAGTTTTGTTTTAGAACACTTGGTTTCTGCTGAAGGTTGTTAGTTTAACCCTTCAAAAATACAGAAACACAATCAAATTAGTAACTAGGCTGAATTCAATAATCAAGTTTGACTTGAAGTCGGTGTGAAAAAGGAAAGAAATTAAATAAATAAATGAAAAGGCCAAGGCCAAGGCGGGGCCACGTTACGTTTCTCTTGGTCATTCTTGACTTTCAAAGATATATAATAAGTGTAGGCGTGAGATACACTCTTGCTCGATTTTAGGTTTCGAATTGGCTGAGGAGAGAAATGGTGTGATCGACGGTTCAAAGAAGGAAGAACGGATCGGCGATTAATGGATTGGCGATTAATAAGATAACACGTGATAGAACTCTAGAGAGAGTTTTCTTGTGTGTCTTAGAGTGGAGAGAATTCAAAGTTCTTTTTCTTAGAATGAGAGGACTATTTATAGGGGCATGCTCTACTAAGTAGTTATGTGTTTGGTATTTGACTTCGAGGCGAATAGCAGATACGTAGGTTTTTCTATCTTTCTAGCCACTAATCTAAATTTCTTAACCACTTTCTAATGGAAGTTGCCTTTGTAAGTCTTTTACCTAGGAACTTAAGGAGGCCACTTCGGTCTTCTTATTTAATCATTGTCCTGTTAATCGAATCACGCTTTTCTTTCGTTCTTTCTTCACGAAATTGTCATGACTCAAATTCGTTGGCGGAAGACTTCGAGGAAGCCCCTTGATAGAAGAATCCTAAGGGGGCTGAACCCTAGGTTCGAGCCTCCTTCGGTTTGTATTGCTTTTCTTGTTTCGTTCTTTTCTTATTATTTTGTCGTGGTTTATGATTTTCTTGAAAAGCTCTTCAAGTCATGAAGGCCCTAGGGGAATGCCTCCCTAGTCCCTCTTTCCACACTTGGTTGCTTTTCTCTTGTTCGAACATTTCTCTTTGCTTTAATCATCTCGATCCATTATCAAGCCGACTAAAATCTAATTATAAGTCATTTCAAAACCCCCAAGGAGATGCCCCTCCTAAGGGGCCAAACCCTAGGGGGAACTCCCTAGGTAGCCATCATTTCTTGCCAGGTTTCGTTGATTTCGTCTTTGTTTCGCTTGCTAACTCAAATCGAATCAAGAAGGCATCATCAGTCGGACCAAGTTAAAGAGGTGCACCCCTTAGGGAGCCGAACCCTAAGGGGCACTCCCTAGTCGGACTATCTTCTTTTGCTTGATTTGTACATTTTACCTTTATTTCACATGATAATTCATATCGGGCCAAATCAAGTGATTGAAACCCCCTAGGGGATCTTCCAACACTAGTCATTTTTTCATCGATTTTGTCCAAGTTTTGTTTGAATTTTATTTGGTAATCCAATCAGGGCCACAAAAGTATCATTGGTTGGCAAAATAGAAGGTTGAACCCCTAGGGGCCTGAACTTTAATGGTTCTCCCACACTTGTCCCTTTTTTCAATTTTTTTGTTCTGGATTATTTTGTTCGGGCAATTAGATTTAATTGGGTCATTAAGATGCACTCATTGAACACACGCACCTCTTTTTGTCGTACCTGTTTCTCTTTCATATTTAAGGGTTCTCAGGAACTAAAGCATTGTGCTTAGTATCTGTATATTCTTTAGTAGGACAAAGGGATGGGGACAATTTGAGCGATGCATCAGCCCTCGTGGAATAGACCATAGGTGGGGTGCTCTGTATTTGGTTTGGCTACTTGATCTAAGCTATTGGAAAAATGCTGGATTTTGATTCTGGTGGTGTTCCTCAGTCCAACAATTTAAGGTTGTCGAACCCTATTTAACTTGCCACAGAAGGTAGAGTCGGTTTGTCCTAGGATCCTACAGAGTTTGGTGGATTCTATGTAATAAATGTTACTCATGTTCTAATATTGAAGATATACTTGAAGAAAATTTTGAAATCTTAAATTTTAAAATTGATATAAATGTATTAATAGTTATTATTATTATTATTATTATTAATATGAAAACAGGTTCGAAGTTGAAATTTATTAAAACCTGAATATTCTTTATTGTCGAAAACGCACCACAAAAAAAAAACAGAGTTAAAAGTCTTTAAGCACAGTATATTGATTTAGGAGCAATAAAAGCTACATGTTATATCATAAATGCATAATCTAATTCTCTAATTCTCAAGAATAATTGATTTGGTCTGATGGGAAATCCAGAGAAAAGAAACAGGCAGAATCTGTACAGGTGAACTCTTTGAAGCCAGTCTAATTTTCAGGAGACACAAAATTTCATCTGCTCTAAAAAGACAACCACCCAACTGAATATTGGGCAAAGGAATAATCCAGCCCGAATCAGCATCACAGTGGTCCAAACTCTAAATCGTCCTTTATGTAAGGATCCGGTTAAATTTCGACTCCGAATCAAATTATAGGATAATAACGCTCCATGTGGTGCTGTCTTTCGTCACCACCACTCATGGCGGCGATCATCGTCTTGATGTTCTCAAACTCGGATATCTTACAGGGTATCTGGATCCCACCAGGGTGATCAAACCCGTATATCTTTTTGACTTCTCTCAATAATCCCACAAACAGCGGGTGATTGAAAAAAATGATAGGCACCAAAACCCTGTGGGCATCATCTTCTTTCTCCCCCACGTACACTGCCAAATGCCCTTTCGGCACGCTCACCTTCTCATTCTCAATCTGGTCTTGACCCGCCCGAATATAACCCGAACCGTATTTGGAGAAACAGAGGCCCTTCGCTCCGCGCTTCAAATAATTAATCCAGCTGCAAAGCTTTGACATGGCTAATTTGGTGGTACGGCAAGGTGGGTTGAACCGTCGGTATGATTTGGAGTTTGATTTTTTATGAATGACCCATTTGAATATCTTTACAAACTTGTGCCCGAGCCTAAAGCCTCTGATTTTTCCCATGGTTTTTGCTGATAAAAATTGAAAATATTAAAAGGGTTTGATGATTGAAAGATGATCTGAAATGGGTCTGTTAGAAATTAAAGGAAAGATATGCGATCAGCTAAATTGAGAAGGAGGATAGATATATACATATATATAGTTACATACTCTGTTTTGGTTATTGCTATTGAAATGTTATTGTCTTGGGTTTTATAGGTACAATATTAGGAGTGAGAGATTCGGAGATTCTGTTTTATTAAAAACATGTTTAGAGGGAAGACTTGGGAGCGGTCAGCGACACGGTTGGGACCTCTTAGTATCGTTGGAGTTGGATTATGTATAAGATCCAAGAAAAGATATGTAATTATTAAACTCTGAGTGGACAAGTCAAAAGGTCATCTAAAAAGAAAGATCAAATGGGTATTTTGTAAATACAAACCATCCTTTATAAATAATCCTAGTAGTAGTTAGTAGTTACGTGGCAAATACTTGTGTTTACGAATTTAAAAAAAAATAATTATTTTTAATGGGTGAGAGAAATTAGAAATTTTGGATAATGGTGGTGGAAGAGGAGAAATATGAATTAAATATGCAAAAAAGTCAGAAAATATTAAAAACAAAGTAAAATAGGAAATAATATATCTAATAACAAAATAGAACTCTCCTAAAGATTATAAATTGTCAACCACACACGGGTATCCCGTTAATAGGAATGTTTATAACGTTTTGCCTTCTTTTGGTAGATATCCTTGCCGTGCCATGGGGTTTTGGTGCATTGTCTGTACCAAAATGGGGTCGATACTACAAAGTAAACTTTATTATGAACCCCCACTCCCTACCCCTACGAAAAATAAATTAAAAAATATGTTATAACAAAATAGAAATTTCCTAAAGATTATAAATGGTGAACTACACACGTGGTATCCCATTAATAGGAATGTTTATAACGTTTTGCCTTCTTTTGGTACAGGAGTATCACTTTTCCGGTTGACCTTTGGGTTCATGACTTCATGTAGATGTCCTTGCCGTGGGCAAATGCCATGGGGTTTTGGTGCATTATGTCTTTACCAAAATGGGGTCGATACTATCCTTATGATCAGGGGCGGAGCTACCTTCACTGTTGGGGGTACCATGACACTTCCTGAATTTTTAAGATTCTCAAAATTACATGTTTTATAAATTATAATTAATGTTATAATAACTTACACAAAATTTAGTCTAGTCCAAGAATATCATCAAAATTAGATTTCGATCTAAGATGGAGAATGATTTTTTTACCGACTCTTTAATTTTATATATTGAAAGGAAAATTACTGTGAAATTTAATATAAAATCAATCATAAACAAATTTTGAGATTTAAAAGAACGTCGAATTCTATTTTGATATATGATTGAGTTGAAATGTAAGCATAAAACGTTTATTTTGTTTCCTCATTTGTCAAGGAGGCAATAATGAATAGAAAATATGATTATTTTTTTTAAAATTTTTTTTTACATGTTAATTTATTTCTTATACTAAAATTTATCATAATACATTCCTGAGTTACTAACCTGACTCTGCCCCTGCTTATGATAATGACAAAGTAAACTTTATCATGAACCCCCACACCCCGACCCCCACCCCCCACCACCCACCACCACCAAAAGAAAAAGAGTAAGCTTTATTTTCTGTAGTGCTATATATGAACTTAACAGATGTCGGCACTTGATGGTTCCAAAAACTTTAGAGCAATATAGATTATATAAGACAGAAAGTAGAAGTCAAAAAATTGCATATACAGGTATTAAATACATTATCAAAAAATCTAAGCTTGTAAGTATTGTGTTAAGATCAAATATTAAAGACAGTGTGATAAAATACTTGAGTACTTAGAACAATAAGAAAAAAATACTTTAAAGAGAGCATTATTTTTACATGATTTCTCTTGTATAGAGGTGAGTTCCACTTCATACTCAAGTGAGAAAAAATCATGTAAAAATATCAAAAACACATATAAAAATATTAATTCCCTTTCTCTAACTACCTTATTGGAGATTATGAAACAAGGTGACAATGGGGTTTCTTTAATCCTGCCGGTTTGCCTTCCCTTCACCATGCATGGATCTCAATTTCAGTGCAATTTTATTGATTTACGAAATAGTGTTTCCTAGTAAATATATACTATATACTAGTATATAGTTATGTGTAAACAATAAAAAAAATGTCACTTAAATAGTAAATAATTAAGCTTTGATGCGGCAATATCGGCACCCTAAATTTATTTTTATACCTAAATATATTGATTTGCTTATGTTGATTTCTTACCGTGAAACACAAACCTTGCGATATTTTCAATTTAACAAGGCTCCATATAAAACGCTCCTCAAGTAAAAATTGTTACAACTATTCGAAAAGTTAAACCAGCTTAAGATGGTAGTGAGCCTATTTACCAAAAAAATTTATTCCACAAAAGAGTTCATTTTATTAAAATATCATTATTACTAAGTGTTGACGTCAAATTCTGGACGTGGGCTGAAATCACCAGGTCAGCCAGCGCCCAAATCGCGTCATCAATGGAGAACCCAAAATATGCTAGAATGAAAGATGTTTGATCAAGTAAATACTGAAAATAATAACACAATAATTTACGTGGAAACCCAAATCGGGAAAAACCACGGGTTACGCCAGAAATCCATTAGAATAATATTGGAGGTGTTACAACATAATGATCTGTAGTGCTTGTCGTCTACGCTGTATATTACAATAACCCCGTATACAACGGTATGTGCCGGAGAGTGACCCAGATGGTGTATTCCGGCTTGATCTCTGATGTAATGGAGAAGATGATCCATTCTCCCTTCTTTCCCGTGATGTTGCCTGTTCAAAGTGATGATGGCAGACCCCCTTCTCTCTCTCTCTCCTCCTCCTTCCTCTTCGTGATGTATGTCTCTGTAGATAATAATACTCCCCCTTTCTTTCCTGGTTCCCAATATCTATATCTCTGAAGTCACTGTCTCCCTCTCTCCCCCATGCTTTTCTATGAAAATATCTACTAACCGCCCCTTACCTATATAACATTAAACTATTACAAATATCCTACTGGTGAGTCACCAATCACCCATCCACGTGCTCACCAATGAATGGAGGTACAACTGTATCATACATACACCTAGCCTTCCTCTATCAGATATTTGAAGGAGGACACGTGGTCCAAATATTTACATCCCAACATTGCCCCCCACTCTCCTGTTCTAAAAAATTTATAATAGGAGAGTAATACAAGAGGTCCGCTAAACCCATTGACTGTCAAGCCAACCACACAAATTTCTGAATCCGCCAAACGAATTACGAAGTGAACTTGCCAAGCCGAATCAAACTAGTAAACCCAAACTGCCGAATAAATCCAGAGTTGTGGAATTTACCTGAACTGAACTATTCGTTGATGATAATGAACCCATCATACATACTGTTGAACTCGACTATCTGAATTGACCACACCCAACTTGGTCGAACCAAAACTGAAGCCAACCGAACCAAATCGAAGCCGATTGAACCCAAACTGAAGTTGATCGAAACTGAAGTGGATCGAAGCCACCAAACCGGCCGATCCGAACGGAAGTTGGTCGATCCCAAACTGAAGTTAATCGATCCCAAGCTGACCGATCGAAACTGAAGTTGATCGAACCCACCAAACCGGTCGATCCCAAACTGAAGTTGATCGAAACTGAAGTGGATTGAACCCACCAAACTGGTCGATCCCAAACTGAAGTTGATCGAAACTGAAGTGGATCGAAGCCACCAAACCGGCCGATCCGAACGGAAGTTGGTCGATCCCAAACTGAAGTTGATCGATCCCAAGCTGACCGATCGAAACTGAAGTGGATCGAACCCACCAAACTGGTCGATCCCAAACTGAAGTTGATCGAAACTGAAGTGGATCGAAGCCACCAAACCGGCCGATCCAAACGGAAGTTTGTCGATCCCAAACTGAAGTTGATCGATCTCAAGCTGACCGATCGAAACTGAAGTTTGATCGAACCCACCAAACTGGTCGATCCCAAACTGAAGTTGATCGATCCCAAGCTGACCGATCGAAACTGAAGTTTGATCGAAACTGAAGTGGATCGAAGCCACCAAACCGGCCGATCCGAACGAAAGTTGGTCGATCCCAAACTGAAGTTGATCGATCTCAAGCTGACCGATCAAAACTGAAGTTGATCGAACCCACCAAACCGGTCGATCCCAAACTGAAGTTGATCGATCCCAAGCTGACCGATCGAAACTGAAGTTTGATCGAACCCACCAAACTGGTCGATCCCAAACTGAAGTTGATCGAAACTGAAGTGGATCGAAGCCACCAAACCGGCCGATCCGAACGGAAGTTGGTCGATCCCAAATTGAAGTTGATCGATCCCAAGCTGACCGATCGAAACTGAAGTGGATCGAAGCCACCAAACCGGCCGATCCGAACGGAAGTTGGTCGATCCCAAACTGAAGTTGATCGATCTCAAGCTGACCGATCGAAACTGAAGTTGATCGAACCCACCAAACCGGTCGATCCCAAACTTAAGTTGATCGATCCCAAGCTGACCGATAGAAACTGAAGTTTGATCGAAACTGAAGTGGATCGAAGCCACCAAACCGGCCGATCCGAACGGAAGTTGGTCGATCCCAAACTGAAGTTGATCGATCCCAAGCTGACCGATCGAAACTGAAGTTGATCGAACCCACCAAACTGGTCGATCCCAAACTGAAGTTGATCGAAACTGAAGTTTGATCGAACCCACCAAACTGGTCGATCCCAAACTGAAGTTGATCGATCCCAAGCTGACCGATCGAAACTGAAGTTGATCGAACCCACCAAACTGGTCGATCCCAAACTGAAGTTGATCGAAACTGAAGTGGATCGAAGCCACCAAACCGGCCGATCCGAACGGAAGTTGGTCGATCCCAAACTGAAGCCAATTGAACCCAAAATGACCGAAGTACCGAATTGGCCAACTCATCCATGATGCCTCATGTGACCCTGAGACTGGTATAGAACAATTATCATGATCGACCCGTCCATGATGCCTCATATAACCCTGAGACTGGTATGGACCCCTTATATCCCCTTGACCGTCCCGATCATGCCTCATATAACCCTGAGACTGGTGTGGACCCCTTATATCCCCTTGACCGTCCCGGTCATGCCTCATATAACCCTGAGACTGGTGTGTTGTACCCCTTATATCACCTTGATCGTCCCGGTTCAGATATAAGTTAAGAATGAAGGTCATTACTGCCCCCCAGCCAGACCAAAATACGGACGCCTGCTATATCCACAAAGCAGTGCTCATGTATTCCGAGGGAAACAAAGGAGGTTGACCCAACCTTATAACACCATCCGACTTTAGAACGCTATAATATAATGCAAGACATATATGTAGTTCAAAAGAGAAGCCAGTTTATATCTTCATGTCAGTCATCCACCCTCGTACATGTATGTATGCAATAATGAATGCATGAATAAATATACTCATAAATGAATGTATGTTGTCTGACCTGATTTCACCGTGCCGGTTCGAGGACCGGGCTTCCTTATGTCTCCCCCCATCCTTATATCACCGAGGTGACGCTCCCGACCCTTCGGGAGGCCTTGTGCCAGCTTTGCATCTTCAAGAGAGACCATGTTATATGTTTAATAGAGAAATCACCTTGTATCTCCGTGCTTTGCCATACTTTGACCAATGCTTCAATAATAAGTTCCGATAATAGCGTCGTGACCCCGCCGACTGAAATGATTGAATGCTGTGTTGAGTTTTGATTGTGATTATACTTCATATGATAATGAGCTTCTACCTTCTGTTCTGGCTGCCACCTTACTGCTTGTACCACTACTGCACCACTAGTTTTGCCATGAGTTTGTTCCTTATCTCTCCACTTAGTTTTACATTATCAGATTTTTACATACAAGTCCCGACTTCCAATATTTACACCCCAACATCTTGCCCCCCACTCTCCTGTTATAAAAATTTATACAAGGAGAGTTGGACAAAAATTTCAACATAAATTTTAATTGTCATACCGCCAACACCAAACTGCCATCCCCGATCCACCATTATTAATTTACTTATACCTGTACACCACCAATCTGTCACATTTTCTCTCTCTTAAGACGTTCAGATGATCTTCCACTATTTGCTCTAGAAATTCGTCATTCTGTTTTGCAATTTTATCCACTAACCTCCAGTAGACTGGTTTTTAATTAAATGAATTGTTGTATAATCAAATACAGGGCTTTAGCTTTGGAGGGGTCAAAGAATTCAATCCCATGACAACCACCCTCACCAAACTTGCACACCATTTCCACACCCTTCTCTCCCAATATGGTTTAATCTTGTCGTCTTGTTTGAACTTGAAGACGATTATGTTCGATCAAATATCATTGACCCTGCAATCAAAGGAACCTTAAACCTTCTCAAGGCTTGATTGAAATCGAAATCGGTGAAGAGGGTTGTTCTCACATCTTCAATCAGTACTCTGACTGCCAAAGACAGTGCTTCCTCCTGCAGCCCCGCCCACCTCTCTCTCTCCTTCTGCAGCCCCGCCCAGTTCTCTCTCCTCCAATTCTTTTTGTTTCTTTAATTTTTCTCTCTCTATCAAAACTCTTTCTCTCTCCTCGCCACATCTCCCCTAACTCCGCTGACCCACCCATTGCTGCTGCTACCACCGCCGACGCCAACTCCACCAAGGACTGCCGAAGCCCAAGCCGAGCCACCGAGCTCCAACCCAGGACACCCGAGCTGCCGAACCACAACACACCGAGACCAATCCTGGAACGCCGACTTCCTCGGGGTGCCGAGCCCTTCTACTGCCGAGGTGACCTCCCTCCGAGCCGCCACCCGGCTGCCGAACCCACTCACTGCTGACCAACCAAGGCCTCACTGAACTGCCGACCTCCTCGGGGTGCCGAGCCATCCCACCGCCGAGGCCAAGCACCACTAGCACCCGAGGCCGAGCACCACCAGCACCCCCGAGGCCAACCCAGACCCTACACCGACTGCCGACAAGCCACCCACTGCCGACCTCACCCCACTTGAGGCGCTGAGCCCAGACTGCCGAGGATCAACTACCGAAGCCACCGAGCCGACGAGCCCTCGCCGAGGCGCCGCCATTGCCGAACCACACCCAGGAACCACTCCCCCAGACTAGCACAAGAAACTGATACCGCCGAGCTGCCTCTCAAGCCAACCGACCTGCCGAGCCTCCCCGAACACCAACCTAACCACGGAGGACCAACTGCCGAAGCCCAGACCACAGCTCACCAAAACTACTGAAGACCCAAACCGAGCCGTTGTCTCCATCGAGCTCCCCCCGATCCCGAGCACACCACTACCGGGCCATCCTCCTACCGACCGACCCACCGAGCCGGCCACTGCCGACCCAGCTGCCGAGCTGGTGCCACCGATGCCAAGGAGAAAGCGAAACTGCCGACACAGGCCGCCGATCCTCCTCTTAAGCCTCTCACCAATTTAAACCAGCGAACAGAGAGAAAAAGCCAATAAGTATATATTAATATTATATTTAAATTATATAAGCATACATGTAGGAAACAAACTAATATTATAATAACTATTATAATATTTAATAAATGGGGATAACTTAGCTTCAGATGGAATATAGTCTTCTTCAGTCAGATAACTGAAGCGCCACAAAAATTATCTTAGAAATAATTTGGTGATTTGAAATTACTGTGGCCGCCGCGACCCCTCCTTCTAGCGCCAATGTTGACGTCAAATTCTGGACGTGGGTTGAAATCACCAGGTCAGCCAGCCCAAATCGCGTCATCAATGGAGAACCCAAAATATGCTGGAATGAAAGATGTTTGATCAAGTAAATACTGAAAATAATAACACAATAATTTACGTGGAAACTCAAATCGGGAAAAACCACGGGTGATACGCCAGAAATCCATTAGAATAATATTGGAGGTGTTACAACATAATGATCTGTAGTGCTTGTCGTCTACGCTGTATATTACAATAACCCCGTATACAACGGTATGTGCCGGAGAGTGACCCAGATGGTGTATTCCGGCTTGATCTCTGATGTAATGGAGAAGATGATCCATTCTCCCTTCTTTCCCGTGATGTTGCCTGTTCAAAGTGATGATGGCAGACCCCCTTCTCTCTCTCTCTCCTCCTCCTTCCTCTTCGTGATGTATGTCTCTGTAGATAATAATACTCCCCCTTTCTTTCATGGTTCCCAATATCTATATCTCTGAAGTCACTGTCTCCTTCTCTCTCCCATGCTTTTCTATGAAAATATCTACTAACCGCCCCTTACCTATATAACATTAAACTATTACAAATATCCTACTGGTGAGTCACCACTCACCCATCCACGTGCTCACCAATGAATGGAGGTACAATTGTATCATACATACACCTAGTCTTGCTCTATCAGATATTTAAAGGAGGACACGTGGTCCAAATATTTACATCCCAACACTAAGTTATTATTTTAATAACAAAATTTAGTGCATTCTTAATATTTGTATATAATTTTGTGAATAAGATATTCTTTAAGTGAAATGTACAAAAAAGTAGTATATTTTACTGACTATAGTTACCGACCGGATTTGCTCGGTTTATGTAGTTTTGCATCCATCCGGTAGTTTAATCAATAAATTTGTGTTCTTTATTCTTTTTCGACCAAGGTTAATCAAAACAGACCCCAACGGGTTCCATAATTAAAAAAATAAATTGTTACATCCCCTCAATGATAAGATAATACTTAATTCTTCAGGTTGTTTTTGGCATGCAGAGACAATTCTTAGGGTTTTTTTCACTTCCCTTTTAACCTACGACAAACATAAATTTGGTTACTCTTGACATGCAGACAAGTAGGTTTCTCTTGGACCCTACACTTTGTCTTCTTTTGAATCTCCTGGGTAATATTTGTTTCTAAGAATTATAATTCTTGGATTATAATTTTATTGGGTTTTGTTTGTTTGTAAAGATTACATTTAAAATTAAATAAGCCTATTAATTCCAAGTGCCTTGTTTGTTTTTATTTTTAAATTTAGACGTGAGACTATTAGTCCAGGGATTATAAAATGGCTTAATATAAAAAAATTATAATACATGATTGAATATGATATTAAATAATCCCCCATATTAAGTCATTTTATAATCCCTGGACTAATAGTCCTCAATCCAAATTTAAAAACAAATAAGATACTTGAGATTAATAAACTTATTCCAGTATAGTCCTTACAAACAAACATAACTTATTGTGATTATAATTTATGTCTTGAAATTATAATACCGAAATTATAATTCTTGCAAAAAAACATGGTCCTAGGGATGTTTAAGTTTCAAGACAACTTATGTTGTAAATCAAGTTGTCTTTTTTTTTTTTATCAAGATTTTTAATTTTTTTATGCATGCACGCTTGCACTGACATTTATCTACAAATGTACTTTTTTAAAACTAAAATTAAGAGTAAATTGATGCTGACAGAATAAATATATATTTAGCGATACTTGTGTAATTTTTTAACGACACTTGACATTTTCATTTTAAGCGACACTTGTTACCTTGGTACATCAATTTTGCTATGTCAACATCACTCACATAAAACTATACCTCATAAAATATGATTTTTTGCATATACTCCACTAGTTATGCTAAGCCATATATCATCGACATTTATTAAAGTTAAGCTATGCTACATAATTAAGTCAAGGAATGCGATTGAATGGGAGTATGGGACGATTAGTAGCTCTAGCGTAGGTGGCCAATTATTATTAGGCAATTCGGATATTTGTTTTTGATTGTATTATTACTAGCTTGGAAAAAGTATTGATTAATTGAGGAGAATAGTAATTAATGTCAAATTAAAACAGTTTATTTGCATACAATTAGAACCTAATCAAGAATCAGATCTACGCCGAATGGGGCTAACGTATGGCTAATGCACGTAATTAATAATTTAATTAATTAAATTGATTCTTTGTTATATATGCTGTGAACAAGATCTAGAAAAATGCATGAATTAAAATGACAGTGATTAACATTATGAATTAAAGCAATAAATTGATATTTCCTTCACTAAATTCTAAGGAATGGTGTGAGATTTTGAGAGCCAATTTTTTTAAAGTTTGAGGAGTACACACATATTCTCATTATGAAGTATATATTTCTTATTATAATATCAATAATAAAAAATAAAGAAGAAAATACACTCATAAAAATAAAAAAATAAACTCGCATATGTGAGAACCGAACACCTAATAGCTATTAAGCTAAAACTTCATTAATTCATTTATTTACATCTTTCTTTTTATATAAATTGGCTTTACTTCTATAAGTTAGCATCAAGGGCTAGATAGAGTTGAGTTAAAAGGGTTCAATTAGTTTGAAGTAATAAGGCCTATAAAACTTGGGCCTTTTCTGCAACCCGTTCTTTGGGATCAAACTGGGCCAAGCAATTTCACTGTCTGGCATGCCTTGTATATGCTCCCTTAAACCCGCATGCGTACTCCATCCACAATCCCTATGTATGAGGATTGCTTTTTCATCAACTATTGCTGTTTTCTGGGACTAAGGGCCAGTTATTTCTCTCTCTCTCTCTCTCTCTCTCTCTCTATATATATATATATATATATATATAATATGATATTTTTAAGCGCCTGCTCGGAATCGACTGATAAGTTGGTCAACCCAACTTATCAGTCATTCTCCTTCTAATAGTGTTCGACTGCTACTTAATAAAAGACTTATAAGTTAATTTATAAGTCAAAAAAAATAAGTAACAAAACTTAAAAAAATGACTTATAAGTTATGTTTTTTAAGTCGGTCAACTCAAATGAAATGACAGAAATGTTCTATTTTATTTTTTTAATATTTTTCTTACTAAATGATATTTTAGTAATTTTTACATTTTACTTAACTTATAAGTCATTATTAACCGAATACATTCACAATTATTATTTATAATTCCCAACTTATAAATAAAAGTGATGCCGAACACTTTTACTTATAAATCTACTAAAATTTTAACTTATAAATTTATTAAAATTTTAATTTTAAATTAAAAAAAATAAATCATTCCCGAACGGCCCTAGTTACATACAAAGGGCAACACTTCTAGACCGCCAACTGCCCTAGAGGACTTTGAGGAGAAGCAACAGACATGGTAAGCTGGATGGTTAGATAGAAAGTTCTCTCTCTTTTGTTTCATTTTGGACCACCCAACATGGGTAGATTAGATAGGTACAAATTTAAATTTCTTCACTTATATATATAGATTTATTAACTAGACAAATACTCCTGCCATGCAAAGGTACGCTAATATCATAAAGAATTTATTACAAAAATTATATTTAGAATTTTTTTTTGAACAGTGTACAAATATTTTTCCGACACATCTTGATTATATATATATATATACACACACACACATACTTGAAAAAGGCTAAAGAAATTTATTACTGAAAATACCCCTTATCAAAAATGCTCAAGCTCAAATAAGTGGTATAAGATGTACAATTATAATCTGTATACATATTGACACCTGAATATTTATAAATACATTTAGGCATTATCATCCATCACGACCATCACACTACTGTTTTTCTAAAATACTTTCAGAACAAATTACTAGCTTTAACATGGCATAACTAGAGTTCTGTTTTTAAAATACTTTCAGAACAAACAGGGCCGGCCCTGAGGGGGTGCGAGAGGGGCGACCGCACAGGGCCCCCAAATTTGAAGGGCCCCGGAATTTTTGTGTGTGTATATGTATACTTTATATAAATATTAAAAATGTGGTTAATATAATCAAATGTTACCTTGGTGCGCTGGTTGAAATTTTCAAATCCAAAATACACTACCCGAGTTCGATTCCTACGGGCAAATTTTTTTTGCGTTTATTCCTTAATTTTTTAGCAAAATAACAAATTTTACTCTGCGTGGCTGCTACTTTTCTGTTGCGCGGGGGCCCGCTTTGACTCTTGGGCGGGACTTAAGTGAAAATCTTGTCTTGGGCTGCTTTTTTTTTTTTTGCCCACTTATGGGTCATTACTCCTTTAGTCTTATCTTGGGATTTTTTATAATCAGTTGCGGTTTTTTTTTCTTCTAATTGCTTGTGATTTTTTGTAACTAATAAAAACGAGACTATTATTTAACAATTTTAAGTAATGAAATCTAAAAAAATGTTACTATAAATAATATTTTGGGCATTATTTAGTTTTGTGATTTTTTTTTTTTTGCAGGAATTTGTTTATTTTAAATTTGACCCCACTGACTTAAGAGGCTGGATCCACTCCTGCATCTAGTTTTCCTGATTAAGTACAAACCCTTCTTTCACGTGTATAAAAAAAGGTTGCTTTTTGGAAACTGAGTATTTGGTTAATTAATAGTTTTATATGCGAAAGGGCCTCTATTTTTTTTCTCGCACAGGGCCTCCAAATCCTTAGGACCGGCCCTGAGAACAAACTGATCGATATGCTAACACGAAAGTGTGTCCTTTTCCCTATAATACAATTGAGAAGTAGAAAACTAGAAAAGATCACTCTTATTAACTATGCACCCTTAGATTATATATGTATATGTGTTGTCTAAAATCATCAGTCGATGAACCCCAAACAGACGATAACATATATGGTGATAATGTTGTAAAATAAATTAAACGGTTTGTGTTTAATTTTTATTCATTCGACTATAAGTTTAATTCGAACTCAAATCAAAATATAAATAATTTAAATATGAGCAAATTTTAAAACTTGATAAATTACTCGAACATTTTCTAATTATAATTTTTTATTAATACTCGGATCATATTCGTTCGAAAAGTTCAAACTGTTCGGGTTTGATTCTAGATCCTGTTCAAACTTTATTTCAAACTCAATAAACGAGTTTCATTCAAACTTTATTTCAAACTTAATAAATTTTAAAAATTAAATTTAAACAACTCAATATTCGGTTCGATTCGATTGATTTACATCCCAAGTGAATTTTGTAAATTTCGACTTATGGAATGTGGAATATACCGCCGGACTGACTAGCAATATATGGGGTTCTTTTCTTTTCTTTTTCTTTTTTGTTTTGGGCACAAGAAAACATGATAGGAACTGTTGGCTTTACATATATTTCTAGATGTTAATCACACCCCACATCATAAATAATTTAGATTTTAGACTAAAGCATGCATATTTATGGAGCGAATCATTAATTAGCCTATGATTTATTCATGTTGAGATTGATACTTATATTTTTGCGGATCTTATTAATGATTATTACGACAGAATAGTCAGATAAATTTAAATATATCACATATTTTTATTTTTTTATTCTTCTCTATTTTTTATATGATATTATTGTATAATTGATCTTAAATTCTAACGATGCATTACTTTCTGCCTAACTCTACAATGCTATATATCTTTTCCCTATCAATAATTAATTAAATGTTTAACATACTACAAGCTTCCTCAGATATGTTTCATTATTTTTCCTTTCAGAGGGGTTAAAAATAACAATTTAAAGGTGCTGGTAATGATTCAAACTTCCACTTCCCAGTCATGCACCCCTTTATTTGTTCTAATTTCATTATCTTATTATTACCATTAATTTCCATGTATAATTGGCATCATTATATGTATATATATAGTGAAGCGGACATACAAGCCAAAAAGCAATCATATTCTTTAATGCTATTACCATCATTATTGCTAGTCAAATGTTTTTCGGCAAAATTAGCTTTTTGTCAATTGAATTTGTCAGTTTTTTTTTGCATTAAGTCATTGAATTTTTATTTTATGTAATTGAACCATTATACTAATTAAAAAATTTTAATTAGGTCATTTTCTCCAATTAATTAGACGGAAGTTATCTTTATATCCGACGTGACATTTGTTTATTAATTCAGAAATGACATAGATTTCCACGTGGCTTGTGTGGCTTTTTTTATTATTTCAAAAATGACATGGATTTTTTTTTATTATGTTATTAATTTAAAATAAAATATATAAAACTAAAATTATTTAAAAGAATTTAAAACAAAATAATTTTTTTTTAAAAATAAATAAAAAATAAAACAAATTTGTAAAAATACAAATAAACTTGAAAATTTACAATAAAAGAATTTAAAATAAAATAATAACATTTTAAAAATACAAAAAATAAATAAAACAAAATTTTAAAAATACAAATAAAATTAAAATAAACTTGAAAATTTACAATAAAATAATTTAAATTAAAATAATAATTTTTTAAAATAAAAAATAAATTTAAAATTAAAATTTAAAATACAAATAAAATTAAAATAAACTTAAAAATTTAAAATAAAATAATAAAATTTAAAAATATCAATTCATTTTTTATTGTAAATTTTCTTTTTCTTTATTGCTGGTAATTGATTTCGTTGGATTTGGGGATCTGGCTGAAGGAGACTAAGAGAATCCATGGAGCCATAGATCTGAGAATCCATAAAGGAGAAAGAAATTCAATTACACTGGATGAGGACTCTAGGCAGGGACATTTGAATTTGTTGCTTGCAGGCGAGGCTAATTTAGGACTTGATTTGCCTTCCATTTGAGAACAAGAAACTTCTGGGCTCAAGTTAATTTGCTCTAAATTGAGGGAGTTTTTCAACAAGATTGGAACAATTTTTCAAGACTTGGACAACATCTAATACAGACATTCTTTTGATAGCACAATCTTTTCCTTCATCCAAAAAGGCAGCAGCGCAGTCACCATTGTCGTCACTGTTGTTGATTGTGTCAACACTGAATTTTAAATTCTTAATCTCCTTTATCTTCATCTTCATTCCACTTTTAGCATCTAGGTTTTAGCCCTCTTTTTTTGCCAAAATTAACAAACGGGTATTTTCATCATTTTTAAACAAATGGAATTTTGGGTCAATTTTCAATCAAATTGGTATTTTGGGTCAATTTTTGCTACGAATCCAGTCATTGTCCTCTTCTGCTTTTAAAATGTCATTGCTTTTCAATTGGATTTTCTCAAATTTTTAGTCAAAATGGTATTGATTGGGTTTTGGCCTGTTTTTTGTTTTCTAAAGTATAAGGAGTTAGATTAGCAGGTCATCATACCAATGATGTGATTAGAGTTTCTGTAATTCAGAAATATCTTGATTAAAAATTAGGTTTATCTCAAATAGTTAAGGCTATCAAATTTGTGGATTCTTCTTATTCTTCCTAATTTGTGGGTTCTCAGATTTTTTTGCTTATGATGTTGCAGAGCCTGAGCAAGAGTAGATCTAGCAAATTGCTTATGAAGAATTAAATTATTTTTTAGAGAGAGAAATTAAAAACCTAACAAATTTTTAGAGAGATAAAGTTTGAATGCGTTAATTGCGGAAGTCAAGTCACGTTAGAGAGGCATGGCTTTAGTTCAAGCATAAATAGTCAGTTGAATTTTTCATGTCATTCTCGGTTTTTGAAAAAAGTCACGTAATATCACGTCTGATAATCAGTTAACAGACGTTAACTGATTTTAACAGAATAGTTTGATTAAATTTTTTTAATTAATGTAATGGTTCAATTATATAAAATAAAAGTTTAATAATTTAATACAAAAAATTCAACAAATTCAGTGGTCAAAAAGCTAATTTTGCCCATGTTTTTCATACACAATATGGTGATCCACACCAGTAAAAAGAGCCCCGACCAACAAATTTTATTAGAAATTTAAAAGATAAAATAAGGGTGCTTTTTGTCATTAGCGTTCATTGGCTCAGGAATAAAGAATACATGATTATACTGTTTGTGGAGGTGTGTCTTTGTGGCAGAGTGGCAGTTGACTATGACATTTGAATTATCAAGTGGTCATGAATAACCCCAACTATATTAACATTTTCTGTGATCATGGATGATGATCATAAGTTGTTTGTCATGGGATATATTCTAAATGTAATTACATATGCTTTTACAAGCTTTAATAATACTTTATCCGTCCCAAACCAAAAATATACTACTTTTCTTAATATTTTTTCTTTTCTAGTTGAATATTAATATTTGCATCGATCTCGATGTGGAAATACATTGTTCAAAAACATTAATGTTGAATAATGGTCAATTAAAAAAAAGTAAGACTCACTTTGAAGACATAGAGAGTATAACGTTTCTCGTTTGTCGATCCTTCTCATTATTAATTAATTAAAAGAGAAATAATAAGATTTATTATCTTAAAAAAAATTAATTAGTAAAAAAATAAAATATTTTTTTTTTTACTAAATGCAACATACTAAGTGTATGCTTGCTAAGTCTTAATATTTGAAACAAATGTCAACGAGAAACGTAGTAACTATTTTTTTTAATATATAATTATTTACGAAAAAATTTAAGGGTGCATGGAAGGATGGTGATACAAATAAGAAGAGCAACAAGTCAATTGCAGCAACAACATTTGAAACTGAAATTACTGAGGGAGCAAGAGCAGCTGAAACAGAAACATCTGAAGCATCAATTGACGTTATAGTTGGAATATCTGAAGATTTAGTAGCTATTGAAGAGGAAGTGACTGTAGAAGCTGAGGATCAAACACAGCAACAACAACAGTTGCAACAACAACATTTCATGGAAGAAGGAGCAATGAATGATCAAAAGGAAAGCAGGGAAAGTGCAACTGAAGATGAAATGGAGTTAGAACAGGCTGAGCTGGAAGAGCTGGTTACATTAAACAAGTTGAGGCGGTCTAGAAGGCAAATCAAAGAGCCTACGTGGCTGAGGGATTACTCTAAGGGCAAGAAAGGAATTGGCAAGGTAAAATGGTAGTAGAATGAGCTGTCTTTACCAGTTAGTTAAAATGACACAATAGTAATTAGTTAATAAATTGTGGGTAAAGTCTATTAAGAAACATCTAGAATTCAGTGAATTTATATAGCTCTGTGGAATGTAATTGAGGGCATGAATGAAATTATTATCTCCTTCCTACTCTTTTTTCTCTAACAAGTCTAGCTGAATACTCTAATAGCAGCATCATTGGTGCTTTCATTGAGAGAGCTGAAAAAATGGCTGAGCCTAATCGGACGGAACAATTACTAGAACAACTCAACCAACAATTCTCTCAGTTTTCTCAAACGATCACTCAAACTGTGGCTGCAGTCATCCAAGATCAGATGCAAAATTTGAGGCCAGGAGGACGAGATGAAGCACCTCCTGATCCACCACCAGAAAATCAGAGGCCAATCCCACCTGAACACTACCCAGAACATCGAAGATATAAGGATCATTTTAGAAAAGCTAAAGTGAATTTCCCTAGATTCGAGAGTGGAGATCCAACTGAATGGCTTTATAAGGTGAACAAGTTTTTTGAGTATCATAGAATTTCTGAAGATAATAAGCTTTCCTTGGTAGCTCTGCACCTTGATGAGGCTGCATCCAACTGGTTTCAGTGGCTGGAGACAAACCATCTGGTGAGATCATGGCCTGACTTTACACTACAAATTCAAATCAGGTTTGGACCCTCTCCCTATGAGGACCCTAACACACAATTAACTAAACTGACACAAACTGGGTCTTTGGCTGAGTATGAAATGAAATTTCAGCAAATCTCCAATAAAATCCCTAGTTTACCTGAATCGTTTCTTAAGGGATGTTACATAGGAGGTTTAAGAGGGGATATTCAATGTGAGGTTATAAGTGCACAACCTTATAACTTAAAACATGCCATAGGACTCTCTAAACTGTATGAAGGGAAGCTTGGGGGGGGGGGGGGGGGGGGGGGGGGGGGAGACCCTATACTTTCCAACCAAAGAGTCACAGTGTTATTTCTGTATTGGGTAATAGACCCCAGTTTACTCCTGTTGCAAAAAATGCTTTAGTTCCATATGCAGCTCCCAAGGAAGGGGACAGATTGACAACCCCAAATAATAAACCATCTCCCTATCACAAATTGCCTATTAAGAGGCTAACTGCAGCAGAAAGACAAGCCAAAATTGACAAAGGACAATGTTATAATTGTGATTAAGTATGGCACAGGGGCCACAAATGCAATGGGCAAATGTCATTACTTCTGTTAGAAGGTATGCTTCCTGAAGGATGTGAAGAACTCGAACTTTGGGCCGATCAGTGTGGTGAAATCTGTGAGGATAACCCAGACAATGTTGTGGATTTGGGAAACTTGTAAGCCCTTCTTGGCTCTCCTATTGCTAGATGTTTAAGGATGCAAGGTTGCATTGTAGGAAAATCTCTGCAAATGTTAATTGATGGGGGTAACAGCCACAATTTCATACAAACAAGAGTAGCTAAATACTTGGGATTGGATATAATTCCTTCCCCTCATTTTTCCGTGATAGTGGGCAATAGTGAAAATCTAAAATGTGTTGGACAATGTACAGGACTGACCTTTGAAATCCAAGGTAACAAGTTTATGTCTGATTTTTTTTGTTATTGACCTACATGGAGCTGATGTGGTTTTGGGCGTAGCATGGCAAGAGAGTTTTGGAGAATTGAAACTTAACTATAAACAGTCTTATCTCAAATTCTTCCAAGGGGACAAGGAAATTTGTTTGAAAGGGGATAAGGAATTTTCAAGTGTAATTTCAGCCAATCACTTACACCAGATGATTAAAAGAGATGAAGTAGTTCAGTGTTATCTGTTACAAATGCTTCCTACATCTGGCAGGCTATGACTAAACCTGAACATATTTCTACAGCCACCTTACAATCCATACAAACACAGCCTACACATCCAATACCACTCATTGCAGATGTGCTCAACAAATACAATGATATTTTTCAGGAATCTACTAAACGTCCCCCTTCCAGATTTTTTGACCACCAAATTCCACTAGAGCCAAATGCAAAACCTATTAATGTCAAACCTTATAGGTTCCCACATTTCCAAAAGACTGAGATAGAACAGCAGGTGCAAGGAATGCTGGAGGCTGGAATCATCAAACCTAGTACAAGCCCTTACAGTTCTCCAGTGTTATTAGTGAAAAAGAAGGATGGTACATGGAGACTATGTGTTGATTATAGGGCTTTGAATGCAATCACATTGAAGGACAGGTTTCCTATTCCTACTGTGGATGAGTTATTGGATGAATAAAAGGGAGCTAGATACTATTCAAAGGTTGACTTAAGATCAGGATACCACCAGGTGAAAATGGTTGATAAAGACATACACAAAACTGCATTTAGAACTCATAGTGGGCACTATGAATTTTTGGTCATGCCATTTGGCCTCTCTAATGCACCTTCTACCTTCCAAGCCATAATGAATGCAATATTTCTGAAGTATTTGAGGCAATTTGTTATCATATTTTTTGATGATATTCTGATCTACAGCAAGGACCTAAATTCACATGTGCAACATCTTATAATAATGCTTGATTGCTTAAGAAATAACTCAATCTATGCTAAACTTTCCAAGTGCCAATTTGCTGTCACTTCAATTGATTATCTAGGCCATGTCATAACCCCTCTTGGTGTTCAACCTGATAAAGATAAAATTGAAGATATGTTGTCTTGGCCTAAGCCCTGCAGTCTAAAACAGTTGAGGGGGTTTCTAGGACTCACCGGATATTACAGAAAGTTTGTAAAGGGATACGCAGCCATAACAGCTCCTTTGATAGACTTGCTTAAACAGAATGCCTTTGTTTGGAATGACAGGGCTAACGCATCATTTCTGCAACTTAAAAGGGCTCTCACTCAGGTTCCAGTATTAGCCCCCTACCAGATTTCACTAAGGTTTTTACTATTGAAACAGATGCCTCAACCTATGCCATTGGGGCTGTGCTATCTCAAGAAAATCACCCCATTGCCTACTTCAGTAAGAAATTATGCCCAAGGATGCAGAACTCTTCTACTTATATTAGGGAATTGTATGCCATTACTTCAGCTGTGGCTAAGTGGAGACATTATCTATTGGTGGCTAAATTTTTAATATACACTGAGCAACAAAGTCTCAGGAACCTTATGCAGCAGGTCATACAGACTCCAGAGCAGCAATATTATCTCACCAAACTGCTTGGTTACCATTATGAGATCATATATAAACCTGGGAAGCATAATTCAGCTGCTGATGCCATGTCTAGGAATCTTGCATATCAGCCCTCTAATAGCTGCTCAGGTAGTTTCTTAACCCTCACTACGCCTATATTTCTGGTGTTTGATGATATAAAGAAGGCACAACAATCTGCACCGGAGTTATAGTCTGTTACATTAAATCCTCCTTGGACTGTTAAGGAAGGTATGTATTTCTACAAAGGGAAGATCTATATTCCTAATCTCATTGCCTTAAAAGAGTCACTGATGAAAGAGTTTCACAACTCTCCTGAAGGGGGGCATGGGGGTACACTAAAAACTTTTCTAAGACTCAGTGCTAGTTTTTATTGGCCTAACATGAGAAGGGAAGTCAAGGAGTATGTACAAAATTATTTGGTTTGTCAACAGGTAAAAGCTGTGAATATTAGTCCTTACGGGTTGCTACAACCTTTGGAAATTCCAAAAAAGATCTGGGAAGATGTTAGTATGGATTTTATTACGCATTTACCTGCATCACATGGTTACACTTGCATTTTGGTGGTGGTAGATAGGTTGTCGCTGCTCATTTTGGTCCTCTGCCTACCAGCTATACAGCATCAAAGGTTGCTGCATTCTTTTGGGAAATGGCAGGAAAACATCATGGGATCCCTAAATCTATAATTAGTGATAGGGATGTGGTATTTCTATCCAAATTTTGTCAAGAATTATTTAAATTGAAAGGAACCACATTGAGGATGTCTTCATCCTATCATCCCCAGATTGACGGACAGTTTGTAGTAGTAAACAGGTGCTTGGAGCAATACCTAAGATGTTTTGTAGCAGAAGAACCATAATATTGGTATAAATACTTGGGCTTGGCAGAATGGTGCTACAATACTTCCTATCATTCAGCTTTGCAACAAACTCCTTTTGAGGCTGTGTATGGTCAGAAACCCCCCACCCTTGCTAATTAAATGCCTGGCACAACACAAACAGAAGCAGTGGAAACCACCCTTCAAACTAGGGATGCTAAGTTGAAGGCCTTATACAAAAACTTGCAGTCAGCTCAGTTGAGAATGAAGCATCAAGCAGACAAGCATATAACTCAATTTTCTTTCATGGTGGGAGATTTAGTTTGGGTCAAATTGCAACCATATAGGCAGCAGAATGTGCATCACAGAAATTCCCACAAACTGAGTAAAAGGTATTTTGGACCTTTTCCTATAATTGCAAGAGTGAGCCAAGTTGCTTATAAACTTCAGTTGCCAACAAGTTCTAAGATCCATCCAGTTTTCCACATATCACTCCTTAAGAAATTTAATGGAATCAGTCCATCAACAACTGCTGATTTACCTCCAGATTCTTATCTTAATCAGCCATTAATCAAGCCATTATCCATTCTAGCTACTAGGAAGAAATTCATCAATAATCATTGGGAACCTCAACTCCTAGTACATTGGGAGGGTCTGCCACTAGAAGAAGCTACTTGGTTATCAACAACTTAATTCAAGAATGACTATCCTAATTTTCACCTTGAGGACAAGATGTCTCTTGATGGGGTGAGTATTGATACAAATAAGAAGAGCAACAAGTCAATTGCAACAACAACAGTTGAAATTGAAATTACTGAGGGAGCAAGAGCAGCTGAAACAGAAACATCTGAAGCATCAATTGACGTTATAGCTGGAATATCTGAAGATTTAGTAGCTATTGAAGAGGAAGTGACTGTAGAAGCTGAGGATCAAACATATCAGCAGCAACAGTTGCAATAGCAACATTTCATGGAAGAAGGAGCAATGAATGATCAAGAGGAAAGCAGGGAAAGTGCAACTGAAGATGAAATGGAGTTAGAACAGGCTGAGCTGGAAGAGCTGGTTACATTAAACAAGTTGAGGCGGTCTAGAAGGAAAATCAAAGAGCCTACATGGCTGAGGGATTACTCTAAGGGCAAGAAAGGAATTGGCAAGGCAAAATGGTAGTAGAATAAGCTGTCTTTACCAGTTAGTTAGAATGACTGGCATAATAGTAATTAGTTAATAAATTGTGGGTAAAGTCTATTAAGAAACATCTAGAATTCAGTGAATTTATATAGCTCTGTGGAATGTAATCGAGGGCATGAATGAAATTATTATCTCCTTCCTACTCTTTCTTCTCTAACAAGTCTAGCTGAAGACTCTAATAGCAACATCAGATGGTTTTTTGAATTTGAAGGTAAAGAATATGATCAAGCTTTCTATAAGAAAAGGATTACAATGAGGTCCCTGAAGGATGATTCTTGATAATTTGTTTAGTCCTATACCTTTTCATATAAGTAGCCTAATTATATAAAGATAAATTGTATCTTGTTCTAAGCAGTCTCTTGCCTATTATTATGGGCTTCAACTGTTCATCTGTGATGACACATTGTGTTCTAGAAGTGGATTCCAAGATTTCTCAGAGCCATAATCATTTATTATTATCATTTTACAGTCATAATCATATATAAATTAATTATCATTAATCAGCAAACAGTGGTTAGGTGTTACTCCCACGGTTCATTTTATCAGTTGTTTTAGAAATTTTTTTTGATTCATAAATATTTGTTGTTTTTAGATTTATAGGTGAATTTTTCTCTTATTTTCCTAATTATATACCCCTAAAATATCTCATATTTCCTAATGCAATACTCCTATTTAATTTCAACCTTTTCTTTTACAATACTTACGATTTCGATTTTTATTCTTTCTCAGATTTCTAGACATCTCTCAAGATGGATTCAACCTTTTCATATGTCATCTCATGGATTTTTTATATGTTCTCTCTTCATCTATATTTTCTACAAAAACTCAGGGGTGTAAATCGGTCCAAATTACTCGGTATCCGACTCGGATTCGCCCCCAAAAAATGGACCGGGACTCAAATTCATAGAGCATCCGAGCTGAATCTGGGCCATACTTGTTTTTGGAATTATAAGACATGACATGAATCTAAGCTGCCCACCATTCGCTCATTTTAAGATTCGAGCTTGCTTCCTTCATCTGATTCATACTTGATCCTTACTCGATGAACCCTACTCTTTTAGGGTTCGATACTTACTCGATCCTTAATTAGTCTCTAATTTAGTTTTTCATAAAGAAGTGCAAATGTTGTAGTTGTTTTCCCTATTCATCTATTTATCTCGCCTATTCGTTTACTGCAAAGAAATTAAAATTTTTGTAGGCGCGAGACTTGTTAGGGGTGAGAACTTGTGACTAAATCATCCCCAAAAGAGGCTACATGCATGAAAATTTAGTTATTCAAACTCAGAATCACAAAATCCTAATTTCCTAAAAAATGAAGTGTAAAATTTGTAAAGTTACTTAGTTCTTACGCATTTTCTTATTCTCTTTCACTTAAGTAATCTATATATATGCATAGCTTTAATATTTTAAACTCAATTTCAAAAAAAAATTGCTATACCAAAAATACCCAATCAAAAAAATTAAATCCCTAATTTCTAGCTCTCAATTCGATCTTATTCAATAGAACACCTTGATGCTTATGGTATGTACATATATATTAATTGATTTAGATATGTATAATTATAATATTTTATTGTGCATACATATGTTATGAGTTGTTTTTTATTCTGATTATTTTTTTTGTTTGTTTATTTGTTTAATATAACAACGAGATCATAAGCTTGATTAAAGATTCATCTAGACCATCTCAAGTGCCAAATACAAAATGAAAATCAGCCTCAAGTTACTAATGGTCAAGTGCTTAATTCCTCTGGTTCTAGTGATTCTCAGCCTAAAAATGTTACTGAGGTTGAGGCTGAAGCTGAGCATGGAAAAAAAGAAAAAAAATACCTTAAAAGTATGGGACGAGTTTATTGATGTGACATTAAGAGATGAAATCAAGAAGGTTGAGTGCAATCATTACCATTCAAGGCTTGTTCTTCAGAATATTGGGTCTACTAGTTATTTGAATAGGTACATGAACTCTTTCTCTATTCAGCTGGCTTCAATTTTTGGAACTAGAAAACCCAAGCAGCAGGTATTATCTTATCCTACTTTAGAAATACAAGGTAAAACTGGTAACTTGAATTTTTTCAAGTATGCTATAGAAAAAGTAAGGGAGCTTTTTGCTAAGATGATATGTGTGCATGAATACCCTTTTCCTATGATTGAGCATGGATTTTTCATTCTATTTTTTAAAACTTTGAATCTAAGATTTTATCCCATTTATAGGGTGATAGTAAGGAATGACTGCATGAAGCTTTACGATTTAAAGAAGAAAAAAATTAAGGCTCTGTTTGATGGTATTAGTAGAATAAGTTTAACATCTGATTTATGGACTTCTAATCAAACTATGGGTTACATGTGCCTCATTGCTCATTTTTTATATTTGGATTGGAACTTGCATAAAAGGGTTATCAATTTTTATAACATGACACCTCCACACACTGGTCTTATGATCTCTGATTCTATTTTACATTGTCTAACTGATTGGGGAATTAAAAATAAAATATCGATTATGACTCTTGAAAATGCATCTAAAAATGATTATGCTGTAGGACATCATAGGGATAATTTTACATTGAAAGGTGGCCTTTATTTTAAGGGTAAAATATTTCATATAATTAGATGTCGTGCCCACATTCTTAAATTGATGGTGCAAGATGGTTTGGGGATTATCCAAAATGTTATTCAAAATATTTGCGAGACTGTCAAGTACTTAAAAATGTCTCCATCCCATCTTCATAAATTTGGTGAGATTGTGAAAATTTTGCAATTACCATCTTAAAAAAGATTGATCTTAATGTCCTTACTAGGTGGAACTCCACATATGTCATGTTAGAGTCTGCTTTGCAATTCAAAGATGTGTTACCATTGTACAAAGAGAGAGACCTTCATTACAACTATTTGCCTAGTAGCTAGGGAAGATTGAGACAGGGTTAAGAGGATTATTAAAATTTTTAAAATGTTTAATGAAGCAACAAATGTGTTTTTTGTCTATGAAGATCCTACTTCCAACATGTTTTTACTTGAGATTTGAAAAATCGAGGAACTGTTGAATGGAATTATTGTTGAATATTATGAATATATGAAAGAAATGGCTTATAAGATGAAAAAGAAGTTTGATAAATATTAGGGACAATGCAACTTACTAATGGCTATTGCATCTATCTTAGATCCAAGTTATAAAATGCAATTAATTATATTTTATTTCCCAAAGATGTATATCAGTGAGTTTAAAGCAAATAAGAACTTAGCACTTGTTCAAAATGCTTTGCAAGAACTGTTTGATGAATATGTGACATTTTACAATGCAAAACAAGTTGTTCATAGTCAATGTTAAACTTTAAGTGCTAGAAATAGTGTTAAACCAGTGGTATCTGTTGGTGGATCTAAGAGTAAGGCCAATAATAGAGCATAGTTTGATAGTTAGGCTCAAAACATGGACATTGTATCCATATGTTTGAAGTTCAATTTAGAAATTTACTTGAAAGAATGGAGATTGGTTTGTAATACTGATGATAATTTTGATGCTTTAAAATGATGGAAGGTAAACACTTTAAAATTCAAGGTTTTTTCTAGGATGGCAAGAGATATATTGTCCATACATATGAGTATTGTGACCTCTGAATCAACATTTAGTGCTGGGGGAAGGGTTCTTGGCCAGTTCAGGAACTATTTGAAGCCTGACACAATTCATGCTTTGATTTGCACAGGTGATTAGTTACGGGCTGGGTATAGGATTAAGAAAAACTTGATTGTAAGTATTAATTTGTTTAGTTTTTTTCCCATAAATAAATACATATGCAAATAATATCACGGATTAATATTAATTATTTGACAATGTAGGTTAATGAAAATTTAATGCAGGAGGTGAGCTTGGAGACTAAAGTGTTGATGCAGTGAAGAAGTTGGCGATGGAATGCATGATCCTAGAGCTAGTTGGAGTTGTGATATTGTGATACATTGCTGTTTACATTTTAATTTTAAATTATTCAGACTTTGGTACTTTGTTTACTATTGAACTATTGGACTTGAATTGTTGGACTTTGGTTATTTTATTTGGAGCTTTGGATTGTCTTTTGAGAATTTTGGAATTTGGTTTATGAAATGGTGCCAAACTATTAGTTTCAGTGATTGGGTTTAGAATTTGGACTTTAAATATTTAGCTTACAACCTTGAGTTGATAATGCACAAGCAACATAAGAAGTTTGGTGTAAATTCTGAAGAAAAAAAGAGATAAGTTTTTTCTTTTTTAAATTGTCATTTTCTTTTATTTTTTACAAGTAAGTTTTCAACTTGTTTATAACCTATCTTCTATATTTACAGGATTGAAGCTTGAACTTTGGACCTTGGATAATTGATTTGCAGTCATGACTCATGAATTGATTATGTTTAACAGTTGACTTATCAATGATTAATTAAGGAAACTAGCTTGGTGTAAAATAAAATTAAAAAAGAAATGCTATCTTGTTTGATTCAGTTGAATGATCATGCACAACAAGTTACTACAAAGTCTGAAAAAAGAAGAAGATAAGTATCTTATCTTTAGAAGATAAGTATCTTATCTTTTTTATTTTGACATTTTCTTTTATTTTTTACATGTAAATTTTCAACTTGTTTCTAACCTATCCTGTATATTTGTAGGATTGAAGCTTGGACTTTAGAGCTTGGATAATTGATTAGCAGAATTACAGTTATGTGTCATGAGTTGATTTTGTTTAACAGTTGAATGATCAAGGATTAATTAAAGAAACTAGCTTGGTGAAAATTCTGAAAACAAGATAAGTGTTTTCTTTTTAATTTTGTTATTTTCTTTTATTATTACAAGTTAATTTTCAAGTTGTCTGTTTCTAACCCATCTCTTATTTTTGTAGCATTAAAGCTTGGACAGTTTGACTTTGGAGCTTGATAACTAGCTTGGTGCTGAAATTAGCTTGTAAGTTAGCTTGTCGCTGCACATGAAGTTGCCTAAATTCCTAATTCCTTGTTACTATGTTGTTGAACTGAACATGAAGTTATTGTCTTGATGTTGTTATACCTTGCTGTTTTCTTGCTGTTGCTAAAGATGAAAGTTGCCAAGTGGCCTGTGCCCCTCTCTTGGTCAGTTGGTCTTGAAATTGTAGGCTAAAGGAATGAAGAATTGATCATGGTTGTCAACTTGTTATGTTGATGAATTGAACGTAAAGGTATTACCTTGATGTAATGATGTTACTAGAAATTGTATCATAGTAGAATTAATATTGAAAATTTATTATTGTAATATTTGTAACATATGTATTTTTATATATAAATGAAACTAAAGTTGTTTCAAATTTTCATTTTTATGTCTCATTTTGGTATGATCCATCTCAGGCTCGAGCTTGAATAAAAAGGCTTAACTTGCGAATTACTCGTTGTGAAAATGAGTCGAGTAACTCCAAGTCGAGTAGTATCAAGTAATTCATCGAATCGAACTTGAGCAACCTTAGAAATTATTAGTTCAAATTCTAGTCGAACTTGAACATAAATTTTTTGATCCGAGTCGAACTTGAGTATTAGGGTGTTCGGATAAGTTCGAATCGATTTACACCCCTATAAAAACTCTATGGAAAATAAAGAGCAACTCCACGACAATGAGAAAAATATAAATTCTTTTGATTTAAATGTGGAACCAAACCCTGAGTTTGAGAAAGTTGTACGAGATATTGATCAATTTAAATTTGCTAGCGGATACTGGAATAGATTTGAGCACGGTACTGGATGATGAAGGAGAAATTTCCATGGAAGGAGAAATTTCCATGGAAGGAAAACAACAACATATTATTTTTTGCTTACCAGAACATTCAAATCTATATTTAAGTTGATTTCATTCACAAAAAATTCTTCAATATTTGCCGAAAAATTCAAATCGAATTATCGTATAGTAACTATACGTAATGTATTATTGCCAAACTTAAGCCTATTTTTTTTCATGAGATGTTATGAACATTAATACACTTTTATATAATGAAAAATGGAGGGAAATATAAAAATATAACAAATCAATTCAAAAGTATAGGTAATATTTTAAAATTTTAAAATTTAAAAAAAGAGTAAATTTAAACTTCATTTTTATGGAGAAGGAAGGTAGGATGATAAGAAAATGAAGGAGATTAAAATGACTTTGCTCAAGTTGAAAAAAAAATTCATAGAGAAGAACAAAGGTTGCTGGCTAGAGTTAATAACAATAGAACGAAACCAATTACTCATTCAGTTCCGTTTTATCTGTCGTTGGAGGCCAATGCACAATTATTCAGAAAAGTAAGAATATTATAATGTTAAGTGTAAAATTACAATTAAATTACTAAATTGCCCCTTTTTTGTTTTTGTTTTTTATAATCACTAATTCATTATTTTTGGTAATTGATTTCGTTCTATGAATTGTTATTAACTCTAGTCGGCAACCTTTGCTCTTCTCCATGAATTTTTTGTTCAACTTTAAAAAACTCACTTTAATCTCTCTCATTTTCTTATCATCCTACCTTCATTCTCCATAAAAATGAGGTTTAAATTTACCCTTTTTTAAGAATTTAAATTTTTTTAAAACTTACCTCTACTTTTGAATTGATTTGTTATTTTTTTTTTATATTTCCCTCCATTTTTTATTCTATAAAACTGTATTATTGTTCATGACATCTCATGAAAAAAAAAGGCTTAAGTTTTGCAATAATACATTACGGTTACTATATGAGAGTTTGTTTTTTATTTTTGGGCAAATATTGAAGAATTTTGGGTAAATGAAATCAACTTAAATATAGATTTGAATGTTTCGACAAGCAAAAAATAATCTGTTGTTGCTTTTCTTCCATGGAAATTTCTCCTTCATCATTCGTTTTCGTGTTCAAATCTATTCCAGTATTCGCCAGCAAATTTAAATCGATCAATATCTCGTACAACCTTCTCAAACTCATGGTTTGGTTCCTCATTTAAATCAAAAGAATTTATATTTTTCTCATTGCTATTGAGTTGTTCTTTATTTCCCATGGAGATTTTGTAGAAAACATAGATGAAGAGAGAGCATATAAAAAATTCATGAGAGAACGTATGAAAAAGTGAACCCCATCCCGAGCGACGTTTAGAAATCTGAAAAAGAAAAAAATAATTGGGAACATAAATATCGTAAAAGAAAAAGTTGAAATTAAATAGGAATATTGCACTTGGAAAGACGAGATATTTTAATCCAGAAAAATAAGAGAAAATTTCTCCTATAAATCCAAAAAACGACAATTAATTAGGTATTGATTTTTTTCTTTCTAAAACAACTGATAAAACGTACAAAAAATAATGAACTCTTACTAATTACAAAAAATAAAAACAAAAAAGGGCAGTTTAGTAATTTGAGTTTAATTTTACATTTAACATTATAATGTCATTACTTTCCTTAATAGCTATGCATTGACCTCCAAAGACTAATAAAACGGAACCGAGGGAGTACTTAATTAGGGCTACTAATCTGATTAAGACAAAGGAATTAAATAAGTGTGTGGGATACTATTAACAAAGAAGAGGCACTTCTTAAACAGAAAATCTAAAATTCTATAGCTGAAAGAAGGGGATTTTAACTCTGATTTCTTTCACAGTATAATAAAAAATAGATGGAACATGAATAAGATTATGGCTATTGAGGATGAGAATGGTAGTCTGGTTAAGGGCCATGATCAAATCAAGAACATTGTAGTTAACTATTTTCTAATATGCTGGGCTCACCACCTCTACTACTTTCTCGGGCCTCAATAACTTGGAGTACATTTTCACTAGAACCGTCTCTCCTACCCAAACCTATTATCGTGACAGAGATGTTATTGATGATGAAATTTTGATTACTCTTAAATCCATGAAGAAAAAAGAAAGCCCTAAGCCAAATAGAGTTAATGTTAATTTCTTCATTCATAATTGGGATATTGTTGGGCAGGATTTCTTGGCAGCTATCAAATCTTTTTTTGAGCATGGATGTTTGTTGAAAGACTGTAATGCCCCTAATTCATAAAGTTCCTAATCCATCTTTTATGAATGATTTATGTCTAAGTTTCAGCTGTAATACACCTATAAGTGTATTTATAAGATCATTGCTAATAGACTAAAAAATGCATTCCCTTCTCTTGTTGTTCCAACTCAAGTTGCATTCATCAAGGGTAGAAGTATAGGGGATAACATCTTACTTGCCTAGGAGTTGATGAGAAACTATCACAAAAATTATGGTCCCCCGAGGTGCACCCTTAAAATTGACCTTAGCAAAGCCTTTGATTTCAGTTAGGTAGGATTTCTTGATTGGCATTCTGTACCATATAAAATTTCCCTCGAAGTTCATCTTTTGGATAAAGGCCTATAACTACTCCTCATTTCTCTTTTAAGGTTAACAGAGCTGTATGTCAGTTCTTCAAATAGGCTAAAGGCATTCGACACGAGGACCTGTTATCACCATACCTTCTCTCTCTAATTATTGATGATAGGATAAAATATCATCCATTCAAATTCCATTGGAGAACTAATCATAATAGAATTACCAACTTGTGTTTTGCTGATGATTTAATGTTTTTTTTTTTGTCATGGGGGTGTTCATTCTATTCTCATGCTTTCCCAATACCTATCATGCTTCACCCAAATCTCTGGTCTTGTTCCTAATAATGACAAAAATCAGTGTTACTTAGCCAATATTCCTCTAAATGAAGTTATTCAGATCCTTGACACTCTCAAATTCGAAAGAGGCCACACTCCCACTAAATTTCTTGGAGTTCCTCTTATTTCTTCCTAGCTGACTGTTGTAGATTGTAAACCTCTATTGTGACGCCCCCAAATCTGGGCCCACACAGCCCAAACTTGAGTCGTCAAAAGACTACAACAAAATTATTACAACAAAGCACAACGTACAACAATACAGTGTATAATAATACACAACTAAGTCTTCACTATTATTGCCACACTATTTTACAAAACGTGAAGACTATGATAACTATTCCTCGGACCCTCACTCCATTCCCCGGCTAGACCCTGTTATGTTTTCATCTCCTGTTGAAAAACAATGGAACAAAAGAAAGGGTGAGCTCAAATAGCCTAGTAAAGAATATCATGACTAAGATAATGACGAATAAATTATCATTAGTCTTCAACAGTTGAGTTCTTGATAGAATACAATAGACTACAAGGTTTATATCAAAAACTGCAGTTAAATTCTTAAACAACGTTCAGATCAATAATAGCAGCGGAATGAGTAATCTATTAGAAGAATAATGCAGACTATAATGTCCACTCGGTTCTCTTTTTAGGAAAAACATCATCAACTTTTATCATCTGAAATATCATTAGTCAAGATAATACAAATTCACAGTTCCTGATCATAATCATGCACATCAACAGTTCATCTTTGTACTACGGGCCAAAGATATTCAATATAGCACCAACGGTCATGATTATACCAGATTCAGCCTTTGGTCATAATCATACCAAACAACAGTTCATCTTTGCACTACGGGCCAAAGAGAACATTCACCACGTGCCATAAAAGACACCGAACAGATGTATCGCCTTTAACCTATTATATCGCCTTTAACCTATCATCTGTTCAACAAATATATCACATCTGTGCCCCCGGCCACAGATATTCACAACAGCTTGATTTTTGGATGATTAGAATGATATAAATGATGAACAGAAGAAATAGGATAACAATAAGTATCGGAAGTTTACTTTGTACAGATTCAAATAATGTCCAAATTGTCAACATGATGTGGAGTGAAATTTAAAAATGATATTCAAGATCCACAGTTCAGAATAACGGTTACAATTCAATAGAAAGGTTCACGTAAATAGGAAGGTTCAGTTGAAATAATGAAGTTCAACTATTATGGAACATATAATATTTTCAGGAATTATAGAAGCAATAGTTCCATAATAAATTTCGATTTAGGAGTATGAAAGAAAATAATATCCCTTACCGTAGCAGGTTTGATTAACAAAAGGTGAAGGAAATTAATACAAAGGGTTATTCACCAACAGGCGGCAATCCGCTCCGTAAGGTTATTCCCACAATTTAATAGAATTTGAGTACAAAGAGTTATTCACCAAACAGGCGGCAATCCGCTCCGTAAGGTTATTCTCAGAGATTAATAATGAATGAATACGAAAGGTTATTCACCAACAGGCGGCAATCCGCTCCGTAAGGTTATTCCCACAATTTAATACATGGAAATAAAAGGCACGTCTTATGAGTAAGGAAGAAACAATATTATTATCGAGAATCAAATAATGATAATCCCTTACCATAGTATGTTTGAATAATGGAAGATGAAAAAGATGGTATCCCTTACCTCAACACGTGACTGAATATTGATTTAAATGAGGTTGATTAACTTGAACAGTACACTTATACTTATAGATCTTCACAAATACTCAAGATGACTTAAGCACACTTAGAGAGAACTTTCACAAGAAGTATTTAGAGAGAGAAAGAAAGAACAAGTAAGGAAGTTTATGAAAAATCCTTAAGTTAAGGCTTCTATTTATAGCCAAAAATCTTATCATTCATTTAATCTAAACCATTCATTTAAAGATCATCTTTTAATCTACACCATCCATTTCAAATATTATATTATCTTTAATCTACACCATTCATTTCATATCACCTAATAATCACCTAACTTTATATTATAAACAAATCAATTTAATTATTCAACAATAATTCACACTTTAATCTACACCATTCATTTCATATCACCTAATAATCACCTAACTTTATATTATAAACAAATCAATTCAATTATTCAACAATAATTCACACTTTAATCTACACCATTCATTTCATATCGCCTAATAATCACCTAACTTTATATTATAAACAAATAACTTTATCAATTCAATTATTATGACTAATTGTTATAAATACAGTATAGTTAGCTCTTAGATATCAAGTCAATAAATTAATGAAATACAACTGTTTAAATAACATCATAATAGAGATAACAATAATGTAAAATAAAGCATACGTTACTGTGTAATGACAATTATTGATTCAATAATGTGAATTACTGTGCATATGTTACTGTGACAATTATTAGGTTCAATAATTTTAAAAACAGTGCAACAACAATTATTGACTCAATGATATAAAATACAGTGTAATGACAATTATTAAATCAATAATGCAAAATACTGTGTAACAACAATTATTGAATTGATAATATAAAATATTATGCAGTGACAATTATCGATGAAATGATGCGTAACAGTTACGGTGTCAATTATCAGACCAAAAATATGAGACACTATGCAATACCGTGTGTTACTGTAGAGTACCGAGTGCTACAGAAAATACCAATAACTACCGTATGCTACTATTCTTTTATCACCGGTATTTTAACAGTTCCGTTGACTATTTTTATTTAAAAAGGTTATTTCTGTCGTTTTCTATATCCGACAAATATTCCGTTGTGGGGTCCACCAATAATTTGTTATTTCGGCGCCGTCGGACCAAACGAATATTCCCCGACCAAACGAATATTCCCCGACAAAGTGAATATTGTCCGACAAAATAAAATTTGCACATAACATCCTTAACTTTTAACTTTATCGATTTAACCACTTACTGTTTCAAAAAAAATATATATATGAAGAAAAATTAAATTTTGTATTTCATAAAATTCGGGGTCTTACATCTATTGGACAGAATCACTGCAAAAGTTTTATCTTGGAACAACAAGCTACTCTCTTATTCTGGTAGACCCCAACTGGTTAGGTCAATTTTATTTGAATTCAGGCCTACTAGTCTTCCTTTTTTATTCTTCTTTCTAACATCATTAAGGCCATTAAATATACTCTATCGAGATTTTGGTAGAATAGGCTCATCTCTTGAAAAACATGGCACTAAGGTTGGTTGGGACAAGGCTGTTATTCCTTATATGGAAGATGGGTTAAACTTGAAACAAATATATGAGTGGAACAATGCAGCTATTCTTTTTCATCTATGGAACATTGTCAATCCATTTAGCACATCCTTGTGGGCAAAATGGGTTAGAGATACTTTCATAAAGAAAAGACATTTCTGGTGCATTAATATTCCAACCGATTGTTCATGTATATTGAATAAGGTACTTAAGTTACGGAACACTGCACATAATTTCATCCATTACAAGATTGACAATGGCAGCCTGATTAGTCATTGGTTTGATCATTGGATTTAGCATAATCCCCTGGCTTCCTCTGATCATGATCCTCTGATTGTTTACTCTAGTCTTGGGTACGATCGAGGCTAAGGTAGCTGACATCTTCTCGGATCATGGATGGTCCCTTTATACTTTCAACCATGGGCAAGTAAGGGCGTTCAGAGCTAATTTTAATTTTAACAGACATTACGATTTAGCTAAACATGATCAAATTTTGTGGGATAATTCAACAATTGTTACTACAACTACTATTTGACAATTAATTCACAGCAGGGGACAAGAGGTGGAATGATGGAAAATTCTTCGACACAAGCTGTTTATTCCAAGTTATTTTTTTACATTATGGTTAGCCTTTCATTAGGGCCTAAGGACGAGAGATATCCTTATTCGATATGGGATTGATGTTCCTGCTAGTTGCTTAATATGTTCCTCGTATGATGAAAACTTCCACCATATATTATTTTACTGTCAATACTCTTTCTAAATGAGTTTCTTTGTTTTGAGGTTTTGTGGTTGGAGAGACTTCCACAGAGAATGAAAAACCATTATTGCCTTTATTTTGGGTCTGCATTGCTGAGCTCTTAAGAGAGCAGTCCTTCCCTTGACTGTTACATCAGTGGTCTATTTCGTGTGGAGGGAGTGAAATGCCTGGCTTCATAGTGAACCCAACAAACCTAGCATATGCCTTGCTCATGAAATTACTTACATTATTAAGTGTAAACTTCATAACTCAAATAGGTTTAGGTAGGAAATATGCTATGTATGCTAGTTTTAGACATATGCTTATTGCCAATCATGTATAACATTACCATCCGCGGGACTGTCCTAGGATGGTCATGGAATACTGGATCGGGGTTTGTCCCTTAACTTTTGTATACCTCTATTTTTTCAATACAATTTTAATTTTGCAAAAAAAAAAGAAAAAAAAAAGAAATGAATGTAAATACAAAGGTGGTGAGGTGCTTAGAGTTAGCTTGTTAGTCGTTCTAACTTGTTAATTAATTCTCTAGTCATCAATTTACAGCAAATAATCACGTGCTAATCATTTCGATCAGCCCTAATTATATATGATGTTAAGAGACAATTAATGATAATTGTTGGGATATAATAATTTGGGCGGGGTTAATGTGCAACTCAATTTATTTATTTTATTATGACCCAGATTCGGTGTTGGTCAATGGGCCATGACTTGTGTCAGCCCATTACAGTTAATTTTAGCGGTTTATTTAAAGAGTGTCAGAGTCCATATTAAAATAAGATTGTGTTTTCTTATTTGACGGAGAAAAGGAGATTTAATTGGAAAATAACTCAATCGATAATTAATTATAGTTATAAGGAGATACAAAAAAGATCTCCCACTCCTAATTGGCCTTGAATGTGCGATACTAAGGTGATGAACAACTATAAATACAGCCATAAGCAGAGGATCACAATACATCTAAATTACACACATTCATTCATACATAATTTTATTGTTTCCAGCAATTTAATTCCCTTCATTGTTTACGATTTTGACCTGTACTTATTCTTACACTAGAGTTATCCCTCGACGGCCCAAGCGGTCAGGCTCTACTCAGCGTGACTATCAATTGTGCAGGTTGCTCGTGCTTTTCAGTGATTTTTGCCGCGCATACAAAATTTGGCATTAACATTGGCGCTATAAGGAGGGCTTGGTAAAATTCTGTTTTCGAAAAATCACTGGTTGTGCGAAGTTATAGTTGGAATTTGCATTGGAATTCATGGCAAGGCGAGTTGAAGGTGTAATAGAGGAGGGAGCTTCATTAGTGGTATCGTCTAATCCTCGTGGTTTAATATTGGATAGGTTGCGTCTGTCCATTAATAAATGTTGACCCATTGCAACGCAATTAACACCTCTAAGACGATGATTGTTCTCACCACCTAATTCACCAGTCCCAAATTGGTGTACGAGGAGAACAAATATTCCATCCCCGACTCGTTAGGATCGGACCAGGGGCTCGGGCAAACAAGATCAGAATAGGGCGTCGGCTGGATAAGATCAACGAGAGACTATGCGAAGAAAGACCATCTAAAGGGCTCAAAAGGCATTTAAAGCTCTACGCCGACAGTAGGAAGAATGGGTAGGGCTAGAGGAGTTACAAGATGATAACGAACCCCAAACCACTTTTAAAGCCGAGTTCAGCGCGGCCTCGTGAATGACCCACCAAAGTCACAGTTGAAGGAGAATTCAAAGGGTCGTCACGCAAAGCCAGATAAGAGGGATATAAGGTAGACCGACAAGGAATATATAAGGTGGGGAGACATAAGGAAGCCTGGTTCCCCGAACCAACATAAACCCTCATTAGGGGCTGGGAGCGTTATTATGGCAAGATAAGATGGGAAGATAAAAGGAAGCCTGGTTCCCAAAATCGGCATAAAGTCTCTCGTAAAGGTCGGGACGACTATTTTGAAGATATAAGGTCGGATAAAAGCCTCCCTAAGGGGTCAGGGATGACCATTATGGTAATATAAGGTTGGATAAAAAAACTCCCCATGGATCGGGAGCCATACTAACAGTGAAATAAGAAAAGGGAAAATAATGTAGTCTAGGTCTTCAGACCTCAATCGAGTCCAGAAGTAGCTGAGGGGCAAAAACTATCATCATCCTGGATTGCATATGTGGACGGTTCATCGACTATGAATGTATATATTTTGGAGTTCGGCAGGAGTTCGGTTGGTTTAGGATAATGCAGTCTTAATTGCAATCAATTTTATAAACATGACAGTTGGAGGGTATAATGGACTTTTTGATTACTCTCCTATTTAAAAATTCTTTAAAATAGGAGAGTGAGGATAAATGTTGGGATATAATTATTTGACCCAGATCCGGTGTTGGTTAATGAGCCATGAGTTGACGCCCAATACAGTGAATTATGAAGGCTTGTTTAAAGAGTGGCATAATCCATATTGAAATATGATTGTGTTTCCTTATTTAGGGGAGAAAATGAGATTTAATTGGGAAAAGACTCAATCAGTAATTAATTGCAGTTATAAGGAGATATGAAAAAGGACTCCCAGTCCTAATTGGCTTCGGATGTACGATACTAAGGTGATAAGCAACTATAAATACAACCATAAGTAGAGGATCATGGTACATCTAAATTACACACACATATTCAGTCATAGAGAATTTTATTATTTTCAGTAATTTAATTCCCTTCATTGTTTATGTTTTTGGCCTGTACTTATTCTTACACCGGAGCTATCCCTCGACAGCCCAAGCCGTCGGGCTCTACTCAGTGTAATTGTCAATTGTGCAAGTTGTTTGTGCTTTTCAGTAATTTTCGGCGCATATAAAAATTCAGTGTTAACAATAACCATACGATTAGCTAGTTAAGGATGGATGACCTGATGAACTCCTGCTGCCGAGTGTTATAATGCATGCGCATGTTACTATTCACTATATATATATATATATATATATATATATATATATATATATATATATATATATATATATATATATGGGTTATATGTATATACACAGTTGTGTAGCATACAATCGGTTATAGTGACGATTTTTTGGGTTACGACAACGGTTCAATCGTTGTCATAGACCATAAATAACTATGACAACGGTTGAATCGTCGCCGTAACTCAAAAAAACCATCGTCATAGACGACTGTATATTATACAATTATGTATATATATTTTTTCATATATATATATATATATATATATATAACTTGATGTTCTTAAGTACAGGGTAGGTCACAATGGCAAGGGGCAACACTTCTAGATCACCAACTGCCCTAGAGGACTTTGAGGAGAAGCAACAGATATGACAAGCTGGATGGTTAGATAGAAAGTTTTATCTATTTTGGTTCATTTTGGACCACCCAATCATGGGTAGATTAGATAGGTACAAATTTAATTTCTTCACTTATATATATACTAGTAATTGCCCGTGCCTGAAGGCACGGAATAACGAAAAATATTACATTACCTAAAGACTATTTGTAACCTAAAATAATTTACAATCAGACATAACAATTATCATAATTTACCATACAAAACATCAAGTTAGTCGCTACTAATTTCAACAAATTTCGACAGAGTTTCCTTTAAAAATAAATATCCAGAAAAATCTAAACCTGCATACAAAACTTACAATCATCAATACATATCCAAACCACCAAAACAGTTATAGGGGGGGGGGGGGGATCACAACTAAATTAAGAAATATTAGAAAACTAATAATGACCTTTGATTCTAATGCCACTATGAAACAAAAGAAAATTTTATCGATATGAAAAACCAACATTCTTCTACTACCTAAAATTTTATCGATATGAAAAACCAACATTCTTCTACTGAATTGGGCATCCTCATAAGCTTTTAAAGTCGACCACAATGAACTAATCTATTTTAGGAAAGCCATCTACATGTAATATTCCTTATTGTCTACATAATAATAAACAATCAAAATAATATAAAACAGGAAAATAAACATTCTGTGCATGTACGAATCATTCTAATTACTGTCTCTTTGTCAATCATGCATATTTTACTATGTTAAACAATAGAAGCTACTGTTAATACGGACAGCCTAGGGCCTCCTGTTAGATGTATGATTTGTAACTGCCTAACTGGACAAATCAATTAAACTTTTTCATGATATCAAAGTAAAGTATGCACCACAAACTCATTCGTTAGCTGTTTTCTATTATTATATGAACTCTAAAACAAAAATTGAACTTAAACGGGCTATCAGGTTCCATTATCCGCTATTACGTCATTCTCAGTAAATCTTGATATTGTCTGCAGTACAATGGTTACATAGCTGCCTGAATATAGAAATACATGTAGTAGGTTATTACCTCTCTGTAACAGACTTACACATACATGCACAAACTCCATATAGTGTTCATATGCACATAAACATTAATGTCACTTAAGACAAATATTTACAAGCACATTTACATCCACGCATAAAACAAAATATAAAACGATATAAGTAACTGATGCAAGAATAAAAAGTTCAATATAATATTTTGCACAAAGTTTCATATATACTTCTCATAGACATTATAGGTAAATCAGTTATATTACAACCAGGAATAATATCAATGACAGATAAAATTAGAAGACAAAGACCACAAAAACAGTTTCAAATTGCAAAACATGGCTTTGAATATATAGGATCAATCTCAACCGCCTTCGATGCATCATGTATCGCGCTACCATACTCCTCCAGCTTAGTATGTGCAAAAGCACGATTTTCGAAGTATACAACATTTTCACTATTTAGTTCAATTGCTTTAGTATACAAGTCAATAGCTTGAGAATATTTGTGGGTTGAAATGCAACTCCACATGGTCAGCAGCAAAAACTTACAAACAAAAGTATACACATCACTGAATTCCAAGTGCTGTATACACATCACTGAATTCAAGGCCAATATAACCACTTCCTACAATAACTATCCACTCAGGAACAGATTGCAGTTTGAGTGCATGATCACCGGTTATTACAGTCTTACTTGCAAAATTCAGTAGTATAACGAATAAAAATAACAATGCTATGAAAAGATGGAAACATCGGTTATTACAGTCTTATTTTTTATTAACCCTTATATAAAATTCTCAGAAGTATATAATAGTGCAGGAACCTCAGGGAAAATCTCTAACAATCTAAACCCAAGTTCTGTAAATTCTGATCACTCCAAGGAAATTACACTTCCTTGAGCAAGTAAGGGTATATCTTACATTTGCAAGCTTAAAATGATCTCACTGAATATTTGCAATCATCTCATTGTAATAGCCATTGAATTTGTTTTCCTATCAAATAACAGATTTGAACATCAACATTTCTTAGTACTTTAGAACTCATGACACTCCTTAAATGAAGAGCATGAAGAATTTGACAGCGGGCTACATCTAAATAAATTGAGGCAATTTTCATTGTAATAGCCATTGAATTTGTTTTCCTATCAAATAACAGATTTGAACATCAACATTTCTTAGTACTTTAGAACTCATGACACTCCTTAAATGAAGAGCATGAAGAATTTGACAGCGGGCTACATCTAAATAAATTGAGGCAATTTTCTAATTACTTAACATTGCTGCAAATCTAATATGGTGTTTCTTAAGCGGGTAAGCCAGCGGATAAAAGTTTAGAAAAGGCATTCTAAATTGACATGATGATTGCTGAGGGACTAGGAAACAAGCACTTACCATCAACTTCAACTCCCTTAGGAATAAAGGGTACAGAACCTGTTGCAATAATAATGTCTTTCGCTGTTATTGTAGTGTCAGGGATTCCAGATTTTACTACCCTCATCCTTTTTATACTTGACAGCCTCTTAGAGGCAAATTATTGAACATAACATGTGCATTTCTTTTTAGGACAAAACTCATAAGTATTTGGTTATGGTTTAGCCCAGATTTTACTACCCTTATTACTCCACACAACAATCACAACATCCCCTTCATACCCATTCTCAATCCAAACACATAAACACATCTAATTACAAAACTTTATTATCAAATTCTAATAAAATAACTTAAACATTTAACTTACCTTTAAAGCTTAGTTTTGCTGAAACGTTAGCTTAATCAATTAGCTTATAAGCCTCCTTTACTGCTGATGTTCCAGCCCATTACCTTTATTCTTTGCCGAAATTGTTGAGCTTTTACAGAAATTGATGAAGTTTAGTAACCCTTTCGGGTGTGTTAGAGCTTAACAGTTAATGAAGAAAGGAAAATGGAATGTGTGGAGAAGAGGGAAGTGAGAGATGAGAGAGTTGAAGATGGTGCCGTAGCCTTACTTCTACTTTCAAGGTTCCTCTCTCTCTCCTCAAACTCTAATTTTGCTGAACAATTGCAAGCAAAAAGGAAAATGGAATGTGTGGAGAAGAGGGAAGTGAGAGGTGAGAGAGCTGAAGATGGTGCCGTAGCCTTACTTCTACTTTCAAGGTTCCTTTCTCTCTCCTCAAACTTTAATTTTGCTGAACAATTACAAGCATTCCTGATGGGTTTACTTTAATTGTGCTGAACAATTGCTCCCCTTTTTGTTTTGGAGAAAGCTAGAGACAGAGTTTTGAAAATGAGAGATTGTCTGACAGTTGAAAGGATTGAGTGGACAGTTTTGAAAAAGGAGTGTTGGCTGGTGATGGCGAATTTCAAAATTTGAAATCGAACAAACAAATCACAAGCAGTAGAGAAGAGATAGAGGAGAACCAAAGTATATTTAATCATAATCGTTGTTTGTTGAAGCCATTATTTAGTTGAGACCGTCGGATGTTGAATTCTCTCTCTGCTCTGTTTTATATAATAGATATTTATTAACTAGACAAATACTCATTCCACCATACAAAGGTACGCTAATATCATAAAGAATTTATTACAAAAATTATATTGAGATTTTTTTTTGAACTATGTAAAAATATTTTTCCGAAACATCTTGATTATAATTTTTTTTTTTGCACGAGGCTAAAAAAATTTATTACTGAAAATACCCCTTATAAAAAATGCTGAGATAAGTGGTATAAGATGTACTAATGTATAATTATAATCCATATACATATTGATACCTGAATATTAATTTATAGATACATTGAGGCTTTATCCTCCATCACACTGTTTTTCTAAAATACTTTTGGAACAAATCAATAGCTTTAACATGGCATAACTAGAGTTCTGTTTTTAAAATACCTTCAGAACAAACTGATATGCTAACATAAAAGTGTGTCATCTTCCCTATAATACAATTGCAGTAGAAAACTAGAACTATCACTCTCATTAACTATGCACCGTTAGATTATATATATGTTGTCTAAAAACATCAGTTGATGAACCCCAAACAGGCAATAACATATATGGTTAATAAGGCTATAAAATGAACTAAACGGTTCAGGCTTAATTTATATTTATTCGACTAAAAGTTTAATTCAATTACAAACAAATTTTAAAATTCGATAAATTACTCGAACATTTTCTAATTGTAATTTTTTATAGATACTCAGATCATATTTGTTAGAAAAGTTCAAACTATTCAAGTTTGAATTGAGATCTTGATCAATTCAATGGTTAAACGAATCTCATTCAAACTCAATAAATTTTAAAAACCAAATTTAAATAACTCAATAATCGTCTTGATTTGATTCATTTATACTGAAGTCAAATTTGTGAATTTTGAATGTGGAATATACCTAGTGCTGTAAATGATAACTGAAAAATTCGTATTCATCCGCATCCGTATTCGAAAAAAAACGAATATTATTCGCATTCGAAAAAAAATAGATATATCCATATTCGGTTTAAAGGTATCCATAAATAAACAAATACGAATACGTATATAGGCGTATTCGTATTCGTTTAACATCCATTTGTAAATATATCTGGCGGATAGAATATCCAGAATCCGATATTCGTATCTGAATAACTTATATATATATATATATATATATAATAGGCAAAATAAATTTTTTAAAGTGGTCTTCTTTTTATAATAATTAGTTTTCACTATCATACGAAAATTATTTTTAAAATATGTTATTTCACTTTTAAAAAGTAAGAAATAACACTTTTATTATAATATTAATAAATTGATTTAAGTATAGTTAATGAATTTTTACTATTATAAAGTTAAGATATCTAAAATGTATCATTTAACAAGTGTTATAAATATCATTTAAATGTTATAATTATAGATTATAAATATTCATACACACTATAGTATTACTCTAAGCATATAAAATGGATCAACTTATTAATGGACATCAAACTTTAATAATTAGAGCATTCATTTTAAAATTTAGAATTTCAAAAATAATAAAAATTTATTTGAATTGTAATTTAGAGCATTGATTATTGTATTTATTAAAAATAAATAAATTAACATTCATTCATTAATGAACTATACTTTAAAATTTATTACTTTTTTCCCCTTTATTCTAGTTATATATAGTGTTACAATATATCTAAAATGCATCATTTAACAAGTGTTATAAATATCATTTAAATGTTATAATTATATATTATAAATATTCATACACACTACAGTATTACTCTAAATTAACACATAAAATAGACATCTACTTATTAATGAATATCTAAACATTAATAAGGAACACATAAAATGGACATCTACGTATTAATGAATATCTAAACATTAATAAGTAGAGCATTCATTTTGAATTTAGGATTTCAAAAATAATAAAAATTTATTTGAATTATAATTTAGAGTATTAATTATTGTATTTATTAAAAATAAATAAATTAACATTCATTCATTAATGAGCTATACTTTAAAACTTATTATTTTTTCCCCTTATTCTAGTTATATATAGTGTTACAATATATCTAAAATGTATCATTTAACAAGTGTTATAAATATCATTTAAATGTTATAATTATAGATTATAAATATTCATACCACTACAGTATTACTCTAAATTAACACATAAAATGGATATCTACTTATTAATGGACATCTAAATATTAATAAGTAGAGCATTCATTTTGAATTTAGGATTTCAAAAATAATAAAAACTTATTTGAATTGTAATTTAGAGCATTGATTATTGTATTTATTAAAAATAAATAAATTAGTATTCATTCATTAATGAACTATACTTTAAAACTCATTATTTTTTCCCCTTATTATAATTATATATAGTGTTACAATATATCTAAAATGTATCATTTAACAAGTGTAATAAATATAATCTAAATGTTATAATTATAAATTATAAATATTCATACACACTCCAGTATTACTCCAATTTAACACATAAAATGGGCATCTACTTATGAATGAACATTTAAACATTAATAAGTAGAGCATTCATTTTGAATTTAGGATTTCAAAAATAATGAAAATTTATTTGAATTGTAATTTATAACATTGATTATTGTATTTATTAAAAATAAATAAATTAACATTCATTCATTAATATGTATTGTTTAAACTTTAAATTGTGATTGGTTATGAGTAATTATTCAAAAAAAATTCTTTATTTTTTGCAAATAATTTGAATGAATTTTATATTAGTTGATTGATAAACGAATCCGGATATCCGAATATTCGAATAATCTATTTATTCGAATAAAATAAATAAAAACGGATATTATCCGTATCCGAATATTATTTTAAATGTTGGATACGGATAGCATTTTTAAAATCCGCCGAATACCGGATACGAATTCGGATAACGAATTGATTTTTTGAATACGAATACGGATACTGCTATATTCGGATTCGTTTATATCTATTTATACCCCTAGATATACCGCCGGACTGACTGCCAATATATGGGTTTCTTTTCTATTCTTTTCTTTCCTTTTGTTTTGGGGCACAAGAAAACATGATGGGAACTGTTGACTTTACATATATTTCTGCATGTTCATCACACCCTACATCATAAGTAATTCAAATTTTAGACTAAAGCATGCATATTTATGGAGTGAATCATTAATTAGCCTCTGATTTATTCTTGTTGAGATTAACTTATAATTTTGTATGTTTGATTAATGATATAAAATAGTTCGATATCCTTAATTGAGAATATCGCACGTTCTTATTTTTTTAATTTTTTACGTGAGATTACTGTGTGATTAATTTTAACAATGCATTACTTAACCTTCATTTGCATTACCTAGCTTCTGCCTAACTCTACAATGCTATATATCTTTTCCCTATCAACAATTAATTAAATGATTAACATACTACAAGCTTCCATAGAGATGTTTCATATTTTTCCTTTTTGAGGGTTAAATTTAAAGGTGGTGGCAATGATTCAAACTTCCACTTCCCAGTCATGCACCCCTTTATTTGTTCTAATTTCATTATCTTATTATTACCATTAATTTCCATATATAATTGGCATCATTATATATATATATATATATATATATATATATATATATATATATATATATATATATATATATATATATATAGTGAAGCGGACATATAAACCAAAAAGTAATCATATTCTTTAATGCTGTTAACATCATTATTGCTAGTTACATGTTTTTCATACCCAAGATGGTGATCCACACTAGTAAAAAGAGCACCGGCGGACAAATTTTATTGAAAATTTAAAAGATAAAATAAGGGGTGCTTTTTGTCATCAGGGTTCATTGGTTCAGGAATAAAGAATACATGATTATACTGTTTATGGAGGTGTGTTTTTGTGGCAGAGAGGCAGTTGACTAGGACATTTGAACTCAAATGGTCAATGCAACTATATTAACATTTTCTGTTAATTTACTATTTTCTCTGATCATAGATGATGATCCATCATAAGTTGTTTGTCATGGGATATATATATTCTAAACTTAATTACATATGTTTTTACAAGCATTCTTTAATAACATTTTACCCGTTCCAAAAAAATGTACTACTTTTCTTAATATTTTTTCTTTTCTGGTTGATCTCTCTGAGGAAATACGTTGTTTAAAAACATTAATGTTGAATATTGGTCAATCAAAAAAAAAGTAAGACTCACTTTCAATACATATAAAGTATAATGTTTCTCGTTGGTCGATCTTTAAATTCTCATTATTAATTAAAAGAGAAAGAATAACATTTATTATCTTAATTTTTTTTACTAAAGCAACAGACTAAGGGTATGCTTGTTAAATCTTAATATTTGAAACAAATGTCTACAAGAAACGTAGTAGCTATTTTCTTTAATATATAATTCTTTACGAAAAAATTTAAGGGTGGAAGGATGGTTCTTGAATTTGAAGGTAAAGAATATGATCAAGCTTTCTATAAGGATTAGAATGAGGTCCCTGAATGATGATTTTTTGTAGAGAAATGAATAATAAATACGAAGGTGGTGAGCTACTTAGTGCTAGCTTGTTAGTCGTCTTAACATGTTCATTAAATCTCTAATCCAACAAATAATCACGTGCTAATCGATCATTTTTATAAGCCTTAATTATATGGATAAGTCTACACACACAATAATCAAATACTATATCAAACACTACATTCATCTACACCATTGGTGTAGATGAATGTAATGCTTGATGTAATGTTTAGTTATTGTGTGTTTATACTTATTCTAATTATATATGATGTTGAGAGGCAATTAATGATAACCACGCTATTAGCTAGCTAAGGATGTATTACCTTATGAACTCCTGCTGCCGTGTGTTATAATGCATGTGCATGTTTTCACAAATATATATATAGGGGATCGAGATCCAATGACAACGTTGTAAAAATATAATTATCCTTATAACATATCTCAATCGCCTAAGACGAGATCTGACGGTTTAAATGACCTCCGTCCGCAGTATAATATCTAGGTATCCGCAGTATTATATTGCGGACGGCATTAAATGTCCAAAATATCCCCAACATCCAAATAAATAAACTCATCGTCTGCAGTATAATATTATGGACGATGAAAATTGCAAAAATTGCATCCGCAATATTAAACTCATCGTCCGCAGTATAATGCTACGGACAATAAAAATTGCAAAAATATCATCCGCAATATTAAATGCTAGAGTTTTATATTCACCGTTCGCAGTATTAAATACTCCGGACGATATGAATTTTTGGCTTTCTCCCAAACTGCGTCGTTTTTGGCTTTCTCCCATCCGCAGTATTATAGTACGGACAATATGAATTTTTGGATTTTCCCCCAACTGCGTCGTTTTTGTCTTTTTTTCAATCCACAGTTTAATATTGTGAACGATATGAATTTTTGGTTTTTCTAGTATTAAACTGCGAATGACTTTATTACTCTCTCTATATATGGACACTACTTCTCTTCATATTTTGACAAGGAAAGATGTATACAATCAATGAAGTAAGGGTAAAGGAGGAAAGAGTGGTGAGAGAAATGAAATAAGAAAAGATGCTCACGATCAAATGGAGGAAAAAGGAATACTTTTGAGGAGTTGGGGCAGATGCATCAAATATTTATATTTAGTTTTGTCAAATATTTCAACGCTATAAATTAATTTTTTACTAATTAAATTCATTTACACATAATCTTTATAAAGATGTTCATTCTCTCTTTGATCTGTATTAGGATGAACATAAATTTAGAACTATAAAAGAAGAAAATAAATAAATAGTTATAGTTCATGCCTTTTGGTTATTACAACTAGACAGAGAAACTAACGGCAACCTCGCATATAATCTAATGGATCCCCCAATTAACTGTCATAAAACGTCATACGCAGTGTTCCAAATAATCCAGCCCATATACTATTCATTTAATTTTGGGGTTTGAATACTATTACCCAAAATTCTAATTTTTTTGGCACAACAAAATTAACAAAGCACACCTGTTAATACTATATTCAAAACCTTTGTATATATGGTATATATGAGCTCAAGAAAATTTCATAATTTGAAACCCCCTTTGTGTTAACAAAAACCAAGTCAGCACGAAGCTAGGTTAGCAAGTTATCAACCCACCTGGCATTCAATGATTGGACAGATTATAACAGCTTCAAGAGAGATATCTCTAAGCCTAGATGAGGAACTATAATTACAATAATCCAAAAAAGAACTTGTGGTGGTGTTTTAACACATAGATATAAAGAGTAGCTTACGGGGGAAAGAGAGATTAAGAAAGAGTGCTTCATAATGCACATTCATTAATTATCTTTTTTCTCCCAGCAGAAAGAAAGAGAGAGAGAGAGAGAGAGAGAGAGAGAGAGAATGGCATCATCAGCAACATCTCTCCTTAAGCCAACAAAATTGGTACTAAAGCTAGGTGTAAGACCCCGAATTTTATGAAATACAAAATTTAATTTTTTTTTTTTTTTTTTTATATATATTTTTTTGAAACAGTAAGTGGTTAAATTAACAAAATTGAAAGTTAAGGATGTTATGTGCAAATTTTATTTTGTCGGACAATATTCGCTTTGTCGGGGAATATTCGTTTGGTCGGGGAATATTCGTGCCGTACGACGGCGCCGAAATAATAAATTATTGGTGGACCCCACAACGGAATATTTGTCGGATATAGAAAACGACAGAAGTAACCTTTTTAAATAAAATAGTCAACGGAACTGTTAAAATACCGGTGATAAAAGAATAGTAGCATACGGTAGTTTATGGTATTTTCTGTAGCACACGGTACTCTACAGTAACACACGGTATTGCATAGTGTCTCATATTATTGGTCTGATAATTGACACCGTAACTGTTACGCATCATTTCATCGATAATTGTCACTGCATAATATTTTATATTATCAATTCAATAATTGTTGTTACACAGTATTTTGCATTATTGATTTAATAATTGTCATTACACTGTATTTTATATCATTGAGTCAATAATTGTTGTTGCACTGTTTTTAAAATTATTGAACCTAATAATTGTCACAGTAACATATGCACAGTAATTCACATTATTGAATCAATAATTGTCATTACACAGTAACGTATGCTTTATTTTACATTATTGTTATCTCTATTATGATGTTATTTAAACAGTTGTATTTCATTAATTTATTGACTTGATATCTAAGAGCTAACTATACTGTATTTATAACAATTAGTCATAATAATTGAATTGATAAAGTTATTTGTTTATAATATAAAGTTAGGTGATTATTAGGTGATATGAAATGAATGGTGTAGATTAAAGTGTGAATTATTGTTGAATAATTGAATTGATTTGTTTATAATATAAAGTTAGGTGATTATTAGGTGATATGAAATGAATGGTGTAGATTAAAGTGTGAATTATTGTTGAATAATTAAATTGATTTGTTTATAATATAAAGTTAGGAAATTATTAGGTGATATGAAATGAATGGTGTAGATTAAAGATAATATAATATTTGAAATGGATGGTGTAGATTAAAAGGTGATCTTTAAATGAATGGTTTAGATTAAATGAATGATAAGATTTTTGGCTATAAATAGAAGCATTAACTTAAGGATTTTTCATAAACTTCCTTACTTGTTCTTTCTTTCTCTCTCTAAATACTTCTTGTGAAAGTTCTCTCTAAGTGTGCTTAAGTCATCTTGAGTATTTGTGAAGATCTATAAGTATACGTGTACTGTTCAAGTTAATCAACCTCATTTAAATCAATATACAGTCACGTGTTACGGTAAGGGATACCATCTTTTTCATCTTCCATTATTCAAACGTACTATGGTAAGGGATTATCATTATTTGATTCTCGAAAATAATATTGTTTCTTTCTTACTCATAAGATGTGCCTTTTATTTCCATGTATTAAATTGTGGGAATAACCTTACGGAGCGGATTGCCGCCTGTTGGTGAATAACCTTTCGTATTCATTCATTATTAATCTCTGAGAATAACCTTACGGAGCGGATTGCCGCCTGTTTGGTGAATAACTCTTTGTACTCAAATTCTATTAAATTGTGGGAATAACCTTACGGAGCGGATTGCCGCCTGTTTGGTGAATAACTCTTTGTACTCAAATTATATTAAATTGTGGGAATAACCTTACGGAGCGGATTGCCGCCTGTTGGTGAATAACCTTTCGTATTCATTTATTATTAATCTCTGAGAATAACCTTACGGAGCGGATTGCCGCCTGTTTGGTGAATAACTCTTTGTACTCAAATTCTATTAAATTGTGGGAATAACCTTACGGAGCGGATTGCCGCCTGTTGGTGAATAACCCTTTGTATTAATTTCCTTCACCTTTTGTTAATCAAACCTGCTACGGTAAGGGATATTATTTTCTTTCATACTCCTAAATCGAAATTTATTATGGAACTATTGCTTCTATAATTCCTGAAAATATTATATGTTCCATAATAGTTGAACTTCATTATTTCAACTGAACCTTCCTATTTACGTGAACCTTTCTATTGAATTGTAACCGTTATTCTGAACTGTGGATCTTGAATATCATTTTTAAATTTCACTCTACATCATGTTGACAATTTGGACATTATTTGAATCTGTACAAAGTAAACTTCCGATACTTATTGTTATCCTATTTCTTCTGTTCATCATTTATATCATTCTAATCATCCAAAAATCAAGCTGTTGTGAATATCTGTGGCCGGGGGCACAGATGTGATATATTTGTTGAACAGATGATAGGTTAAAGGCGATATAATAGGTTAAAGGCGATACATCTGTTCGGTGTCTTTTATGGCACGTGGTGAATGTTCTCTTTGGCCCGTAGTGCAAAGATGAACTGTTGTTTGGTATGATTATGACCAAAGGCTGAATCTGGTATAATCATGACCGTTGGTGCTATATTGAATATCTTTGGCCCGTAGTACAGAGATGAACTGTTGATGTGCATGATTATGATCAGGAACTGTGAATTTGTATTATCTTGACTAATGATATTTCAGATGATAAAAGTTGATGATGTTTTTCCTAAAAAGAGAACCGAGTGGACATTATAGTCTGCATTATTCTTCTAATAGATTACTCATTCCGCTGCTATTATTGATCTGAACGTTGTTTAAGAATTTAACTGCAGTTTTTGATATAAACCTTGTAGTCTATTGTATTCTATCAAGAACTCAACTGTTGAAGACTAATGATAATTTATTCGTCATTATCTTAGTCATGATATTCTTTACTGGGCTATTTGAGCTCACCCTTTCTTTTGTTCCATTGTTTTTCAACAGGAGATGAAAACATAACAGGGTCTAGCCGGGGAATGGAGTGAGGGTCCGAGGAATAGTTATCATAGTCTTCACGTTTTGTAAAATAGTGTGGCAATAATAGTGAAGACTTAGTTGTGTATTATTATACACTGTATTGTTGTACGTTGTGCTTTGTTGTAATAATTTTGTTGTAGTCTTTTGACGACTCAAGTTTGGGCTGTGTGGGCCCAGATTTGGGGGCGTCACAGTTGGCATCAGAGCTTAGGGATATGGTCTTTAATGGAGATCTGGGGTTAGAACTAGGAGGGGAGAGACGAATAGAATCAATCACTAGTGTGTCCTACCTAAATTAGATTTATTTTTTTATCTAATGAATCGATTTGAATGTAGGAACATGAAGAGATGAGTCAGTTTATTTGAACTAACATTTATTTTGTGACCACAGTTAATTATGGCATCTGGAAATCAGGAGGTTAACTATGAAATTACCGAAACAAAAGTAGAGGCGACGAATAATCTTCTTACAAACTCAGAGTTGAATCATTTGCCTAAGGCAAAAATTATGCGTGTTCTATCCAGTAAGGATGAAGGTGAAAGCTCTGCTACAGTCGTTCCAGATCCATTCTTAGAAGCAATTAAAGGAAGTAACGAACTTGCGGAAATTATTGCCTTTAATTTACTCACTAATTGGGAGAGTGGTATCACATGGTTATGCTCTATAACAAAGGATCAGAATATATGGACTTTTCATATTAGTCTTTGGGATTTATGGTGTTCCAGCTATGATTTCCAAGATTATTTAAAAATGATGTTTCTATACTTTTGGGCGTTACAATTTAGAGGAATTCAGGTTAAGTTAGTCACTATCGTGGAAACTGCAGTCTATCGAAAATACTATTCTTATAGAAATCATTGGTACGTTACTACTGATGAAGTTGAGGAATCCGAGAAACAGTTCGTTAGAGAATTATTTAGTGGTATTCCCATGGTTGAAATACGTGAAGATCCGAATGAAGTACTCGGGATTCGATTTGACGATAACAGTCAAGAAACCGAAGGAGGTGATAACTGGTAAGTTATTCATAAATTCTCGTGAATTCTACGCTATGTTAGATACTGGCTCTATCCACTCTTTTATCCCACCTATATGTACTCAACGTTTAAATTTGACTATTGAAAACTTAAATCTTGTCTTATCAGTTGAAACCTCATTGGGAGAAATACCTATTACATTTACTATCTATAAATCTTGCCTAGTTCAAATCAACAACCTCACATTACCTGTTGACCTTATTTCTTTGGAGATGCGTGAATTTGATGTGATTTTAGGAATTGATTGGTTGACTACCCATCATGCTAAAATTGATTGTTTTCATAAGATTATTAGTTTTCATATTCATAATCAACCTGTCATGCAAATTCAAGCAACTAAACCATTGAAATCTATAACTGTTATTTCTAGCCATAAAGCCATTCGTTTATTGAAAAACGGATGTCAAGCCTTTTTAGCTCATGTCACTGATTTGAACAAAAACACGTCAAACTTGAATGATATTCCCATTGTTAATGAGTTTCCTGACGTTTTTTTTTCTGAGGAACTTTCTGGCTTACCCCAAACCGTGAAATTGAATTCTGTATCGATCTTGAACCCGGCACTAAGCCCATTTTTAAAGTCTCATACCAAATGGCCCCCATAGAACACCAAGAGTTGAAAGTTTAATTACTAGATATCGGTATCATTCATTCTAGTACAAAACTTATATCGAGCGAGGAATGCGAGAAGAGTTTTCAAGAACTCAAGAGGAGACTTGTTTCAGCTCCTGTTCTGACCATACCATCAGGATCAGGAGAATTTGTTATCTACAGCGATGCTTCTGGCAAAGGTCTAGGCTGTGTCCTTATGCAACATGGAAAGGTTATAGCCTATGCCTCTCGACAACTCAAAGATTATGAGAAAAATTATCCTACTCATGATCTAGAGTTGGCAGCAGTCGTTTTCGCGTTGAAGATCTGGAGACACTACTTGTACGGAGAAAAAGTGGATATCTATACGGATCATAAAAGTCTCAAGTATTTCTTCACCCAGAAGGAACTCAACATGCGACAACGACGTTGGCTTGAGCTGTTAAAGGATTATGACCATACAATCCAGTATCACCCGGGAAAGGCGAACGTTGTAGCTGACGCTTTGAGCAGAAAATCTTATGCAAGTACAAGTGCACTGCTGACAACACAAAAGTGTATTTTGTACGACTTGCAAAAGATGGAGATAGAGCTAAAGACACCAGGGACCCACTCGAAGATTGCTCACGTGCGAGTAGAACCAACTTTAATCGATAAAATTAAAGTTGCTCAAGCTACCGATCCGGAACTGATAAACATGATAAAGAAAGTACAAGAAGGTGCCATTCACGAAGCAAGAATCGACGAGAAAGGAATACTTCGAGTCAACTCTCGACTCTGTGTTCATAACGATCCTGAATTAAAGCATAAAATCATGATGGAGGCACACAACACGCCGTTTGCAATCCACCCAGGAGGTACCAAGATGTATCGAGATCTTCGACATATATTTTGGTGGAACAATATGAAAAGAGAGATTGCGGAGTTTATCTCAAGGTGCCTAACTTGTCAACGTGTCAAGGCAGAACATCAAGTTCCTAAAGGTCCATTACAATCACTTGAAGTTCCCGAATGGAAGTGGGAACACGTCAATATGGACTTCGTGACGGGTCTTCCAAAAGTTTCTCAAGGCTTAGATGCAATTTGGGTGATCGTAGATAGATTGACCAAATCTGCTCATTTCTTGCCTATACGAGAAAACTTTTCACTTGAACGTCTTGCCGGTATGTACATAAATGAGATCGTGAGATTGCATGGCATGCCAGTTTCCATAGTTTCTGATCGAGATCCTAGATTCACTTCACGCTTTTGGATCAGTCTACAAAAAGCTATGGGCACTGAACTACGTTTTAGTTCTGCATACCATCCTCAAACGGACGGACAATCGGAAAGGACGATCCAGACCCTCGAAGATCTTTTGAGACTTTGTGTATTAGACTTCAAAGGAAGTTGGGATAAGTACTTGCCGTTGGTGAAATTTTCTTACAACAACAGTTACCAAGCAAGCATAGGCATGGCTCCATTCGAGGCATTGTATGGAAGGAAGTGTCGCTCTCCAATATGTTGGAATGAGGTAGGAGAAGCAAAATTGTTAGGACCCGAGTTGGTACGCTTGACGACCGAAAAGATCCAAATGATCCGACAACGAATACAGACCGCACAAGAACGACAAAAGAGTTATGCTGATCTTCATCGGAGAGACGAAAGTTTCAACGTCGGAGATCATGTATTCTTACGTGTTTCTCCATGGAAAGGGGTTACGAGATTCGGAAAGAGAGGAAAGCTCAACCCTCGATTTATTGGCCCATTTGAAATCCTCGATCGAATAGGAACCGTAGCCTACAGACTAGCCCTACCACCAAGTATGTCTCGCATCCATAACGTTTTTCACATATCTATGTTACGTAAATATGTGAAGGACCCAAACCACGTCATTGAGTTAGAAGCAGACGTTATAGCAGAGGATTTAACATACGAGGAGGTACCTGTTAAGATCCTGGATAAGAAGGAGCAGATCCTACGCTCAAAGGTTATACCTCAAGTTAAGGTTTTATGGAGGAACCAAGATACTGAGGAAATGACCTGGGAGCTAGAATCTGAGATGAAATCTAAGTATCCTTACCTCTTCGATATGTCAGGTACGTCAATTTCGGGGACGAAATTTCATAAGGAGGGGAGGTTGTAAGACCCCGAATTTTATGAAATACAAAATTTAATTTTTTTTTTTTTTTTTTCATATATATTTTTTTGAAACAGTAAGTGGTTAAATTAACAAAATTGAAAGTTAAGGATGTTATGTGCAAATTTTATTTTGTCGGACAATATTCGCTTTGTCGGGGAATATTCGTTTGGTCGGGGAATATTCGTGCCGTACGACGGCGCCGAAATAATAAATTATTGGTGGACCCCACAACGGAATATTTGTCGGATATAGAAAACGACAGAAGTAACCTTTTTAAATAAAAATAGTCAACGGAACTGTTAAAATACCGGTGATAAAAGAATAGTAGCATACGGTAGTTTATGGTATTTTCTGTAGCACACGGTACTCTACAGTAACACACGGTATTGCATAGTGTCTCATATTATTGGTCTGATAATTGACACCGTAACTGTTACGCATCATTTCATCGATAATTGTCACTGCATAATATTTTATATTATCAATTCAATAATTGTTGTTACACAGTATTTTGCATTATTGATTTAATAATTGTCATTACACTGTATTTTATATCATTGAGTCAATAATTGTTGTTGCACTGTTTTTAAAATTATTGAACCTAATAATTGTCACAGTAACATATGCACAGTAATTCACATTATTGAATCAATAATTGTCATTACACAGTAACGTATGCTTTATTTTACATTATTGTTATCTCTATTATGATGTTATTTAAACAGTTGTATTTCATTAATTTATTGACTTGATATCTAAGAGCTAACTATACTGTATTTATAACAATTAGTCATAATAATTGAATTGATAAAGTTATTTGTTTATAATATAAAGTTAGGTGATTATTAGGTGATATGAAATGAATGGTGTAGATTAAAGTGTGAATTATTGTTGAATAATTGAATTGATTTGTTTATAATATAAAGTTAGGTGATTATTAGGTGATATGAAATGAATGGTGTAGATTAAAGTGTGAATTATTGTTGAATAATTAAATTGATTTGTTTATAATATAAAGTTAGGTAATTATTAGGTGATATGAAATGAATGGTGTAGATTAAAGATAATATAATATTTGAAATGGATGGTGTAGATTAAAAGGTGATCTTTAAATGAATGGTTTAGATTAAATGAATGATAAGATTTTTGGCTATAAATAGAAGCATTAACTTAAGGATTTTTCATAAACTTCCTTACTTGTTCTTTCTTTCTCTCTCTAAATACTTCTTGTGAAAGTTCTCTCTAAGTGTGCTTAAGTCATCTTGAGTATTTGTGAAGATCTATAAGTATACGTGTACTGTTCAAGTTAATCAACCTCATTTAAATCAATATACAGTCACGTGTTACGGTAAGGGATACCATCTTTTTCATCTTCCATTATTCAAACGTACTATGGTAAGGGATTATCATTATTTGATTCTCGAAAATAATATTGTTTCTTTCTTACTCATAAGATGTGCCTTTTATTTCCATGTATTAAATTGTGGGAATAACCTTACGGAGCGGATTGCCGCCTGTTGGTGAATAACCTTTCGTATTCATTCATTATTAATCTCTGAGAATAACCTTACGGAGCGGATTGCCGCCTGTTTGGTGAATAACTCTTTGTACTCAAATTCTATTAAATTGTGGGAATAACCTTACGGAGCGGATTGCCGCCTGTTTGGTGAATAACTCTTTGTACTCAAATTATATTAAATTGTGGGAATAACCTTACGGAGCGGATTGCCGCCTGTTGGTGAATAACCTTTCGTATTCATTTATTATTAATCTCTGAGAATAACCTTACGGAGCGGATTGCCGCCTGTTTGGTGAATAACTCTTTGTACTCAAATTCTATTAAATTGTGGGAATAACCTTACGGAGCGGATTGCCGCCTGTTGGTGAATAACCCTTTGTATTAATTTCCTTCACCTTTTGTTAATCAAACCTGCTACGGTAAGGGATATTATTTTCTTTCATACTCCTAAATCGAAATTTATTATGGAACTATTGCTTCTATAATTCCTGAAAATATTATATGTTCCATAATAGTTGAACTTCATTATTTCAACTGAACCTTCCTATTTACGTGAACCTTTCTATTGAATTGTAACCGTTATTCTGAACTGTGGATCTTGAATATCATTTTTAAATTTCACTCTACATCATGTTGACAATTTGGACATTATTTGAATCTGTACAAAGTAAACTTCCGATACTTATTGTTATCCTATTTCTTCTGTTCATCATTTATATCATTCTAATCATCCAAAAATCAAGCTGTTGTGAATATCTGTGGCCGGGGGCACAGATGTGATATATTTGTTGAACAGATGATAGGTTAAAGGCGATATAATAGGTTAAAGGCGATACATCTGTTCGGTGTCTTTTATGGCACGTGGTGAATGTTCTCTTTGGCCCGTAGTGCAAAGATGAACTGTTGTTTGGTATGATTATGACCAAAGGCTGAATCTGGTATAATCATGACCGTTGGTGCTATATTGAATATCTTTGGCCCGTAGTACAGAGATGAACTGTTGATGTGCATGATTATGATCAGGAACTGTGAATTTGTATTATCTTGACTAATGATATTTCAGATGATAAAAGTTGATGATGTTTTTCCTAAAAAGAGAACCGAGTGGACATTATAGTCTGCATTATTCTTCTAATAGATTACTCATTCCGCTGCTATTATTGATCTGAACGTTGTTTAAGAATTTAACTGCAGTTTTTGATATAAACCTTGTAGTCTATTGTATTCTATCAAGAACTCAACTGTTGAAGACTAATGATAATTTATTCGTCATTATCTTAGTCATGATATTCTTTACTGGGCTATTTGAGCTCACCCTTTCTTTTGTTCCATTGTTTTTCAACAGGAGATGAAAACATAACAGGGTCTAGCCGGGGAATGGAGTGAGGGTCCGAGGAATAGTTATCATAGTCTTCACGTTTTGTAAAATAGTGTGGCAATAATAGTGAAGACTTAGTTGTGTATTATTATACACTGTATTGTTGTACGTTGTGCTTTGTTGTAATAATTTTGTTGTAGTCTTTTGACGACTCAAGTTTGGGCTGTGTGGGCCCAGATTTGGGGGCGTCACACTAGGTCAGTCCCTTGTGTATTAAACTGCGGATTGAGAGAAAGCCAAAAACGATACAATTTGGGAGAAATTCAAAAATTCTTATCATCTGCAATATAATACTACGAACGGAGAAAGTAAAAAACAACACTGTTAATATTGTGGATGACATTTTCGCAATTTTCATCGTCTGCAGTATAATACTGCGGATGATGAGTTTAATATTGTGGATGACATTTTCGCAAATTCTATTGTCCGCAATATAATATCTGGATATTATATTGCAGATGAGGGTCATTTAAATTGTCAGATCTCGACATAAACGACTGAGATATGTTGTAAGGATAATTTTATTTTTACAACGTTGTCAATGAATCGATCCCCATATATATATACTAACTATATATGTGCAGAAGAATGTTATTTACAAACACAAAAGCTGTCTCCCTCCGTCTCTCACACATAGTAAAATGCATGCTTGTGCACTCTAACTACAAGCCTACAACATTATGTAAAACTTTTTTATCTATAATTTCCTTCTCATTTCCGCTATAAAGATTATTACAAAATTGTACTTACCAGCTCTAGAACACGGGTATAGAGCGGGTAAGGAGTCATTGCATATATATATATGCCAATGCATATATATATGTGTGTGTGTGTGTATTCTAATAGTAAATTTGATATGAAACGTATGATCTACTTGTACTGATATTGCCTAAACTTTACTCCATACGGTCTGCAGGTAGACATGTACATATATAGTTATTAGTCCTGTATCTGAATAGGACTAAGTTCGAAGCATGACTTTTAAAACAAGACTATTGTTTTTATTTTTATAAAATAACACATAATTAAACCATATATAATAGGAGTAATATATATTGGAAACTCTACAATCAGACCTATTTAATTATCCTTATGCAAGTGACAAGGTGTATCACAAAGTCATATTAATTGAGTTTGAGTTGACATGGTATATATATATATATACTTTTTTTTATATCGAATAATTTTATGAAAAAATCAGAAGAATATATCTTATTGTTCCTAATTTAACTCCTTCCAGGCTTCCACTACTTTCAAGGAAGAGATACAAACCAATCTGTGCCACATACACCGGTGTGTTAGACTTAACTTCTTAATTAAACCTAACTATGGCCCATAATCTTTCAAGCCCTTGAATATTGACAAGTTTACTCAAACAAAAGAAAAAGAACAATCGCCACGCTGGCATGATGAACGGCCAAGATGACATTTGTATCACGGGTGACACTTTTACTTGACAAACAATCGATATACTTTGAAAAAATATCAGTACAAGTGCAAATAGAAGTGTAAACATCATTTTTCTTAATTAAATTAAAAATAGTATTGCTTTCAACCTTATTCCTTAAACCCTAGGCTATAAAAAAGGCCCTTATAGAGAGGAAAAGTGACGGGTTCGATTAACTTATCGGCACGCACAAGCACACTCCACTTAACTAAGTTTATAACCAAAAGTATTAAAGAACATAAAAAAATGTACATGTGGCCACCTAAGAAAACTGTGGGATCTATACTCAAAACGGGATAGAATAAGGATAAATGTATAATATTTAAACAATATATTTATTTTAATTATTAAAAAATAAAGTATGATATTAAAATTCTTACTATACTCTATATTTTAATAATTAAAATATATATCATATTTAATTATATATTTAAAAATTATATATGTAGGCTTGTCGAACGGAATAACGGTGTAGGCTCATTTGCACAACCGGCATGCACTACAAATTTGTGAGCTTAATGATCAAATGGTAGCCACACGGGACCCATCTACTGCCACGTATGGAGTCCGTAATGAAGTGTCATCCCGTTTTGAGGGCTCCACGATCCATTAGTCCAAGTGGATTGACGGTGTTGTCGTTAATTAAGCGGCTAACTAAATAAATAGTTTTGGTTAAAGATATGTAAAAATTATGAATTTGGAGAGAAGTCTCCGTCGGAGTCCATTGGGTCGGTTTGTGGGGTCCATATATCGTGAAGGTTTGGGAAGGGAGGAAAATAAAAATTAAAAATTTGCAGGTCGACCAACCATAGGCAGCCTGAAGTTGCTGGTGAGGACCTCAACTAATATTTAATTACTTTAATTGTCCAAACCTTAAAAAAAATATAATTGATTTATATATATTTTTTTAAAAACAAACAAAAGAAACTTTTTCATTTTCCTGTTATTTAACGAAAAATGTGGACCTCAGAGAACTAAATATTATCACTTTTGACTGTTGGGAGACTTAATTAATCGAGTTTATGGCTAATTTTATTAGGTCACAAGATGGGAGACATTTTTGTGGGTCACAACAAACATGTACACCCTATTAACGGTTGATCACTTACATTTTTTTGTTACACAAAGAAACTAGTTAAATATTAATCCATTTTTAAATTAAAAATATATTTTTAAAAGGACTTGCGGGATATACACTCTAAGAAATATAAGTTATATATCTTAATTTTATAAAAAGAATGTATCTCAAGCTTTTAAATAAAATTTAATCTCACGGATGAAAATATCATGCAAAAATGTGAATAAACATAAATTTTTATTTAATTTGATATTGTATAGCATCATTATTATAACATTATAAAATAAGTATATTTTTTTATGTTTAAAATTAATTAACCTTTCATTATCATAAAATTGATAATAGACATCACCAAATTATATGAAAAGTCATATATTCAAATATTTTTATATATTCTTTATATCTGTACAATATTTATCTAAATACCCCTAAAAATAAACTTATTAACCCGGAGTAACATAATAGTTAAATATCCTCCAGAGTATATCCCTTCTCACTTTTTAAAATAATAAATTGAAGGAAAAGTATATTTTTCAAACTTGTATCTTACACTTGCAACAAATATAATAATAATTAAATGATAGTACGTATTCGATCTAACTAAAACATATCTGATTTTACAGTTTTAAATTAAAAATATATTTTTAATTTGGAATGGGGATAATATAAAACCCGGAGTAAAACTTAACCAGAACCAACTTTTTTTTTGGTCTGGTTCGAGGGCTTTAGGAAGGCCAATTTATCCTATGCCATCAGATTTCTCTCTCTCTCTCTCTCTCTCTCTATATATATATATATATATATATATATACATAAGAGAGTCTTTATCAGTTGCTGGTGGGAGGCTGTGGTGGAGTACTTGGCTACCACCGTTTTCCGCCCCCCTGGCCTTTGGTTTTTTAGGGGCAAAGCTTTTCCCATAATTAAGCTTAATTCTCAAAAGAAAAAGTGATACTTATTTATACACATTTTTTATGTGAGAGAAAACGACAGTATATGAGAAGGATATTATATATAGCATATAGTATTAAAATCATACTATGTGCTCATTCCAATTTCCTAGCTAGCTAGGAAAAGTGTATCTCTTTTTCTCAGCTTGATATATATTTGCAACAGTTGATATATAAGAGAGATGAGAGAGTTCTTTTTCTAAGTTATATATCTTCAGTACTGATTGGTGGAAATTAACTTGGGGACCAGATCTCTAGAAGAAAGAAAGTACTTTGTTACATAACAGCCAGGGTTTTCTGTAGAAAATAATTATCAAGGTTATTCTTAATTTTCCTCTTTTATTCATCTAGGTTGAATTAATTCATTCTTCTTTTTATTTAATTATTTATGCATCGACTAATTATTTGGAACAAAGTCTTCTCCCTGCATAAAATCTATATATGAGAATATTGTTCATAAAAATACATGGAATGATTAATCACTTTGATCAAACTATAGGTTTAAGTTATTATTTGTTGGTGTTTTAGGTTTAAGTTATCACTTTCTGCCTCTTACTATTGATCACGAGGGACTAAGTAATCACTGGATGACCTAAAAAGTTTTACACTTTGTTCTTTATTTCTCTACATCCGCGCGATCCGACCCTGCCTATATTTTGATTACTAATTCATCATTTTCTCGATAATATAAATAGGTGTTACTTTTCTTTACTAATTCTTCTAACCAGATCTCACCTTTTTTGTGAATGGATTCCATGAATATTTCATAAAAGAGAGATGGTCTAGAACTAAGTAAGTTAGGTTATAAGAATACATACATACATTAATACTCGATGTTGCAGCTACTTTCTATGTCAAATATGTATTATGTGCAATAATTTTTGATATTTTCTTCATTTACTTTTGTGTATATGAAGCTTATTTGAATGACATAAATGTAAAGTAAAAGTAATGAATATTTATGGTTATAAATCTATTAGTACGTATTTTAGAGATCATATATAAATCGTATCCATATATTTAGATATAAAGTAAACGTAATGAAATTTTGGATAGCCTTCAGTCTAGAGCTTGGTGGAGCAAACACCTTTAATTTACTCGTTTTCATATATGTTACATATGCCTCAAGCAAAAGCCAACTTGAGTAGTTTTATCTGGATCATCAAATTGAGGTTGCTTTCCCATGAAGAATATGGGACAATCATATATACACATTTCCCTTTTTCTCTTGTACAACAAATTAAACTTAAGTATCTACAACAATTATTTATTTAATATCTTCTTGAAATGATATATTCACCAGCTTGCAGAATTTGAGTTAATTGATGCTACATTTTTGTTAAGGGTTTCCATAAACAACTGATGAAAACCTTTATACATATGTTTTTTCTCTACAAATTTTCAATTCATATATCAAGGTGCATTACTTTCACAGTCACTAGATCTTTCCGCGCAAACACAATAGATCTTCTATAACATTTAAGCACAAACAACTAATGTTTGCCTTTAAAAAATGCAGTGTTTCAATCGATATTCATTAAATATGAATACTTTTTCACATGTCCCTCCGGGTTTTAGATTCCACCCTACAGATGAAGAACTTGTTGATTACTACCTTAGGAAAAAGGTCGCTTCGAAAAGAATCGATCTAGATGTCATCAAAGATGTTGATCTCTACAAAATTGAGCCATGGGATCTTGAAGGTACGTAGAATGCATTTCAATTTATTCAACTGTGAAATATATATATATATATATATATGTAGACACGCACACACGTATCAATTTCAATATTGACCTTATCATATATGTTGTTCATCCAGCTCCTATAATTATTTTCTTTGTTATTAAACAGAACTTTGCAAGCTAGGAAATGAGGATCAGAATGACTGGTATTTCTTTAGCCATAAAGATAAGAAATATCCAACTGGAACTCGCACAAATAGAGCTACAAAAGCAGGATTTTGGAAAGCTACAGGAAGAGACAAGGCTATATACTCTAAGAATAGTTTGGTTGGCATGAGAAAGACCTTGGTGTTTTATAAGGGTCGAGCCCCAAACGGCCAAAAGTCCGATTGGATTATGCATGAATATAGACTCGAAACCGATGAAAATGGGTCTCCTCAGGTAAGTAAAGAAGGAACAAGTTTCCTTAATTTATCAAACTAACTATATGAATGCAGTCTTAATATAGGTTAATAGTTAGAGATAGAATAGTATATTTTAATGTACATCTTTTTCCTCACTTTAATACTGCATGCGTAATACACTGTAAATTGTTTATTGCTAATCATTCCCACAAAGGAATTTACTAATTAATAATCTAGGATATTAGTATATTATGATTGGATGAATATGTTTGTATTTAAATCTTAATTATGGAACTAAAAATCTTGAACATGAACAAGTGGAATATCAACAAATTAAAGAAACTTGACCAATAGTTCATTAAAGCCTATAGTTCTTTCACATGTGCAGCACACGAAAATGCTTGGAATTTTTTGATAAAATAACATGATATTAACAGTAAAGTGAATGAATAATATGTATCGGCAACAACATTAGAGTTGCAATATTGTCCTTCATTTGATTTGACATATATCATGCATGCTTATATTTATTTCATGCAAATCATGGTTTGACCTATTAATTTAGCTTTCAATTCCTAAAAAAAATTCCCGAGCTGAACCCTAGTTATGCTATGTTTAAGGGATTTCAAACTAACAATGCAGTGCAAATCATGTTTAACACTGATGATATATATTTTCATAGGGCTTAATGCCTAAAAATGGTTAGGGTTTTTTGGGTATATATTTATCTCAAATACTAAAGTCTTATTAATTAATTCTACATAACCGGTAAAAAAAGGAGGAATGAAACTATTAAGCAATTGCTTTCAGTGTTTTTCGTGCTTAGTTCCCTTACCAGCAGCCTTAAACATTAATTACTTGATAGTTTTAATTAGAAGATGTATATTATAGACTTACAAATTTGTTAGTTACTCTTCTGAACAGAATTAAGAAGTCTTATATGACTAATAACTGAACATGAAGAATGTTAATTATTGCATGTTTTATGCTCATACACAGGAAATCTCATTCTTAAATCTGCTAGATGAATTTATCATGAAATTCATCATTCACGCTTTTGTGCTACTTAATTGTTAAATAACTAACAATAAATTTAATGCATTTTCACATTTGCGTCTAGTTCGTCCATTTGAATAAGTTTTTTAGGTCTAAGTTAATGTTTCACTAGTTGCATGCATGCCTACCAGGAAGAAGGATGGGTTGTCTGTAGGGTGTTCAAGAAGCGATTGACAACAGTAAGAAAAATGGACGAGCACGAGCCTTTGTGTTGGTACGACGATCAAGTCTCATTCTTGCCGGATTTTGATTCTCCTAGGCAAACAACTCAGCCTTATACACCATACCGTAATCATCAATATTCCTGCAAACAAGTGCTTGAGTTTCAGTATTATATGCCTCAAGAACGATTCCTCCAACTTCCTCAGTTAGAGTCTCCCAAATTTCCACAGTCTACAGCAAGTGTAATTTGCAATTCAGTGGCTCCATATGGATTTGAGCACTCCTCAACACTTACACAAGAAGAACATTTGCAGCAAAACAGTCAAGCCCTAAATTTCAGAGCGATTTATGGTAGTAACAATGTTAATATTGAGCAAGCAGTGGATCAAGTGACTGATTGGCAAGTACTAGACAAATTTGTTGCATCACAACTTGGTCAAGATCAAGATCATGCTACCAAGGAGACAAACTGCTCAAATGCTCAAATTTCGGAACACATAAATATGCTTTGCAATGATTTGAAGAGGCCGGAAGTGGATTCAGAAAGCATGTCCATATCCACCTTGAGTTGCCAAATAGATCTGTGGAAGTAAAGAACATGTTATAGTGACTAGAACATATATATATATATATATATATATATATATATGAATCCTACAACCTTTATGTAAAGGGAAGAGATCTTCATCTAGTTGCTGTAAATAATAAAACTAATATGTTGATGGTTTTGATTAGCTATTGAATTTGTGCTACACATTGTATTGATAAATACCAGGAAGATTTTTAGAAAAGAAACGAATATTAATAAATATATATGGATTGTATAGTTGAGTGTTGTTGGGACTTGGGACCTGACCAAAGAGTGTTGAATGTATGTTTTATTTTCTCCTCTTCATTGTAGCTCAAAATTGTATTGAAAATTTTATTGTTTTGTCAATGTATTTCATAAATTTTACACTTATTTGTCTCCTGTGAATAGCAGAGCTTGGAAAATGCTCTCCCTTTCCTCTAATCATATCATGCAAACAAATAAGCAATTAAGTAGGCAACACAATGCCGTAATATAAAGATGAAGTCTACATTCTACAATGCAAGTAAACAGGTAGTTAGACAATAAAACAGTTAGCAACCACGTAATGATTTCCTATGTGCATGATGTCTATAGAGGAGCAAGTACTGCACTTAAAAAATGTGCATTAGTGTGATCCAGGGGGGAGGAAAATTGAATGCAGTAGCCACATATGTAGGGTTTTTGTGGCTGACTTGAGTTAAGGTACTTCAAAACACGAACACAAAATATCCAAGCATTTCCACAAAGCGTAATGAATTCATGCTTGCATGAAAATAATATAAATGGGCATCTTTCTTATAGAACTAGTTTGTAATATAGTTTCTGCCCTTACAAAATAAGTTCTTTAACGAAGTTAATTTCCTAAAGATTTTTGTTTATGGTTATACTTGGTCACTCTTAATATATATATATATATTCTCATCCGAAAACCAAAGTGAGAATTACTGAAGAATTACACGAGCTACAAATTCATGCATGATCTGCACATCTCTACATGCAAATTAGCATTTCCAAATGCAAATTATATGTACTTTGTAGCTGATGCTTGCGCCAGTTATGAGCGAAGAGGATATCATTTGCAAGAATAAATACATGTATCGTGTCATATGTTTACACAAAACGAGAACTAAAAGATATACCTCTTGTAGCGTATTGACTTTTGGTGCGGAAAAACTCGTTTAATTCCATGTACTTCACAACCCAGCAGTGTCACCAAACTACAATTACGAGATGAGAACAGAGTTCTATTCCACCATTCAAAACAACTAGGAATTTACTCAGTATATTATGAGCTCTCTCTATTGGCAGTATGTAACTCTCTGTATATCTCTCTGTAGGAATACTGATATCTTATATTCACATACTTCTGAAAGACGAGAATATATAGGGGTGGAGTAGTTTAACCCACTCAATGAAAACTCTCCAACAAATATGTCAAAAGTAACGTATTTAATACGAATTGTAATTGACCAAGTCTATTAAGGTAATTTGGCCAACAACTAATGGGTTGGACTCTTCATGGGCGCCCTAATTGGATACCAAAAATCCAACATTTCCTACTCTCCCATGGCGAGGATGACGTAATCATATCTGCCAAAACCGACTCAAACCAAAACTCATAAATTTTTAGTTGCCGAACCGTGTGACCATTAAGTTTACCTGCAATGCGGGAGCTCTACATCAAACTCGTTATGGCCAACATAGAGGCATCTAACCTTTTAAATAAAATAGTGCGGGAGCTCTCACGCCAAACACAATTAGTTCATGTAGAGGCTACAATCCATAAACTCAGAGTACCTCAGACACATTTGAATTTTTATTAGGTTAAGTATCTCTAATCCCTCAAAGAGCCATACTTAACCACCTTTGGGCTCAAGTCCATTTTGTATCTCACTTGTTACTATATTGCTATCGAAGTACTATAGTTGTCGACAATAAGTGCAGAACGAGATAAAATCAAATTGTCTTCCCTTTCCCTTAATACTACATAGATATAAATCAGTTGTTTTTCCAGAATCGGTCCTTATAGTCTTATTAACCCTGACCTTAGGAATCGGAACCAAAGTAGCAACACTAATCTATGTCTTTGCAGTATAGTCAAAAATCACAAAGAGCACTTGATGTAGGAACAAGGATTTTTATCCTATAAGACTCACACGGTGAGAAAATAGAGATTTATTCTCTCACCTCCTTTACACGGTCGCTAAGCACATACAACACTCTCACAATGTACTATTTTATAGCCTTGTTGTGCGGACCTCAATCTAGTCATTCTCAGAGTGCCTAACTTGAACATTTCAAACCACTTGTTTATCAAAGCGCCATATTTAAAATTTTGCATCTGTTTATCATGTCACAATAAATAATCTCATCTATATGAGCATATATCATATAGTCATGATGTATAGATCTTAGTTTAGTCGCTTCATAAGCGCCTAACTGGAATTTCTAGATTGCTCGTTTACCCAAACGCCAATTTTGAAACTTCGTATTTAGCTATCAATACAGGTTAATATAGACGGTGGGTCATACTATATTCGACTAAATTAACCTAATCTTAGTACATGCCAAGGCGGCGTAATCTTTCATTTTACTCGTTACTAAATGTTAATTGATTGTTATCTGAAGTATCAATAGCCCGCTACTCAAACCGCCAATAAATGAACTATCTCAACATTGCTTGCTACTCAAAACGTCAAGGGTGATAAATTGCTCATGTGAGTGAGCCAATCAACCTGTTGACATATAATTAGTGTGTGCATATCTAATATGCATAATAACTATTAACTGGGTGAATTATTATTATTTATCATGTGCTCTAAAAGAACACAATCATAAGTTGGAACAAATGAATATCGCATAAATGATAAATGTCTCAAAATAATAACAAATATCTTTAGTACAAGCTAAATAATGAGTGATATATCATAAAACAAGAAGGTACATCAAACCATATGAAGCCCTAACGAACTAACATGCCTACAAAAAAACATATATAGGAATTGGCTTCGTCAAATGATCCACTACCATGAGGTCAGTGGGTATGTACTATAATATCACCTTATTATTTGTTATATTCTCTCTCATAAAGTTCATCCTCAAGTCAATGTGCTTCGTCCCACCATGATACTTAGGGTCTTTAGTGTAATCTAGGGTCGTTGTGCTATCACAGTAAACAGTCACTGGATCCGAAGCTTGAGGAACAATTCTTAGATCTTTGAAGAATCTCCTTAACCACGTGGCTTCCTGAACAGCTGACGTGCATGCTATAAATTCTGACTCCATTGTCGAAAGAGCAACGCAAGTCTGTTTCTTGCTACACCAAGTGATGGCACCACCATGCAGCAAGAATGCATATCCTGAGCTCAACTTGTGCATCCCCTAGTTACCTCCCCAACTAGCATCGGAGCAACAAATCAATTGCAAGTTTGGTCCTCCATAACACTACATAAATTCCAATATACCCTTCAAATATCACAATATCCTCCTGATTGTCCTCCAATGAGCAATTCCAAGGTTTGACTGATAACGATCGAGATAACCAACTGCATATGCTATATCAGGCCAAGTACACACAACTGCATACATTAGCTTTCCTATAGCACTGACATAAGGATAATAGGACATTTTCTCAATTTCTTCAAGAGAACTAGGGCATTGTTCGAATCCAATGGCATCGCCTTTAGCAATATGAGTGTCTATGAGTTTATAGTTGTTTATTTGGAATTGCTTCATAACCTTCTTAAGGTAAGTCTCTTGAGACAAACCAAGAAACTTCCTTGAGCGATCTTTATAGATCTTAACTCCGATAACATAAGTTGTTTCCCGCATGTCCTTTATCTCAAAGTTAGAGGACAAACACCATTTGGTGGTGACAATCATCTCCTTATCGTTCCCAGCTATTAGAATGTCATAGATATACATCGATAGGATAATGAATTTATCTTTGGACCATTTGATATACACACAATGGTCTTTCTCGATCATCGTAAACTCATTTCAATAATGGCTCGATGAAATCTCATATAGCACTGCTTGAATGCATGTTTTAAACCAAAGATAGAACGTTTGAGCTTGCACACTTTACGTTCTTGTCCTTCTATGATAACACCCTTTGAATGATCCATGTATATTTCCTCAAATAAATCTCCATTGATAAAAGTTGTCATAATGTCCATTTGATACAACTCTAGATCTAAATACGCGACAATCGCTAGAATGAGGCGAATTGAGGCAAATCTTACAATTGGTGAGAATGTTTCCACGTAATCAATTCTCACTTGCTAGGTATATCATTTATCTACTAGACAAACTTTGTACCAATCAATAGAACCATCCATCTTGCACTTGACTTTAAGAACCCACTTGTTCCCAATAGTATTTCGCCTTGGTGGAAGGTTAACCAAGTCTCAGACTGAATTAGTCATCATGGACTCCATCTTATCTTCCATTGTAATCATCCACTTATCACTTGTAGTAGTTGATAGAGGATCTTGATAAGATCGAGATTTCTCATCATCTTGTGCATTGGCCAGAAAGACATTTCCCTTAATCTCAAAGAGACGATATGAAATGTTACCCTTTTGACTTCTATGCATTTGAGGAACATGAGACTCCTCATTTGATAAAAGATAACTAGTCGAAGGTAAGTCACTCTCACTATCTACAGGAACCTAAGGAATAGTTTTATCGGTCTTTACTATACGAGTTGGGGTGCCCAAATCTTCCTCCATCTCATGAAGGTTCATCTTTTTGCTCACATCATCTCTGTTAGGAAAATTCATCTCAAGGAAATTCGTATCTCGTGACTCTATTTTGAATACATTCCCATCAAATTGCTCTCCAACAAACACATAGCCTTTGAAGTGTTTAGAATATTTTATAAAGATACATTTCTTACCCCTCGAGCCCAACTTTCCTCGTTGATAAGAAGTGTTATACACGTAAGCTGCTGATCCCTAATGCTGCATATTTAGGCTGCATATTTACCAATTCGGGCTTTCTGCCGATCCACACTTCATATAAGGTGGACTGAATCGATTTTGAAGGCACATCAACCCAATAGGAGATAGGTAAATTGGCTGCCCCATCATAGACTTAACCATGTCTATTAATGTTTGGTTCTTTCTCTCCGCCACACCATTTTATTGCGAAGTTCTAGGGATTATTAGTTGTCTGATTATCTTTTTTTCCTCATATAGTTCCTTGAACTGATCGGACAGATACTCGCAACCTCGGTCAGTTCGATGTGTTTTAACACTTTTATCTAATTGTTTCTTGACCTCCATCAAATAACATTTGAAGCATTTTAATGCCTTAAAGTTATGATAGATTAAGAAAGTGTACCAAAAAAGTGTATAGTCATCTATCATTATGAGAATGTAGGAATGTTTATGCCTTTCTTTCACATTCATAGGGCTATAAATGTCTAAGTGAATAAGCTGTAAGGGTGTTTCTGCCTTGTTGGCTTTACTAAATGGTTTTCTAGTTAATTTTTCTACTAAAAAATATTCATAAGTAGGTAAAATTAACCTTTGCGAGTGGGCCTAAAATACCTACTTGAGCTAACCTGATCATTCTATCATGTCCAATATGGCCTAATCTAGCATGCTATTTAATTGAACTATCATTATCATTTTTAACAAGCAAGAAAAAAGAATCATCACTATTAAAGCTAGAATTAACAATACCAAAACCATTATAAATAAAACCATGTCTAAAAGCATCTGTACCATGCAAAAATTTTACAGAATTTTTGTCAAAACTAACAGAATATCCTAAATGAAGTACTGATAAAATAAAAAATAAATTCCGCAGGACATCCAATGCATAAAGTACATCATGTAAGGTTAATGTAGAGCATGCTTGTGACGCCCCCAAATCTGGGCCCACACAGCCCAAACTTGAGTCGTCAAAAGACTACAACAAAATTATTACAACAAAGCACAACGTACAACAATACAGTGTATAATAATACACAACTAAGTCTTCACTATTATTGCCACACTATTTTACAAAACGTGAAGACTATGATAACTATTCCTCGGACCCTCACTCCATTCCCCGGCTAGACCCTGTTATGTTTTCATCTCCTGTTGAAAAACAATGGAACAAAAGAAAGGGTGAGCTCAAATAGCCCAGTAAAGAATATCATGACTAAGATAATGACGAATAAATTATCATTAGTCTTCAACAGTTGAGTTCTTGATAGAATACAATAGACTACAAGGTTTATATCAAAAACTGCAGTTAAATTCTTAAACAACGTTCAGATCAATAATAGCAGCGGAATGAGTAATCTATTAGAAGAATAATGCAGACTATAATGTCCACTCGGTTCTCTTTTTAGGAAAAACATCATCAACTTTTATCATCTGAAATATCATTAGTCAAGATAATACAAATTCACAGTTCCTGATCATAATCATGCACATCAACAGTTCATCTTTGTACTACGGGCCAAAGATATTCAATATAGCACCAACGGTCATGATTATACCAGATTCAGCCTTTGGTCATAATCATACCAAACAACAGTTCATCTTTGCACTACGGGCCAAAGAGAACATTCACCACGTGCCATAAAAGACACCGAACAGATGTATCGCCTTTAACCTATTATATCGCCTTTAACCTATCATCTGTTCAACAAATATATCACATCTGTGCCCCCGGCCACAGATATTCACAACAGCTTGATTTTTGGATGATTAGAATGATATAAATGATGAACAGAAGAAATAGGATAACAATAAGTATCGGAAGTTTACTTTGTACAGATTCAAATAATGTCCAAATTGTCAACATGATGTAGAGTGAAATTTAAAAATGATATTCAAGATCCACAGTTCAGAATAACGGTTACAATTCAATAGAAAGGTTCACGTAAATAGGAAGGTTCAGTTGAAATAATGAAGTTCAACTATTATGGAACATATAATATTTTCAGGAATTATAGAAGCAATAGTTCCATAATAAATTTCGATTTAGGAGTATGAAAGAAAATAATATCCCTTACCGTAGCAGGTTTGATTAACAAAAGGTGAAGGAAATTAATACAAAGGGTTATTCACCAACAGGCGGCAATCCGCTCCGTAAGGTTATTCCCACAATTTAATAGAATTTGAGTACAAAGAGTTATTCACCAAACAGGCGGCAATCCGCTCCGTAAGGTTATTCTCAGAGATTAATAATAAATGAATACGAAAGGTTATTCACCAACAGGCGGCAATCCGCTCCGTAAGGTTATTCCCACAATTTAATATAATTTGAGTACAAAGAGTTATTCACCAAACAGGCGGCAATCCGCTCCGTAAGGTTATTCCCACAATTTAATAGAATTTGAGTACAAAGAGTTATTCACCAAACAGGCGGCAATCCGCTCCGTAAGGTTATTCTCAGAGATTAATAATGAATGAATACGAAAGGTTATTCACCAACAGGCGGCAATCCGCTCCGTAAGGTTATTCCCACAATTTAATACATGGAAATAAAAGGCACATCTTATGAGTAAGAAAGAAACAATATTATTTTCGAGAATCAAATAATGATAATCCCTTACCATAGTACGTTTGAATAATGGAAGATGAAAAAGATGGTATCCCTTACCGTAACACGTGACTGGATATTGATTTAAATGAGGTTGATTAACTTGAACAGTACACGTATACTTATAGATCTTCACAAATACTCAAGATGACTTAAGCACACTTAGAGAGAACTTTCACAAGAAGTATTTAGAGAGAGAAAGAAAGAACAAGTAAGGAAGTTTATGAAAAATCCTTAAGTTAATGCTTCTATTTATAGCCAAAAATCTTATCATTCATTTAATCTAAACCATTCATTTAAAGATCACCTTTTAATCTACACCATCCATTTCAAATATTATATTATCTTTAATCTACACCATTCATTTCATATCACCTAATAATCACCTAACTTTATATTATAAACAAATCAATTTAATTATTCAACAATAATTCACACTTTAATCTACACCATTCATTTCATATCACCTAATAATCACCTAACTTTATATTATAAACAAATCAATTCAATTATTCAACAATAATTCACACTTTAATCTACACCATTCATTTCATATCACCTAATAATCACCTAACTTTATATTATAAACAAATAACTTTATCAATTCAATTATTATGACTAATTGTTATAAATACAGTATAGTTAGCTCTTAGATATCAAGTCAATAAATTAATGAAATACAACTGTTTAAATAACATCATAATAGAGATAACAATAATGTAAAATAAAGCATACGTTACTGTGTAATGACAATTATTGATTCAAAATGTGAATTACTGTGCATATGTTACTGTGACAATTATTAGGTTCAATAATTTTAAAAACAGTGCAACAACAATTATTGACTCAATGATATAAAATACAGTGTAATGACAATTATTAAATCAATAATGCAAAATACTGTGTAACAACAATTATTGAATTGATAATATAAAATATTATGCAGTGACAATTATCGATGAAATGATGCGTAACAGTTACGGTGTCAATTATCAGACCAATAATATGAGACACTATGCAATACCGTGTGTTACTGTAGAGTACCGTGTGCTACAGAAAATACCATAAACTACCGTATGCTACTATTCTTTTATCACCGGTATTTTAACAGTTCCGTTGACTATTTTTATTTAAAAAGGTTACTTCTGTCGTTTTCTATATCCGACAAATATTCCGTTGTGGGGTCCACCAATAATTTATTATTTCGGCGCCGTCGTACGGCACGAATATTCCCCGACCAAACGAATATTCCCCGACAAAGCGAATATTGTCCGACAAAATAAAATTTGCACATAACATCCTTAACTTTCAATTTTGTTAATTTAACCACTTACTGTTTCAAAAAAAATATATATGAAGAAAAATTAAATTTTGTATTTCATAAAATTCGGGGTCTTACAACCTCCCCTCCTTATGAAATTTCGTCCCCGAAATTGACGTACCTGACATATCGAAGAGGTAAGGATACTTAGATTTCATCTCAGATTCTAGCTCCCAGGTCATTTCCTCAGTATCTTGGTTCCTCCATAAAACCTTAACTTGAGGTATAACCTTTGAGCGTAGGATCTGCTCCTTCTTATCCAGGATCTTAACAGATACCTCCTCGTATGTTAAATCTTCTGCTATAACGTCTGGTTCTAACTCAATGACGTGGTTTGGGTCCTTCACATATTTACGTAACATAGATATGTGAAAAACGTTATGGATGCGAGACATACTTGGTGGTAGGGCTAGTCTGTAGGCTACGGTTCCTATTCGATCGAGGATTTCAAATGGGCCAATAAATCGAGGGTTGAGCTTTCCTCTTTTTCCGAATCTCGTAACCCCTTTCCATGGAGAAACACGTAAGAATACATGATCTCCGACGTTGAAACTTTCGTCTCTCCGATGAAGATCAGCATAACTCTTTTGTCGTTCTTGTGCGGTCTGTATTCGTTGTCGGATCATTTGGATCTTTTCGGTCGTCAAGCGTACCAACTCGGGTCCCAACAATTTTGCTTCTCCTACCTCATTCCAACATATTGGAGAGCGACACTTCCTTCCATACAATGCCTCGAATGGAGCCATGCCTATGCTTGCTTGGTAACTGTTGTTGTAAGAAAATTCCACCAACGGCAAGTACTTATCCCAACTTCCTTTGAAGTCTAATACACAAAGTCTCAAAAGATCTTCGAGGGTCTGGATCGTCCTTTCCGATTGTCCGTCCGTTTGAGGATGGTATGCAGAACTAAAATGTAGTTCAGTGCCCATAGCTTTTTGTAGACTGATCCAAAAGCGTGAAGTGAATCTAGGATCTCGATCAGAAATTATGGAAACTGGCATGCCATGCAATCTCACGATCTCATTTATGTACATACCGGCAAGACGTTCAAGTGAAAAGTTTTCTCGTATAGGCAAGAAATGAGCAGATTTGGTCAATCTATCTACGATCACCCAAATTGCATCTAAGCCTTGAGAAACTTTTGGAAGACCCGTCACGAAGTCCATATTGACGTGTTCCCACTTCCATTCGGGAACTTCAAGTGATTGTAATGGACCTTTAGGAACTTGATGTTCTGCCTTGACACGTTGACAAGTTAGGCACCTTGAGATAAACTCCGCAATCTCTCTTTTCATATTGTTCCACCAAAATATATGTCGAAGATCTCGATACATCTTGGTACCTCCTGGGTGGATTGCAAACGGCGTGTTGTGTGCCTCCATCATGATTTTATGCTTTAATTCAGGATCGTTATGAACACAGAGTCGAGAGTTGACTCGAAGTATTCCTTTCTCGTCGATTCTTGCTTCGTGAATGGCACCTTCTTGTACTTTCTTTATCATGTTTATCAGTTCCGGATCGGTAGCTTGAGCAACTTTAATTTTATCGATTAAAGTTGGTTCTACTCGCACGTGAGCAATCTTCGAGTGGGTCCCTGGTGTCTTTAGCTCTATCTCCATCTTTTGCAAGTCGTACAAAATACACTTTTGTGTTGTCAGCAGTGCACTTGTACTTGCATAAGATTTTCTGCTCAAAGCGTCAGCTACAACGTTCGCCTTTCCCGGGTGATACTGGATTGTATGGTCATAATCCTTTAACAGCTCAAGCCAACGTCGTTGTCGCATGTTGAGTTCCTTCTGGGTGAAGAAATACTTGAGACTTTTATGATCCGTATAGATATCCACTTTTTCTCCGTACAAGTAGTGTCTCCAGATCTTCAACGCGAAAACGACTGCTGCCAACTCTAGATCATGAGTAGGATAATTTTTCTCATAATCTTTGAGTTGTCGAGAGGCATAGGCTATAACCTTTCCATGTTGCATAAGGACACAGCCTAGACCTTTGCCAGAAGCATCGCTGTAGATAACAAATTCTCCTGATCCTGATGGTATGGTCAGAACAGGAGCTGAAACAAGTCTCCTCTTGAGTTCTTGAAAACTCTTCTCGCATTCCTCGCTCGATATAAGTTTTGTACTAGAATGAATGATACCGATATCTAGTAATTAAACTTTCAACTCTTGGTGTTCTATGGGGGCCATTTGGTATGAGACTTTAAAAATGGGCTTAGTGCCGGGTTCAAGATCGATACAGAATTCAATTTCACGGTTTGGGGTAAGCCAGAAAGTTCCTCAGAAAAAAAAACGTCAGGAAACTCATTAACAATGGGAATATCATTCAAGTTTGACGTGTTTTTGTTCAAATCAGTGACATGAGCTAAAAAGGCTTGACATCCGTTTTTCAATAAACGAATGGCTTTATGGCTAGAAATAACAGTTATAGATTTCAATGGTTTAGTTGCTTGAATTTGCATGACAGGTTGATTATGAATATGAAAACTAATAATCTTATGAAAACAATCAATTTTAGCATGATGGGTAGTCAACCAATCAATTCCTAAAATCACATCAAATTCACGCATCTCCAAAGAAATAAGGTCAACAGGTAATGTGAGGTTGTTGATTTGAACTAGGCAAGATTTATAGATAGTAAATGTAATAGGTATTTCTCCCAATGAGGTTTCAACTGATAAGACAAGATTTAAGTTTTCAATAGTCAAATTTAAACGTTGAGTACATATAGGTGGGATAAAAGAGTGGATAGAGCCAGTATCTAATATGGCATAGACTTCACGAGAATTTATGAATAGCTTACCGGTTATCACCTCATTCGGTTTCTTGACTGTTATCGTCAAATCGAATCCCGAATACTTCATTCGGATCTTCACGTATTTCAACCATGGGAATACCACTGAATAATTTTCTAGCAAACTATTTCTCGGGTTCATCAACTTCATCAGTAGTAAGGTACCAATGATTTCCATTAAAATAGTATTTTCGATAGACTGCAGTTTCCACGATAGTGACTAACTTAACCTGAATTCCTCTAAATTGTAACGCCCAAAAGTATAGAAACATCATTTTTAAATAATCTTGAAAATCATAGCTGGAACACCATAAATCCCAAAGACTAATATGAAAAGTCCATATATTCTGATCCTTTGTTATAGAGCATAACCAGGTAATATCACTCTCCCAATTAGTGAGTAAATTAAAGGCAATAATTTCTGCAAGTTCGTTACTTCCTTTAATTGCTTCTAAGAATGGATCTGGAATGACTGTAGCAGAGCTTTCACCTTCATCCTTACTGGATAGAACACGCATAATTTTTGCCTTAGACAAATGATTCAACTCTGAGTTTGTAAGAAGATTATTCGTCGCCTCTTGTTTTGCAGCTACATTTGTTTCGGTAATTTCATAGTTAACCTCCTGATTTCCAGATGCCATAATTAACTGTGGTCACAAGATAAATGTTAGTTCAAATAAACTGACTCATCTCTTCATGTTCCTACATTCAAATCGATTCATTAGATAAAAAAAATAAATCTAATTTAGGTAGGACACACTAGTGATTGATTCTATTCGTCTCTCCCCTCCTAGTTCTAACCCCAGATCTCCATTAAAGACCATATCCCTAAGCTCTGATGCCAACTGTGACTCTCATCCCACCATAGGGACAGCACCTCACAATGGTACCTATCAGTTTGCCACCTGTACTATAGGCGTCCCCTACGGAGAGTCTGGCTTCGGTGCATCCCCTTTCCATAGGAAGTCACCAGCGAGAGGCTCGGGGCTCTTCGTTATATGGCTCTGATACCAACTGTGACGCCCCCAAATCTGGGCCCACACAGCCCAAACTTGAGTCGTCAAAAGACTACAACAAAATTATTACAACAAAGCACAACGTACAACAATACAGTGTATAATAATACACAACTAAGTCTTCACTATTATTGCCACACTATTTTACAAAACGTGAAGACTATGATAACTATTCCTCGGACCCTCACTCCATTCCCCGGCTAGACCCTGTTATGTTTTCATCTCCTGTTGAAAAACAATGGAACAAAAGAAAGGGTGAGCTCAAATAGCCCAGTAAAGAATATCATGACTAAGATAATGACGAATAAATTATCATTAGTCTTCAACAGTTGAGTTCTTGATAGAATACAATAGACTACAAGGTTTATATCAAAAACTGCAGTTAAATTCTTAAACAACGTTCAGATCAATAATAGCAGCGGAATGAGTAATCTATTAGAAGAATAATGCAGACTATAATGTCCACTCGGTTCTCTTTTTAGGAAAAACATCATCAACTTTTATCATCTGAAATATCATTAGTCAAGATAATACAAATTCACAGTTCCTGATCATAATCATGCACATCAACAGTTCATCTTTGTACTACGGGCCAAAGATATTCAATATAGCACCAACGGTCATGATTATACCAGATTCAGCCTTTGGTCATAATCATACCAAACAACAGTTCATCTTTGCACTACGGGCCAAAGAGAACATTCACCACGTGCCATAAAAGACACCGAACAGATGTATCGCCTTTAACCTATTATATCGCCTTTAACCTATCATCTGTTCAACAAATATATCACATCTGTGCCCCCGGCCACAGATATTCACAACAGCTTGATTTTTGGATGATTAGAATGATATAAATGATGAACAGAAGAAATAGGATAACAATAAGTATCGGAAGTTTACTTTGTACAGATTCAAATAATGTCCAAATTGTCAACATGATGTAGAGTGAAATTTAAAAATGATATTCAAGATCCACAGTTCAGAATAACGGTTACAATTCAATAGAAAGGTTCACGTAAATAGGAAGGTTCAGTTGAAATAATGAAGTTCAACTATTATGGAACATATAATATTTTCAGGAATTATAGAAGCAATAGTTCCATAATAAATTTCGATTTAGGAGTATGAAAGAAAATAATATCCCTTACCGTAGCAGGTTTGATTAACAAAAGGTGAAGGAAATTAATACAAAGGGTTATTCACCAACAGGCGGCAATCCGCTCCGTAAGGTTATTCCCACAATTTAATAGAATTTGAGTACAAAGAGTTATTCACCAAACAGGCGGCAATCCGCTCCGTAAGGTTATTCTCAGAGATTAATAATAAATGAATACGAAAGGTTATTCACCAACAGGCGGCAATCCGCTCCGTAAGGTTATTCCCACAATTTAATATAATTTGAGTACAAAGAGTTATTCACCAAACAGGCGGCAATCCGCTCCGTAAGGTTATTCCCACAATTTAATAGAATTTGAGTACAAAGAGTTATTCACCAAACAGGCGGCAATCCGCTCCGTAAGGTTATTCTCAGAGATTAATAATGAATGAATACGAAAGGTTATTCACCAACAGGCGGCAATCCGCTCCGTAAGGTTATTCCCACAATTTAATACATGGAAATAAAAGGCACATCTTATGAGTAAGAAAGAAACAATATTATTTTCGAGAATCAAATAATGATAATCCCTTACCATAGTACGTTTGAATAATGGAAGATGAAAAAGATGGTATCCCTTACCGTAACACGTGACTGGATATTGATTTAAATGAGGTTGATTAACTTGAACAGTACACGTATACTTATAGATCTTCACAAATACTCAAGATGACTTAAGCACACTTAGAGAGAACTTTCACAAGAAGTATTTAGAGAGAGAAAGAAAGAACAAGTAAGGAAGTTTATGAAAAATCCTTAAGTTAATGCTTCTATTTATAGCCAAAAATCTTATCATTCATTTAATCTAAACCATTCATTTAAAGATCACCTTTTAATCTACACCATCCATTTCAAATATTATATTATCTTTAATCTACACCATTCATTTCATATCACCTAATAATCACCTAACTTTATATTATAAACAAATCAATTTAATTATTCAACAATAATTCACACTTTAATCTACACCATTCATTTCATATCACCTAATAATCACCTAACTTTATATTATAAACAAATCAATTCAATTATTCAACAATAATTCACACTTTAATCTACACCATTCATTTCATATCACCTAATAATCACCTAACTTTATATTATAAACAAATAACTTTATCAATTCAATTATTATGACTAATTGTTATAAATACAGTATAGTTAGCTCTTAGATATCAAGTCAATAAATTAATGAAATACAACTGTTTAAATAACATCATAATAGAGATAACAATAATGTAAAATAAAGCATACGTTACTGTGTAATGACAATTATTGATTCAATAATGTGAATTACTGTGCATATGTTACTGTGACAATTATTAGGTTCAATAATTTTAAAAACAGTGCAACAACAATTATTGACTCAATGATATAAAATACAGTGTAATGACAATTATTAAATCAATAATGCAAAATACTGTGTAACAACAATTATTGAATTGATAATATAAAATATTATGCAGTGACAATTATCGATGAAATGATGCGTAACAGTTACGGTGTCAATTATCAGACCAATAATATGAGACACTATGCAATACCGTGTGTTACTGTAGAGTACCGTGTGCTACAGAAAATACCATAAACTACCGTATGCTACTATTCTTTTATCACCGGTATTTTAACAGTTCCGTTGACTATTTTTATTTAAAAAGGTTACTTCTGTCGTTTTCTATATCCGACAAATATTCCGTTGTGGGGTCCACCAATAATTTATTATTTCGGCGCCGTCGTACGGCACGAATATTCCCCGACCAAACGAATATTCCCCGACAAAGCGAATATTGTCCGACAAAATAAAATTTGCACATAACATCCTTAACTTTCAATTTTGTTAATTTAACCACTTACTGTTTCAAAAAAAATATATATGAAGAAAAATTAAATTTTGTATTTCATAAAATTCGGGGTCTTACAATGCTCACATTTTTAGTTTGTAAGTGCCTATACCTTGCACGTCCATACTGGAATCATTCCCCATGAATACTTTTCTGTTAGCCGAAATGCGGCGATATTTAATAAATCCACTCCGATTTTTAGATATGTGGTTCATTGCTTCTAAGTCTACAATCCACTTATGGAGAGAATAATCAATCAAAATAGTACTTGATACTAAGCACGAAGATAGATTACGACTAGAAATTACCTTATTTGGCTCATTACATTCACGAGCGAAGTGTCCCGTCCTTGCCAAAGCTGTAGCATGCCATCTTGCCTTTGTCTTTTTTACTAGAACCTCGCTTACCTCTTTCGAGCTTGCCTACACCACCACTTGTAGCCCCCTTAAGCGCAGTAGGATTAGCAGATTTCTTGTCCTTCTTGAACTTAAACCTTCTATGAGAGTTTGATTCAGCTACATATGCCATGGAGGTCTTGGCAACATCAAAGTGCTTAAACTCAAGCTATATGTGACGACAAATATTATCAAAGTTTCTCATATTCCCGTTATGGGTCATGTTGATCGACCTGCATATGTTCCTAACTATCGAGAAGAGAGTGAACCACTACTGAAATCTACTGCTCATTTGACAACTGAGTCCCACCGTATTTCAATTCCTGGATCATATTGGCCATGATTCGAATGTGTTGTTTCATGACGTGGTTTTCACCATTTTTTTATACCCATCTAATCTAATGGCCAACTCTTACAGCCTTATCAACGAGGTGCTGCTAAATTTTGTTTTGAGAGCTTCCCACATTTCATGTGCTGTTGAGTTTTGCTCACACTCAAATAGAAAGTCATTGTTCATGCAACTCAGTAACATTATACGAGCGATACGATCCTTTTTGCACCAACTTTTGAAAGTTGCAACCCTAATTGGATCCTTTGCATTTTTACCATCTAGTTTTGTCATTTTAGACAATAGGGGTTTTCAACCTCTTGTTCCTCCAAGACCATCCTGACGTTCTGATGCCACATGTCATAATTATCTCCATCTAATTTGTTTCCCTAGTTAAGATCTGCGATAATGTGTTTTAAAGTTATTTCTGTTTTAAAAAATAATTAGAGATATTCATAGTTCGATCACCACAGCATAGCAATATCTTAGCAGCATAAATCAAATTAACATAAAAATAATATGACATAAATACAGAAGGGAGACTTAGTCAGGCTAAGGAATCACAATTCGTATAAATGTCTAATTATTTAAATTTAATTTTTTGGAGCATAAGATATGTAATTTAAGGAATAATTGCATGTGTAATTATAACATGGTAATTTATTTTCAAGCACCAACAATTAATATTTCAAAAAATATTAACAAAAAGGAATTAAATATAGGCGATGTAACTCAATTAATATATCAAGCATGCTATAAACACATCAAAAACCATCCTAAAATTTTATAACAGTATCTTAACATGAAAATAAGTTACTATAATTTTTTGGATTTTTTTTATAATTATTCTAATTATCAAAATTAACTAATCATTAAATAATTACATTGGAAATTAACTAAAATTATCTAAACATATTAATTTTCCAAACTTCTAGTGGAAACATTAATTTTATGCCAATAATTAATTTCTGTAAAACTTTCAGAATTTAATAATTTAATTTAGTATTTATAAATCATTTTCATGCATAAGAGTTTATAAAAACAATTTCTAAAATTAAAAAAGTTGGGTGGGTTAAGAACCGCGGGTCGTACAAGCAGGTCAATGGGTCTATGCCTGGCAAACGGTCCGGGCCAGCGGCGGGCAGGGCCGGGGCCAAGACTGGGCCGAGCTAAAAAGGCCCAAAAAATTTTAGGCCAAAATTCCTCAGCCCGTGGGCCAATTGATTATTTTATTAATTTTTTTTTTAAAATTTTTTTTATACAATTATGATACATAACATGATGTTTTGATTTTTGGCTATTGAGCATAGCATACAATTTGTTTTATTCAATAAAAATGTACTTATTAACAAAAAATATTAAAAAACTTATGTTTAATACTTTAATTAAGAAATAATTTTAACATTATAAACTATTGTGAGTGTTATTTATTTGATTAAATATGTGAAACTAATAATTGTAATTAAATATCAAGTGACTAATTTTAAAAAAATGCTAGAATAATACCACAAGCACATCACACATGTACGTATTTATATAGTGACAATTATTTAATTATATATGTAACGTATTCTCATTATTCTGCTATGTGCAAGTATATAAAAATATAATTAATTATTATTTTTTATTAACATTTGCTAATCAATAATATTTTAAATTTTGCTTTATTTAAGTTCTTTCATATCTAATAGTCATATGTTTGGAGATAATAGTACTTTGAACAAATGAAGAGAATTTTTGTTCCATAAATTGTTCTAAATGATTAATGAATTAAGTTATTTTTAATTTTTTTTTATATATTGATGTATTTAATTTTTTTGAAAAAAATAAAAATAAAAATTTGGGCCACGGGCCGAGCCAAAATGGCCTGCTTTTTTTTGGCTGAAATATGAAAACTTATAGTCCACTTTTTTTGGGTCAGCCCGGCCCAAGCCCTTTTTGCCAGGTCTAAATGGGTCGGTCAAGTCTGCGGGTCGAGGCACATGTCAAACAAGCGGGCGCATGTAGCGCACGCACGCTGCATAAACAGCCTTGCCAACCCCGCGCCCGCGTGGCTACTGCGCCGCTCCACGCTACGCGCCGCCTTCCCTACCTTTTTTCGTGACACAGTTTTCACCATTGTGATAGTCTTGGTTTTCTAGTTCTAATTGTGTGCTCAACTACTATTCTAAGAGCTCCCACAGAAGCATTGTGAGGCACGTAAGTCCTATCGAGAGTGGGATTGTGCTGCATCTTCAACCTTCAGCCACCAAAAATCCTAATTTGTAACCAAAACTTTCAGAGGCCATAACTTGCTCAATTTTTATCCAAATTAAGCCTATAATATATCAACAGAAAGCCCATGGAATATTCAACGCATACATGCCATAATTACATGAAACGGATAAATTTGCAGAAAGTTATGATAGTTTGAAACATGTAGTTTTTTTCAATTAGGGTTCCAAATTACTTTCAAATTTCATATCCAATTGAACTTAAATTATGCAGATCATATACACTATACATAGGCTACAACATATTACAATATTAGCCCCTAACAACAAATGTAACTTAGGTTGCAATTAATAATGTTTTTCAAGCTTTTAAACATGCGTTGATGCCATATCTTGTAAATGGTACATACATATGATCAAAAAACACATAACTTTGATACCAATGCAGGAATAAATACATGTATGCTACCATATGTTTACACATAACAAGAACCAAAAGATATACCTCTTGTAGCGTGTTAACCTTTGGTGCGAAAAACTTGTTTAATTCCACGTACTTCACAACTCATCAGTGTCTCTGAACTACAATCACGAGATGAGAACGGAGCTCTATTCCACGATTCGAAGCAACTAGGAATTCACTCAGTAAATTAGGAGTTCTCTATATTGGCAATATGCAACTCTCTGTATCTTTCTCTGTAGGAATACTGATATCTTATATTCACGTACTTCTGAAAGGCGTGAATATATAGGGGTTTAGTGGTTTAGCCCATTCACTGAATACTCTCTAACAGATATGTCAAAAGTAATGTATTTAATATGAACTGTAATTAACCAAATCTGTTACGGTAATTTAGCCAACAACCAATTGGGTCGGACTCTCCATGGGCGCCCCAATTGGATATCCAAAATCCAACATAAATGCATATATGTACCTAAACAATTGTAAAGCAAGAAGCAATGGTGTAAGACCCCGAATTTTATGAAATACAAAATTTAATTTTTCTTCATATATATTTTTTTTGAAACAGTAAGTGGTTAAATTAACAAAATTGAAAGTTAAGGATGTTATGTGCAAATTTTATTTTGTCGGACAATATTCGCTTTGTCGGGGAATATTCGTTTGGTCGGGGAATATTCGTGCCGTACGACGGCGCCGAAATAATAAATTATTGGTGGACCCCACAACGGAATATTTGTCGGATATAGAAAACGACAGAAGTAACCTTTTTAAATAAAAATAGTCAACGGAACTGTTAAAATACCGGTGATAAAAGAATAGTAGCATACGGTAGTTTATGGTATTTTCTGTAGCACACGGTACTCTACAGTAACACACGGTATTGCATAGTGTCTCATATTATTGGTCTGATAATTGACACCGTAACTGTTACGCATCATTTCATCGATAATTGTCACTGCATAATATTTTATATTATCAATTCAATAATTGTTGTTACACAGTATTTTGCATTATTGATTTAATAATTGTCATTACACTGTATTTTATATCATTGAGTCAATAATTGTTGTTGCACTGTTTTTAAAATTATTGAACCTAATAATTGTCACAGTAACATATGCACAGTAATTCACATTATTGAATCAATAATTGTCATTACACAGTAACGTATGCTTTATTTTACATTATTGTTATCTCTATTATGATGTTATTTAAACAGTTGTATTTCATTAATTTATTGACTTGATATCTAAGAGCTAACTATACTGTATTTATAACAATTAGTCATAATAATTGAATTGATAAAGTTATTTGTTTATAATATAAAGTTAGGTGATTATTAGGTGATATGAAATGAATGGTGTAGATTAAAGTGTGAATTATTGTTGAATAATTGAATTGATTTGTTTATAATATAAAGTTAGGTGATTATTAGGTGATATGAAATGAATGGTGTAGATTAAAGTGTGAATTATTGTTGAATAATTAAATTGATTTGTTTATAATATAAAGTTAGGTGATTATTAGGTGATATGAAATGAATGGTGTAGATTAAAGATAATATAATATTTGAAATGGATGGTGTAGATTAAAAGGTGATCTTTAAATGAATGGTTTAGATTAAATGAATGATAAGATTTTTGGCTATAAATAGAAGCATTAACTTAAGGATTTTTCATAAACTTCCTTACTTGTTCTTTCTTTCTCTCTCTAAATACTTCTTGTGAAAGTTCTCTCTAAGTGTGCTTAAGTCATCTTGAGTATTTGTGAAGATCTATAAGTATACGTGTACTGTTCAAGTTAATCAACCTCATTTAAATCAATATCCAGTCACGTGTTACGGTAAGGGATACCATCTTTTTCATCTTCCATTATTCAAACGTACTATGGTAAGGGATTATCATTATTTGATTCTCGATAATAATATTGTTTCTTCCTTACTCATAAGACGTGCATTTTATTTCCATGTATTAAATTGTGGGAATAACCTTACGGAGCGGATTGCCGCCTGTTGGTGAATAACCTTTCGTATTCATTCATTATTAATCTCTGAGAATAACCTTACGGAGCGGATTGCCGCCTGTTTGGTGAATAACTCTTTGTACTCAAATTCTATTAAATTGTGGGAATAACCTTACGGAGCGGATTGCCGCCTGTTTGGTGAATAACTCTTTGTACTCAAATTATATTAAATTGTGGGAATAACCTTACGGAGCGGATTGCCGCCTGTTGGTGAATAACCTTTCGTATTCATTTATTATTAATCTCTGAGAATAACCTTACGGAGCGGATTGCCGCCTGTTTGGTGAATAACTCTTTGTACTCAAATTCTATTAAATTGTGGGAATAACCTTACGGAGCGGATTGCCGCCTGTTGGTGAATAACCCTTTGTATTAATTTCCTTCACCTTTTGTTAATCAAACCTGCTACGGTAAGGGATATTATTTTCTTTCATACTCCTAAATCGAAATTTATTATGGAACTATTGCTTCTATAATTCCTGAAAATATTATATGTTCCATAATAGTTGAACTTCATTATTTCAACTGAACCTTCCTATTTACGTGAACCTTTCTATTGAATTGTAACCGTTATTCTGAACTGTGGATCTTGAATATCATTTTTAAATTTCACTCTACATCATGTTGACAATTTGGACATTATTTGAATCTGTACAAAGTAAACTTCCGATACTTATTGTTATCCTATTTCTTCTGTTCATCATTTATATCATTCTAATCATCCAAAAATCAAGCTGTTGTGAATATCTGTGGCCGGGGGCACAGATGTGATATATTTGTTGAACAGATGATAGGTTAAAGGCGATATAATAGGTTAAAGGAGATACATCTGTTCGGTGTCTTTTATGGCACGTGGTGAATGTTCTCTTTGGCCCGTAGTGCAAAGATGAACTGTTGTTTGGTATGATTATGACCAAAGGCTGAATCTGGTATAATCATGACCGTTGGTGCTATATTGAATATCTTTGGCCCGTAGTACAAAGATGAACTGTTGATGTGCATGATTATGATCAGGAACTGTGAATTTGTATTATCTTGACTAATGATATTTCAGATGATAAAAGTTGATGATGTTTTTCCTAAAAAGAGAACCGAGTGGACATTATAGTCTGCATTATTCTTCTAATAGATTACTCATTCCGCTGCTATTATTGATCTGAACGTTGTTTAAGAATTTAACTGCAGTTTTTGATATAAACCTTGTAGTCTATTGTATTCTATCAAGAACTCAACTGTTGAAGACTAATGATAATTTATTCGTCATTATCTTAGTCATGATATTCTTTACTGGGCTATTTGAGCTCACCCTTTCTTTTGTTCCATTGTTTTTCAACAGGAGATGAAAACATAACAGGGTCTAGCCGGGGAATGGAGTGAGGGTCCGAGGAATAGTTATCATAGTCTTCACGTTTTGTAAAATAGTGTGGCAATAATAGTGAAGACTTAGTTGTGTATTATTATACACTGTATTGTTGTACGTTGTGCTTTGTTGTAATAATTTTGTTGTAGTCTTTTGACGACTCAAGTTTGGGCTGTGTGGGCCCAGATTTGGGGGCGTCACAGTTGGCATCAGAGCTTAGGGATATGGTCTTTAATGAAGATCTGGGGTTAGAACTAGGAGGGGAGAGACGAATAGAATCAATCACTAGTGTGTCCTACCTAAATTAGATTTATTTTTTTTATCTAATGAATCGATTTGAATGTAGGAACATGAAGAGATGAGTCAGTTTATTTGAACTAACATTTATCTTGTGACCACAGTTAATTATGGCATCTGGAAATCAGGAGGTTAACTATGAAATTACCGAAACAAATGTAGCTGCAAAACAAGAGGCGACGAATAATCTTCTTACAAACTCAGAGTTGAATCATTTGTCTAAGGCAAAAATTATGCGTGTTCTATCCAGTAAGGATGAAGGTGAAAGCTCTGCTACAGTCATTCCAGATCCATTCTTAGAAGCAATTAAAGGAAGTAACGAACTTGCGGAAATTATTGCCTTTAATTTACTCACTAATTGGGAGAGTGATATTACCTGGTTATGCTCTATAACAAAGGATCAGAATATATGGACTTTTCATATTAGTCTTTGGGATTTATGGTGTTCCAGCTATGATTTTCAAGATTATTTAAAAATGATGTTTCTATACTTTTGGGCGTTACAATTTAGAGGAATTCAGGTTAAGTTAGTCACTATCGTGGAAACTGCAGTCTATCGAAAATACTATTTTAATGGAAATCATTGGTACCTTACTACTGATGAAGTTGATGAACCCGAGAAACAGTTTGCTAAAAAATTATTCAGTGGTATTCCCATGGTTGAAATACGTGAAGATCCGAATGAAGTATTCGGGATTCGATTTGACGATAACAGTCAAGAAACCGAATGAGGTGATAACCGGTAAGCTATTCATAAATTCTCGTGAAGTCTATGCCATATTAGATACTGGCTCTATCCACTCTTTTATCCCACCTATATGTACTCAACGTTTAAATTTGACTATTGAAAACTTAAATCTTGTCTTATCAGTTGAAACCTCATTGGGAGAAATACCTATTACATTTACTATCTATAAATCTTGCCTAGTTCAAATCAACAACCTCACATTACCTGTTGACCTTATTTCTTTGGAGATGCGTGAATTTGATGTGATTTTAGGAATTGATTGGTTGACTACCCATCATGCTAAAATTGATTGTTTTCATAAGATTATTAGTTTTCATATTCATAATCAACCTGTCATGCAAATTCAAGCAACTAAACCATTGAAATCTATAACTGTTATTTCTAGCCATAAAGCCATTCGTTTATTGAAAAACGGATGTCAAGCCTTTTTAGCTCATGTCACTGATTTGAACAAAAACACGTCAAACTTGAATGATATTCCCATTGTTAATGAGTTTCCTGACGTTTTTTTTTCTGAGGAACTTTCTGGCTTACCCCAAACCGTGAAATTGAATTCTGTATCGATCTTGAACCCGGCACTAAGCCCATTTTTAAAGTCTCATACCAAATGGCCCCCATAGAACACCAAGAGTTGAAAGTTTAATTACTAGATATCGGTATCATTCATTCTAGTACAAAACTTATATCGAGCGAGGAATGCGAGAAGAGTTTTCAAGAACTCAAGAGGAGACTTGTTTCAGCTCCTGTTCTGACCATACCATCAGGATCAGGAGAATTTGTTATCTACAGCGATGCTTCTGGCAAAGGTCTAGGTTGTGTCCTTATGCAACATGGAAAGGTTATAGCCTATGCCTCTCGACAACTCAAAGATTATGAGAAAAATTATCCTACTCATGATCTAGAGTTGGCAGCAGTCGTTTTCGCGTTGAAGATCTGGAGACACTACTTGTACGGAGAAAAAGTGGATATCTATACGGATCATAAAAGTCTCAAGTATTTCTTCACCCAGAAGGAACTCAACATGCGACAACGATGTTGGCTTGAGCTGTTAAAGGATTATGACCACACAATCCAGTATCACCCGGGAAAGGCAAACGTTGTAGCTGACGCTTTGAGCAGAAAATCTTATGCAAGTACAAGTGCACTGCTGACAACACAAAAGTGTATTTTGTACGACTTGCAAAAGATGGAGATAGAGCTAAAGACACCAGGGACCCACTCGAAGATTGCTCACGTGCAAGTAGAACCAACTTTAATCGATAAAATTAAAGCTGCTCAAGCTACCGATCCGGAACTAATAAACATGATAAAGAAAGTACAAGAAGGTGCCATTCCCGAAGCAAGAATCGACGAGAAAGGAATACTTCGAGTCAACTCTCGACTCTGTGTTCATAACGATCCTGAATTAAAGCATAAAATCATGATGGAGGCACACAACACGCCGTTTGCAATCCACCCAGGAGGTACCAAGATGTATCGAGATCTTCGACATATATTTTGGTGGAACAATATGAAAAGAGAGATTGCGGAGTTTATCTCAAGGTGCCTAACTTGTCAACGTGTCAAGGCAGAACATCAAGTTCCTAAAGGTCCATTACAATCACTTGAAGTTCCCGAATGGAAGTGGGAACACGTCAATATGGACTTCGTGACGGGTCTTCCAAAAGTTTCTCAAGGCTTAGATGCAATTTGGGTGATCGTAGATAGATTGACCAAATCTGCTCATTTCTTGCCTATACGAGAAAACTTTTCACTTGAACGTCTTGCCGGTATGTACATAAATGAGATCGTGAGATTGCATGGCATGCCAGTTTCCATAATTTCTGATCGAGATCCTAGATTCACTTCACGCTTTTGGATCAGTCTACAAAAAGCTATGGGCACTGAACTACATTTTAGTTCTGCATACCATCCTCAAACGGACGGACAATCGGAAAGGACGATCCAGACCCTCGAAGATCTTTTGAGACTTTGTGTATTAGACTTCAAAGGAAGTTGGGATAAGTACTTGCCGTTGGTGGAATTTTCTTACAACAACAGTTACCAAGCAAGCATAGGCATGGCTCCATTCGAGGCATTGTATGGAAGGAAGTGTCGCTCTCCAATATGTTGGAATGAGGTAGGAGAAGCAAAATTGTTGGGACCCGAGTTGGTACGCTTGACGACCGAAAAGATCCAAATGATCCGACAACGAATACAGACCGCACAAGAACGACAAAAGAGTTATGCTGATCTTCATCGGAGAGACGAAAGTTTCAACGTCGGAGATCATGTATTCTTACGTGTTTCTCCATGGAAAGGGGTTACGAGATTCGGAAAAAGAGGAAAGTTCAACCCTCGATTTATTGGCCCATTTGAAATCCTCGATCGAATAGGAACCGTAGCCTACAGACTAGCCCTACCACCAAGTATGTCTCGCATCCATAACGTTTTTCACATATCTATGTTACGTAAATATGTGAAGGACCCAAACCACGTCATTGAGTTAGAACCAGACGTTATAGCAGAAGATTTAACATACGAGGAGGTATCTGTTAAGATCCTGGATAAGAAGGAGTAGATCCTACGCTCAAAGGTTATACCTCAAGTTAAGGTTTTATGGAGGAACCAAGATACTGAGGAAATGACCTGGGAGCTAGAATCTGAGATGAAATCTAAGTATCCTTACCTCTTCGATATGTCAGGTACGTCAATTTCGGGGACAAAATTTCATAAGGAGGGGAGGTTGTAAGACCCCGAATTTTATGAAATACAAAATTTAATTTTTCTTCATATATATTTTTTTTGAAACAGTAAGTGGTTAAATTAACAAAATTGAAAGTTAAGGATGTTATGTGCAAATTTTATTTTGTCGGACAATATTCGCTTTGTCGGGGAATATTCGTTTGGTCGGGGAATATTCGTGCCGTACGACGGCGCCGAAATAATAAATTATTGGTGGACCCCACAACGGAATATTTGTCGGATATAGAAAACGACAGAAGTAACCTTTTTAAATAAAAATAGTCAACGGAACTGTTAAAATACCGGTGATAAAAGAATAGTAGCATACGGTAGTTTATGGTATTTTCTGTAGCACACGGTACTCTACAGTAACACACGGTATTGCATAGTGTCTCATATTATTGGTCTGATAATTGACACCGTAACTGTTACGCATCATTTCATCGATAATTGTCACTGCATAATATTTTATATTATCAATTCAATAATTGTTGTTACACAGTATTTTGCATTATTGATTTAATAATTGTCATTACACTGTATTTTATATCATTGAGTCAATAATTGTTGTTGCACTGTTTTTAAAATTATTGAACCTAATAATTGTCACAGTAACATATGCACAGTAATTCACATTATTGAATCAATAATTGTCATTACACAGTAACGTATGCTTTATTTTACATTATTGTTATCTCTATTATGATGTTATTTAAACAGTTGTATTTCATTAATTTATTGACTTGATATCTAAGAGCTAACTATACTGTATTTATAACAATTAGTCATAATAATTGAATTGATAAAGTTATTTGTTTATAATATAAAGTTAGGTGATTATTAGGTGATATGAAATGAATGGTGTAGATTAAAGTGTGAATTATTGTTGAATAATTGAATTGATTTGTTTATAATATAAAGTTAGGTGATTATTAGGTGATATGAAATGAATGGTGTAGATTAAAGTGTGAATTATTGTTGAATAATTAAATTGATTTGTTTATAATATAAAGTTAGGTGATTATTAGGTGATATGAAATGAATGGTGTAGATTAAAGATAATATAATATTTGAAATGGATGGTGTAGATTAAAAGGTGATCTTTAAATGAATGGTTTAGATTAAATGAATGATAAGATTTTTGGCTATAAATAGAAGCATTAACTTAAGGATTTTTCATAAACTTCCTTACTTGTTCTTTCTTTCTCTCTCTAAATACTTCTTGTGAAAGTTCTCTCTAAGTGTGCTTAAGTCATCTTGAGTATTTGTGAAGATCTATAAGTATACGTGTACTGTTCAAGTTAATCAACCTCATTTAAATCAATATCCAGTCACGTGTTACGGTAAGGGATACCATCTTTTTCATCTTCCATTATTCAAACGTACTATGGTAAGGGATTATCATTATTTGATTCTCGATAATAATATTGTTTCTTCCTTACTCATAAGACGTGCATTTTATTTCCATGTATTAAATTGTGGGAATAACCTTACGGAGCGGATTGCCGCCTGTTGGTGAATAACCTTTCGTATTCATTCATTATTAATCTCTGAGAATAACCTTACGGAGCGGATTGCCGCCTGTTTGGTGAATAACTCTTTGTACTCAAATTCTATTAAATTGTGGGAATAACCTTACGGAGCGGATTGCCGCCTGTTTGGTGAATAACTCTTTGTACTCAAATTATATTAAATTGTGGGAATAACCTTACGGAGCGGATTGCCGCCTGTTGGTGAATAACCTTTCGTATTCATTTATTATTAATCTCTGAGAATAACCTTACGGAGCGGATTGCCGCCTGTTTGGTGAATAACTCTTTGTACTCAAATTCTATTAAATTGTGGGAATAACCTTACGGAGCGGATTGCCGCCTGTTGGTGAATAACCCTTTGTATTAATTTTCTTCACCTTTTGTTAATCAAACCTGCTACGGTAAGGGATATTATTTTCTTTCATACTCCTAAATCGAAATTTATTATGGAACTATTGCTTCTATAATTCCTGAAAATATTATATGTTCCATAATAGTTGAACTTCATTATTTCAACTGAACCTTCCTATTTACGTGAACCTTTCTATTGAATTGTAACCGTTATTCTGAACTGTGGATCTTGAATATCATTTTTAAATTTCACTCTACATCATGTTGACAATTTGGACATTATTTGAATCTGTACAAAGTAAACTTCCGATACTTATTGTTATCCTATTTCTTCTGTTCATCATTTATATCATTCTAATCATCCAAAAATCAAGCTGTTGTGAATATCTGTGGCCGGGGGCACAGATGTGATATATTTGTTGAACAGATGATAGGTTAAAGGCGATATAATAGGTTAAAGGCGATACATCTGTTCGGTGTCTTTTATGGCACGTGGTGAATGTTCTCTTTGGCCCGTAGTGCAAAGATGAACTGTTGTTTGGTATGATTATGACCAAAGGCTGAATCTGGTATAATCATGACCGTTGGTGCTATATTGAATATCTTTGGCCCGTAGTACAAAGATGAACTGTTGATGTGCATGATTATGATCAGGAACTGTGAATTTGTATTATCTTGACTAATGATATTTCAGATGATAAAAGTTGATGATGTTTTTCCTAAAAAGAGAACCGAGTGGACATTATAGTCTGCATTATTCTTCTAATAGATTACTCATTCCGCTGCTATTATTGATCTGAACGTTGTTTAATAATTTAACTGCAGTTTTTGATATAAACCTTGTAGTCTATTGTATTCTATCAAGAACTCAACTGTTGAAGACTAATGATAATTTATTCGTCATTATCTTAGTCATGATATTCTTTACTGGGCTATTTGAGCTCACCCTTTCTTTTGTTCCATTGTTTTTCAACAGGAGATGAAAACATAACAGGGTCTAGCCGGGGAATGGAGTGAGGGTCCGAGGAATAGTTATCATAGTCTTCACGTTTTGTAAAATAGTGTGGCAATAATAGTGAAGACTTAGTTGTGTATTATTATACACTGTATTGTTGTACGTTGTGCTTTGTTGTAATAATTTTGTTGTAGTCTTTTGACGACTCAAGTTTGGGCTGTGTGGGCCCAGATTTGGGGGCGTCACAAATGGGTAATGGATTTGGTGCCTAGTTCTAACTCTGTGTGTTGTGAGATCTAGAGAGAGAACTAATGTAATATTCATGTGCAAACAAATTTAACTAGATTTTTTTAAAGTCATGAAGGAAATAAATTTTTGGCTCAGTACCTTATGTGTTATAGAAATTAAACCAATATAAAATTAACAAATTTCATCAAGATGGTCATTAGTGAGGTAGAGATCATTTTTTGGTGTTAAAGAGCCAATTAAAACTTCAAAACAGACTAGTTAAAAGACAAAGAAATCAAACCTCGAGGCCACTCTATGAACATGTACCTACACACTTAATTGTATTCATGCATTCAGTAAGGTACCTAATGCCGGAAATTAAGTGAGAGGTAGATAGCAAAAGAAGAACAGAGAAGCGAAGGACTCCACCAGCTAGCTCTTGAAGTTGAGACATTATATATAAGAACTGAGAGGACTAAAATTAAAGTACAAAAATTATGCAATAACAAAAAAATGCTTACATTACCGTATTCTTTTCACCAGCCACCATGGATTCCCAGCTGCTGGTCGAATTGCATGAAATGAAAATTGAAAAGCTTAAAGAAAATAGCGATAATGGGCACTTCAAAATGCAAGAAGCATGTTGAAATAACATAATATCCACCTGGTTTATATAAATACCTCGGCGGGTCATCCAAAACGACATTCAAAGTTGTAGTCCATAATTCTGCAACAATACCAAGGAACAAGAATAATAGTAATGTAGCATGTGTTGTTCTGATGATCAATGATCAGAAGGCTGTTAATGTCGACCTGCAGCTAGCTAGCATGATTATGGTTTTACTACTCCATTGAGTTGAAGTCTAGCATGAATTGAAGTCCCTAGTTAGCTCCCATCGAAGAAATATATACTGTATATCACAATTTTACGGGGGACACAATAATTGGGCGTGCTATTTCCCCATAAACTCATAATTATTCACCATGCATGAATTTCTCCCACTCCGAGAGAGAGAGAGAGAGACCAGGCCCGTTTATTGATCGAAGATCATAGTGTTACTCATTGGCGCACATTAGATAGGGTTTAGTGGTTCACATTCTTTCTTGCCCCTTTGGCTTTTTCTTGCATACGTAATTTAAGATATATAAATAGTAATATTCGGGTCTCAATCTTTTTTGTCTCAACTCTCAAATAATGTCATTGTTTTTGGTCTAATGGCCCACCCTAAATATTTTTAAAAAGTAGTTCAGTTCCGATAAAAAGAATGAATAGCCCCTCATGTAGCATCTAATTTCCGAGTATTGTGTAAAAGATATTGTTAAAATATGCCCTCTTTCATTCTTCAAGCTTAAGAAATATATACGTCCATGCATATATAGAGAGAGGCTAGAAGTGGAAATAGAATGCAGTTAAGTTGCAAAGCCCAAAGCAAGCAGACCATGCGCATTGATGTAGTGTGTGTAGAAAAGGTATGACTGAATCATTAATTTACTTAATAATTAAGTACTACTATATATACAGTACTGTTGTTTGCAGGCCTAATGAGATAATTAATGCATACCATAAATGATCACATCTTGTCACATTCCCGTGTGATAATTCATCATTCGTTTGCTTCCTTAAACCTGGGCCAGATCCCATGCATCTCCATTACTCGATCGGGAATCAAGTATACATGTATTTCTTTTGTTAAAAATATCATTTCCATGTACATTATATTCCATAAATACTTTGTAAAGACCACACATATATGTCACGCTCTGGAATTACATCTGTCACAATGCAAAGTCATGCACAATTGTGCCATGTGGGTGTGGGTTGTATATATGTTATATTTCCTATGTTAAAAATATCATTTTTCATGTACATTATATTCCATATACTTTGTAAAGACCCCACAGACGGTTCAAATATCATTCCCTATACGTTATATTCCATATAATTGTTGCTGCTAAAAATAAAAAATAAAAAAAAACCCACGTAATTACCCTTATAATTTGATTCAAAACTTGGAGATGGCGTACTATGGATTACTTGAATTTTCAAGTGCTCAATTGGTATGTTTATAAGTTCTGACAAATATAGATATTGGGATATAATTATTTTGGATTCGGTTCAGGTGCAAGCTCAAATTATCTTTATATTTGGATCCGGATTCGGTGCAGGTCTTATTTTAATTGTATATTGGACCCGGTATTGGGGCCACCTCACTACACTATATTTTTTGGCGACTTATTATTCTAAAAGTGTCAAGTCCATATTTATATATGATTGTGTTTCTTGTTTTAGGGGCTTATTATTCTAGAAGTGTCAAGTCTGTATTTATATATGATTGTGTTTCTTGATTTAAGAGGGATAAGGAGATTTAATTTATTAAGAACTCAATCAGTTATGAATTGCAATTATAAGCGGATTCTGTTAAAGACTTCCACTCCTAATTGGTCAGGCGAGCATAACATTTATAAATACAATCATAAGCGGAGGATCACTATACATTCAATTACATATAGAATTTTATTATTTTTTAACGGTTTTATTCCTTCATTGTTTTTGCTTTTGGCATGTACTTATTTTTACACTAGAGCTATCTCCGACAACCTAAGTCGTCAAGTTTTTGATGTGACAATTGACTGTTCTCTATACAGGTGGTTCGTTTTTTTGGCGATTTTAGCAGACAGACAAAATTAGGCGTTAACAATATATAGACATATAGTTGAGAGATAAGAGGGAATAATATGATGATAAGAGTGCGGGAATTATAATCATCACTTGCTCACTTTGTTGTTCGTCATGCCAAATTGGTGTCTGACTTTCATGTTACTTAACAATTAATGCTTGCAACTTGTTTCTCTTAACTGGACCACGTTTCCTTCTTACATTTCTATCTTATATCTATCATCGATTCTATATATGCCTTGCCATCTTCAAATTTGTAGTCCAGCTTTATCTGTCGATATTGTCCCGCCTAAAGAACATATTTTGTTGTCATTCTGTTTAAGTTTCTGAATTTTAAGGTTTATAATAGACACTTTGACAAGTTTTTAAAGATTTGATTTATTATTAGAAAAAATTATCATTGAGGAAAACTATGCCTTAGAGTTCCAATTAATGCAAACCTCAATATACGTTTTAGAGGGGGAAGACAATAAAATAAGCTACTTCCTATTTTTTTTAGGAGGGAGGAAGTAGATGGTTAGCTTTGGTGCTTAGCCATTCAACCATTGGTTTGGCATGGAAACTCAGCTCAAGACCATACTTGAAAATAGGGTCATAATTAACAGACGCAGACTAAAAAATCATGCCTCCCAATATAGCTCAAACCTTGACCAATCTAAGATAAAAAAAAGGATGGTTTGATATCACATGAGATAGTTGTCATTGGTACATACTAATTCAACCACCAAGATCATTATAGATTAAAGGTGATAACTTAATGATAAGACATCTCTTTTTACTGTGCTTGATCAGGAGCTTGAATTTATCTGACAGTATTATCGAAGAGCTTCATAGCAAAGATAAATTCGCCATCTTTGGCCCATCCCCTAGGTTGCCCTCTAGACCCTTGAGATTGAAATGTAATAGTAAAGGTTGTTCAAAAAAAAATTTTACATTTGTTATGCCATTGCAAGCATCACTTTTTATATGTATAGATAGATACAGGATGGAGGATGCATATTGTCCGTCTTAATTAAGTAGTCCATGGATATGGTCACTCAATTTGCATCACAAAGGCCAGTGGCTGGATCACAGAAGCCATCCCGGTCAAGTAGCTTGGGTGGTGGAGCACTTAACAAAGGAGAAGACGGGCTACCATACGCATTGCGCCTATTGTTTCCACAACCCAAGCTCGTTCTGGTGCTTACTCCTGTTGTTGGATTTGTGCCACTTGCATACTTGCATAGAGCCTACAAAAACAAAATAAATATATTTATAAGTCATATATACACACATTATTAACATTGTGGCAGATATTTTAGCCCATTAAGAATGCATACATGCAGAAATTAACTAAAATTAGGCAAATGTTTTATATATTTATTGTTGGCAGGTACATACATGCATATATATATATATATATATGGAGGTAGCTAGTATGCATGTACCTGTTTCTGGAGAAGGTCCAAAACAGCATCACTGAAGTCAGCACCTTCAATAACAGCCCCTCCAAGATCGCTTCGAGTCAGAACCGATCTAACCAGTACCGCATCTTTCAGATTAGCTTCATTCAGAACCTAAATATATACATGCATATATATAGCCAATTACGAATAAAGAGTGTATACATGAGACTAATTTAGTTGGGTTTGATCCAACTTAAGATGATAATAATATGCCTATGGATCAGTAAACATATACTCCGTATATGCTTTTGAGTAGTCTTACCATGCGATCCATCAATGTATCACTCAAATCCGCACCTGCAAAGTAACAACGGAAATTTTATATCCCAATATTCTATTCAATATACAACTCTTCATTTTTACCTAATCCAACCAAAATCTATAGATGAATGACAATGTTATGTACATATTTTACCACATCTATAATTAAAATAAATTTATAAAATCTATATTATAAATTTAATGTTAATAAGGTAAATTAATGTTTAAAGTTGCCCAAAATGAAAATTTTAGATAAAATTTCAAAATTTAATTTCATAAACGAAAAGATAAAAATATTATTAATTATAATAAAATATTTAGGCCATAATCAATTGATTGCATCGTCGCAATTATGTTATTACATTTTGTATATATTATAATATTTCTCTTTGTTTGTGAAAAAAATGTCACTTTTTTAATTAAAAAAAAAGAAGAAACTTTCTCCTCTTATTCTTTCCTTTGCGTAAAACTCACAAACAAGGGTAAATGTACTATTTTCTATTTCATCTTTTGTCTCAATTTCATACTATCTATTGTTTTGTTATAAGATTATTACTAATTTTTAAAAATCAATATAAGACATTTTTAAATTAATATTTGAGATTGCTTATTAAATTTATGAAAAAATAAATCTTATAATGAAATTAACTTCCATTCTAAATTATAATTTTTATATAGTTTAGTATATTCATCTATAAACTAAAAAAATTTAGAGTTAAGAAATGAGTCGAAATCTGTCTAGAAATCGCACCAAAAATCAACCAAACTGTATCAATTGAACTGCACCAACAATTTCAACATATGTGGCGATGCTAGAATGGTTAGAAAATCGCATATGCAGTTTGGGTGTGATTTTGGGAGGCTTCAGTACTCTCAAGTCACACTATTCTTATGTATTATTTATATTTTTTTAATTGGGGATGTGTATAATGTATACATTTTGAATCATAATTTCTCAATTTTTTTAATGTGGTCATATGTGTGATGTGCGCTCTTACCATTTACTATTCATAAGTAACAGATTACAAATGTAAAACTTGTTCCTTGATACTATTATGCCATGTATGGTTTCGTATACATAAAGATGAATTTGATATATTTAATATTATTGTTGATTATATTAATTAGTTTTGAAACGACATCGCACCAATAGCAAGTAGGGTCATGAGTAGTTTTAGAATTATCAAACTGCACCCAAACAGTTTTATGTGTGATTTGAGTTTTTAACCTCACCATACTCTAAGCTACTAAAAATAAAGAAATTCATATTAATTTTGAATTTATAAATATTTTAAATTAGCCTCAAAAGCTTATATTTTAAAAATGATAAAATATATTTTATCTAATATTTTTTTAATTAACTTTGTAAATTTAAAAATATATATATATTTGTTGGGTTGACACACCGATAAATAGAACATGAGACGGGAGTTTGACGGTAAATCTGAATTCGGGCGGGAGGGATTGCATTACTCGTCCTAATCCAACACGATTTTAGTTTTAAGAAGATCCTACTGGGATTCGGAAGGTTACCTTCCCGTTCCTAGGAGTATATATTCCTTCTTCTTCAGTTGAGTGAGTTATTTTATTTCCTTATTTCCCCTACCGGAGCTCCGGCCATCCGATCTCTTACCGTCGGCTCCTTTCTCGGTAAATCTAACACCTAAATATTCCCAAATTCGGTTGCATTTGCTCATCGCAATATATGTAGTATATACATGCACATAATAAATTTAGTTTGAATTCGTTGATCGAATAATAATCAACTAGTTTTTGAGTGTTTCATTTGTGTCCTTGTACTTAACACACAATCAAACAAACATATTGAACTATTTGCATAATAATTGATATGATTATCATGATTTTGTGAGAACAGTCTAAGTTTCTCTTCTCTGTGAAAAAAAATTTAGGTTTTTATTCTTAATTATATTAGAGAATAGTGAAATTTTTGGATTTAATACATAGTATGGTTGTAATATGGGAAATAATGCAAATTATTTGCGAAAAATCTAGTTTTTGTGTAATTGAGTCTAGTTCTTTTATCTAAAGTATCATAAAAAATTATTTTTATTTTTGGAAACATAAAAGGAAATTCTAGTATCTTTATTAGATCAGCAGGTAAATTAGAAAACTACTAATTTATAATATACTCTTCATATGATGAATTCTGTTAAGGAAATGTAGTTTGTATTTTTTTATTATTTTCTTTTTTACTGAATTCGTTTTGGATTATAAATTGAAAACAAAAGTAAATCTTCCATACAGGATAGTTTGAGGTAGTTGTTGTTTTCCTTTCTTTCTGTGTTTTTTTTGGTTCATCGTTTCTGTCATTTTTTAAGAGTCCAGAATGGTTTTGTTCGCTAATTGTGAAGGTGAGAAACTGAAGCGGAAATTGTCAGCAGATAGTAATTTAGCTTGTTCTGAAGTTCCATTCAAGTTTAAACGACCAAAGGTGTTTGCAATCCGTGATTTTCCAGACTTATTTGGGCCGTTTGCTTCACATACCAACAGGGCGTCAGAAGAAGACTTGGCTTCTGCACTGGTTCAAAACTCAGGAAGAAAGTTCAGTACTGATGATGGAGAGGATGATGTTGAACCTTATGAGCTTGATGTTCTGTCAGATGATGATAGAGAGGATGATGCTTTTGAACCTTATGAGCTTGATATTGTGTTAGACAATGATGGAGAGGGTGATGATGTTGAACCTTACAAGTTTGATGTTCTGTCAGATGATGATAGAGAGGATGATGATTTTGAACCTTACGCGATTGATTTTGTGTCACACGATGATGTAGAGGGTGATGATAATACAGAGGATGATGATTTTGAACCTTACGCGGTTGATGTTGTGTCAAACGATGATGTAGAGAGTGATGATGATGAACCTTATGAGCTTGATGTTCTGTCAGATGATGATAGAGAGGATGATGATTTAGAACCTTACGCAGTTGATGTTGTGTCAGACGATGATGTGGGTGATGACGATGAACCTTACAAGCTTAATGTTCTTTCTGATGATGATAGAGTGGATGATGGTTTTGAACCTTACAAGGTTGATGTTGTGTCAGACGATGATGAAGAGGGTGATGATGAAGAACCTTTTGAACTTGAGCTTGTGTCAGATTATGAGAAGTTGAAGCCAGATGATACTTTTCTTCAGCAGGAACCTGTTCAATTGTATGCGAAGTTGCCCCAGGATTTTAATGATGCAGAATTTGTTGAAGTAGAAAGTCTGGAGCAAGAAAACAATGATTTTATAGACTCAAAGGAGAGCGCTGGTCAGCTGGAGTTGAAAAATGTCTTTGAAGATATAACTCAGACTTGGCAGGTTGATAAACTTTATAGTTTGAAAAAGTCTCCTAATACACTGCCTAAAATTTCTTTTCCCCGAAGAAAGGTCTATGCAGTCCATGATTTCCCAGAGTCGTTCAATCAGTGCACTGGACAAATCAATTGGACACCAAAGAAAGCATGTAATTTTATTGGTACAGATCAGAATATGATGGAGATGAAGGATAGTGCTGATGACTTGGACGATGAGTTTGAACAACCTTTTGGAATGAATGTGGGGTTCCATGAGAATTTTATATATGCAGAAGCGCATAATAGATCCTATGATTTGGAATCTCATTGGCTTGAAACAGTGGTTCCTCCTGGTCAAGAGGAAAATCTTGGTCATGATGTTGAGTTGTTGAAATATTTACCATCCGAAAAGAGGAAAAAACGGAGTCTTTATCTAAAGAAATGCATTGAGAAAGGGCAGATGTATAGAACCTTTCAACGAACACAAAATAGACCCTATACTATATCTAAAATTCATTTTCAAGAACGCAGAGTTTCATGTATTAGATGTTTCCCTCCAGGTTGTGGAAACAATGCTACATATCACAGTAAGGAAGATGACATCAAAGCCCTAGCATCTTATAATAGCAGGAGTTTAACTAACAAGAAACCAATTGTGGAGTATGAGCATTTTGAGGAGGCTGTCAAGAGGTGACATTAAACAATTAGCAGTGGAAGGTCGAAGGGAAGATGCAAAATTTAATGGGATTTCCTGTAAACAGTGGTGAAAATGTACAGTCTCAACCAAAGCTGACATGAAGGCAGAGATCCCAAACATGAATTTTGATAAGTTATAAGTGATTGATATCAAGGCCCAAGCACTCACAAAGGAAGGTAATATGAAGATAGTAATCCCAGGTGTATCTGCAGGTACGCATCAAATTGCAAGGAAAACACCTCTTCTGGTTCAGGACCAGGAAACAGTTATTATGCAGGTTTTGATGGTTTTTCTGAGTTGTCCATTGAGATTTGAGAGAGTGCAAGACGATCCTGCACCTACTAGTTACTGTGGTAGGAAAAAGGGACTGAAGCATTAAATTGTGAAGAAATGTTAAGGGTATCTATATAGCTATATATTAGAATCAAAATAGCTCAAGGTGGAGGAAGAAGGAATAGGTCGTGCTCCAAGAGGTTAGGCAACTTGTTCAGATCCCTGATGATTCAATTTATTACTACTTTGTCTACATAAAATTACTATTAATTAGTACAGTGGATACAGTTTGGTAGATTATATTCTAGGTTTATTCTTAAGGGTAAATCTTATACTGAGGGCTACTACTTTACCTGTGAAATTTGCTTTATATGCAACAGCCTTCTCAAGATATGCACCATTGAATGTTGACCCGCTGAAATCCGATTCCCTCATATCTGCAGATGTGAAATTTGCTCTCCTGTAGCAGCAATTTAAATTTGATAGTAAGCATAAAGGAAATTGAAGTAGAAACATTGCTTTACATAATTTACTATGAGGAGAGCCAGATTGACTGTTTATATAGATTAACCTTAAATAAATTAAAATCTCATACCAATTTAACAGAGAAGTAACAAACATGGAAAAAATATTTTGAATTCCATTAACATGTATTTAGGATTACCAAAATTTTAGTTTCCGTTTGAACAACCAAAACAATTAAAATTAGTTACTTCCTCCATTCCTAATTATTTTTGACGTTTTAGAGCTCTACACAACTGTTAAGGAAGTTAATTACTCCTATAATTACTCCACTAAAATTGCTATGTATTACCGAAAACACCACTTGCATAGAAAAATGAAAAGCTAAATTGTAGGGTCCTCTCATTGAATTGTGCAATTACTTATCTCTCCAAAATCAATTAGAAACAAAAGAGAGAGAGAATTATCCGATAGGAATAAATTAAAAGAGAGAAAAAATAGTCTCGGAAAGATGAGAGAGAGTAATGATGTTTAGGGGTAATTATGGAAACATTATAATCTATATGTCCTAGAAATCTGGGAACGTCAAATATATAGGAATAAAAATAACTCTCTAAAACGTCAGATAATTAGGAATGGAGGGAGTAGATCATAACTTCATACAGTAAAATCCTAATATTTTTGTTGAATGACACTAATCTAAATGCTTTTCCTTTTGATATTCGAACACTTACAGTGATAGGCTTCGAGTTTCTTATGGTCCTAGGTAGTAGCATTAAGTGATTGCTTTTCTTATTATTATTTGAGGTTGGGAAGAAGCTTATTGTTCCGCGTCAATTTTATTATTTATTTCCTGCTGTTCTGCAACTAGTCTGAGTTGTAATGTCAAACTATTACATTAATCAAAGGCAGTTATCTCAGAAGATAAAATTGTTTACCTGAAGTTTTCATTCGTATGAACAGCCTTCCTGCATACAAATAAACTTGGAATTCAATCAACTCTTTCATAACCAGAAAACTTGGTATATATACAAGTATCATCTAAAGGAATGTATGCACACACACACACACACACACACACACATATATATATACACCTGAGGTCTGCAGAACCAAATTGAGCTGCAGATCCTATCCCAAATTCACCCCGGATATCTGCTTCGAACTTATTGAGATCTGCCAGAGCGGACATGTCGGTGCTAAATGTGATTACTGCAGCTGCCAATGCTGTTGAAACCAGAACTTTCCATTTCTTTGGTTCTGCATAGTTGGTAAGAAATTATGAATCAAGTGCTGGTATAATATGTTTGCTTTCCCTTTGGGAGTTCATTTGGTTTTTGGACTAGAAAAGTGATAAAAATGTAACATAGTTAAAAGGTATGAAGAAGCTTACCTCTTGTACGGTTTTCATCTTGCCTCTGTATTTGACAAACCACTGCAGAGGACTTTGGGAGAGTATTTAAAGGATTGATTACCCTGTTGTGAGAAGATGATGATGATGATGATGGGTTGTTAATGGACTTAATAGGTAATAAGGAGACTGAAGTGAGTGCCATTTGAAGAGTCTGTTTGTTTTGTTACTGGCTAAAGAAGAAGGACAGAAGGTAGAAGGGAGGAGGATTGTGAGAGAGATGAGTCACACGTGTGGGAGTTTCTCTCTCCTGTCGACCTCATCTTTGGAAGTAGATGATTGGCTAGGATGAGCACACGGATGTGTTTTGCTAAAATTCTGGATTTTGTGACTATGGTTTATCTAGTTAATAAGATTAGTAATAATGGCTTTGGATTTTTATTTTGTTATATTTTGTTCACTCTTTTTTACAATTTTTATTTCATTAGTAAGTGTTACCCATCTCAAACAAGTGAGCAGGTAATCTCTACGGAAAACCCAAAGAAGAAAATAAATGGTCTGGGCGGGGCGGGGAGGGGAGGGGCTGGGCTGGGCTGGGCTTTCTTATAAAATAAAATTTTGTAAGCCTCTTCCCGCTATAAGCCTGCTTTGATCTATCCTGAAATTGATCTTTAGTTACATACAAGTTTGGTAGTTCGTGTGAGGCACGGGAGAAATTATTTCATGTTCTTAAAATATGATAGAATAATTTGTTCCTCTCCCTCACATGTATGTGAGTCTCCTGCGGGCTCCACCACAGAGGGTCTCACGTACATGTGAGGGGAGGAGCATATTATTCATCATGCTCCAAAAGCAATGGCGAAGCTAGGTAATGAGTTGTGGGGTCAATTGACCCCACTAAACCTTTTTTTTTTTTAATGTACGACATATTTATAAAAAAAAAAGATGTAATATATAAATTGACACAACTAAAATTTTATAAGATTTATAGTATATTGGGTCAAATTAAAATTTTACAAATTTCTCACTCAAGTATTTATGAACAAATTTGTAATTAAAACAGCTTATTAGAGGTCAATAGAGAGTATAATGTTATTATTGATTAAATTTTATTCTAATCAAATACTCCCTTATTTTCAAAATTATATACATATTTCTAAGACGAATATCTTTAAAATAAAATTTTACTATAATTTTAAATATATTTCTAATATTTGTTAGAATTTTAATAACAGTGGTATAATAATATTTGATCTACCTAGTATATAAATGATGTCATGTTAAAATTTTAATGTATTTTATAGTTTAAAGTTATATATATATATATATATAGGGGTCGCATTTATAACAAGTAGTTGTTGAGAATATTATTGTAACAACTAATACAGTAGACAAAATGGCTATGAAAGTCCCTATCGCTAGAGGCTCTAGGGGCAAGCCAAATTTTTTTTTAACGTTTGCTCTGTCGTTAGAAGTTTTAGCAGCAAGTGCTAAAAAAAATGTAGATTATAACCGTTTACTGTGAATATGTTACTATATATATATAATTTTAAAATAGACTAAAAAATAAGATACATCTCTAATTTTTGAAAAAAATAACTATATATACTCTATATATAATCCCAAAAATATAAAATTATCTAAAAAAAATTAACTATCGCTAAATCATTTTTTATTTTTTTTTACCCCGCTGGGAACGATGGTTGGCTTCGCCACTGTACGGGAGCATGGAATAGTTTTTCGAGGCACGGGCTAGTTTATATTATTTTTTTATAAATATTTGATATTTTTTTGTTTATATATATAAATTTTTATTGATAAAATAAATATATAATATTAAAGGTAATTTGGATCAACATACTATTTACAATTGTATAATATATTAAACAAAAATAAATACGCAAGAGCCATGAATGATCACTTCATATTCTATCACAATTAAAGGGACTTTAATTACTTAATGATTGAAATTTACATATTAATTGCCAAGAAAAAACTTTAAAATTACTTATAACTTTTAGTATTTCAAAAGAAACTTTTCATATTCTTCCTCCATGATTAAAAGAAAATTAATTATAATTATTAGTTACCGTATTAAATATAATAATGACTGTCCCAATTAACTCATGACTAACCGAATAAACTCATTAATTAATTACCAATTACAATAAATTAGTTCGGGTGATCATAAGGTAAGATTGTTGTTCAAATATAGGTATGGATTACATGGAGGCTCCCATCTAATATGATAAATTGGTAACGTTAGTGATTAACAACATGGGCCAAGTGATATTATATTATGGGCTTCAGCCGGAGGTAACCTACTTCTTCTTACTTTATTAGACACGTTATGACCACAATTTCTTTAGCCATTGCTTAGTGGGCTGATGGGCGAGAATTCTCTCTCACACCCCCTCTAGCTTATCTATTCTTTTTCGTTGCACGAAAAAAGTTATATTTATTAATTTATTTTATTTTATAAAAAAAAATTATTTCAATTAATTATAATATAAAATAAGACGTATTTAAATTTACTATCGCAATTCTATCATAATGTATATACCCTTACTATTTGTAAAAAAAATTAAATGGACTATATCTTAGTAATGCACACGCAATGTCCAGGATAATGAATTATATTTTAATATTCTAAAAAAGTCGTATTTAACTTTGTTCCTAGTTATTTTTTGAAACTCTAACATGTAAATGTGATGCAGCTTATTTTAATTTTAAAAATTAATAAATATTGTAATTACAATTATGTATTTCAGTTTACTTTTCTTATTCAACTGTGTCCTTTAAAAGGCTGTATGACCAAGGGTGTGATGCGTAAGGCTTAATTAGGGAAAATTATTTTATGATCTTAGTGGTGGTTTGGGACTATTTACGTGGTGTCATTTTAACATGTATATTAGAAGGGTTCACTGTACATACTGAAATGACAGCACATTAATGGCCTAGAACATCATATGTTGGTGCCCTAACATCACTGAATAATTTTTCCTTAATTAGAGATTAGCCTCCCTGCTACACCAACAAAAAAATAAGTTAACATGGAAAAAATAAATTAAATAAAAAAAAAAACCAGCTAGCTAGTATAGTCCTTCTACAGGAAGGACAGGAAGGACGATAGAGGAAATACTAGTTAGTAATTTATGGAGGTGTGTGTATTACAAGAGAAAACAGCCTGCAAGCATGGCCAAACCTTAGTCGTCATATCCGGCCCTGCCTAGTAAGCTGCCAAACCTTACGCATCCTCGCTCTATCAAACCTAGCTATATTAAATTCAAAAATAAACTTGTTCCATTTTTATAGAAATATGACAGGCAGGTCTCGTTTTATTTAGCTTGCTTATGAATAAATGTTATGGTTGTTAATAGAGCTCCAAACGATTCAATCTGATCTAAATTTTGTCAAATTCAAACACTATTAATCAAACTCAAACATGTTCGTATAATATGATTAAACAAACACACATGTGCGAGTTCGAATCTTTAATTGTTCGCAAAAATAGTTGAATAATATCATATTTGCTAACATCTAAAAGTTTACGAACATAAATTCGTTCGCGAACAACTCATAATCATATTTGAACTTGATCAAGTAAACGAACATTTGAATCAACTCGATCACTACATGCATATGTAAAAAATATAATTCAAATCTTAGTATCTCACGAACTACTCGCAAACTAATCAAGTCAAATCGAACCCGAACTATTCACGAACAAAATCAAATCGAATCACATGATTCGTAAATATGTTCGATCGAGCAATCGAATGTAATATCATATACGAACTCAACTCAATAAGATAATCAAATCAAATCTTATCGAATCAAACTGAACATATTTACGAACGATTAAGTTCATTTGCAATCTTAGTTGTCAACAATAAAATTGGCCTACTGAATGTAATTTTAAATTTTTTTGAAAGATCAAAATGTACTCTTTTTTTTTTTTTTTTTGGAGACGGGGCTGAACATTTAACAACACTAACCCTGCGATAAATGAGGTATTGTGTTTGTGGGGGTAGTAGGATAGCAGCCTATCGTTGTACTTGGATAAAATATAGGACCTACTATTTACTACTAATACTTAAAACTAGATCAATAGTTACGTACGCGATGATATCAGATAACGGTGTTTGATCCCCAGCCACCGATTTGTTGGAGGGAGTGGCCCTACCTATCTGTTGCTTCTACACCTCTCTCTCTCCCTACGCCCATTCTGAATTCATTGCCTGCCCCGCCCAGGTTCCTTTATCGATTTCTACATACACTACTATGTATACGTACACAATCCCTCTCTCTCCCTCTCTTTATGTGTCTCTCTCTCTCTATATATATAACTCTATATGTCAATCAAACGATGGGAGAGATCAGCTGAGCTGGGCTGGGGGAAATCCTTATGATATATTCTCACAGAAACAAATAGCTCGTTACAGGCTCTTTTTACCCTAGTCAAATTAAGCTGCCCTAACAAAAATTAACTTGCATGCAACCATCGAGTCATGCATGAAATGCTAATTTGTCAACGAATGGAATGAATAACAAGAACTGGCCATATATGGCCCATGGGCCAAGGAACACTATATATATATATATAGTCCGGTTCTTTGAATCGACTATAGTAACGATTTTGTCAATCATTATAGTATGAAAAGTTAATGACATATTTATGACGACGATTCGAACCGTTTCAGAGACGTCGGTTTTGTGTGATTTAGCGACGGACGAACCGTCACTATAACCGATTCGTCTTTGATTCGTTTTTTTGAGCTCGTTGGAGAAATTTTTTGTATATATATATATATATATATATATATACAAAGACGAACCGGCTATAGCAACGGTTCGTGCCGGTTCGTTCGACACTAAATCACAGAAAGCGGACATCTCTGAACTATGACAAAAGTTTGAACTGTCGCCATAACTATGGCGTCGATTTTCTATACTATAGAGACGGACAAAACCGTCGCTATAACCGGTTCGTTAACAAATCGGTTTATTGGAGAACCAAACTATATATATATATATGTATATATATATATGTATATATATATATATATATATATATATATATATATATATGTATACAGATATTTATATGCTGATACATATTAAATGATGTTTGTAAGATTTTATCTCGTCACCACATTTTACACAATTTATCATAAATTTTGATAATTATAATTAAAAAATATAACTCAACTCCCTAACCGAAACAATATGTTATAGTAAGAGTAATTTATTTTTAAATCTCGTCTGTTCAATCTCAAAATAGAGAACTAGATGTGGTGATCATAAATTTTACAACCCAACATTTGTTGGGCATAGCTCTCATATATATTCTCTCTCGCCCCTTCTTCGTATATTGCAATTAAAAGTGAAAATTAAATGGAATTGGAACATTTATTTTTAAAATATATGCATAAGAAATCGGGCCTAGCCTGATCTAGCTACTAGCTAGGAGTACTTGTTAAAGTTCTACATCTATAGATAGTCACCAATTCTCTAGAACGGGTTGGCTCTTGCGATGTCGGATTCCATTCCGATCACTCCACACATTGGCTGATCATCACCTTCTGCAATAGCATCTCTGTCAAATCAACCGCCATACCTATATATATATATAGAATATATATAAACATGATTTTCACAATTGTAGCATCCTATTTATCCCTTAATTATTATAGTCCATTTATAGCTCATTTTTGTTGTTTCTAAATTCTATAATTGTAGTATCTCCACATTTAAAATGGAGTCTAGATCTTGTGTTTGATACTCTATAATTTTCAATTTTACTTCATTAAACCAATCGCTTGCATTGATAAAGCTCAAATTAATTTTTTAATTACTCCCTGATCTAAACTAAACTTTCAAATATGAAAATTATATACAGTATTTGTAATCTTTAAATAACCAAATGGATTAAATATTAGTAGTTTTATACTTTATGCTACTTAATGTACCAAATTTGTTGTAGACAGTATCATAGTAACTTACCTTGAGAACTACTATATAATTTGTTTTTCTTTCTTGGTCAAGGTGGATAAGCTGGTTAATTAAGTTCCTTGTAAAATATGTTTGGGTGCCATTAAAGTATTAAATCTATGACTTCCATCTTACAAGTACTTATCTGTAACACTCCAGTCCCACATCAGTTAATGTGAGATATTTGGATGTGTTTATAAAGACCCAAATTGCTATCATTAATACTTTCAGTCATGATCTTTTGGGTGAGCCTGTGGTGGGCTAAGATGACCCAAGAAGATATTATTGAGACAGCTCATTGAGCCTTATTCTGCTGTGATTTGATTCGGACTCGGAATTTGACCCGGGTCGTTACAGATGGTATCAGAGTCTACTCTCGAAAGTTCGAGTCGGGTCATCCGATCGGGTTGCTGGAGGTGGGGACACGAAGGCGGGCCACTGGTATTATCCCACAATGGCTAGAGAGGCAAAATTTATGGGCCTTGTGTGACTATGTGTTCGGCCTGACGGGAACGTCAGGTATTTAAGTGGGGGAGTTTGTAACACCCCAGTCCCACATCAGTTTAATGTGAGATATTTGGATGTGTTTATAAAAACCCAAGTTGCTATCATTAATACCTTCAGTCATGACATTTTGGGTGAGCCCGTGGTGGGCTAAGATGACCTAAGAAGATATTATTGAGACAGCTCATTGGGCCTTATTCTGCTGTGATTTGATTCGGACTCGGAATTTGACCCGAGTCGTTACATTATTGCGCTAACCATAACTTGAACTAACCCGGGTACATTGTGAACAGCTTTCTTAAAAGCAAGACCAACTTATAAGCAAGTTAGTTCAATATGAGAAATGTATGTATATGGGTAAAATGCATATTAAAACATGTGGCTTACATGTTTTTATGAATCATCACTTGTAATTAAAAAATTAGTTGCTATACTAGTAGACTGTAAAAACAACTCAAAATGTTTTAGTTTTAATTAATTAAATAGTAAAAATGACTAAATTTTTATTAATAAAATTAGCGAAATGACAATGTTGATATTAATGTAGTCTCTAAAACTAGGTCGTTAATGTAGATCAATAGAGCAAAAAATATGTGATATTATCTTTACTATGCAAAGTAAAAAAAATAAATTCCCAATACACTTGGACAAATAACTTTAGAAGACTAAATATGAGGGTGAGTGTTCATTAATAGAAATCGCTCAATCACTTACATATCCTGTCCGCTCTAAAATATAATTCACTATATACAAAAAAAAAAAAAAAAAACTATCAACAACCGACTTTTAGGAACGTTTTTTTATCGCAAAAAGAAATCAGCGACGGAAGTTTGTCACGCATAATTTGGTCGTTGTGAGTTTTTTAGTGACGAATAGCAATGACAACACTATTAGTGACGAATCCCATCGTTAATTGCATCAGTCTTTTAGATGATTTGTCGGTGATGTGGCGTGCATACGTGGCAGGTTGCCGCTAAACATTAATAGGGACAGATTTGGCCGCCACTAATAATAATTTTGTTTTTTAGAATATAATATGTCATCACTAATAGTCAATAGCGACAAAATCCGTCTCTAAAAGGTAAAAATATTAAAAATTTCTTTTGTTTTTCCTTATTCCCCTATATTTTGTACATGTTACAATCCCATCAGCACAACATATCAAACTATAGGGACCAAATAACGGTCTCACAACCAAAAAATCAAATCAAAACCATCTAAAACCAATCTATATAAACCAAAAATATCTAAAATAAGTCAAACAAAAATGAAATCAATTATGTACAACCTTCCATAAACATCTAATAAAATACGTACGTCTAAATAAATTCTAAACCAAGTACAGAATATGTACAATTAATCCAAAGTAGCTATATCTAAAAGCATGAACAACAAAAAAGGAAAATGAAAGGTATTGTCGATTATGCATCCTTGTTAAAGTTTTTCTGTAACAAAACAAAAAAAAAACATATTCAATAACAAATAGTAACAACTTTACACAAACTACTAACAACTTAATAAAAATATTAAAATTACCTAGCCTTGCTCCTCTTGCTTCTGTTCCTCCTCCTCCTACTGCCGTTGCAACGCAATTCCTATTGCCTCAACTAAATCTTTAGGACTCAACTGCTTAAGATGCTTGAGAAGTGTAGACAGTAGAGATTGATCCTTGCATATGGCTACCACACAGTCTGCAGCAGTGTGCATAGAGAACTAGAACAATAACGACTGTCTAGACTGAGTATCGGTACTACAAGACCTGCCACTAGTTACATGCCTATTCAACCCTTGGCCCTTGAAATAATTCTTCTTAACCATCGACGCCCTCTCCCACAACTCATGATCTAAGTAGGGCGTCGATTCTCAGGAGAATATCGCTCCTCCAACAAATGTTTATAAGTCTCTTACAACGTTAGACAAGCAATTAGAAAAATAAATTTGACTATATAAACAAAAATGAAATAACTTTAATAAACACTCACAAAAATCTGGACAGTGTAAGGTAATTAAGTCATCACGTGTTTTCACATGCACTTGTAGCCAATCAACAGGGCCATCATTCTCATCCTCCTACAAACAACATGGTAATATATATTAGTAACAATATAGTAAGATATATATAGTAATACATCACTTACATATATAAGTGATAAACATAAGTTAAAATTTACTAGATAAGATGCTGGAACTGTGAAATACTGCCGCTTTTATGTGTCCCCTTAGCCTTCTGGTACTCTTGCGGCTCTGCTCTTGACATTGATGTTACCCTTCTTAATCCATTCTTCGGAAAGCCACTATGGCAACATCTCAGCCCATATCTCCCACGAGCACCACCAAGAACTGTACTCGTGCATATGCTCGTCACCATCTCTAGGATGGTCAATATTTGCATTCGTCCTTGCCTTCTCCCGTTCATTTCTCAAATTATCCTTTAATTTGTACGGGTGGCACACTTGGTCTAGAATAGACCCTCAATGCCAACAACATCTGCAGAAGCCTACTTGAATATCCTCTAAAATGAAATAAAAAATAACATTAGTATAATTATAATAAAATTAAATAAGATTACGCATTAATCAATTCAACCAATATTCAACACTGCAAAAATTAAAACAGAAGTTCTAACAAGTCAATTAACATTCAACAAAGAAGAAAATGCTAACACTAGTTGAATACGGTTAAGTACTTTTAGGTAATTTATAGCTAAAGTGTGGCCACCATGTTTGTTAATTTTACGTAATTTATAGCTTAAGTGTGGCCTTCAATTTTTAACAAAACCAAAATGTTGTTGCAGATCCCAAACCACATTCAAAGATAAAACCCTTTTCCCCAATTTTCCCAACTTCGTTAATTTTTTCATAAATAAACCCTAACATCTCATTCTCACATTCATACATTGATACATTTAATTGAATGTATACACTTTTAAATATCACATGAACATTCATACATTGATACATTTATACATTCACAACTATACAATGGTGAGAGAGATATATAGAGAGAGAATAAAATAAACTTATAATGGTGCGCTGAAGTGGACGGCGGCGATGAGTGATAATAGCGACCTGGCGGGGGGTGGCAACGAAGGTCGGCACACAGGCGATGGATTTCTTCTTTTCTTTCTCCTTTCGATCCCTTTCTTTCTCTTCTTTCTTCTTTTCTATACTATCATCGACAGCTAACTCCAAGCGATGAGCAGTCGTTGATGTGAATGCTCATTAAATGACATGGCAGTAATTACGACAGCACGTCTGTCGTCGTAAAAAATTCGTAAGATTATGGGCGGGAAAATAAAGTTAGGGACGCACCTGCAACAACGATTTGGCCGTCCCTAATGGTAATACTGACAAGTTTGAATTGCGGTTGCTAATATCTGCCACTAATATAATATACTTAACAGCGACGGTAATGGTCCATCACTAATGGCCATAGAGTTAGTTGCTCATAGTCGTTTTTTTTTTTTGGTACTGTAATACTAATTTAGTTTTTTAAAATTAATTTAAGATATTTTTAGATTTAAAATTGATGTTATTAATTAATTTAACTTTAAAAATATTAAATCTTATAATTAGTAGAACTTTTAAAATAGTTTATAATCGTATTGTCTACTATTAAGTAAATTCTTATAGCAAATTTGAATTTTTATAGTATTTTATATTAAATTTAAAAAGTCAAAATTAATATTTATTTTTTTGTAATGGAGGGAGTATAATATATATGGTTAAAAATGACCTTTAATCATTTTTGGTATTAAGCATACTTACACAACAGACAAAAAATTGCTGCATTATTTTTAAAGAGATCACATTTAAATATCCAGTTTATAATATTGGATTTTCATTTCATTCTTTTTTGGGTAGGAGAATGGCAGGACATGGATGTGTTATTCCCAGTCAGAAAGAAAAAGGTTTAAAAGAAATTAGTCTCAGCCACAAAAAAGGAAATCTGAGAATTCTAACCTATGCCAAATTTTGAAATAATCAGACACTGTGTAAACCCAATCACCATGCGCATGCATGCCTAGAATAGTTTGTCTATTGCAACTTAGTAGACTTTCTGAGTCACTGAAAACCCTATTCAACTCAAATAATCTGTCTATTTGCAGTAGCAGCCTTCACCTCCAGATCTGACCACCCCTTAGATGCTGCGAGATCGTATGTGACCTTAATTAAGGTGCTTTGTACAAAGAAATTCTGTTGTTATTTTTAACCAAATCAGCACAAGTTTTTACATATTCAACAATCAATAAGAGTAATGTCCTTTGAAACGGTTTGTAAAAATTAGAAAATATTAGTCATGGACTCATCCTATTGATATATTGGATAGTTATGAATAATACACTCTTAGTTCACATAATTGGTCATTCTTTTCTTTTAGCAGCTAGCTAGCATACCAAGAAATTGAAGAAGGATAAATTTTATAATCAAAATAAAAAATAATTTAATGATAAGAAAACCAATGAACTCTAATCAAGTTATAGAAAAATATACAAATTATTGTCAAAAATGTTCAAAATTTGATGTATACGGCAGGCATGTAAGCTTGTATGGTTAAATTTTGGGCATCTTTTGGAATTTTTTAAAAGTTTAATAATTTTACTGAAAATAATTTATATATATTTTTGATAGTTTAATGATATTTTTGGTCATCAAGTTTAAAAGAAATAAAAATAAAACAAAAACCTTTTTGTACAATTAATATTACTTTTGTTCCTTGGTGTAGCTCCTACTTCCTAGTATGATTTTTCATTGACTTCCTGGTAGCTAGAATCCCATCTACTGATCCAAGGATGTCTGATCTTAGATTCACTACCCTGCCAATTAATTAACATGTAATTGATGGGTAAGGTTTCACATTTGAATATGACCGATTACTTTGATGGTCTGTAAAAGGCCAACCAACTGTCATAACTTTTTTTAAATCAGAAACACAATTATTTTTTCCACAGGAATTGCACAGTAAACCCCATAACCAAGTAGTGGTACCAACTCTAGCTTCTTTAATGAGTGATTGACTGCAAATATGCCATTAAAAGAACTTTTTGGGGGTTAGTAAACCCTAAAATATCTAACTACTAAAAATGATATTGACGGTTCTGAAATATTGTGTATAGTAGAATGAAGTTGTTAGAACACTAATTAATGAAAATATGGAACCCACAGTTGGGGTTAGTTTTCAAATAGGAGAATGCAACTAAATCCCAGAAGTATGTGTGGAGGAGAAGAGATCTAAATTTAACTAAAAATTAGTCAGTTATGACTTTTAAAGTGATCAATTAGAGATTTTTTTTCAAAATTCAAAATTTTATGTGCTTCATTTAGAATTTAAGAATAATAAATGTTATAAATAGAAATAAATTTAAAAATATCTCAAATTTATTTTGTAAAATCAAAATTAATTATACACTTTCGTATTTGGAACGAATGGAGTGGATAGCATAAGCCAAAAATGGAGAAAACAAAAACAAAAAAACCTAGCAAAGGACACTGATGGTAAAGTGTGTAGCTAGTCTGTCTACTGATGTTTCTACCGAGTTAAATACGTATTTGTGTATGTGTAAGAAGGAAGAGAATGAATGGTCAAATCATTAAAAGTAAACTTTTTTTATTATTTCTTTATTATGTCTACTTCATTTATTCAAGTATTTACAAATGTACTTGGATCCATTGATACAAAAAACCCTAAAGAGGCGGAAACGGAGGGTGGCCATACAATGGGCTTATTGTCCGGGGGGTAAATCCTTCTATTTTATGGGCTTATATTTTGAAATGTGTACATTTTCCATACTGCCCTCCTAATAAGTTCGAAAACAACAGGTGAATGAGCTAAAGATATATCAACCCATGCAAACGTCCCTTTCTTTCTCCTCTCCCCCATATCTGCCGCTCCTTCTCTTTCTTTCTCTCTCTCTCACACACATATACAGACATACATTGGGAATGGGAATCATGCATGCTCTCCTCTTTTGTAACACCATGTGTGTGTTAGACAGAACTCCTTTGTAAATGTCCAGCACAGTGTACGTACAAAGTTATGCATGCATACATTCACATAAACATGTGTTATGTGTAATACAGACATACATACACATACACACTTGCAAGGATCCGAATTATATAAAGTTCTCACATGCACCCTCAATCATATGTGCATAAATTTATAATTTTTTATTACATTGATTTTAACAATTGTTACATTCCTATTGAATATAAAACAAAATAGCGTATAAAATTTTTATTATAACAAATACAACAAAAAATTATGAATATATATATAGTTAAGTGTGTTAACACAGGATCAAGATTTGGTGAGTTAGCATGCATGTGATTAATTCACAGAAAATATACAGTTTTTTTTATCAGCAATTTTTTTTATTAACACCAAAAAGATTATAAAATATGGCATGTTCAAAAGTTTTGGAGTATCTATAATCAAATCAATACAAATATATAATATCGCATGAAACGATTCGTAATTGAGTCAATTAGCTTCTAATTTATTCAAGTTAGTATTAAATTCCTGCATTAAGTTACCGTGTTTAGCATAACATCAGTCTTCTATTAGTTGGGCTACAGAGTTTGAATAAAATTAGAATCCCAATTAAACCGAGTTAAATTCGTTCATTCTAATTTAGTTCCAAACGAGAAGCTTTAGAAACAAAGAGTTGCTCTCCAATTTGGATTGTAAAATCGAAGAGCTGTTTTTTCCCAAAACTCTTCTCCCAAAAAAACTCTTATTTTTTCAATCAATCTGTATATAAATATATGCATACACGCATAGTATGAATAGGAGCAACAGCATAAGAAGTATGAATGGGAGCAACAATAGAAGAAGTATGTGGACGTGGATTGTATTATTGAGACTATTTTGGGCATGTTGTTGGATTTATCACTCTTATTGTCAAGATTGTGTCACCGCATCACCACCATAAACCACCGCTGGATAATTATACTATTACTCTACGCAAAGCACTCATGTTCTTTAATTCACAGCGTTGTAAGTGATTCACATTTTGCTATTTCATATCTTTTACACACATACATGGTCAATCACAATCAGGGGACAACTTTTTGTTTTGTGATATAAAAACTCTAATTTTTTAAATCTAATTTTATCATTTGTCAGTTAATAGTGGAATACATTTTACAGTATTTGTTCAATATTATTATTTGTATTTTAAAGTTTTATTTTTTTCTCGTAAAACTTCGAATTGGTTGTTTCTCTTAAATTTTACACTTGATAGTACTTTGTAATTTGTTTATAATATTTAATATTGCATTAATTAATTAAAATCAGTATTAATTAATTTTGACTCCTCTAATTAAATAATGAATTTTGCTATACGTAATGATTCATACAATGATATTTAAAATAGTATATTTCATATTTTAATTGTCCTATGAGACCCACCATTTTATAAAAGATCATTGTATTGTATGAATCATTACGTATAGCAAAACTTTTAAATAATGGTACTCTCAATAATCTAAATCATTATTATATAAATATACATATAATTATATTCAATTGTTAAATTTTTTTTATTATTTTAAACAGTTATCTGTGCCTTACACAGCCATCATGCTTGTTTATATACATAAAATTGCATTGTTGAACTATTGAAGACCCACAAAATATAACTCCTTATAAATTGACCAAAGGCTAAATTGACCGAAGGCTAACTTAACTGAATCCGTATCCACAACAATACGTACTAATTAGAAAAAGGGAAATTGACCCCTCTTGGCTTCTTATATCTACTAGTATGCACCAAATAGACAATTCCATTTTCTCTTTCCCTCAATTAATTGTCTGATTGAGTTATGACTCATAATTCATTGCAAGCTAGTAGTATATAATCAAGAAAAACAGATATCCAAGGTGGTGGTTAATCTGTCAAGCCCATCAATCAATCAAATCATAGCGATAGCTAGAACTGAGCTGAGCGCAGCGAATAAACTTGAAAAGGGAACAAGGCAAACAAACATCATGTCCTCGTCCTCGTCCTCCTCTAATTCCGTTGCCTCCTTATCACCTCAGGACCACCTCCCTCCCTCCTCCTCCGACCAGCTTTGTTATGTTCATTGCAATATTTGCGATACCGTCCTTGCCGTATTATCCTTTTGCCCTTCCCTTTTTCCTAATTTAGTTGTATATTTATATATTCTCCCTCTTAATTATCTTGATTTTGCAATTAACTACTTGCTTTTCATCAATCAATTAATTGTTCTTTCATACATGATGAGTAGTTCAAAAACCAAGTTTATTATCACTTAATTTCCGGCCCATCCTTTTAACTATGTGTATATGTGCATAAATTTGAAGTGTTGATATTATATGGAGTAATTAATATTGTAAGTGTATATCTGTAGGTGAGTGTTCCTTGCTCTAGTTTGCTTAAGACGGTGACGGTGCGATGCGGCCACTGCGCCACCCTCCTCCCAGTAAACATGCGTGGGCTGCTGCTCCCACCTGCACCTAATCACCTTCACTTGCCTCATCACTCCTTCTTCTCCCCTACCACTACCACCCATCACAATCTTATGGTATGTAATTATGTGTAGTGTTTGTTATCGGGAAAAAAATAATCATTAAAAAAAAAGTAGTCGTATGTTTTAACAATTAAGCTTTGAATTGAATTTTTGGATATATATATATATATATATATATATATATATATGACATATATGTTATGAATGCAGGAAGAGATTCCAAACCAAGCCCCAAACTTTGTGATCAATCAGGCTAATCTGATCAATGACTTCACGCTATCGGCTAGAGCTGGATCACGACTTGATCACGAGCTCCCTAGGCCTCCACTCATTAACAGACGTAAGATTATTTATTTTCTTCTAATGTTTATTTGAATCTAGATTTCATAAAGTTGTCCCCAACTTACTCGCTTAGCTTATCGATCGTATGTCATAAGTCTGTAGAAATTAATTTGTTATATTTGCTGGTGGCTAGCTAGCTATGACAAAACCCTAAATGTAACTCTCTTCGTATTGAAAATTTAACAAATTCCTATACACTTACATACGGTAGGTTGGGAAGAACTTCATAGAGTCCAAATCCGTTTAATTGAATCATCTCTTAAGAAATAAAAAAAACATGCTTAAAATACAGCTAGCACTCGTTTAGTCAATCAAGAGATAGGAAAGAAAGAGAGTTAGAAAAAAGGGATGAGGGAACTTCCTTTATGCATGCTCTATATATCATATAATGTTCTCAAGGATTTGGAGAATTATGTTTCTGTTGAGCTTAGTCTCCATACATTGTGAATTTAATTGCTTTAGTTTTGCAACTTTAAGCACTTTCACGGCTATATATTATAAGGCTTTCGGTATTTATTGTTATTGATTCAACATCACATTTAAGAGCACTGGCTAGCCAATTCAGTAGTCACTTTGTTTCTCAAATATCTAACTAGTTTTTTGTACTTGTTCCTATACTGCAAACTCATCCTACATATATGATATATGTGTATACGCTGATACACATACAATTTATCAGTACTAGCTTTGAAAGAGAAAAAATAAAATAAAAAATGTACTCCTCATCAAGCTTAGTCGAGATGGAGAAATTACAAGTAGGCCTTTACTGTTAGTGAGCTGGATGTGACACACCCGGAAAAATAGTTTGCAAGTAATTAACTAAAGAAAGAGACTAATGATATTGATACTTGGATAGTAGAAAAATGATGAGGGTGTTAATTAATATATTGATTCGGTATGAGCTCTCTTGTGAAATTGCACGTTCAATGAATATTCTCAATATTATGCCTCAAAGAGGATTCGAAGTACCTAGCTTCATGCTCTTTAGCGCTAGATTTTAAGTCTCGCGTAAGCTACCGACTCATCTAAAAACCTAAGGTATTATTGAGACCCCAGTAATGTACGCATCATTACTAACATGATAGGGAGAGCTCTTTTACCGTGTTAAGTTGCAAACACCTAACAGAATCAAGGTAAACATAGGATATGTTTTAGGTGATTTCATAATGCAAGTCAAAGAGGGTGATTTTAATGTCTCTTGTTTGTTGTTTTTGCATGTGTACGTCCACCAGCTCCGGAGAAGAGACAGCGAGTCCCCTCCGCCTACAACCGATTTATCAAGTGAGTACTAATTAATCTTATCATAATCTTCATCAAGGGAATTAATTAAATCTTTTAAACAGCCCCTCTCTCGGTGGAGAGAATTCTGGCTGACATGGAACTGACTAAATAACAAGTTAATTAATTAACATGAATAAACAATGTGCAGGGACGAAATCCAACGCATCAAGGCAGGAAATCCAGATATCAGCCACAGAGAAGCCTTTAGTGCTGCTGCTAAGAATGTAAGTAGAGTACAACTCCCTCATTCTCATCCAACATATGTAATTTTCTTAATATGTTTTTCTTATAAGAAAAGAAAATTAAGGTTTCAATTCTTTAATTGATCCTTCCTTTTTATTTTGCAGTGGGCCCACTTTCCACACATTCACTTTGGTCTCATGCCTTCTGCTGACCAAACTACTGTCAAAAAGACTACTACTGGTGTGCGCCAACAGGTATATATATTACTACGACATTAATTGATGCAATGCACCCTTAGTTAGCCCTTCCCTCCCTCAGCTAGCGCAAGCAAACATAATAAGGCTATTGCATGCACCCGTGGTTGACCTAATACACACCCAAAGGATGGTGGATTCCACGGTAACTCAAAATAATATTTGGAAAAATATAAAGATATATATACTACAACATTATCTATGTATGTAAGTATAGTCCTTTTGTTCGTTCACTCGCGAGTTACATGGTACTACACAACGTACCCTAAACATTTCAAAAACCAAATACACAGCATGCCCTATATTAATTTCAATTCTAACCCTAAATATATATTTCAAAAATCAAATTTATAACAGGTCCGTTTTCCCCTTGCTCATGAACTAGCTAGCTAGTTCTTATATATAGGTGACCGATCTATAGTAAATAGTTATTATGGATCCTTATAGGACATACACCATACATACCCTTCAAAATAAGAGTAAACAACTGAAAATGGACGTCCGCTACTAATAGTAGCAGACATTTAAAAAAAAATTAAATCATCCGCTACTAATAGTAGCGGACACGCTTTTAGGATTTAGTTTAATTAGGGTTTGGCTTTCAGATAGACGTCCGCAACTATTACTAGCGGATTTTTTAAACATCCGCTACTAATAGTAGCGAATGTCGATTTTCAATTTATAATTTTAATCGTTTGCTCTTGTTTTGAAATGTATAGATAGTGTATGCCCTATAAGGATCCATAGCAAATACATGTTATGGATCACTCCCCATATATATATATATATATATATATATATATATATATATAATGCTTCTACTTTTTTGCTAAGTTAATTTGTGTTGTGCATTGCTAATTTTTGTGTAGGATAATGCAGAAGATGTCCTCATGATGAAAGACGCCTTTTATGCTTCAGCTAACATTGGTGTCTCTCCTTACTAACAAGTGATCAATCAATCGAAGCTGCTGTTTTTCTACTTCTCTTTCTCACTCTGTCTGTAGAATCATGGATGTACGACTCTTAATTGCCCAGTTTCTGGTTTCACGGTTAGAAACAACTATATTGGAGATCGGATGCTATATTATATATTGTCTATGGACTTAACAACTTAAATATCTATGCATCTATTTAATTAAATCTTTTAGTGGAGATTTAATTTTCCAGGGTACTGATGCTTCTATCTATATCCTGTACCTTTTATTAAACCGCTACTACTTTAATTTACTTTTGCTTTGAAAATGGTTTTAAGCCCTTCTGTTTATTCATATATTTCTCATTGGTGCATGTATAACTTTAGCTATGAAATGAGCATGGCTATCTCCGGTTTAATTTACTATCACTGTTATTCACACACACAGTTTCTAATTAATTAATCTTAGTACTTAATTTTCGTTAATAGAATTTCATGATTCTTCAATTTAATTAATATTTAACCCTAAGTCTTGAATTAAGTACTTACTTCCTAGAGTACACGTACCCGTTTTTATTTTTAATTATAACATACATTTTATTATCACATTTTAAATATATATGCAGCCGGTAGGTTAAGGAAATGTAGAGACAAATTATTTACTGTACTTAAACAGGATTTCCATATGGAAACATGCGGCAGAAAATAGCGTTTCTGGCTAAAAGTATTTTTGATATTTCTCGCGCTTTTCAGTCAAACTAATTCTTGCTCCATGAACTCGATCGGCAGTGTTTAAATATTCAGTCATTTTTTATTCTTTAATTTAGCACCAAACTATGGTATTGTGGAACTATATATATATATATATATATATATCATGTTTTTAATTGCTTTCAACTTCTAAATCAAGCTGCGAAACAAGTCAATATGGCAAATAATTAATATATAGATTTATGTGTTTAATTTGTGTCTACACTTCACTGGAGTGTTTACACTCAAAAGTGCTGGATGTTGTGTCATGTTCAGCAATTGCAAGCCTTAATTAGCGCTGGACTGGAAATTAAAAGAAACTAAGATCTTGATCGATGCGATTGGATTAATCATGGCCTTCAACCCCACTTGATAAACGTTTTGTGAATGTGACATAAATATTGTGATAACATTAGCTAATGCTAGCTCAAGAGAAATTTAGTCATTAAAATAGAATTAAAAAAATAAAAATAAAATCTTTTTTGATGAAATATTCATCTAGAATTGAGTTGTTAATCACCACAAATTCCATTCCATGAATATAAGTCTAAACGTGTTCTTTGAAATAAATATAAAAAAAAAAACAAAAGTTCCAAATTCTTTGAGTTTGCACAAACTAGATGACTGCAGACTTTTGTATTTGAGTAATGTTATGGTTACAAATACTCCCTCCGTCCCTCAAAAATTGGCTTATTTTGATTTTTCAAGTCAAATCAACAATTTTTGTAATTAAAATTTATACTATTTTCTTTTAAATATAGGTCCAATAACTATAACCATAAGAAACTATATGAATTTACTAGTTCTACTTACGATTTTCATGAATTTAAAAATATAAATAAATATAATTAATTAATTTTTTATTTTAAAATTGATCAATTTAATCGAAAAAATCAATCTAGGCCCGTTTTTGAGGGACAGATAAAATAGAATTTTAGCTTTTGTATTCAAAATACACGTATTATTAATTATTCTATTGATTGCTCAACTTGTATTTAAAAGAAAGGAGAAAATGAAAAAAAAGTATATGCAAAAATAGGATACCTTGGCCAGCTAGCTGATAATTAAAACTACTAAGTACTAACTAGTATGCAGACCATTCCTTTTTGACTTTTTTGTTATTTTTATAGAATTAAGTTTTGTTGGCTACAAACTTCAAGATAAAAATTAAATAATTCCATTGTTTTAATATTCAAAAAATTAAATTTGTCAAAGAAAATTACATTTGTATTTTGATAAACCTTGTTAATAGGACTACATATAAAAGTGAAGTAAAGTGAAATGACGGCTAGCTAGCTTCGCTTAAGTGAGATTCAGGTTGAGGTGGTGAAAGAGCAAAAAGGGCGATCCAAGTAACACGCACACACATATATATATATATATGTATGATGATGATGGTATGTCCTATTAAAGGGTCAAATGGAGCTTTATGGAGTAACATGGAATTAAGCGTGACATGCAAAGTTCCAAAGTAGGGGCATAGCCGCATAGGATCCTACAAAAAATGTACTCCGTATAGATAATATAGTATTAATGTTAATATTCATCTCTAGATCCCCAAACATTTACCACTGCAGCTATCGAGAAATTCTTGACAAAGAGAGAAAAAGTTCCAAAAATAACAAGTACTAGATATCGATCTGTTAAAAACCTAGCTAGGTTGGTTGATTCAACATCAAAGATTTGACCTCCAAAAGACTGAAATCATTACACATATGGAGAGTGGAGTATTGCAATCATGGGCATACCTCAACTCCAACATGCTGTCTGGGTCCCTCCATCCACTTTTTACAGTAACTTAGATCGCAGCATGTAAAAAGAAGAGCCATGACTATTGTAGTAAGCTTTTATGTTATGACAAAACATGGGGATCATCCTCAAGAAAATATATTGACAAAAGGGGGTTAAGTAGGAGTTTAAATTTAATCTACGCTCTCTGTCTCAGTTATTGTCTCACTCTATTTATTTCTTCTTCTTTTTTTTGATCAGCAAAAAGAAATTCTATTAACACCCAAAAAGAAATACAAAAGTGGCAAATCCATAAGTTTTGGATATGCCACAAAGAACTACAATCCATGATTTACGTATAAAACACCTACTCAAACCACCGCACCTAAAACATCATAGAAACAAACCAAGTAATACAAAACCAACTGAATGATCACAAAATCCGAATGTGCATAACACCACCATGCATGAACCTAGATCATGACAAAAACAATGACCAATTTCACCAACACCAGATGTTGTAACATGTAGTTGTTGAGGTCGTCTGTAGTACTTTTTTCTCTCATCTTCACCATTAATTGTTGTGGCTATCTGCTGGAAAGTGAAGTTCTGCATCTGGGGATATTTGTCCAATGTAACTTCTTCTAGGATGGCGTATTAAAGGCTGGCCCAGAAAGTCAAATACGTCTCACCCATTCCACCTGAACTCTTCCACAGTATTTCTTGTTCTTATAGCCAAACAAGTGGAATGACTTCACGTACTTGGGTACCACACATCGGTGATTGCAGCTTGCCAGCTTGTAATTCTTTTTCCTTCGGGAGCACACCAGCTATACAGGCACATCATTAAAAACCTTGACAATGGAACCTGCCCTATATATGGTCAGCGAAACAGAGGAAATTGGAGCAAAGGTCTTTAGAATTTATTTGTTGCAGTCTTGATGCTCAAAACCCAACACAGCACCAGCCACCTCTTTGGGATGAGATGCCTTCCCATGTTTGGAAACAAATTTTTGTCTACGCAGAGGAAAATCCAACACAGCACCAGCCAGCTCTTTCATCATTTGTGATATCATCCCATTAAAAAAACAAACCTACTGATTAAAGCAAATCTCACCCAAAACTTAACATACAGTTGGTCATTCCACGAAAAAAAAACTCCCTCCTGCAGCCTCACAGTCCCACTCACCATAACAATAATCCCAGTTCATAGGAGTACTATCCACCAAATTTTTGAAACAGCCAGAAAAACTCCCCCTTACAATAACACAGGGACATCCACAAATCCAAAACCAAAACCCAACCCCCAAGACAGATTCTTACAATCTAGACATCTTCTATTTTTTTTTTTTTTTTTGACTAGCAAAGATAAGTTTCATTAAAAACCAAACAGTACAGCAGAGTTTAATCCATAAGGGATGGATTAAAACCACCAAACTTGCAAGCTGCTGCAAGAATTCCAAAAACTAACTCCCAACAGCTCAAAAACATAATATTTAGCTAAAAACAATAACAAAATGAGCTTACTTTAGATCAGCATGTAACCATACAGGACCAAAGGTCATTGCACCAGACCTGCGAATCAAACAATATTCCAGAAATATAAACAGAACCACATTCCGGAACCCTTCTTTTAATGGAATCTGCTGTCTGCTTCCAACATGTCACCTCCTTTTTGAAAAAAAAACTTTGTTCCTTGCTTCCCAAATTGCCCACATTGTAAAAACACAAACTGCCCTCCACCATTTCTTCAACTTCTTATCCAAAAAGAGTTGCAGGATGCCAACAAAAGAGGTGGAGAATCTGGGATAACTGTCTCAATCTGCCACCATTTAAAGATTTCAGACCAAATTCTCCATGTGCGAAGGCAAGTAATAAAAATGTGGTTAGTTGTCACCAAGTTCTTGTTGCACCATAAGCATCCTAGACTAGAAGTGCCAGATAAGATGTGTCTTCTCCACAGAAATTCCTTAGTACCAATGGCATTATTGAGAGCTAACCAAAGAAAAATCTGCATTTTGGATGGAATAGTTTTCTCCCAAATGAATTGCTTCCATTGAAAGTCACCAAAACCTTTCAAATTTTCAATTTGATTGCAGAATGCTTTCACAGAAAATTGGCCATTGTTTCCACGATTCCATAAAACAACTGGTCATGGCAATGTTCCTGATATATCGTTTGGCGCATAAATATTAATCAGAAAAATATCCTATGCATTCAAATTTTCCCCGTATAACTATCCATCTTTCTGTGCATTCAGAGCCAATAATAGAGACAGGATTTGTATTCCATGAAGACAGCAATCCTCTGGATAATCCTACGTTGGGATTAGCTTATACTTTTGTGGGTTCGACTAATGACCACTACGACCGGGTAGTCGGGGTCTTGCTAGGATATAATTGGGCTTGGAGATTTATTAGTATTTCAGTATTTAGTTTACTAATGTATTAGACTTGAGCTCATGTTATAATAGCTAGAGTTTTCTAGTTACTGTAAAAATAATTTTTTGATGTGTGAATTATTTTAGAGCGTGTGAGACATCTAATGAATATGTCAGACAAACAGAACTAGCCAAATTGGTGAACTTAGGTATATCGTGTGTTCTTACTTTTCTGTTCTTTATTTAATATTCTGTGTAATTGTGTTATTATTCGATCTTAAATTCTAACATCCTTCGGCTGGGCTAAGAACATATTCTACATTATCAGTGTCCCAACAAGATAGAACTTTCCTCCTTAGAATTTGTTTAGCTTTTGTTTCTTGAAAACAAACAAAATCTAAGCAGAACTTGCCACTAAGATCCTTTATTCTTCTACATTTGGAGCATCCCCCCAAGCCTCTAATATTCCAGGATATCATCTTCATAATTAATTGCTTAAGAATTTCCTGTGTTTTTCTCATAATTAAATTACTCGTACGAGATTCTTCTCCTCTTCCTTAACCTTCGTATTGATAGTTGCCTTTGTCTCATACTCGTTTGATACTTTTTTCACTGCCTTGTCATGCATTCACCTTACTTTCATATCTAGCGATGTTCATTTCCAACTTACTTTACCGTTCAGCCTCTGCACTACGGTCTGGGCCTCCATTTTGCTTTTGAATCTCACAAAAGCGATGATCCTTTTTTCTTTGTTTACTTTCCTTGGAATGTATACATTGGTTACAGCATCAAAGAAATCCCAGATTTCTTTCATCATTTATGATATCATCACTCTATTTATTTCTGTCGCTCGTTATTCATTTATTTTTCACATTTTTTTAATCTGCAAATATTATTACTCCAGAGTACATCTAGTTTGAAAATGCATACTTCACTTGACCAAAATGGGTTTCACAGAAGTGGAGTATTTGGGCAACAGTATAAAAAGAATTAAAAATGTTTATTGAAAATCACTTATGAAAGAATGAATATAGGTGTTCTTCTTCGTTGCATAGTATCTGAATTTTCTTAAAAAAAATATCCTTATAAATTACTCTTTCACATATTTCCAGATTATTTTTCAACTTTCTTTTGTTAATTGTGTGTACCACTGCCAATTTGTTGTGTCCTAATACGCTCACAGAATCATCATAAAGGCCCAAGTTGCAACTACTCCAGGGATCCAAACCGTCACAAATTTTGGAATCTCTCCGTGTTGATTATTAGCACTAGACCACTGAAAAACGATAAACGTCCTCTCTCTTGTTGATTATAACTGGACACGCGCACACCAGTTGTGTGTAATTAATTTTAAAATTTAGTTAAATATTATTTAAATTTGAGGGTCAATTATGAAACTTTTTAAACTTTAAGGACTGAATTTTGGAATAATGTTTGGTCTGCCCAAAAGAGACCAAGCTACTAACATGTTTATTTCTAAGTTTAGAGTACAGCCACTGGTAAAGTTTAAAAAAATAGAAAGCTCCCCATAAAATTAGTTTTCTTTCCAATTTTAAATAAAATCTCTTCCAATAACCACCCTCTTTTCCTCCCTTATAACAAAGAGCCCACCCACTTACCTATTCTCAATCTTTTTCAAGCAAAGTTGTGACCTTAAAGACATTATTAAAGTTAAATTACACATAAATTGTACTATATGTTATAAGTTATAGCCATAATCTGTTGTTAATTGGAGCAACAGAAAACTGTAAAACTAATGAAGGCAAAACCTGGACACAGTTAAATTGTATTTAAAATTGATGAACTGTCATTACAACAGTAAGTAAGTAAATAAATAAATAGGATTTAAAAGAATGGTAATCCAAATAAATAACAACAGGATTCCCAGGGAGATTTTGTAACAAAATTACTGTGTCAAAATTACTGAAGTTGCATATCAACAAGCCTAAAGTTACACACCTAAAAACACACTCACAAGTACAAACACTAAGCAAAGGCAGGCTCCCCCAGGTAACTTAAATGTGGGAAATGCTTACTGGAATATGGATATAAAAGCGCAAATCATCATCATTAGCAGAGTAAAGAACAGCTTCTTCGTTTCGTTGCTCGCTGCAAAAGAAATATCTTCCGGCCTGAAAATGAAATGACAATGTAAAATCAGAAGAACTAAAAAGAGATGAAAAAGAAAAGGATGGGTCTTATTCATGCACATACTTTTGCAATTTGGCGAGTGCGCCACAAAAAAGGGCATTTTCAGGGATGGGCAACTCTGTTTTGTTAGTGGGTTCTGGATTGACAACCTTAACATATGTTTCTTGTCCCAGATACCATGAATCGAGGTTTTCTGTTCTAAAATTCCAAATTCCAACATTATCAAGCGATATTAAGACTGCCGTCCATGCCCCGGGAAAAACCTAAGCAGCATGAAAATCAACTGAGTTTATGATTGTAGATGAAATGACGAATAAGCTCCAAAACAATGGATTTTCTCAAAATTGACATGTCAGGAGGAAAACCATGAATCCATGAACTAATATGAGAAACGTCCCAGGCTTTAGTAGGAACCTCATTAGAATAATAGCAAGCTTACCTGTGTCGTGGCGCGAGCAATTCCATCCCACTTATTATATGTGCCCCTACTGGCCTCTGTCCACTCGCCATAATCCATCCTGCAATTGATTGAGTAATCAAAGGGAAAGTGTTAACAGCAAGTTGGCAGAAAAAGCAGGCATATCATATGAAGATATAATGATGCTTGGTGGAAGGGAGGCCGGTTCCTACCCTACTACGAAAAAAGCATATCCATCCATATGGTAGCTTTGCATCTTGGTGTCGTTGTTTTGCAGTATTACTTCCATAAATCCTCTAAATGTGCCATTAATTATACTTGTTTCCATCTTCGGTGGTCCAGTAAGTGGCCTCTTGGGAAAATCGGCCTTATATACACCCTTCACTTTGTATCGGTCAGCAAGCCTGATTGGTGTGTGGGGATTGACAAATGAGATCCCATTAAGTGTTGTCCGCCGTTTCCCATCAATCATCACCGGTGGTTTGTTTTTCAATACATATACTTCAGTGACATTGATCGAGCCATACCTAAAAGAACCTTGTGGGTTTGGGCGAGCGCCACTAGCAGACACATTCCACCTGCAAAGATTCACCATAGAACTCCAAATCAGTGAGGCAACAACTGCCAACAACCTAACTGAAGTAGAAGTCTAAGTATCTGATCATTTTCAACATAGTTATACTAAATTTATTCCAATCAGAATAGAGTAAGGTCTCATTAGGAAGTTTTGTAAACTTGGTTTATAAAATTGAGAATGGAAAATATTGAGTAATTTTAACATCTCCTTAGTTTAACTGAGTTATTCCTGTATAAGTATAACAACATTTGCAAACTATCTTCAATTTTATTTCAAAATAGTTTCACCAGTAACTACTTCCACTCTTAATAATATTATTTCCTTTATCTACTCATGGATTTGGTACACATCCATACTAGTAAACTACAGTGGCTAGACACCCTCCGGAAGGGAGAAGTAATTATAAATGAATAAGCACAAAAGAAACAGTACTAAAGTGCTTCCACAACATTAATGTGCCAAATCATTTAAAAGGCGTAAACAAACCTGATGGATCTTGCTTGGTTCATTGAGAATGTTTTGTCAAATTGATCGTTTGGTGGTTCTGGAAGGGGACCAGATGCCTTTCCTTTGGAGTTGGAATAGCGTAAGATGCCAACGCCAGTAACTCTTTTCCAAACTGATTCATTTACAAATCTTGCACTTGCCACTATGTAGTAATCAGTACTTGCGTTCTGATCCATGGTTACCAAGAAAGAGTATGATTGTCCTACGTGAATATCTAAGCTAGTGTAGTTTTGTTGTACTGTATATGATCCCTCAGCTTCAGCTAAAAGCAAGTTATGGTTCTGAATTCTAAAGTTCAAACTAGTTGACACCCCAACATTGCTGACACGAATGCGGTAAGTTTTGCCTGCCCAACACCATAACATTAATAGTTTAAAGTTAAAGGAAAAGGGAATATTATATATGTAGATTTATCAGCATTAACATGCCTTTCGATGCATCACCAACAAGTTACAATTCGGGAAGTCTATGATATATGTGATACTATAGCTAGTCAGGAAAAGTGGTGCTGTCACATTTCATAAAGACAATGGCGTCATTGATTATTAAGCAGCTCCATCCAAGATCAATGAAGCACAACTGAAGCTGCATTATGGTGTTGATAGTAGAGCTCTACTGTAACTTATCTCAGGTTGTTATAAGTTTGTTAGAACTGTTAAGTAAGCATAATTTGAAGGGTAGGTAGGTAGTTCGCGTCTAGCGTAAGCAGATAGTTGTATCTCTACATTATTCTTGTACAAATAGCTCTGTGTACTCTCACTTCTGTAACTATTATTCAACAAAGATCGCTCATTTCGTCTTCTAAATTACCGTATTGACTCTAAATCTTGTTTTTCCATTTTCTTTCTACCCGAATAGCTGAAAGTAGTAAGTTTAATGCTCTTTTTTTCAAACCAGAACAACTCTGAACCTTTCTTTTAAAGTTTAGGGGTCAGTGACACTATATCAATATGTCTATTGTAGTATAATTCTACCAAATCAAATAAAGTATAAGGAGTGTTGAAGCCAATAATTAATAAAATATCAGGTCCCTGATAAATTACTCTAAAACACAGCAATATCCATTCACAACCTGCATGGAATCAATGCTATTATGAGCCTAATGATAACTTGACAATTGCAGATCCAGCTCTCAGACCAAATTAAGGAATAATAAAAATAATTTAAGTGGAAAAAACATGCTTGACAAATTCGGTGGGACACTTGGAAGGAAAATATTAATGCATAAAAGGACACTCCAGCCTCATTCAACTAACACCAAATGAATCTTCCATTGAATCCAGAAAACCTTTAAAACAAATAGTGGACTATGGAAGTAACAAATTCAGTAATAAAACTATTATATTTACCTAAAAGCTAGTACACTAATAATGCAGCTCAAATTACTCACCAGGGTGAACGTCAATTGTTTCATAATCAATGCCATCAGGCACAAGAGTATCGTTATATCTGTAAGGGCCTTTCCCATTAATAAGAACACCATCTGGCATTCCGAGATCTTTCCCACTATTAAGGGTCCTCCTCAGAGCCTATAATTCAAACAAAACCAAACACTAGTCGCATTAAATCCTTTACTCCAACATACATATATATAAAGGGTTAAATTATCAACAAATTATCAAGCACTAACCGTGTGGTTTCTTGTGTACCAATCACCAATCATCATTGAAATATCCCCATCTGGGGTTGCAAAAGGAATAGGAATTATTTCCCTATTATTAATAATAATGCCACCAAAACCGCCCGAAGCTCTTTGAAAATTGAGCGAAGGGAAGTAAAAGAAATTCCCAATCTGGTCCTTAACCTGAAACTCATAAGTCCAATTCCACTTTGGAGGAATTGGACAGTTAGTGCCTAGCACTCCATCTTGCCAAGAAGACCGCCGCTGTTGAACACCAGCCCTGTCTCGCCCATTCAAACAAAATCCTCAGATACCATAAACCCCAAGTTTTAAATCAAATTTGCAATTAAATTATTAGATTTCCTACCAAGTAATTAGGAGGTCTTCATCTAATTTGTTTCGAACATTGACCTCAACATTGTTGTTAGTAGTAACATTTATGACGGGGCCTGGAAATTTTCCATTTATAGCAATAACCTGCAAAGTCAAAGGCATTGCAGCTTAAGAAAAGAAATAACAACATGGCAAGTGGCAACTCTTCGAACATTAATTACCAAAAAAAAACACTCTTCAAAGATACTTAAAGCTCAATAAATTTAACAGAAGCAACTTAAACAGTAACCACATTTTGCAGATCTGAAGCTAAATACTAAAAATGGTAAGAATCTAAAACCAACCCAGAAGATATTTATCAAAATTAACCAAACCCACTTATAAGATCTACAGATTATATACATATGTATATATATATATATATATATATATATAGAGAGAGAGAGAGAGAGAGAGAGAGAGAGAGGGAACCTGTTGGGGAACACCAAGAGGAGAAGCAGTAATGTAAGAGACCACAAATTCATAGGAAACAAGTGGATCTGTAGCTAAACACAAGCTCACAAACAGAGAAAAGTAGACCAAAAGAACAGAGAGAAAGCTAAATGAAGCCATGTATTAGACTGTTGGTGATATTCAGAATAAAAAGAACCAAATTTCTTAGCTTTCCTGTGTTTACATTATCAGATAGAAGAATACTGGAGAGAGAGAGAGAGAGAAACTCTAGAAAGTAGAAAGTTGCAGAAGGGAGAGAGCAAAAAGTCTCTATTGACTTGATACCAAGGACTACTTAACAGTTTTTCTCTTAATTAAGCATGTAAATAAAGGAAAAGAAAAAAACAATTAGGGGTTTTATGATAAACTTTTATGGGGTCCTTGGGGGGGGGGGGGCATGACCTTGGAGAAACAGAAAATCTGGAGAGCGAGAGAGAAATTAAGGAGAGTAGGCAATAAATTAAATTAAAATGAATGCCAGCCAGTAGACAGTTTAAAAAATTCAACATAATACGCTTTACACATGCACACCCTTTTAATTGAATTGGATTACTGTTGTCGTCCACCCGACCATATTAATGGAGTAGTATAATAATACTAGCCAGTATACTCTACATTATTTACCTCCTTGTATATATACATATATGTATATATACACACTATGTATAGGAGTAGAGCACAGATGAAGTGAACATGGATTGCCAGCACATTCTTGGGCCTAGTTTCTAAATTTTTCCTGTTTATTGAAATTGAATTTTATAATACCAACCTTGAAAAGAAAAATAAATACTCTGCCTATAGGATTATATATAAAAGAAAAAATAATGAGGAAACAAGTTAGAAATGTGTGTTGAAAGTCATCTTTTCAATAGGAACTTTAAATAATATGGGATGAGGCTTAGCATGATCGATCATGAAAGTGGAGGGAGCTGAGATTTGAGTTATGGCTTATCGAAGTATTCAAAAGATTGAATCTTACATAACATTATAAGTGAAAAGGATAAATAAAATAACAAAGCTCATTCTATCATTTTATTTTTAATAAATATGCAATATTTAATACACGTAATATAATTATTCATTTGTATTAATATGCATTTTTTGCTCTTAAAAATTATCAACTTTTTTAATGCATAATTATTTAGCTTTTTCGCCTACAGACTATAAATAAGACAAAAGGAAAGTGTTGATTTTGTATTGTTATTAGGCTTGTTACGAGGTGAAGAAGCATGTGAGTTGGTTGTGATGCTGGTTTAATTAGTCAAAAGAAGATGGATGATGTGAGTGGGTTGACCTGTACCGTAAATAGTAAATACTGATTATTTATCTCTGTTAGTTATCCTGCGCATATTCCTGATCTATATATGCATATGTAAAAAGTAAAATAAAGGCGTTATAACAATTGATTGTTAAAAATATTTATTTAATAATTATAAATTAATTTAAAAATATATATATTGTTAGAGACTTTAATAATAATCTGATAAAGTTAAAAAAAAATTAAAATTGTCATCAAAAACTCTAACCAATTTATCTTTGTATTAATCGTCACAATAATATTTTAAATAATCCGTTAATATGAATACGATTTCATATATATATATATATATATGATTTGACCAACCTGCAGTCTAGCTATTTTTATTGCTTGCATAACGGATTCAAATGAAAGTGGAACGGCGTTACGGCGGGTGATGAGACAAACAGTTTCTTTAACAAAGAAGGTGTCTTTTATGTAATTCTACCAGGGCCGGCCCTACTATATAAAAAAAAAAGCGCGCACTTTAGGCCACATTTCAAAAAATGCCCCAAATTTTTAAAGATCATAAATAATTCATATAAAAAGGTCTTATAAAAATATAAGCCAAATAATTTTTTAGGGCCCATAATTCAATTCAAATATTAAATATGTAAAAAAAAATAACAGTATAAAAAAAAACCTCATTTAAATAAAAATTATTAATACTCCCTCCGTCCCAAAATAAAAGTTCTCCATTGATTTTTATAGTCAAATTGACCATTTTTAAAATTAACAATTAAACATAGATATATTTAGATTTTTAAAAAAGTAAACATTGAGATATGTACTAAATTTTATATAATTTATAATATTTATAGGCTTTTTACATATATATTAAATAATAATAAGATATATTTATTTAAAAAATGATCAATTTGATCATAAAAGTCAATAAAAGATGTATCAAACATAGAATGCCTCATTAAAAATATCACTTTAGTATTATAAAAAAAAATAAAAAATATCACTTTAGGCCTCATATTGTCTTGAGTCACCCCTGAATTCTACGTGTTTCTAAAAAAAGAATTTCCACTTTTTCTTTAATTAACCAGTGGACAACACAGGCAGTGAAGTGATCGACCACATGAAATTCGATGAGGATGAATAATTAATTGATAAGGTAGGTGGATTCCTTGGCTTGCGAGGAGAGGCCCTCGTCTTACTGACAAACAAAAACATCTGGATGTAACTAGTAGCAGTACATTAATTGTTTGTTTCACTCAATTGGAGGCCAATTAATTTAGGCTCAAGGCTGAGTTGAGTTTAGTGGTGGTATAAGTTGGTCAAATTAAATTATTTTTTATAGTTCAAGTGTTTGGCCTTATAACTTATTTTTAAATAAATAAATCTGATTAAATATAAAAAAATTATATATCCTTAATTTAATTATTTTTACATCTTATTTTAATTTATAAGTCATTTTAGTTAAACACATTTATATTTTACTTTAACTTATTTTTTGACTTATAAATTAAAATGGTATTAAACACTTTTATTTATAACTCATCACTAAAATGACTTATAAATTATTTTAATTTTTAATTTATAAATTATTTTAAAATAAATTATTTTTAAACAACCCTAATTAAATTGATAAAATATAAATAAAAGTGTAATAATGGAAAAGGAAAAATCATTACTATATTTAGAGAGAGATGAGAGATTTCATTATCACATGCAGTGATTATCTCAATTTGTCACATGAGTTGTCTTGATTTATATATAAATATAAATTATTGGTTAACTTCCTTTCCTCGCCTTGTAATCAAATAATTGAAACCAGAAGGGGTACGTAACATCATATTCTGTAATCGTTTGAGATTACTACTACTTCATGTCAAATTTTGCATGGCGCGAGTAGTCTTGCTAAACAAGCTGATAGGATTTAGAAGCAACTTCACAATTAAGTTGAGGGTTCCACTACCTAATTTTATTTATTTATTTACCAGTTATTCATTCTTTGTATCAATATTAACTTAATTTTACAATTCAAATGTAAGTATTTCTACATCAGATTTTCCATATTAAAAAGTGTATTACTGCATTGAAGTATGATAATGATATATTTTGTCATTTTATTTGTTGATTTTTCGTTATTTTTTATATAAATAATAATAATAATTATTATTATTAATTATATACGTATAATTCAATAAACTAACTTCATAATTATACCGAATTTCATGTATCGATGAATGTTAGTGTAAATTTTTTAGGTTCCAAAGATTTTCCATTGTAAACATAGTAGAAGATAAGATTGTACGTTAATAATGTAATAGATGGGCCATATATATATAGGGTGAGGAGCTGATCTCAAAACCCTAGGGCACTATTTAGTAGGAGTTGGCTGCAGCCTAGGCTTCTTTTCCTGCTTATGGCCGAGAAATTTATGATTTCAAAGATTACGGAGCTAATGACGCCAAAAAGTTTGTGTAGGATCCAAAACTATGATCATGGTTCCACATGCTGCATCATGTGGTCCATAACGAGGTTGGAATGGACAATATTATATACATAAAATTAAATATTATATTTATTTTAACTATTAAAAAATAAAACTTAACATAAATTTCTATGTTAATTAAATTTTATTTTTTAATAATTAAGATATATTTTATCTTTTATTTTATTATTAATTTTTATTAACTTATACTTTTCCGATTAGAATTCATTATTAATGTTATCAAGCCCACGCGAATTAACTTGTGGAGGGAGCTCCTTCTTAAGTTAATAGATAAGCAATCGAATGTAGTGCAGATAAATTGATCCGTTACTACTTTTAAAACTTTTTTTATTAGGGTAAGTAATTGAACTCTATGTTATTACAAATTAAAACATTTAATACAATATATTTATGCTAATTCTCATTATACTTGCGTTAATCAAATGGAATTATTACAACAACAAAAAATTCAAAGGAAATGGAAAAGTAGAGCTATTGCTAATCTAATTTCATGTAAAAATGGCTAAATTACTACTTATTTTCCCATGTAACCTAAGCAAAATGGTCGTTTACTTCATTTATTTATTTATTTTGTGTGTGTCTGTAAGTATATAGGAGAGCATTTCCATTCGTAATATGTCTTCTAGTTATTCAATTCCTTCTTGTCCACTATCTAATTCAAATCTTCCGGCCCTTGTTCGATTGAAACTTTGGAAGTTACGTGGGGGCTTCAAATTAATGTCTCAATCTTCAAGTGGCTCCACACCAATATACAAATTTTGGTGACATATCTGCACATTAATTGGCCATATAAAAAGATAAAGAAAGGCTGGCTTATCAAACACCAACAAGCATAAGTAAATAATTAAAAAATAAAAAAAAATTGTAGCTTCATATATACCTTGAATTAAGTGAGAATCCAATAATAAAGGACTAATGACAAGAGAGCAAATCTGCAAAATAATACCAGAGATATTAAAAACTTGCCAATAAAATTATAAATTATAAATCAATACTTAATTGAAGAGATCTAGCATTTTAATTTACATACATCATTAGCACGGCAGGGTGAGCGTGTCGGTAGGCACTATTCATTTGCCAAATTTGGAGTGAAGCAGTAACTTTGGCTTGAGTGGCGTTGTTAAACAAGAAAAGCTTTGCACTATCGTCGATGGCCTTTGTTGGATAAACCCGAGAGGTTATGCATGTCCTTCCACCCTGAGCAAAGCTTTCCACTATCGAATGATCCACCTGATTTTATTCATGCATATATATAAATTTTAATAGTCGTATAAAAAATGTGCATTTTAAAGATAATGTTTGGATAATTAGAACATTTTATGGAAAAGATATGCAATTACGCTTTTAATATTCATAATGCACATTGTTGGTATGTGGATTGTGAAGCCCATTTACTAGGCCCACCTTCATTGAGAGCCTCATTGGGGGTAGACGTTCGGATGCCAAAGCAAATAATTGGAGATTCATGTGAAGTCACATCAGTCGTTTGTACAGGACTTGAGATAGTGCAGTCATCCTATGATAAGACAACTCTACACACCCCCACTTGAGTCAATTCCAACTATCCCTAGATGAAACTAGTCCAAAGACGCCCTCCAAAACTATCTCACATAAAAGGATAGAAGAGGTTAATTACATTTTAACACTTGAAACCTTTAAAAAATTGATATTCTATCTTTCTCTCCACTTATATTAACACTTACGCCGCAGGCGTCTCACAACAGCGCAATGCCATTACCAACCGTGTGGACGTTCGTGTAGGTCTGAAGTAGTCAGAGCCCACACTAGAGACATACATCCTCCAACATCATCACACATATATCCAAGAAGATGAAATGCCAAAATTGTTCAACTTACCAGTATCCTCATTGTTAATTTTTCACCTTTGAGTAGTGGAACTGTGCTACCATAGATCGCCTTATCAACATCTCTTGCCTCAGAAGACCTACGGGAGTAATATATGTAAATTTTCATTAGTATAAAAAAAAAAACAATAAATGTGCATTCCCATCGCCCCAATACCAAAGACTAATGGCCATGGTTCTGCATGAAAATATGCACTCTTTAATTAATTATATGAAGAACACTATGTTTCTTTTTTGGAAAAAGAAAAATGATAATAACATGAAAGAAAGCATGGTAATAAAATAAAATAAAAAAGCAGACCTTGAATGATCAGCACAGAACAAAGTGTTGAGATTGCCATCAGAGCCCTTGGAAATGTAGAAGTATACAGGAGTCTGCTCGGAAAGATTTTGATCAGCAAGAATCAACAAACCAAAGGGTCCTAATGCACCACGCTCAGCAGCACCACCATGGCCACCACAATCGTACACCTCATTGGACTCGTATACTCTATCTAGAGCCTCTTTATCAACCTCAAATTCTGCGTTGATATCTAACTGTAAAAAAAAAATAATGTCCATGGATCATTTAACAATTAGCAAATAGATTGTCTATAAAAATTGTAACAATATTTCCATGTTGAACGAAAAAGTAATGTAGACCTGAGTCGCTGATCCCACGTCGAGTGACTCGACTGAGCCGGCTTTAATCACCACTTTGTCAAATGTTTTTTTGCTTGATCTCAACTCCTCAACCTCCTCAACTGGCCATTGAATTAAATTTGTACCAGTCTGGTTATCCAGCAATATAGTCCTTGGAATGCCCTAATGTACGCCACATTAAAATAAGAGCAAAATGCGTTAGCTATTTCGTCTTTAACACACTCCAATTAGTAAGTTGTGGTATGTAAACGAACTTGTGGAAATAACAAAACACACATTCTTAAGTAGATAACATAACAAAGATAAAAGCAGGAATACCAAAGTAGCGAAAGAAAACACAAACGGAATTATGTATAATTTTAATAGATTTACTTGTATCACCTATTATACTCCCTCGTTAAGATTACTATTAACTTTTAAAAAATTAATTTTAAATATTTTTAAATTTAAAATTATTTGCTTGAGTCTCTACCTACGATGAGATCCTTTCTAAACTTCCGCTATCAAAGAATATCATAAATTACCTAAAAAGTATTTACTAGTTATAAGATTTATTATTTTAAAATTTTAAATGAATCATATCAATTTTAAATTAAAAATATTTTAAATTAATTTTTAAAAAGTTAATAATAATCTTATAATTTAAAATAAAAAGAGTACTATTTTAATTGATTACTCTTTAAGTGAAATTTATAAGAAAATTTCATTTTCATACAAAAAAGTGTACCTGAACAGATGACCAACCCTTTTTGACATCTGTACTTTCACTATCAGTTTCTTTAATCCAACTCCATAACACTCTCCTTTTCTTGTTTGAATCATAGAATGTCTTTGACGCATAGTATATTCCATAATCGTACCTCAACCCGATACCAACATCCAACTTCGGATAATCCGGAACCCATGTACCCGTGTGAGGATCATAAGTCCCAAGTGCATAATAGTCATTCCGATCATCATCAAGGCTAGCCTTCACAACATGCTTCACCCCATGACCAATGACTGATGTGTCCAGCCCATTTTGCCCACTTAATGAAACCGGGTAAAAGTCCACACACTCCCACATACCCGTACCGTTAACTGCATGGAGCAACCTGTGTAAGAGCATAAAATTCTTGAAGTCCACCGTGTCATAAACTAGTGAAATGCCAGTTTTGTTAAGCTTGGAGCCAATAATGAGACGCCACTTTCCCTCAGGTGTTAACCACGCAGTTGTCGGGTCACGAAAGTCCTTGAAATGGATACCCGGGGGTGGGACTAGAACCGGATTGTCAGAATACTTGACCCATTTAATTAGGAGGGGATCAGATGGGTCGGCAGGGTATGCAAGATTTTGCACCTGCACGGATTCATTGGTTGATCCGGTGTAAAGCATGATTACTTGACCATCAGGAAGGATGGTGGCGGAGCCCGTCCACACGCCGTGGACATCGTACCATTGATCGGTGACCATGGCCACCGGAAGGTGGCGCCAGTGGATCAAGTCCTTCGATACAGCATGGCCCCATACAATTTTTTTGCCCCATACTGCACCATCTGGATTGTATTGGTAGAACAAGTGGTACCATCCCTTATAAAATAATGGACCTGCAAGATAGTGTATTTGTTTTTTTTATCATAATTTTCAATTCAATTGATTAATTAGGGAAAATGAGATATCTATGAACCTACCATTAGGATCTGGAACAAAATGGATTAAGAAAATTCATTCCCCCATAATAAGATCAACGATGCCAATCCATCACATGCCAAAAATACAAAGAACAATTATTAACATTATAACTCAGTGAAAATAGTAGCTAGTAGAATATTTTGAAGGGATTTTTTTATTTAGTGAGTTTACAAGTTGTCATCTGTCAATAGCAAAATATTGCATTTGTATAGCATAGAATTGTATGCGATGACCTTTGTTATTCAACAACTCAACTATACGTTAAATGTATATTCTTGGTAGATTGTGCGAATTATTTTAACTTCATGCTTCCAAATCCATGTTAAACAATCATCATATTTAGATTTACGAATGTTATGATTTGATATTTGAATTCAAACAAATGAAAAGGTGATACCATTCATCCAATTTTTCACCGGTTGAAAATGAAAATAAGTTCTTTGCCAGGACAACATTTTGGAGGTCCATGGAAATGCAGTCAGTCCCAGTTCCACTGATGGCCGGCGGAATGACTTCATGGAAACCCCTTCCGACACCCCACGTGGTGTAAACGGAACTATCTTCTCCGGCGACGGTATGGTACTAGCAGAAGTAGATTGATCATCAGAACCTGATCCACCACCACCACCAAATGGAAACAATTTAATCTTATGATCTTTTGTTGTCAAGGAAACCGTCAAACCAACACCTAACAACCCAGTTAATAGAAGTATAATTAATATTCTTAAAGATCTTCGCGGCCACCGTTGTTGTTGTTGTTCAGCCTCCTCATCCAGAAGGCGAGTGTACAGGAAACGAGCAGCAATGTTTGGATCCTCCATATCGGAAAATGTACTATATGTATTTGCTGATACCATTTATTTATAAGAAGCACATAAATAAGGGTGTATTATTATGGTCAGACAAAAAGTTACAAATGGTGAGGTAAACCTCATCAAACTACTTATATATAGGCTTAAGTAAGATCTTAATCTACCATGTAGGTGTCCGGTACTAACGGGTCTATAAGCACATTCTTTTTCTTGGGGTTGGCTGGTTTTCCTACATGATTGGATCGAGGAGAGAGAAGAAAATAAAAGAAAGATCTACTTGCTCTGCTCCATTTTAGAGCAAGAGAGTATTAGAGAAAGAGTATATATTGGATCCGTGATTTTTGTTTTGTTTTTAAAATGTATTTTGGGTGTTTTAACAATTTCTATTTCCGTAACATATATTACGGGAATAAAATGCATTAAAATGCATGCATCACCTACTTCTTTTGCTCTTACGATACTTTTTGCAGTATTTTGGTTAAAGCCTAGACATATATTTACGGCTATTTTAGCAGTTCTCTGTGTCTGAATTGGTCATTGTACGAATGTACAGAAATCCAACGGCATGATGCTAGAATAACAACAGACATCTTCATAACTAAACTAGAGATAATGGTCACTACAGGAAGAAAAATAAAATAAAATAAAATAAAACAAAATAGAAGCCTGTAAATAAAATAAAAGCCTTGCAAGCCAAAATTCGAGTTTAAACTCATACTCTTATTTAATGCAGCACTTGGGGGTAGGCAAGTTTTCCAAGTAGTAATCCAGTAGAACACTTGGACGTTTGGTGGTGGCCATATCTTCCCAAATAACTCCTCAACCCTATTCGCTTGATCAGCATATCCCTCCAACCCAGCAGTCCGAAGCTGCACAACAGCAGGCCCCATAGCTGATCCAAAGTTGTATTGGCTTTACAAGCTGAAATGAAGAGAAAAATATTGGTCATACACTCCTACAAAATTCAATCACTGTAAAAATTCATAGAACTCTCTTCGAAATAATTAAGTGATAGAATAACATAATAGATGGTGCAGTTTCTTCAAATTTTCTTACGGAGAACTCTTTGGCCATGTCAAAAACTCTTTCTCAGAGTAATTCTTTATCCACGAAAACCACTTGTGCATTGAAGACTTCTCCTACAAGTACTGTTTCTACTTGAAATAGTAAATGAAAGGCAAAGAAAATAACAAATACCTGAAGTTAACTTAGGTTGGTGGACGTTTTCTAAACCCCTTATGTCAACTTACCAAATACCAAATTTCAGTTACTTTTGTTGATGGGCTTCAAACCACAAAAAAGTCCACTGTCGGCATTTGCTCAGAGTTTATTTTAAGTATATTTTTGAAATATAATCGGGGAGGCAGTACATTAATGTCCTGGTTGGCATCTGTCGTAAAGGACACGTGAGAGAGAGAGAGAGAGAGGTAAGAAGATAAAAGCACTGCTTGAGATCAAACCTCTTTTTCGCTAAAATAGTAGACAGATGCTGATATTGTGGGGATAGCCTTTTCACTAAAGAGTACTTCTCATCAGGAGGAGACACAGATTCCTTGAGAGACTGCAATATCTTCAACGGAGTGATGATATAATCAACCCTGTAAGTGTAGGAAAGACAGAGTTGGAGAAACAGATGATAATTACTGAGGTCAGACTTTTAAATAGCAACTTAAAGGTGGATATAATTACATTAAAACATTAAATGCATCCTGCTTATTTCAAATAGCTGCTGCCATCAACTTCGTTTTATGTCCATATTTGTGAATGTAATTGTAAGCTTTTGTCACCTGCAATAATAGAGAATATGTAGTGAGCTCCTAATTCTTAAAAGTAACTTCTTCGAGTCAATAGCCACGACATAGTTATCAAATATCAACCTAACTTCAATGTTTGTTTGAGAGAAAAAGAAAATAACAACAGAATGAAGAAAAAGAAATATCTTCATTACAAAAATATGAGTAGTTCTATGTGCATAAATTATACACGAAAAGTTGTACACAAAAAATATAAAAAATGAGAGAAAATAGGAAGTGAGACCTATCATTTGGATTTTTCACACATCTTATATCGGTACACATTACATGGATCCAACTATTTGTAATATGGTTCCCTAACATTCACAACTTGCAGTAACACTAAGTCATAACCATCATCTATAATGATTAATTAAGAGATCGAGACTGCGGAGTGTAAAACTAACCAAAGCTAATCCAGGATCTTCTCCTCTCTGAAGAACAGCTTCTATCTCGGGGTCACCACTGTGATTGCGTACCCAATCCTGACAATGTGTGCACCTTATTTAAGCCTAGCTTGACAATTTTCAAATAATACTAGTTAGGGAAGGACTTTACCGACCGACAAAAATCTGAATAACAGAAGCACCAGTTTGAGCTGCAGCTACAGCTTGGCAAAAGCTGAAGAAGCAATGATTAAATCATTAATGACTGCGTATCAAATCAGAAATGCAATTTATTAGTTATCTGAGCAATATATTGGACAAAAAGAAAATTAACAGTATAAATATCAAGTGAATCAAAATAATATAAGGTAAAAAAAAAACAACAATGAACCACCAACTGTGGCCCCTGATTGAAAGAAGAATAAGCAGTCAACTTGTATGTTTGTCTAGTGCCAACTCAGGTCTGATAACATAGTAGATTCACAAACCTCAAATGCAAAGGGCTAAGAAGTAGTCTAAACAACTTGCTGAGACAATTTTAACTTGTGCAAATGATCATGAGAAACTGACCTGGAATCGAACTACATTGACTTTGCCCCGTCTTATAAAATTTTCAGGATAGAAAGAGACCAGGATAGATAAATATCCTGGCAATTTGCACATCATGTCAATCAATTGAGCATGATGCCATTAACAAACGGATCTTCCCCAAAAAATTCACTATAGTATCGTAGAAGAGCTTCCGAAAAGGAATCTATTGATTCTCTCCCAATCCGCTTATCACAATAATTGTATTTGTTCAACACCCTAAATATCAAATGTAAACGACCAGTAACAGGGGCTCATAATTGGAGTTCCTAATAAATTTTTATCGGGATTTAGAGCATCCTACGTGAACCTTGTTATGGGAGTATCTGACATCAATAATACTTCAATAGAATGTTTTCTTATAAGAAAGAAAGGAAGATGAGGTTTCAGATGCTAGGCTGTCAAAAACTTCATAAGTGAACAGATCAAGGTCGTTAAGAACAAATGATTATAACATATGGCTTTTGAATCAAATCTCAAGGTGTGTCTATATCTCATCTCATGCAAAGATGGGAAATCTCAATCTGCAACATGAAATTTAACCAAACTATTCATGAAGGAGATAACACAGAAGCCTTTCTCAACTTTAAGATTCTCACGCATGTCCACAGTGCTACTCAATGGGTAATTTAAATCCAAATGTATTACTTATTTTGGTTCTGTCCAAACTTCAACCTCTACGTGTGAGAGCATGAGCACAAGTATCTTGATTCTAAGTGGATTTTTAAGCTTTTCCCTGACGTAAATTTTTGTTAAAATAAAAATAAATAGTCGCAAATTGATGATTGGGGAATGGAGTACTTGAGAAATTGCCATTATGTATACCTGTAAACAAAAGTCATGTGTGTTTGTATACCCTCAGATTCTAACAATCTTGATGCCTCAATTCCCAAAAGAAAAAGACAAAATTTAAAAATAACACGAAGCAAATGATAGTAGGGAAATTCTAGTTCTATGTATACACAAAGTTTTCAAATAAATCCTTAAAGACATCTTACTTCTCCAATACTCACTTGCCAAGTTGGAGGAATTTTAAACAACAAACGCTCTGTGGGAACTTCAAGTTCACTGTACAATATCAACAGGCTATGCACCTTCAGATTATGCCAATGCGTGAGTGAGATTACATAGCAATATAGTTACTTAGAGAAGAACATCTTGGCTATGACATTGAAGTTATCATTTTACTTCCATGGTTATGCCTCGTTTTAGCCAATCTAATCAAATATATGAACTATGCTCATGTTGAAACTACTCTGGAACTGAATCCTTCTCGTATTCAACTCTATCTTGTGAAATTACTTTGAATAAGTCAAACCTTAAACAAATGATTGTACCCGAACTATATCCATGTGATAGATGGTAAGAAACAACTAGCAAGTTAAAAGAAGAGATCATTTCAAATGGTCTGATCACGTCGCAAATGAAAAACAAATCTCCATACTTCTCAAACAAATCTCATTGGTGCCACAAATAATCCAAAAAAAAATTATTACAAAAAGAAAAAAAAAACAGAAATAGTAAACTTATTTCTATAACATACAATGGAAACAAAATTGAAATCAATTCATCCGGATAGGTAAACAATATCAGACCCCTCCAACTTAGGGAGAAAGAATAAAGCAAGGTTTACATTATACAGAAGAAAATTATTGAATTAAATAATTTTAACACCTACAACACCAACAAAAAAAAAATGAAAGAAAAGAAAAAGAAATAAATAACGTAGTGGAATTTGAACTGGCAGTTCCGACTGCTTTGCTTTTCTTAACCGATGAAAATAAATTTATTTTGTCACTATACTAGCATTATATCACTTCGAGGACGTGTTCTTTGCTTGTATCTACAGCAAACTACGCTCCTTCCATCTCACAAGGGACTTGAGGAATTCTTTGACCTGCATATAATTAGTAACACCTCTCTCAGATTCTAATACGTTGCACAAAGAAAGAAAGAAAAAAAGAGGCAGAATTGGAAACACGAAGAGTAAAAAGAATGTGTTCGACAGATTTCATACCTCCTCAGGGTTCTTGAGTGAGAAGAGTGCTTTGCTCTCTTTCGGGACAGAAGAAACCAGAATCCCGTAACCCTCATTTTCCTTTCGCAGTGCCTGATGAAGTAGTCATCAGTTTATAGTTTATACTTGATCATTGAGTACTCTCACCCTTTCTCTCAATAGATTTACGACTACTCATAAAATCATTCCCCAACCATATGTAGTCATGTTGATCGTACCTTGAATGCATCTTCATCTGTCTTGTCATCTCCAATGTAAATTGGAAGCACATCTTCACCATTATCAAGCCCTGCTATTTGTATGTGTTTGTCATATGAATGAAAGTTCAAGAGTAACCACACCAAAAAAAGAAGAAGTACGAAGAAACCTTACTCATAGATTCAAGCAAAAACTCCACAGCTTTCCCTTTATCCCAGTCAATCACAGGGCGGACCTCTAAAACCTATGGAGATTAGGAAAAGCCAAATATTTTGCACAATAATGTAAAACTTAGAAAAGTATTCATCATAAATAGAAAAAAAGTTAAAAGAATACGGTGAAAGATGGAAAACATCATTATGCATGTAACCGAAGTGGCTACCTTCCGCCCATGAGTGAGTCGCAGTCGAGGGTACTCTCTTAAGACATCATGAACGCACTGTGCAATTGTAGACCAACTCTGGATTCATAGAAAAAAAGATATTTACATCAGAAGTCCTCAACATGTGAAGCATAATACTAAGATTAACAGTCTAACATGCAGAGACATTGGAAAAAATTAATTCCAGCACTCCTCACCTTCTCATCTACATTACGATAGTGTACAGATGCACAAAATTTGTGATTCTCAACTTTTGCACCTTTTATATCCCTAGTATTCTTGACAAGGGTTCTAAAAACCTGCAAAAAAAACTCTCTTTTGATATCATTTAATATTAATGGCTCATCTTCTAACTGTATCACTAACTGCAAGATGTAAAACAACTCCCCACCTCATCAATCATAGGTAAAAATTCCCTAGCAGGCTGGAACAATTTTACCTCCTTGTCCTACACAAAATCAATGTATCTCAGCAGAGCATGTTACACACACACACACATGTATATCTGTGAGTTCAAAGTGTAAGGATTAGTTCTAAATGAATTTATAAACTCATACCTGCTGGTCAGCGAGTTCGTAACAATTTGGATGATCACTGGATACTGTGTCAGTAAACGGGAATATAATATCCAAACCATGACTACCAGCATAGTAGAGTTCTGTTAGCCCTACCAACTCGTAAACCTGAAATTGGAAGGGGGAGGGGGGGGCAATAATAATAAGGCACTTGCAACAAAATAGAATATATGCACATAGAAAGGAACTAGGTTCTAATATGTTTGAAGTCATAATATCAATTCAAGTAGAGAATCAACTACCATGTCACGCCTTCTTCCACTAATGATTGCAGTTGGGAAATGCTTTGCAACATTCCGAACAGCAGAACGCATCTGCCAAAGAAAGTGTTTGATATCATCATCCACATACAGCCAGAGACAATAAATATAAAGTACATGCACATACAAATAATAAGAGTAAAAAGTAAATTAGCAAAAAAAGAATAAGTAAAATCAATTACATCGGCAGACATGAAAGCACGATCAGGGTCATCTACTATGGGAGAAAGTGTCCCGTCATAATCTAAAAACATAACTATCTTCTTGTTACTTGCATATTCTATAATTTTCTCAAAAGAGTGAAGTGCCGATGGATATTTTTGCTGCAAGGTGAAAAAGATCAGAAAATAAAATGACAAAAAAGTTATACGACATGTAAACAACTTGCATAATTAAGTTTTCAAAATGAGTAGTCTACAAAAAGACATAAATAAAATCAATTGAAAAGGACATCAGTATACCAGCCAGGAGTGATAAGCATAATCACTATCATCTGAACAAACATCAGCGAAGGGATCCTTCAGTATTTTCTTGCGAGGAGGTGAAGAGGATTTCATGGCATCAAGCCAACCATTGGAACGAACATCATCAAGCTTCCCTGGCTTCTTTCTTGGAATTGTTAGCACACTAGAGGAGAATGATGCTCCTGACTGCGAGTAAGGCAACAGACTAGTTTGGATACCTAGTCTAGACTTGTTTAAAGGAGATGAAGCAGGGTCAGTAAGGACAGGAGATGCTTTTGTAGACTTCAAATCCATTGGATCCACGGTATTTTCACAGTATAACTATAAACAAACTGTTGATATTGAACGGCCTCGACTGAATAGAATGTACACACCCAGATAACGTCTACCCAACCCTTTTGTCAATGAAAAACCACCTCTTTAAAGTTTTTTTGTCACTGCTACTTGGCGAGAAGTCCATTAAGCACATGCTACCAAAAATCTGATAACAAAACAACTCACATGTTATACAAAGTCCACATTAACTTCATAAGAGTCTCCTTAACTACATATTTAAAATCACACCTCATCTCCGGAGCTACACTGCATCTATACGAGTCGATCAAACATTATTTGTTGAAGCTTCTTAAGAAAAGGACTGGTATATATAGTCTCCACAATCAGCACAAAGAGCTAACTTCCTTTTTCTGGAAGAAAACAAAGATATCGAGAGATTTACTTTGAGAAACATTGTATAACCGAATTCTATGAACGAGCTGATGAATATATTCACCTTCCTCTAGAACAATTACCCACTCCTCAGTAAACAAAACAAAGTATACTTCTAACAGAATATGTACAGAACCATGCTCTACAACAGGCTTTAATCTTTACTATTTTTTATATTTACGATAACTCTTTTGCAGCTGGCAACTGATCTCTCGCAGGAGCAAGAATAAACAAATGAACAATACAAACAACCTTGGTAAGATTTGGTAGAAATCATTTAATAATCAAGAAACAATATCCAAAAGCCAACTCAGCTGGGGGGAAATTAACCCTTTTTGGCCATGTGAAATGTCAAATCAACTTTAATCCAACTCTCAGCCTCGATATTAATCACAACCTTAATTTAAACCTAAATAGGATGATACCTTCCACAGAATAAATATTTTTTGACATAGGCATCACGTTTTTAAAGTAGGAAATGTGGACAAGAAAGGATTCACGTTTTTAAAGTTCGAAAATCATGAATAGAACTTTTTTGGGAAGGAAAAGTATAATTAAACAAGTGAATTTATTATTTCCACATGGTCTTCTTTGACCAGGGTGTGGATCCATCTATACACCTTGGGAGGTCCCACCTTGAAGAACTTGTATTATTACTTGTATGAATAATGGCCTCTAAACCAAAACTGACAAATACAACAAGAGACCCAACAATCATTTAAGTGGCGTCCAAACCAAAGCTAACAAATAAAATAGATATTCTGTTGCTATACCATGAACTTTGTTTGTAAGGGGTGTACATAAAATGAATCAAAATCGAAAAATTAATTGAATCGAATCAAATCGTTATTATTTCAAATTAAAAAATATAAAATGAAAAAAATTGAATACTATAAAACTAAAAAGCCGAGATTAGTTTTGTCGGTTTAGTTTAGCTTCTTAAAAAATCGAAACCGATCGAACAATTTAAAATTATAACATAATTTATATACTTTTTTAATAAATATTTATTTATATAATTATATATTTATTATATGTCTTTATTGTGACGAATTTACAAAACTTCTATCTTAATGAGTGAGTTAGGTGATTTTTATTTTTCGGATTTAGAGAACTTATATTATAATTAGTAGTTATTAAGTTCGTGATTTATTAATTATTATGAAAATTTGACAATATAATAAATATCAAATTATCAATTACGAAACCGAATAACTGAATAAACCGACTGATTTAACCGAAATCGAATAAAGCGCTAACCGATTACGATATAAAATTTTGGGGGATTTTGATTTTAAATTTTTTATAACCGATTTAAATAATTTAATTATTTTTTTTCTCAAAAAATCGATCAAAATGACCGTGTACACCCTACCCATGAGCCAACCCTCTAAAGTGAAATAGGCGCCACAAAAGAGAAAACGACTGGACCCCTACAATCATTTAAATATCACCATACTTCATAAATTGACTTTACTAGCCACCGAAAGCTCGAAAACCCACCAGCACACGCACATACAGAGAGAGAAGAGCATTAACATTGTAAAGTAAATTGTTTAGCCACTTTCAGACAAAACAAGAAACAATTGATGATTAGCCATCGTTAAGCATATACTCTAGTTAAATTTTTAGTCATTAATGTTGGTAGCTTATGTTTAGCTAAAACTCAAAGCTGAAGGCTAGTCTTTGGTAAAGGGATCGGACAGCCTCATCAAGCTAGGATGATATTTGACAGAATCTTATGATACGCGAGATACGGAGACAATTCGATACGTATTGCATGATGAATTTAAAATGATACCGTATCGCATGATGAATTTAAATTGATACAGTATCTTACGATTCAATTACAATTCAATACGATTCTTCCGATACACAATACTTTTTAAAAGTAACTAACTTAAAAAAGTTTTCCTGTAGATCTAAAACACTAAAAACAAAATTTTTAATTTTTTTAACATTTCAATTGAAAAAAATTTCTAACTCAGACATATTTTATATCGTTTTATGAGCCTTTAATAACTTTTTAGAGTATTATATCTAATTGAAAATGCCGCTCTATTTTTTCTATATCATTTTCTATAAGCAGATATAAAAATCTCCACTTGTTAATTTGAATTATTCTCTTTTGTTTTATAAATTTAAGATGAATCTAAATTTTTGTTTTTTCTTGTTACTCTATAAAGATTACTGAAATAATATCTAATAAATCAATTTAGAATATTTTGACTACTGTTTAACTTTAAAATTAATTTTTAATCTATAATAATATTTATTTAACTACTTTTATATATAGTCAAACTTATGTTTTATATGTTTAAATATATATTACTAAATTTTTTATTTTATTTCTGTATCTTACGATACAATTCACGATACACAATATAAGGGTTTTCGATACACGATACAATTTACGATTTGACAACTATGGATATAATATAAAGCAACACGAAAAAAAAATGACATTTTCACAGGGTGTTTTTATATTTTCACATGAAGTGTCGCTATAGGTCTATAACGACGATTTTGACCATCGCTATAGGTCTATAATAACAATTTACATTTAAAATTATCAAAAAAACCCAGTGAAAATATCACTTCCCCAAAAAAATGATCCTAGCTGTAACTTCAAACACAATTTTGGGAAATTATCCCTTGAAAGGCAAGTAAAATTTATCTGAATATTTGATTTTAACTTGCAAAGAAAAAGAATTGAACTTGGCTCAAATTTCGTACATAAATTTGGAAAATCATCCCTTGAGTAGCAGGTAAAATTCAGCGATATTTGACTTAAATACAATGACTGAGAATAAAGTAGCTAGACAGTAAGTTAAACAGAACAATAGATGCTGTTAGGAGGGCCTTATTTCAACATTCAGAATCTAATGATTTTTTTTTCCTTTTGGTGAGTTACAGAATCTGATTACATTTATTATCTTGGTAAAACACGAAATACTACATTCATGAAGACACCTAATTAAACTTCAACATCTTCCATAGTTTACAGCAACCGACAAAATAATATTCTTAATTAAAAGAAATTTAAAACAATTACTATATCTTAATCTTAATAGTAATATATATATATATATATGTACACAAACACCCACATACTGTAGAAGCAGAAATACTAACCTAGTAACTATTCCAAAATTAAAGATACATTTTAATTTTTTGGAATTCAATTTATACAATATTGGTATACAAAAAATGATATGAATTGGTTAAAGGTTTAAAAACAACAAATATATTAATTAGTAGTACTTTTTAATTAGTTTACAAATTATAATAATTATTGTTTTTATTTTAGCATTTTGTAAATTGACTATAAAATGTCAAATAAATTTTAGAATTTCATAAATTGACTCTAAAATGTCAAAATGCATCAAACTATGAAGGCCGCCCTTTCACCAAACTACAGTAATTCATATAAAATTCTTTACAAAAATGAAATATAAAGCCAAAGTTGGCAATTTGGCATGTCTAAGCAACGAAAAGGAGGTCTAAATACAGATCTTTCAGAAGGAAAGGGAAAGAAAAAATAGAAACTTTCGAGTTAAAACTGCAATTAAATTACCTGGAGAAAAAAAAAACCAGAATTTTTGTTGGGTTATCAACCAAACACCAACCAGTGAATCAGATTCCAAAGCCTGAAACACATAATATAAGCCGAATTAGCATTACCCATTTCCCACAACCAGAAATTAATGGAAGATTAGAAGATGGGTTGGGATGAATGAAGGAAATAACGAATGATTTTACCTCGAAAATAACGGCTAGCAGGGCAGAGAGAAAGGGGAAACCCTAGAAATAGTAAATTGAGGAGAGAGAAAAAGAAGAAGGAATTTGAGGCCAAAACTGGCTTTGGTATTTATAGAGTTTCATGTCCCAAAAAAGACGTGCCAAACAAGGTAACTGTCTCTCTCTTCTTCCTCCTTGTTGATCTGGCAAACAAACAGTGCCTTCTTCTAAGCTTTTTGTAATATTCAACTTTTCTCCCCAAAACATTTTTTAATTGGAAAAGTGACCTACAAAGTTTTGTTTTTATTACACCGCTTTCCCTGAGCTAAAATTTGAGGTACACGGTGAGGCTATTTTGGTCGGGTGACGGCAAAGGCTGGGCAACTGCCACGGCTTAGGTGTTACGTCAAGATCTGCCCAAGGTGACAACACCTGGCATGATGTGGCTACGCATGGGCGGATGGACCGGTGGGGTCTAAAACCCCTGGAATTTTAGTTACTTTCCTTTTATATTAAGTATTTGCTAAGTTTTTGAAATAATGTGTAGTTAATTAAGGAGTTAAAATTAATTTAGTACATTAATTTATTATTGCTCATATTTAAATAATTAATATTGTCTATTATTATTTTTATTTTAAAATTAGATATATATATATATATATATATATATATATTTTAAATTAAAAATATATTTTTAATTATAAACTATAAAATAATATAAATTTTATGTTTTACTATTACTTATTTAAAGTAGATTTAGTAATATCGTATTACGACTATTATATGTAAGTTAATATTAAAAATTTAATCAAAAAGTTAGTATTTTAAAAATATATTTTTAATTTTAAAAATAATTGTATAAGAATATATAATTAACAATAAGTCCCACATCAAAAAATTTTAAAAAAATAATCTTTTGTTTTATAAAAAAGAATCTCATTTTTAATTTTTTAAAGTCAAATGACAGTATCTAAAACACCAAAATTGATATGAATTATATTGATTTTAGCTAATAAAAGTATTATAATTTTATACTTTGTTAAATGTATCACTAATTAAAAAAGTTATTATTTTTTAAAATTTTATGTATGACATTAATTTTAAAAATTAATATGTCGGCAATTCTTTCAAAAGTTAAAACGGGATTTTTATTATGAGACGAGAGTGTATTATTTAGTCCCACCGAAGAAAAATATTGTGTCTGTCACTGTGGCCACGTGGAGAGAGATTGAGGCTATAATGATGTCAACTTTTTCGGAAACTATTTTGTTTTGCATACTATGTGAGCCACCCACCCGCCCACCGGCATTTTATTAAAAAGTCCAAAGAACTATTTTATGTTATTTATTTTTTGTAAAACAATAAAAAAAAATTAAAAAAAAATACAATAAAATGTGAGTCAAAATTATCAAAATAACTAATAAAAAAAACTGCAGGCTTTAAAATAAGAGATTCTTGTTGCCATTTCACACCCAAAGACTCCTCTTTTTTCTAAAATTTTTAATATTAATTTTGTTTCAAAACATCTGATTCAAAACGAATTGTAAAGGCTATTTACCGCAAGTTTACGTACATAATATTTAAATATAAAATTAAATATTATATTTATTTTAATTATTAAAAAATAAAAAAATTATTCAATATTTATATGATGTCTTAAGTTAATTATATATTATTATTTTAATATATATAATGGTTTTTTTATATCTAAAATCACTAATAACAACATATAATTGGTCCAGAGTATTACGAAATAATATCTCAGAAGTACTAAATAATTTTTCTTAAAAATAAAATATGACACGAAATTTAATATCATACCCTATGTTTTAATAATTAAAATAAATATTATATTTAAATATTATATTCTTATACTTATTCGATTATTTATGAACGTAAAGTCTAAAGGTTAAATTGAGTTCATAATAAATTCGATTATTTTATCACGTCCCCTTCACGTTTTATATATAATTTTGAGCCAAATAGACGCATTATTTATTATTTATATATAGTAGCGGGCAGAACATGGAATCAGTTTTTACATGTGATTTAATCGTTTCCTCTTAAACACATTTGACTCAAAATTCAGCAATGAATGAAATCATACTTATAGACCAAGTCTTTTTAAAGTTTTTTTTATCGATAGAGTGTTTAATAGTTTAAATATATTTAATAATTTATTTTAAATATAATATATTTAATTAATAAATAAATATAATATTTAACGTCAAAATACAACGTGTTAAAATCGTGCTGCGGCGCTTTTAAAAATTTAAACGTCGCAAATATTACGCTACAAATCTACTAGAGGCCAACAAACCCCTTCATAGCCTTGCTTGCATACCATCACCTCAACACAAGTGTAGTCTATTAATTGACTATGCAAGTAGTTGAAGTAGTAGTTATATATAGCAGCACTCTTATTTGAAATCGGCGTATCACGTAAAAGCTGTGTGTGGCTTTTACGGCCGGCCCCCTCGGTTCTCGTGAGGAGGGTCACGTGCCCCGCAATCCAAGCTGGAGTCTTGGACTTTCTCTCTACTTTATTTGCTTTTTCCATGCAATTGCAAAATTGGGAAAGCAACACCCAAAGAAAGATTTGATTATAAAGAGATTAGGGGCCCACACAATTATTTATCGTTGATTGTTTTTTCATGATACTTTATCTTTTTTATTATATAAGTCGTGTAAAATATAATTATATATATTAAAAAAATTCATTAATATTAATATTAATTAATTATATTTTCTTTTTTTTTCTTTTGATTATTTTATCTTTAAAAGTAAAGTAAAAAATAATTATTTTTTTTCTTAATATATTTAAAATGTCTTATACTTAAGAAAGAAAAAAAAATTTAAAACGACTTATATAATAAAAATAAAAAAATATTCACCAACGGAATCTTCTATAATCACATAAGAAGTTTCGTTTTTTTTTTTAGACAAATCTACATACGAATATTATAAGTTTTTAATATAAGTTTGTCCGTTTGTTTATTTTTAAAAAAAAATAATTAAATAAGTTGAACCTGATAGTGCTCCAAAATAATTACTCAACATTTGTAGGCTGTAGAGCTCAATAAGGATTGGATGTCATAAAATTTGCGGCTAGTCCAACATAATACATCATTTGCCTGTCTGTATGGTAGAGTTTGATACCATTATTCTATACATTGCGCTTCAGGAAGAAATTATAATTTTCTAAATTTATGCTTCTAAAACAAAAAATTTAAGCACCGAGTAAAATAGAAACTAAAAATGTTATGAAAAATGATATAACAAATATGATGATAAAATTATATTACAATTAACATCAAACTTGATATAATAAGATAGAATAAGAATGTGTGAATCGTTTCTTATTTTTTATTTATTTTATGTATTCACGTACGTTAATATTAATTTAAATTTATCGTTATATGTAGCAGAATTTAATAATAATTAAAATTGTTGTAATTTAACAAAAAATAATAATAATAATTAAAGTTGTCATTTATCTAGACATCCATTGGGTTAATGAATCACTTTATGACACCTGTCCACGTATAAGCAAAACTCAAGCGCCGTTAGTATTATTTACCTATTATACTGCATTCCATTACGATGAACGAAGCCACATAACTTGAAACCCATTATACTGCATTCCATTAAAATGAACGAAGCGGCATAACTTAAAACACAATTAAAATGTGATTAGACAGGTACAGAGCTAACTTTTGAGAACATAGATTTAATGACTCGGGATAAATTTTAAGTGCGAATTAAATTATAACATAATAAAATTTAATATGTTATTTTAATAATATTTTTTCAAGTTATTAATGATAATTTTTATACACGTGTTCAAATATTTTTGAACACATAATTATATAAAAAAAAAATTAGTTATTGTGAGATAATACTAACTGTCTTCATGACCCTCTCCCTTATTTATAAATTCAAATGTATAGTTATTATGAAATAATATTAACGGCCTATTAAGTCAATCCTCGTATTTCTCTCTAGTCATTGTGAGATAATACTAGTGGTCTACTAGTTAAGTCAGTCTTCGTGTTATCACCTCTGTTAACCCCCGATAGATGACCCGATTCGACCCGAGTTTTTAAGAGTCAACGTTGATATCATATATAATTGTCCGGGATAAAATCCAGTCATAACATAATATGGTCCAATGTGTTTTTTCAATAATATTTTTTTAGATTATTTGTCCACCACAAGTTCATCCAAAATATCATGATTGAAAATATTAATAATAATAGTTTGAGTTTTTATATATACAATCAAATATCTCATATTAATCGATATAAAATTAAAGTGTTACATAATTTGTCATAAATAACAATTAATATTAATCAAATCAATGAAATCACTAACAAATTGACCTAAATTAACTAAGTTAGGCCGCCCCCACTATATTTAATTAGGTCAAAATAATCCAGGCTATGTGTTTCTACTCTAAAGCCTGGAGAGTAAGTCATATTTGAATATCATTGTTTCCATCTTAATAATTAAATAGGCCGTATTTGGTCCATGATCCAATTAATTGCCCCCGGACAAGTGCGAACGGGCACTTATTGTCACAACCAAACGTAGGAATAAATGACACGACAAGGGCATGTGTCGAATATTATAGATTCATATTAATTCTATGCCAGAATAGAGTGCCCTTGTCGTGTCATGCTGATATATATTAAATAAATAGATTCATGCTGATTTTAATTCTTCTTTTAAGGTTGTGTCGATTCATATTTTCTTTATTAAGGGATTGGCAGACTATTAATCACACTTTAAGAGGCCCAACAAAGAATTTTTTATGATTATTAATACATGTATTATAAATTTGGTGACATTTTTTCTTGTCAATAATTACTAAGCTCTATTTTTAAAAATAAATTATGAAGCATTAAAGGAAAGGCTTGATATCAGAATTAGATCAAATGGAGCTTTCACGGACGAGAAAAGAGTGTGTACTATGAAACGTGAGTGAGTACAGTCAGTGGCGCCACCTCGGATCCACGAGGGGAGAGCTTGTAGTGATTGTTAGGACAAAGTACGAGTGGGCTCCTACCTATTTTTACAAGCTTATCACTGCCATGCGAAACAAAGATGACTAATATTAATATTATAATTAGATCGCGTGATATGTTAAGAGATATCGTAATATCTTAATAAAATTATCTTGTATAAAATTTCTTAAAATATATTTTCTTAATTACATGAAATTTTGATAAAATAAAATTATTGTAAAATTGGTAGAACCAAAAATAAAAGTTATTTTAAAAGTTTCTTTTCCTATTAGAGATTAACAACAAAAAATATGTTTTGGTTTATTTTGAATATTTTACAAATTTAGATGGTATAGGTTTAATTATTATAAATATGGATATATAGTGCTTATACTAAGTTAGATAGGAAAGTAAAAAGTTGAACTTAAAAATTAGTGAAACCAAGCTTTTACTCACCAATTTCGTTCCAAGTACGGACACCATGAATAATGATTTATTGTGATAATTAATTAAATATAAGATAAATAATTGATTAAAATTTTAAAAAGATAATGGCAGTTATTAAATATTTATCTAATTAATAAATTATTGACTTATATTTTATAGATTCTTTCGATCGGTTATTAAGCTAAACATTTCAAATAGAATGTAGATTTATTTAGTTATGATTATGGAAAAAAAAATTAATTTAATTTTATTGGGATTGGATGAATTCGTCAGAATTCTAATCCAAATAGAATTATGAAACTTTAGGTTTAATTTAGTTTTTAGAATTAATTAGTAATGAATTCACTATGATTTTTTAACTAGTTTATAGTTATTACTAAAATTTAGATTTATTATTAATACAATTAATCATATGATTTGATAAAATTTTAAGTTTTAATAAATTTAATTTATTTAGAATATTAATTTAATAATAAAATTCACGATTAATACTAATATAATTAAATCACATGATTTATTAAGAGATTTTTCAATGTCTTAATACAATTTTAATAATAAAATTATCCTACATAAAAAAAAATTAAAATATATTATCTTATGCAAAATTGTGATAAAAAAAAGTTTATAATAAAATTGGTAGATATAAAAATAAATATTCTTTTAAAATTAAAATCTTTTTTCTATTAGAGATATAAAAATAAAAAATACTATTCTTTTTCCTAATAGGTTAGGTTTTTATTAATTCTTTATAAATTTGGAAAGAATTTAATTATTTTCAAATTTAGATAGTACTTATATTAATTTAAATAGGAAAGAAAAAGTTGAACAAAAAAATTGTGAAATCAAGTTTGTACTTTTAATTACTTCATCCGTTTTAAATTATAAGATCATTATTAACTTTTTAAAAGTCAATTTAAGATATTTTTAAATTTAAAATTGACATGATAAATTTAAGTTTTTAAAGTATTAATTTGTGAAATAAAGTTTGTGCTAATAGTATTTTTTAGATAATTTATCATATTTTTAATTAATCTATCTCAAATTTTAATTTAAAATTATTTAAAAATAAATTTTTTAAATTAATATTAATCTTACAATTTAAAATCAACACAATATATTATAGATTATAAATACTTGGTTGGAGAAATAATATATTATAGATGGACAAGTCTATATATATAATAATTAAATATTACATCAAATATTATATTAATTTATATTAGCAAAAAATAGAATATTATACAAATTTTAATATTATATTATATTTTTTAATAATATAAATTAATATAATATTTAATATATTATTTAATTGTTGTGTGTTTATATTTATGGATTTTCTTAACGTGTGCCCTTAAGGCACACACTAAGCGCGAAAAGCAATGTATAATATTATTTGTTTATGTAGGCTCACTGAATTCAATGTATAAAAAAATAATATACTATTGAACTCATGTATTGAATTCAGTGCAACTATATAAAGAAATAATTTTTAATGAGTCACATCTCTTGTTTTTTGCGCTTAGTGTGTGCCCTTACGGCACACATTAAACTAACCCTATATTTATTTAGGGTCCGTTTAATGTGTGCCCTAAGGGCACACACTAAGCGCGGAAAACAAGAGATGAGACCCGCTAAAAAATATTTCTTTATATAATTGCACTGAATTCAATAAATGGGGCCCACTAGTATATTATTTTTTTATATATTGAATTCAGTGCGCCTATATAAATAAATAATATTATACATCGTTTTTCGCGTTTAATGTGTGCCATAAGGGCACACATTAAGAAAATTTATTTATTTATTATAAATTATAGATACTTGATTAGAGTACTATTTAGATCTCAAATGGGCTGAGCAGGCATGCAATCATTAAGGTATCAATCAATCAACCTATGACGATGTTGACATGTCTGCAACTTCTGATGTGGACAAACTCAAACAGGTGGAGGTGACTTTGACTGACTGACTCAGAGCTGATGCAGCAGCTACGTGTACCCCAGAAAGCATCTATACAAGTATACAGCAGAAATGGAGTTGTATTTGAAGAATTATTATTTTTATAAGTTAATTTAATTTTTTTATAAAATTTAAATAAAATTTATTTATAATAATATTAAATTAACTTATAAAAATATTTTTATTTTTAATTTGTTCTTTCATTTAATAAAATAAAATCTTGGCTGCCTAAAAAGGAAATCCTAGTAAAACTATTTTTTAACATTGAATTATTTTGATAAACACAAATCTTAATACTTTAAGAAAATAATAATAATAAATTCTTGCATGAATAAATTAGATAGTAGGCCAAATTTTTTAAAGTACGTGTAAACGTAATTGAGAAAAATGACTCAAAATTCAATATCAAATCAAAGGTGAAAATTCAACGTAATTGGATGACTAAATAACTCAAACGAATTTTAAATTTGATTCTTTTTCTTTTCTTTTTACTCGATTTTTCAAGGTACCTTAAAAAATTTATGTCTCATATAGTCATCTTTAGTGATCTCACTAGGAAACTCTTGCAAGCTATGTCAATTATTAATTTATACTACATGGAGGAATGCCACTTGCAAGATTCTTCGGCTATAGTATTATTATAAAGTGTTCGCCTGAGTGACAACGTTATTAGGTTTAAGAATCTTATTATTATTATTATTATTATTATTAAGAATCTATTAAGAATCACGCCATTGATTAGGCGGTGCCCAACCTTTAGGTGCATGGACTACGAATTTGTTCGGTGCTTGACCACATAATCAATGAATTGTTCTGTTTCGACTTTCAACCTGCAATATATTTTGGCTTTTGGTCTAATAAAGTGAATTAGGATTTTTTCCGTCACAATTTTTATTTAATTTTTCTTAATAAATGCTTAGCCATTTTTTTTTTGAATATTAATTTAGCGTTGAAATCAACTATACAATTATTTATAATAAATATTACTATATCATTGGACGTAATATTTTTATCATTAAATTCGTATTAGGAAAAATTGGGCGAAAAGTGGTGATATCGATGGTGGGGGGTATGGTCCGAACAAGACTGGCCATTTCAACCTACTCGGTTGCTTTCACATTTCCTTCTCAACAACGTGAAATGTTAACCACTCCTATATGGTATCAAATTCAGGAAACTTAATTTCATATTATTAAGCCATGACTAATTAGGAACAATGACATTGTCTTTACTCTATATGTGAACTGCATTGGGGCTTTCTTGTATGCCAGTCATCGTTAAACATTACCCCCCCCCCCCCCCCCCTTCCTCCCTCCCTTTTTTTAAATGTTATTTTAAAGAAATATTTTTGTTTCTATATTTATTATTTATCGTTTGAGAATTTCAAGTAAATATTAATTAGTCAGATTTATAGTTGGTTTAGGTAACAAACATATCAATATTTCAGAACCTATTTGCAGGTCAAAATGTTGCTTGTAAATAGTGGAGATCCTATAATTTAATTCCATACATAATGTATCTAATTGCAAAGACTACACAAACTCGAAAGATTTGCAAAACAGACCCTTCATTTTTTGGTAAAGCAAACCAAGCCCTAAAGCTTAAGCATAATTTTCATCTTTGCCAAACTCTGGGACAGCTCATTAATGGTCACTCTGGTGGTCCAGGATCATTGATATTGCAATTTTCATAAAATATAAATAAAAAGCTATATATATTGGCACCCCTACCATAATATCAAGGCCATGATATATTATTGATATTACAATCTTCAAATTGCCATAATATAAATAAAAAGCTATATGGGACCACCCCTGCACTACTATCAAGGTTTGTCACTTTGTACCCAAAAGCAACTCGAACAAATTTTCTAAAGCCTATGCTCTACATTTAGAAGCTGGCTAGCCACCCATTAAACAAGCAAAAATACGATAGGGAAGTAGACAAAAGGGTGTTTTTACCTAGTTATATCATATATGGTGTACGCAGCAATACTTTGTCAACAGATTTTAATAATTTTAATGAATAATTTGACCATCTAATTGTCGGCAACATAATTTGCTAGCTCTAGTAGAATACATGCTTTTGAACATCTAATTGTCCGCAACATAATTTGCTAGCTCTAGTAGAATACATGCAAGTGAATATACATAGGAGCATGATTCATAGATAACATGAGATGATATCTAACTTCTTCGAATTAAATTCCCGAAAGATATTTTGTACTAAATTCTAAAGCGAGAATTTTCGAAAGTGGTGCAAATATCTTTCGGATCTAACCCCGCAAAGTAAATATTAGTTTTAACTAGCATTATATATATATATATATGGGGAATGATTCATAGTAAGTAGTTACTATAACTAAAATTTGGCATATACCATCTATACCATTAAAAATAAAAAGGAACGACTAAGATTAATGGACATCCGCTGCTATTAGTAGCGGACGTTTAATTTATTTTTTTAAACGTCCGTTATTACTAATAGCGGACGTCGATTTGAAAATCAAACCCTAAACCAAACTCTAAATATTATATCAAAGTGCGTCTAGTATTAATAGTAGTTAACATCGATTTTTAATTTCTAATCTTGGTCATTCCTTTTTGTTTTTAATATTATAAATGGTGTATGCTAATTTTTGATCTACTCTCCTATATATATATATATACACACGAGCAAGGGGAATGAATAATAAGGGATTTCTAGATTGATTTTAAATGTTTCACGGAACCATGCAGTTAGTAGTTACCTTCAAAGAAATCACCAAGAAGAGATGGAGACATGAGTTTTGGCCAACATTAATTTAAGCAGAAGTTAGTCGTCATGGACAAGTACATACTTGTCTAATAACGTTAAGTTTCGGGTTCCAGATTAAATCAACCAACGCATTAAGCAGTTTTAATTTAAACTATTTCTTACACCATTATTGTGAAGTGACTAACTATCTGCAGTTAGATTCATGCCATGAAATCACAACAATTAATTTCGGGCATGCATAACGTGGACATTTCGCTTAATAAAATTAGAATATTAGACGATTCAGCACGCACAAATAGACGTAAAAACAAGAGCAGCATGCATGAACATGACATGAACAAATTTGTTAAAGATTTAACATTTGTAATAATACTAAAAAATATTATAATAGCAGCTAAACAGGTTGTAACAAACAAAACAGTCTCGCAGAACTAATTAAAGATTGTCAAGTTGAATGATACTTGGGTTGTAATCAAAATAAATAATTTAAGACAGCTAGCTTTTGAACTCGATTTATAACCTGAACAGATTCTTCGATAACTGTTTTTTTTTCCAGGTAACGCGCATGATGCAACAAATTTGTTGAACATAAACTAGTTAGGATGATGATCAACTTGTTAAAGAGATAACATAAATCAAACAGATTCTGCAAGATAATTAATAACATGTAAACCAGAAGAGTAGTTAATTAACATTTAAACCAGAAGTTTACTGAAGTCGGAATCTTAACTGTCAGTAGTACAGCTGATAATCCTATGTTGAAACAAGCAACAAACATTTAACTATATACAACATGGTTTTTAATAAGTAACACTTTGGGTGTTATTATATAGTTTTAAGAGGTTTAGGGACTGGAAGACCATACTGAATGGATCGGATAAGAAGATGCTCTATAATGTCCTGATGTGTTTATTTCTAGATCTTTTGTACTTTCCTAGGAACAGAGGTTTGGGTAAGGAAAAACTGATTATCTGCAGCTGCAATATTCAATTGCATGCGCTTCTAACATTACATGATGTTAATCAAGTTGGATTACATAAATTGCACGTCTTAACCTTACTGATGTAGACCGGACGTGAAGCATGCGCGTACTTCCAAATCACCATTCAAATTATCAGAAATAATTGTAAAGTGATCCATTTGAGACTACGGCCATTTGCCATTGTTGCAGAAGTGTCTGAAATTAGAAACATGCTTTTCAGAGGATAACATTAAATAACTAATTATCATTCAGGTGATTACTTACTGATTCGATTTTAGTTTTATCTAGGGAAGATATCAACTGCGCATGTTAGCAAAAGTAACTGGCCTCTAAATAGTTTGGACAGGAAGAACATGTCCCAATGCTATTAGACATGCAAAGCTTAAAATAATTTTAATGAAGCAGTTTTCTTTTCTTTTCTTTCCTCGTCCCCTTTTACCTTTTCTTTCTACCTATAATTGACCGTAAAATGTTCTAATTTTCTTCGTTTTTTTCTTTTAATTATTTTTAACTTTTGTACGGACTGAGCAATCGTCTGTATTTCTTAGGTTATGGTCTAAACATATGCCATAATCGAACTGGGGATATTTATTTATTTATGATGGAAAGTAGTGATTAAGGAACTGAAGTTTATTACGAGGCCAGGAAGTATGCCATATTAAGGTTACTAGTAATTTTGGAAAAGCTGGGATAGTACGTTAATCAAATCAATTTTGGCATCTGTTTTTAACTTTTTACTGCTTTCTGGCCGTAATCCATCACTTATACTAAACTGGTATAGGTAGAACTTAATAGGACAGAACAAACTAAGTACCATAAGAATAATGGTATACAGCAATGAGATTCTGCTGTGGCTTATTCAGTGTTTCAACACACCACCGTATGTCGATTGCTTAAAAATATCAACTCTAGAAGACTTGTTATGATATGCATAAATTGAGGAGGAGCCTGAAAAGGCCAAAGCTAACCCAATAAAGGAATCAGTTCATTAGCTGCAGTAGGGCTTTCTATAGGGATTGACCGAACTTACCACATAGAAAAGCTCCTAAAAATATGTAGATATAGAAAATCCAAGCCTTTAACCATCAAACCTCCCATATCCACTCTATTAGTCTAAACAAATGAAACTTGATAAATCTGGTATTAGGGTGTGCAGCATCTTGAGGTTCTAATTTTCTTATATGAGCCCAAGGCCCAAGCCCTTATCTTTTTACTATTAAAATATCTTTTTCCTCTAAGCAAAATGCTGCAAATAATAGTTTAGCACTAAGGCACTCCTTACACCATCCACCTTTCACTTGCATGAATGCACAATGTTGACTTCAGGCCCAGTTTTCTCAGGGCTCAAGTATAAGAAGAATGGCTTTTGGCCCCTTTCATCCGGTCCATTGGTGATGATATTATGTCCAAGTCTTAATTTGGGATATGCTGAAAGCTTAATATTCTGATATTTTTTAGCTTTCATTCTCTGCTATCCCAATCTTAGTTAAACATCAGTTTGTTACTTTTAACTTCCAATATATCATTCTGGTAGATAGAAACGAGCATTTTTCTCTACTGGATGTTTCTTGATTGCCCAAGGGTGACAACTAAAAAGAAAAGGGATACTCAGTCACTTCTTCATTTTTATTGGTGTTGCAGTCTGAACTTCTTGATGTGTATTTTGGATTTATACATGCACAGTAATGAATATTAAGCATAATGCAAGTATATGACAAGTTATAAGTTGGCAAATTCACGCTTCTTATATCTCTTTGATACACTAATTTCCTCAGAACTGGCTCGAGGACAGAGCATGGAACCTGGACTTCGCATGCGTTTTATGAAAGAACGCACGCGTTTCACTTTGGAAGAACTCCCCTGTTTTAGTTTCAGAGATGCCATGGTCTGACTTATGTGAACCGTATGCTATCCAAAATCTAGCAGAATGTGACTAGGGTAACCATGGAGTTTCCAGGAGGACCGGGACAACCAACAAAAAATCATTTCATGTCATCGCTCATTCTCTACTTCCAGAGACAAACGAGGTTTATTATAAACTAGATACTCGAAATGGTATCAGAATTGACAGGACAAGAAGAAAAACTCAAGGGTCCTGAAGAGTTGTACCATTTATTTAGGAAGTTATAACAAATATTAGTCCGGAAACAAGATTTCAGCACCTTTTCGGGCCAGTTCAAGCCATAAAATTTCTAATCACAAAGAAGGGAGAGAGAAAAAACATGAAGTGCCTGAAGCTATTACCAGTGAGTCCTTAGTGTTGTTGTTAAAGGCTAGATAGTTTTATGGACAGAATATCGGTTCAGGTCAAGATAACAATTGTAGGTAAAGCACTGATCGCTTGTTTTCTGACACTGCAGCCAAATCTAAAGATAACATGAAGTAAATGAAACTTCAATTGCTGCATTTGCCAAGTAGAAAAATGTTATACATATTACATAGAGGAATTTGACTTCCAAATCAGTGCTTCGCAAGATTGAGATAACATTAGAACCTACCACCAAAAGAAAAGGATAGAGAAACTTGCATATGACCAGGCTAAATCTCATAGCAATACTCTTGCTACCTGTTTCACGAAGAATTACAAACCAGAATGCCAAAGACTTCCCTAATAGCTGAACATACAAGTCACATTGCCCCTGCCAATAACAAAATATCATCAGACAAGTATAAATGATAACCATGACCTCAAAATATCGTCAAAAGAATTTGAAAGAAAAATGATCAACTTTAACTCGAGAACTTACCGAACAGTTTTTTCATATGCAGAGCTCTGCCTCCAGGATAAACAAGAAACCAGAATAAACTCATGGCAGACCAAGCAAATGAAAAAAATTGCCCAGTTCAGTTTTCTCTCAATTGATAGGAAATTTGCAGCGCTTGAATTCAGCAACCAATTTCTGATCCCTAAACCCAACAAGAAATTGGGCTAGTCCTTCAAGGAAAAGCCCAGCCTGATAAACAGTGGTGGCACTGATAATCTCAGAAAGAACGCTCCTCCTTATCCTATTAGCATCCACAAAAACACTCGCCATCTCTTCCATCTGCGCCTCCACCGCCTCCCCAATCCCAATTTTCCCTTCCTCCGCCCTCCCTTCACATTTCCCCCATTCCCTCCCAACCAAATCAATAAACCCCGCCTGAGCGTCACGAGCACGCCCCGCCAGTGCCGGCACAATTAGCCTCAACCCTCGTTCAATCTCGTCAATTTGATTCGTCAGCTTCTTTGAAGGACTGTTCCACGCCATCACAACATGCCATGGCTTATCTAAAAGCTCAGTAAATTCCCCAACACGAATTACACTTCCATCATCGTCATCATATTCAGCAATTGCTTCATCATTGTCGTCCAGATACGATCGGAGGAGCTTGGCGAAGAGATAAGGGTGCAGATCGCCTAACCAGAGAAAGGGTCTTTCTAAGGAATTGCGCCATTCCGGGAAGAGGAGTTGGGCGACGTCGTTTGAGGCGGCGGCATCTAGGGCGTCGTAGTAGGACTGGAAGTGGCAGTGGATCATTTCGACGTGTTTGGAGAGGAGATTAGCGGAGGAAGAGGAGGTGGAGAAGAGAGAACGTCGGAGGAGTGGCAAAAGGGTGTTCTTCAGGGTATTTATCCATTCTTTGTAGAAGTCTTTAAATGGGCGACTGGATTTTTTCCGGCCGAAGAAAGCTGTGACCATGAAAGAGAATTCAACAATTAGGTTTTAGGGTTTATCGTTCCTTGATGAAGGTAGAAGAAGAAGAAACAGAGGTAGAAGAAGAACATATATATATATGTATATAAGTACAAAAAGAATGATTTAATTGAGAAAGATAGAAGACTTACAAATTGCTCTGAGCATATTGGGAAGATGAGATTGTTGAATGTATTGGGATCTTGGGTTTCTTTCTTTCTTCCTTCCAAGAAGAGAAGAGAAGAGAAGAGAAAAGATAAACAGGGGATGGGTTCAAAAATGGATAAATATTGGGAGTTGTTGGAGGAATTTATGTAGCAGAAATTAAACAAACGGTATGTAGTTACCGGTGATTTTTGGAGGGAATGGGCCGGGTGTTTTTCAAAAGCCGTTGGTTGACCATCTTTTAGCAATTAACAGATTGATTAGGCACAACAGATAGTAGGAGTATTCGGATAATAAATACTCCCCCTCCGTGAGTACGTTTTAAGTTTTTAAGCTGGTTTATAAAAAACACATTAAAAGTTATATTCCTTCCATTTCATAAAAATAAAAAAAAATCTAAAAGTTAAGATTTTATTTTTGGTTCAATTTTACCTCTAAAAATAAACAATTATTTGCTCTGCGGCGACAAGTTAGATGACATAAATGCTACATTTGAATTACAAGAATGAAAATAAAAATAAAATGACTTATTTTTATAAAATAAAAAAATATATATTTAATTATTATTTTTTTAAAAACAATCGATAATATAAGATAAATAATTATAGTGTGCAAGAGGTAAATATCATTAAAATTTTTAAATTTATAAGAATATAGTACTAAATACATTTTTATTTTGACAATATTAATATTATTAACCGCCTTTTACAAATGAATAGATTATTTAGCGTTGCATTAAAAGAGAGCGGGAAATAGCCGGGATTATTGGGGGAAAAGTTGATAACCACAAAAGCCAGATGCTTATTATGCTCCGTCCACCGACAACCTTGCTATAGTCAACACGCTTTTGATCTAATAATCATCTCAGTCGGTTAATTATTCATCATTTTCCTCTCTCTTTTGTTCTTGACACTTACTTGCCTACTCCTCTTTCTTGTTTGTTCAAAATCAAACAAATCCAACAATTTCCAGTCTCTTCACTTTACCAACAAATCCCAAATATCATCCGCAAGAATGATCTGGTCACTCACTCAGTGACACTCATAGCTAAGTTAACCAAAACAAACAAATGACCTGATAATTAGAAAATCCCCCACCCCTCCCACTTTCTCACTCCACCCACCAACCACCGCATAATGCCACCACTATTCCTCCTCCTCTCCTTCTCTCTCCTCATCAACCCCACAAAATCCCAAGATCTCGAAACAGAATGCACCGATCGTTGGATCCACGTAAGGCAGCTGCCACCACAGTACAACCTAGACCTCCTCGCAAACTGCTCAGAATACCAATTATTCGACGATTTCTGTCCTTACATTTCCAACCACGGCCTCGGCCAAAAAACCCACAACCGCTCCCACTCCTGGTTCCGCACCGATCCCCATATGCTCGACCTCATCTTCCACCGCCGTATGCTCGAATACCCATGTCTCACCTCCGATCCCGCCGCAGCCTCCGCCATCTTCCTCCCTTATTACGCCGGCATCGACTCCCTTCGGTACCTCTATGGCCCTGAAGTCAATTCAAGCTTCCACCACGGCCTGGATTTGTTCCAGTTTCTTCGCAATTATGATTCTCCATCCATCTGGGAAAAAAATTACGGCCATGACCATTTTTTAGTAATGGCTCGGCCGGCTTGGGATTTTAGCCAGCCTTTATCAAATGATCCACCAATTTGGGGCACTTCATTTCTTGAATTACCAGAGTTTTTTAATGTAACTGTGCTAACTTTTGAATCCAGGGCTTACCCGTTTCAAGAAATGGCAATTCCATATCCAACTTCATTTCATCCTCCAAATTTGGCACTTTTTGATTCATGGATCAATAGGGTTCGAAAGTCAAGAAGAACCACTTTGATGTTATTTGCTGGGGGTGGTGGGTTTTCGGCCAATCCGAATGTAAGGCGAAGCATTCGATTGGAATGCGAAAATAGTACAATTTGGAGTAATCAAAGTAATGGGTATTCGAATTTATGCGAGTTTGTGGATTGTTCTAATGCGATTTGTGAGCATGATCCTATCAAGTTCATGAAGCCAATGTTGCAGGCTAGCTTTTGTTTACAGCCTCCTGGGGATACGCCGACTCGCCGGTCCACATTTGATGCTATTCTTGCTGGGTGTATACCGGTTTTCTTTGAGGAATTGTCTGCAAAATCGCAGTATAGGTGGCATTTGCCGGAGGAAAAGTACGAGGAGTTTTCAGTGTTTATTCAAAAAGAAGAGGTGGTGTTTAAAGGGGTGAGGATCTTAGATGTGTTAATGAGCATACCAAGAGCTGAAGTTAGGAGGATGAGAGAGAAAGTGTTGGAGATGTTGCCTAGAGTTATATACAGAAAGCATGGAAGTTCACTGGGTTTGAGGACTAAAAAGGATGCATTTGATATTGCAATTGAGGGCACTCTACAAAGGATCAAAGCTAGGCTTAAAGAAGTTGAAGTTCAGTGAGTTACTGAGTTGCACATTCTGTAAATTTTCTATCATTGAAACTTTGGTAATTTATCGTCATTATTTGCACCATATTTATTCAGCAGAAAGTGTAAATTAATTTTATATTCCACTGGTAATAAATAAGTTTATTATATGCATACTGTCTACATTTTAGTTCATTCAATTCAAGTTAACACTTGGAAATGTCATTCAGTAGCTATAAATGCGGAAGTTTCTTGGTGCAAACGCTTGACAGAAAGAACAAAAGGCAAAAGTGAAGACCAAGAAAAAGAATAAAGTTTATTGATCTTTTTATAGTTTAGAAGAAAGAAAACTAAAACAAACAAAATGGAGTCGAGGAGATTATGCAGCCACCTCCCAAAAGTAACTGCATTACATCTGAAAATTGGAAGCAAGACCTGAATAACCAAGGTATGTAAGGTTTTTAATTCTTTATCTGTAAAGATCATTTGAAAATTTGCTTTCATCCCCATCTTACAATAGCGGAACCCCATGTCAGACCAGCCCCAAAGCCAGCCGCTGCAATAGTATGGCCTGGTTGCACCTTCCCACTTCGAACAGCTTCATCCAATGCCAATGGAATAGACGCGGCACTTGTATTACCATAATTCGCCAAATTTGATATAACACGTTTTGATGGGACTTCTAAGCGCGTTGCAACTGCGTCAAGGATCCTCTGGTTTGCCTGCATGTAACAGATCAGTTAATAATTTATTTACAACTACTACAATGATACACCACATAAAATAGTGAGTTAAAAAACTTTTTGGCATAGGGAAGAATGATATATTGAATCTCTAATTATAAACTAATTGTAAATGGTTTTTACAAGTTAGGACAGGATTCTAATGGTCATTTACCTTTCACTTGAAATAAATCGGAATTCCATCTTCTTATTCAGCAGTACAGCAGTACGGATAAATAGAAATAGAAACTGTTATTTTCTACAAGTAAAATTATTTCCATGCATAAGTGTGGGACCCATTTTCTATTCATGTAGGAGCAGATCTTGTGGAAATAACAATCCCCATAATGCTCAATAGCTTTAATATGTTCTACTTTTTCCTACCCATACTTGGAATAAATTATTCATACTCCTCTGGCAGATTTGGAGAGGTATTGAAGGTGACATCACAAGCTACATTTCACCAATCTTTTATCCAGGAAGGAGAAGGTGTTGCAGAACGGTAAATGGCCTATATAACTCTTTTTCATCATAGGTTGCTTTACACATGCCAAGGCTTGCAGTATAATATGTTTGTCTGAGTTTGGTGGTGAGAACCAAAATTTTTATTTTGTTATGTAAATTCTGTCTCATACCTGATGGAGCAGTAACCAATCAATACTAGACCCAGTAAGACCAGCATTCTGTAGTGCATACTCAATTGACTGTGGCACGGCACGAACAGCGAAGCGAAAGACCTCGCTACCACTCATCTGGATGCATGAATAAGAAGCGCGGTTTGGAGGGAACCCTAATACCGAACCATTAGAACCCAAAGCATGATCCATTTCCTTTTGTTTCATGGTTGCTTTTAAATGCCTGTAAAAGAAGCTTGTAGAGTTCATATCTCATTTACACAAATTCGAAGGTTCTATTCTTGTGAAGGTAATTACACAAACCTCTGGCCCTCGCCATCACTATGCAAGTCAAAACCAAATAAACCATCATCCTCAGTATCACAGGCCTGCAGAGTAACTGTAAAATCAGTACAGATGCAAACATTTATTTCCCACAAATATGTCAATCAGGAAGTTGTGTACCTGCAGCAACACAGAACCAGCAGCGTCCCCAAAGAGAATACAGGTCCCTCTATCAGTCCAATCAACATACCGTGAAAGTGCATCAGCCCCAATTACAAGAACATTTTTAAAGCCAGCCCCTGCAATGTATTGCAGGTTAAATACTTGTCAAAAAAGTAACTTTTTGCAGGTTCAAACTATTACAATTTTAATCAGTATTAATATATCAGACAGCTATGCAAAAAAAATAAAAATACCTCGGATATAACAAGACCCGGAGACTAATCCCAAGAGAAACCCACTACAAGCAGCGGTTATATCAAAAGCCAGAGGATTCCTTTTGCAGCCAAGTGCTTTTGGGATCTAATATTTGAAAATAGAAGAGGAACACAAGAAAGCTTTTAGTAGAATAACAGCAATATTGAAGGTTGAAGATATATTTATCGTTATAGGCAGCAGTATTACTATTTCCACAAGATTCATTATGCAGGGAATCTAAGAACATAAAATCGTCTATTTGAAAACTCAAGTTAGGCGGAGCACAGTTGAAGTGTTTATCAATCCCAAAACTACTAAGATTCCTATCTTAACTATACATCACTGCATTGTAAGTAAAAATACAAAGGCCCTTAGAAATGTGCAAACCAGGCCACATTCTTTAGGAGTGATAGGTCAACTAATACAAGTTCTCGACCAGTGCCTTTATGCAGGAAAACCTATAACAGTATCAAAACAAATATTTATGAGAAGAAACCAGAATGCTAACCTAATGGCTATAAAGATGAACCCAACTCAAAAATGTAGCCAACTTAGGAAAGGATCCGAAGTAATGAGACAGCACATAAAAAAATTCAGTTCCCAAGTAGTTTGTTCTCATTTAGTATTTGCAACTAGCACAGTTCAAAGGAACCAAGGATAGGAAAGTGTGCTTTCTTGCAGATTTACCATCAAGAGCTTTAATATCAAATTATATATTTCTAAGTCCTGATATACAGAGCCACAGAATAGATAACTACATTAACCAATTTCAATAGGCTTGAAAGAGTTTTGTTCAAGCTGGTTCACAAGTTAAATATCATATCAAACAACTTTCAGAAAAAGATACTTTAAAAAGAACACTTGAGTGCACTACGAAGCCGGAGCACAGTGAATATTCAGCAAGTTTATATGATTTTTTGGTAAATCTCGTTCGCATTGTTGAAGGGAGTATGAATGAAAAAAGCGTTCTCAAGCTCAAACTCTAAGTTACGTGGTTTAATAGCATTTTGAAGGAATGAAATCCAAATTATAATTTCTAATAGCATTTCACATTAACTGAACAAGCAAGCTGAATATCAGTCTGCTTCAGATTGTTTCAATCACTGAGTTAAAAGAAAGAAACCCTGATGACATGACATCAACATCATGAGGCCACTTGACATGATTCAGTGGTGCAATGCAAGTAGTGTAATTGTAAAATAATAAAGTCAAAAAAAAAGCCTGATGACATGACATCAGTTTAAACAGTGTGCTCTAATTCTCAGATTCACACTGTACATTACTACTGATAACAAATTGCTACAGTAGTTAATAAGTTATTATTGAACTTGTCACCCCAATAATGTTTTGTGAGCTGAACTTTGCAAGTTTCAGCGAACTCAAGACCTTTATTCATAAATGATCTTGTTTACTATATATGATTTTGACCACAAGTTGTTCCCAAGCAGCTCTATTCATCTGCAGTGGTATCTGCTAGAAATGTCATTAAATATATTAACAAGAGCGTATCTTTAACGACAAGCTGTCAAACATCCTCATTAAGGTCTTTTTTTATCAATCCTGTATATCTTCTTAATATAAAGCTATAGATACGTCAGATTACATTATATTTCAAGTCCAAGTACATGCAATGCAGCTTAGAATACACAGGATATTATGTTCTAGACAATTGAACACAGGAACATAGCATAACTACAAATCAAAACTTCATACTTTGCATGTCTTGAAATACTTCATACTTTGCATGTCTTGAAATGATATAATTCTCCAATTGGTACCTGAGGAGCACTGCCAAATAGATCCTCCGGAGTTGATGTACACAACAAGACTAGGTCCACATCATCAGGATCAACCTCTGCCATCTCGAGAGCTTTTTTTGCTGCCTCTGCAGCCAATCCTGTCAAGCTATCTGTCCCTGTAAAAAGTGCAAGTGTCAGACTGTAATAATCCTCTCACCTTTCTTTCCAATCCTGTCAAACTATAGTCAAGCACTATTTTCAAAACAAATATACTTCCATGATGCTTAAGGCCAATACAAGAAAGGTGAGAGGGTGAGAGGATGAGAGGACCAAGAGCTATTGATATGAACAATGCTGGAAGCACTAGGAAACAGCCTAGAAATTTGGCTTGTTTAACACTACACTAACATGGTCATATTTCTCTTTACTACATTGTTCTGCACAAAAACTGATCAATCAATTTCAAATTCCAAAGACATATTTTATAGTTTTAGCAAGTGTCACTCATTTTTAGGTGATCATATGCCTAAATCATAAATTGTATGACTAAATAGTAGCACAGTACCATTATAGTAAGGAAGAAATACAGAATTCAACTTTGCCTGATACCCTTCCTCAGGAAAGATAGAAAGGTTTTGAATCTCCAGATCTCCAATTACAACCACTTCAGCAAATAAAACTCAGATATTTATGACTTCAAATTGGAATCCAAAGGATTATAGAAAGAAAACAAAGAATCTGAAGAACCAGATTAGCTTTGGTTGGCCATGTCATGTTATATTGAGACGAGCATGGCTCAGACAACCTTCAGGTTTAGGGTAGATTATAGGTCGCCCCCCTTCCAATAATTTAGCTATGGTGATTCAATTCTAAATCTCATGACCTACAAGATTATGAAGTCTACAATATCATGAAATTAACATTATGTCCATGTGCACGCACAATTTACAATTTTGTCAGCAAGAGTCCACGACTAGTGAAGTTATAAGCATGTTCAGCTACAGCTCATATGATCCTAAAAATAACGTCAGGGAGGAGCTCGTTGCAAGAAAAGCAACCATGAATCTTTGTAAATCCAGTGATTAGACCTTGAACTGCTCATCTGGAGACTTATATAAGCAAGCACACACTGGAAAAAATATCTGACCTGAAAGAACTCGTCGATTCCGTATTCCGGTGCGAGTGGATATCCATTCATCATTAGTTTCAACAAGTTTAGCAAGATCATCATTGGAAACCTTTAAATTTGGTACAGCAGAACCACATCCAACTAGTTTGCAGCCTTTACTGATGAGCCTGTAACAATAAAAAGAAATCTCTATTAATCACATTATCAATTTTTGACCAGCATCATGCTAACAAAAAGTAGCAATAACTACAAAAAAGGTAATGGAAAAAAGGTGTTCCTCAAAACATAAAGAAAAATCTAAGCAGATCAAGGAGACCCAAGTCAAAGCTGTTCAAGCCACAAACCAATCTGCTCAACTTCTAAAGTACTACAAAATATGAACATGCATTGTCTACCTTGTCTAGATAATAAGTATTCATACGTAGGAAGATAAAAAAAAAATGCATTAACACTAACCATTAACATATTCCTAAACATTATGAGTAGTATGATAATATACTTTAAATTTGCAGGAGTGCAAGAAGAGTAGGCAAGCCAGAAGCATACACATCTAGCCGAATGATTGGCCTTAAAGCTGGGCCATAGAAGTAAAACTGTACTCCTGACAGCATAACTGAAACTAACTAATAGTACCCATTTGTTTCCAGGTTTCAACATAGCCATCAATAACTATATTACTAAATTCACCATGACCCAAGACACTCCAAATATAGACAAGTTTAGGGGGGGAAACAACTACCACCTTGATTAAAATCTCCTTAACCTTTGGCACATATATATTAACAACCACAATAGCCCTTCCTTTCTCAGATTTTTCAGTAGTCAGAATTAATTTCAATGTAGTCACTTGTAGATAAGGATTGATCAGTTAGGTGGGCCTTTTTGTACACCAATTAAAACCTAGTCCTCACATATTTGAATGTTTTCTGTCCTTAGTGTTATTGATAGTCAAGAACCCTAGGTCACAGATATTTCAGTTTACCACATCTTAGGCGAAATTTAATAAATGGCTTAAACATATTGCTTTTTCTCAATTCAATTTAACAGCTACCATTTCATATGTTGATCAGACAGAATAATACTAAGACCATGATCATAATCAGCTCCATCATTACCACTTCCAAATACGTTCTAGCACAGGAACTTCGTAATTCAAATTCCCTGTAGAGGAGTACTTAATAGTTGTATATGAATCCTTTCCCTCTTATCGTGGGAATTGAGTAGCTCAAATCAGAAAGACACAATTTTTAACAGATGAGCAACATGACCTATTAAAGTACTATCATTCACAAAGCAAGCACCACAGGATTAGTTCAGCTATCCCACAAGGAATCAGTATGAAGATTCTAACCTAAATAAAGCACACCTAACAGATGTAGAATTCAAATTTCCTTCTGACTTATACATAACAACAAATTTCATACCCAAGTGCACCAATACGCCCATTTCACAAATAAAAAACAAGCAAGTAAAATTAGCTAAACAAAACGCTACTAATTAAACTAAACCCCAAATGATTAATCATCAAGAAATGCGGAAAGAAAATTAAAATCAAGAAACACAATTACCTGGGTACCCGAGATTCAGAAGGGGAAACACCAGACCCAAGTTTTTCTGCACCTTCAATACTGCTGGAGCACAGTACCCTTGTGGAGATTCCCTCGTGGGAACAAAACCCAGTTCGATATATGCCTATAGATGGATAAATCCTCCCTCTAACACTCGGAACTGAAGGTGTAAAGAATCCAGATGCTTTTGCCATTTGTAGATCAATAAAGAATTAAACTTTAAATTGAGTAGAGAAAAGAAAATTAATATAGGTCAAGATGATTAGCTTACTGATAAAATACCAAGAAAATGAGAAGAGCTCCTAGAACCCATGGGTGAGATCAAGCAGTTGTAATTAATTAAATTACAAGAAGAAATACGGGAAGAAATTCAAATAGAGATTTATAAGCTATTTCACAATCTTCGGAGATTTCGAAGATGAAATCAATTGGCGATTCTGCCAACCCAAATGGAGGAAACTAAAATGCTGACAAACACACTCACTTTCTCTCTCTAAACACAACTTTCTCTCTCTAGAAATGTTAGATTAACCAGGAGAGTCGCTCATGACTCAGGGCTTCCACGTTCCCGAATTCTAAGATTTGGTTTTTATATACAATCTTGTTCTAAATTTATAGTGGGTGAAAAAATAAACTGATGGGTAGATTTTTGGCAAGTTTTTAAATTACTCTAGTCTTGAGTGTAGAGGAGAAGAACTTTTAATGACTTCCTCTTCCCTTCACCTGTTTTTCAACATTTTCTTTTCTTTTGGTATCTTTTTTTTGTTAAGTCATTGCTATTGCAATGTTCTTTGATTTTCTTCTTCTAAACAATAAAAAAATTACTAACTTGCTTAAGCAACATGAATTCTGTACTAAAAGGTGTTGAATGGACTTTGTTTAGTGGTGTAGCTTTCAAGTAGGCTGCTCAATTAGTATTTTCTTTATGGTCCTCTTTTTTGTTCTTTAAATTTTTGTTCAGCTGTCATTTCAGGACCTTTTGTACTTCATCAAAATAGTATAAACACCCTTTTCCCAACAAAAGAGTTTCAATTGCTTGTTTAACTTTCTACATCCATAAGAATAATTAGGGAAATGATGTTCGCTCCCTAACTTTCTTCATTTATGCAAATGGAGAAAATGAGAGCATACGTATTATTTTCCTAAGATTTATTTGAGAATAAGTGGACATAATTTTTTATATTAATATCAAATTTGTTATAAGAATCAAATGAAATTTTTATTTCAATAGTGTTATGCCAAAATTTATCCGCCTGTTAAATCATCAAATTGCAAGCTAACTTACACAAGAACAATCAATGAACACATAAAAAGTTTAATGATTTAGGCCGTCAAAAATAGCTCCAATATAAAAATCAATACAAACTAAAAGTGTTAATAACAAAGAGATTAAATTGCTCGAGTATATAAAAATAATAGTGCACCACTTGACCTCAATACATGGTTGTTTTTATAACTGTACATACCACCTTACCATAACTCGTCATACAATTAAAATTTTTGATAAAATCCTTGCACCATAAAAATTGAAAACCAAAAAGATATGAGAATGAGCTGTTGGACTACATATTTTATTAGTATAAATGGGATACCAATGAAGATTTGGTCTTGCAGACCATTTAAGTATAGTGCACGCACAAGAGGACTCCTAAGTCCAATAGGTTTGGGAACGTTTTCCTTATCGATTCGGATACTAACTAATTACCATATCTAATATTAATTGATATAGGAGTTACCTATCTAGCATTGATTAGCGTGATGGTTACATTTTCTAACAAGAATTCTGCCACACAATTCCTATTAAAAATTGAAGTCTTGTTGAGGAATATGAGTACTATAAATACATGGTGAATAATAGAGGTACAAAGATCTAATTCTTCCTACTAAATTTATTATGTCTCCATTGTTGACACATCTTGAAATTTGTACTTACTCTCACACTGGATGTGTGACGCCTCCAAATTCGGGTTTCAAATACCCGGGTCCGGTCATCACGATCCAATACAAACATTCACCTCTAAACAACATACAATAACTAAATGCGAAATAATAAACATATGTTGTTCATTCAAAAGGTGTTACTAGTCCCAAGATACGATAACCTTACACAAAAGTACACAAATACCCTTAATAAAATACTTAGGGTTTATATTACATAACAGTTAATTTAATTAACTACAGGGCTGCATCTCGAAGTCTATTACTTCATCTTTCCTTTACCCTTGTTCCTTCCCGAAGTCTCGGGTTGCACTGCAATAAGGTTTCATGATATAGCAAGAGTGAGCAACTAGTTTGCTCAGCAAGTTTAAATAACAACAAGAAACAATATATCATGAATGAAAGGGAATAGCTGAACGATTCCATAATGTGAATAACATAAGCAAGAATAATAATTTGCTTTTAAAATTAGGATAGTCAAATAGACTATGAACTATAAATATTCACTGGAGTCAATAGCATGTTGACCCAATGGTTTCACTGGAGTCAATAGCATGTTGACCCAATGGTTACTACCAGAAATATGTACCCGAGGGGATCAGCCTCAGTACAATATGTGTATGCATAATATTTAATTTTCGTATTTTTGTACCTAATATTAGATACAGGGTACTCCCCTATAATAAAGGAGTGTTCATAATAGTTTAAGAATCTGCATCTTCAATGATTTGGATAGATTTTAAAATCTTTAACATAAATGTCTAGCCGAACAATAGCTTAGACCTACTTTGAACAGTTCTTTAAACAGTAGAACAGTAATTAAGTACAAGTCAATGACTGTACAATCTCAAGTGCAACAAGTGTGAATAACAATAATATCGATGTGGAATAATTGTAAAGTAATTAAACCACTCAAAGCATGCTTGGAAATAACAGTTCAAGCTCAAATAAACAATTTGCTCAATGAAATGAGTTTAGAGATAAGGAACTTGTCTGTCTGCTCAGCTACAATTAAGGTCTAGCTTTAACTAACTGGCTTTGAAAGACCTAACATTAATAAAGTTGGTCTAATTATTAGTACGGCGTATTTACACAACTATACACTCACTAAGGAACTTATCTATCACATAAGTACAAACACATAATTTACATTAGTCAAAACAATATTATTAACCTTATAGACCCTCAATCATATTAGATTAATAATTTAATAAGTTAGAAAATATTTTTCTTAAGTGTTAGACACTTATTAAACCCTTAAACAACTTATTACAATTGTTTAATTAAATCATAATTAAATTCAAATTATTTTATTGACTAAATCTCTATTTAATTACTATTTAATCTTGATTAAATAGAAATTAATTAATTAATTTTAGTTATTATTTATTAAATACATAATAATTAATGATTTCTAAAATCTTATTTATTTTGGATTGTCATTGATAACCAAAATCTAAAGGGGTGAATAGTCACTCAATGATTTGTACAGTCTGCCTTAGCAGATTTACTTCACGAATTCAATGGTTTGTCTCAGCAACTTAGTCACCGATCAAAATTAGTTCTACGACCGGAGTGATTTCAACCTACGATCACTCTGTAATGGCCGATACCTGGCCAATGCTACCCTACGATAGCCGAAGGCTTTGGCCGATGCAATTCTACGATAGCCGAAGACTTTGGTCGAAGGCTACTCTACGATAGCCGAAGGCTCTGGCCAAGGCTACTCTACGATAGCCGAAGGCTCTGGCCGAAGCAATTCTACGATAGCCGAAGGCTCTAGCCGAAGGCTACTCTACGATAACCGAAGGCTTTGGCCGAAGGCCACTCTACGATAGCTGAAGGCTCTGGCCGAAGGCCACTCTACGATAGCCGAAGGCTCTCAGATTTCAGTTTTAAACACAATAATGAACATATTTATCCTTCTGATTCTTTTAGACAGTTTATCCTTACTTGGTGATTCTACTAGTTTCTTTAATAGTTTGACATGAACACAAGCTACTTCACATCTATTATACAGCTTATATATATTGGAATCGTCATGGTTCTTCATAACAAATTCCTCCCAACAACAAATAACCACAACCACCCATTTTAACATAATATGGAACAATAATTAACTTCCTTAAGATATTAAACAGAATTATTTATACCTTAAAGCTGGTTTGAAACGAAATGGGTTCCTAGTTGTTGTTCTCCTTCTTCTCTCGAATTAGGTGATGTTATCCAAGGACATCTACTTCACCGTTACCACTACTGGATACTTTAATCACAACTTTCCGAGGGCTTCCTTGCTATCTCTCTCACTCACTACACTCCCTCTATACTTCGGAGCTCACAATGACTCTCTTGTATCAATATTGAACAACTCAGCAAGCTTTTCCAAGAGAAAACATGGTCTCTATTTATAGGAAATTATTAGTCGTTGGTTACTGAGGTTTAGGTGAAAACTTTACCAACCCGTCTTTCAGCCATACCCAGAAATCACCACTTCAGGTTGTACTCTGCAGAGTATGATTGCTGACTGAGCTCGGCAGATTATACACACACGCAAAGATAAAATATTAGATTAGCCGTTTAACAGTAAAGGACCCCATGCCGGGTCATCTCTGATTTGGGATAATATACTGACTTAACTGCCCAACAACCCATACACTCAATTAGCTATTCTCTCTCATCCTATTCCATGGCAGGTTTATAAATTACACAATTAATTCCAAGTGGGCTCATGCTTTGGACTTTATTTAAAATACCAATTGGGCTCTTATTCAATTGTTTGGGCTACTAGTTTGCCAAATTTTATTATTCTTCACTTGGGCTATTAATTGATCCATGTTGGGCTAATTCAATAATTTACACATTAATTATTCAATCCATGATAAAATAAATAATTAGATTGAATAAATAATTAAATATTCTAACCCATTAGTATTAAATTACTAAATGGACTAATAAATATTATTATTAATATTTCACATTAATTAATAATTATACTAATTAATTTATTATATTTAATTAACTCATTATATTCAATTTAATTGAATATTTAATTAATAGGAAACTTATCAATTATTCTGATATTAATGCATTAGGGTTTGTTCACTAATTTAATTAACATATTAGTGACTCCCTTTAATTAACTCTAACAATTAATCATATAAAAAGATTTAAATAATCTCGTAAAACTAACTTGTTAGAAATTAAATTAATAATTTAATTAATAATGACGTGGAAATTCTAAGACATTACAGGATGTATCTCCCGGCGGCCCAAGCCGTCAAGCACTTCTGGTGGTTCTTTATGTGCAGGTCCCAGTCCGAAGCGGTGGTTGAACGTGCAGACAAAATTCGAGCGTTAACATTGGCGCTAGAATGAAGGTCTCTAGTATTTAGTAGAGACGATCTTTTCAACCAAAAAGAATTAAGACGGTGATCGCATCACCCTCAAAGAGCCAAAATAACTCCCGAAAGTATACTTTTTTTGAATTTACGAAGCTGTATTTCTTCAATCTTTCTATTCGGTCTGATGCCTCTGGAGCTTTCCCTTTGGTCTGATGTCTCCGAACTCCCGATGGAGTTTTCCCTTCGATATGATGCCTCCGGGCTCCCGAAGGAACGTTTCCTTCGATCTAACGCCTCCGGGCTCCCGAAGGAACTCGTTCATCTAGGTCATTGCAGTCTTTGGACTCTCGGAACCTCCTATCTACTCCTCCAACCCATTTCATATGCTGAAGGAGTGAGGAACAATGTTGAACTACGTATTTTACTAGCATAAATGGGATACCAATGATGGGTCCTGCAGACCATTAAGTCTAGTGTGCGCACAAAAGGACTCCTAAGTCCGATAGGCTTGGGATCGTTTTTCTTATCGATTCGGATACTAACTAGTTACCATATCTAATATTAATTGGTATGGGAGTTACCTATCTAGCATTTATTAGCGTGGCAGTTACCTTCTCTAACAATGATTCTGCTACATAATTCCTATTAGAAATTGAAGTACTGTTAAGCAATATGAGTACTATAAATACATGATGAATAATAGAGATACAGAGATATGATTCTTCCTACTAAATACATTTTGCCTCCATTATTGACATATCTTGAAATCTGTACTTACTCTCACACCGGAGGTATCTCCCGACGGCCCAAGCTGCCAAGCACTTCTGATGGTTCTTTATGTGCAGATCCTAATCCGAACCGGTGGTTGAACATGTGGACAAAATTTCGAACGTTAACGTGAGCCTTACCATAATTACCCGAATCGAGCCCAATAATTATTTATACCCCAACATTGCCCCTACTCTTTTATTACAAAAGGTTATAATAAGATAGTAATAACAAAATGTTAATACTGACAATGTCACCTAATCATCACCTTTGAACAGTCCAACAGCCGTTCTCGCATGTGATATGATTCAACAAAAATATTCCCCTTTCCTTTAATGCATAAAGTAATCGGCATGACCAGACCGATGACAAATTATTGGGACATGCCTTGTGTAGTGTAGGATAACTTTTGCACAGACTTGACTTACATCTTGGAAGATGACAGCACCTTCTTCACGCACACTTTCTATCTGCATTTGCTGAGTTGATATAAGCATTTATGATCAATTTATCTCTTAGCATCAAGTGTCAAAAAGATCCCCTTGATTGACTTCCTACTCCTAGTTCTTTTCAGTATCGGGTTTCTACCATCGGATGAAGCCAAATGTTATCATAGCTAGGAAGTTTGCCAAATGTTCTGTCGAAATTTGACCAAGATGCGATGTGGACTTCTTTAGCAACCCTATAAACACCTCGACTGATATAAACAACATTTGTTGTGCTTCCTATTAGAATTAAAACGAACATATCTACTTTCCACTAGAAGAAAACATTTGGAACAAAAAACAGTTTAAACAAAAAAAAAACGGGGCAGTTGTCTCAGTTGGTTCAAGGGAGACCCCGGGACGAGCCATAAACCCGGACGTCCTGGGTTCGACTACCAGCAGCAGCACAATTGTTAAAGTTAGAAATGGTCAACTCGGTCACGGGTAGCACGTTTCAGGGCGAAACCATGTCTTAGGCAGAGCTTGTGCGCAAAGTCTGGCTCGAGGTAGGGAGACTTAGTTCGAATGCGGTTGGGATACTCCACATTATTAAAAAAAAAAAACTACTTGAGACACAGTAATTGAGTATTATATATGCAAAAAGTACGGGTTAAAAATGAACGGAGTGTTTTGAAATTCAGTTCGATATGAATTCAAAAAATTTGAATTAGACATCAATTTAATATTTAAATGAGTTAAATTTAAATTTATTTTAATATTCAGATATTTATACAAATTAAATCTGAATAATTTACTATTCGTTTATTTAAAAGTACTAAATTTTTCGTATATCATTGGTCCTTGGGCAATACAAAATCGTTAATATTTACTTGTATACAGTATTAAGAATACTCGATTTATTTAATGTATAATGTTCCATAATTTAATTCTTCACATATTTTGAGAAATGGAAGGAATTTTTATACTTCATTTATGTAGTTATCAATTAATTCAATAGTGATAATATTATATTATTAATTTTTTACAACACTCGAGATATAGTTTCAAGTGTTTAAATTTAAATTATTCTAAATAATTGATTGAGTTAATTTTATTTGCATTATCATAATATAAATGATTCAGTTTGATTTGTGTACGTCTTAAATGTTCACGAGTAGTTCAACTAAAAAACAAGTTGAGTCAAATCGAACTCGATTACAATAAAACAAATCGAATTAAAATCTGAGCAAAAATTACAAAATTGTATTCGAATTCAAGTACAAATTAGGAGACCTTTAAAAAATTTCGAATAAAATCTAAGCAAAGTACTGTTTGACTCGATTCAAGATCATTTTCACCCCTACCAAAACGTATATATAATAAAAACAAAAACAAAATACTCCATCTGTTGCATATTATTTGGTCATATATAATTGACTTTTTAAAATCAACTTATGAATTTTTTAAACTCAAAATTGATATAGATTATTTTAATTTTAATCAATGTAACGATGAATATTATAAAATAATCAAAAAAATATTACTCATTATAAGTTTTATTATTTCATAATTTTTAATAAATTAATTTAATTTTGAGTTTAAAAATATCTCAAATTATATTTTTACAAGAAATCTCTAACCACCCTTTTTGCATGAGATCTCTTAATATCAAGCATCTTGGATAATCTTTTGTTCCATAGTTCTAAAGCTATTTATAACTTTCAAAAATTAATAGTAATCAAATAATTTAGAACATTGAGAGGTTGAAAGACTTTAAGAATTTGAAAGAATCTAATATTTTTACTAATTAGAATTCTTGATGTTAAATATTAATTTTTTAAAATTATTGAATAAGATTCGTATCCCTCTACCTGTTAGAGTTTATGCCCTAGAGGCTAATTATTTGATGTAATTGCTTAACATTTTTGATATTATATTTGATTGAATAAATAGATTATTTTATTATGATTTCATTTACTGCGTTATATAAATGTTAACATAATAAAAGCCTTTAGAATAATGATACGAATTATATAGCTTTAAGTATGTGACTTGAACATGAGATTATATAATTACAACTAGTATCATTGCTCTTAAATGTCCCTAGTCGAGTATCATTGTTAATGGGACAACAATGATGCATTGAGACTAGTATGTGGATTGACTGATGGTCAAATCTCATTGGTCATAAATATATGAGATATTTGAGTCAATGCATAGGTACATGTTAGAGAACAATGTACTGGACTGACCCACCATGAGAATTCTACATGGAGCATTATGCAAAGTGTCATAAGAAATTCTTATAGTGAGAATGATGTAATGATCCTCCGACCTGAAGTCATTATATTATTACACGAGAATTTGTGTACTTTGATATCATCAAATGTCACCTTTGATAGGGTGGACAATAAAGGTGATTATTGGGTACATCATGAATCGTGTGAGGAATATGAATGATCTAGATGGAATTTAACCCCCCTATATATTAGGGGTGATATTCATAGGCCTCTTGATTGAGTAGGACTATGAAATGCATGGCCATGCTCAAATATTGATTTGTTTCATATAGTCTACTCATTGATCAAGAAAACTCAGATTAAATTATGAAGAGTATGACACATTCCATGCCTCGAGTTTAATCTAGGATATAAGGTTAAAAGGATTAAATTACATTGAAACATTGGTCACGAAAAGGTTGTATCGAATCACTGATCTTATTATTATTTGGGTAGCAGTGATGCATTACTAGATGCCACTCACTGTTTATAATTTTATAATATGATTTTAAAATTATTGCCAACATAATAATAACCTATAGGGTCACACACTTATAACGTAATTAAAAAGGAATTAATTTAAATTGTAAGTATTTTAAATATGTCAATATGATTGATAGTATTTAAAAATTACGAATTTAAATTAATAGGATAATTTGTATATATGTATATTAATTAAGTAAGACTTAATTAAAATATAATATATATAAATTCGGATTTTATTTTTTTATTTATTTTAGGTTTTAGTTAATTCCTATTAACTACTATATATATGATATATCAGTAGTCTAAAAGTCACGTAAGGAAAAACTAAAACCCTAGCCGCTTTCAGAAAGAGGCTAGAGAGAAAAATAATTGGGAAATCCTGATCTTTGTGGCTAGTACCGCGGTTCCTTTTACTACAGATTGTGGGACGATTCGCGGAGCGTTCGTGTGGATACCGTAGAGACGCAATCGCTGGATTGCGTTGAAGATTCGAAGCTGTTCCAGAATTCAATCGTCTCTTGTCCATCTCAGATAATCGGTAAAATAATCTAAACCTTTGATTAATCTATTTTCGCTTGGATCCTATCTTAAGGTTTCGGAAAAAAAATTTAAATTCCGCTGCTTTCACTATGTCGAAACCCTAACACTACCAGTAATAACTATTGTTGAATTAAAAAATATATATGTTTTGTATTGGAAATAATATATTTTTTTTTATAAAAAAAGCATAAAGTAGTTTATATATCATAAAAAAAAAAATTAGAAGCTATTTTGTAAGAAAAGTAGGACAAAAACTATCCTCAATAAATCGTAATATTTCAATTTCATATTGAAATTGAAACATGTGAGACATACTAAATATTGTAATGATTATGAGTAATAATAATTAGACATAGCCTTTTAAGTCAGGGTGCTTTTATACTTATCCTCAAAATAAAATCATAAACCTCACTCTTATAAAAAATAAAAGAATATAACTCCACTTTATTTGTAAAATATAAATAAAGTGGGATCATATTTTTTCATTTTTTTTGCGAGTAAAATTAACGGATAATTTTTTTAAATAAATCTAAATTTTTTTCTTTAAGTTAACCCTGATAAATTAAGATGATACAATTGTTTCTCACTCGGTGAAGTGAGTTTTAACAAAACTTTCAGATTATAAAATTTTACATCGTCAGGGTTAACTAATAAATGAAGGACATTGATTCATGTTTTATATTGAAACATATAATATGAATTAAAGAGAATTTATATGTTAACAAGCTAATTTTATATTTTTGCAAGATTAAATATAGGACTTATTTGCGAAAATATCAAATTAACTTGTGAAAATATCAATTCTCATATGAAATTAATATTTTTACAAGCTAATTTGATATTTTCGCAAGATCAAATGTGACCCACTTACAAAAATATCAAATTAGTTTGTGAAAATATCAATTCCCTAAAATGAACTATAATACTACTCTCTCTATCCTAAGATAAAAGTCTTGACTGACTTTTTAAGCATATTAAGAAAGAGGATAAAATGATAAATTATTTATATTTAAATTCTCATTTAATTGTATAGTTTTTTGCATATGACTAATAATTCTCCATAAATACGTATAGAGATTAAAAATATGACATTGTCCAAGCAATAAAAGGGGTTAATCACATGCAAACGATGAAACAACGATTGCATGGGCTTTACATATATAAATTATATAAGGTAAAATATTTTTTATAAAATTTGAAAGTTTAAATAAAAAATTATAAAAAATATGAATTATCTTAAAAGTTGAAGAGTATTTTTAAAAGCCAAAAAGGCTTTAAGAATTTATTAATCTCAATACCGGCCTCCGGCTTTGTATATTAGATACAAAGTATATTTTTCGCAAAAGCTTAGAAGATCAAGACGAAAAGTAAGGCCCAACATTAAAAACCTTTAAGAAAATGATAGTCCTAATGTTTTTTTTAAGCAGAATATGTTGGATAATGTTTGTGTCGTGGCTTGCATGCAATAATCAATATATATATTAAATGATTCCGGGCCAATGGGCTTTGTGCCTTTTACTTCATTAACCTTGTGTCTCGGCCCAAATGGTGAAAGGGTAAGTTGAGTCGGATTAATTAATCCTCCGTTCATCATCATCGTAAGTGAGAACGACTGTAAAATGGATTATATGCATGTCTGACAAAGGCGGACAAAATGATTATATGTATGTCTGACAGGGATGGACAAACTACAATTTTGGAACCTAATAATAATAATAATCATTTTGAATCACTTCTTTTTTCGATCATTGGTTTATATGAATTTTATGTTTGGTCTTTAGTGCAAAAAGAATTCCCTTTTTATGTTTTGTGTCTTTTTAAATCGCAGTCACTATCTCTCGAATGTGTTTTAGATAATTTTTGTCCCATAAACATTACTATATATAAAATTTTAAACCCTAAAACTCTGAGATTATTACGAGAATATAATGAAATCTAATTTAAAATACATAATCACTTTCGATTATGTAAGTATAAATAATGAAGGGGAAAAAAAACACCTTATCATCTCAAGTGCAATAGTTAATAAAGCAAGTCGAGTCATTCTCCTGTTGTTTATTAGTTTATGTTTTGATTGTGTATTTAAAGTTTGAATTTTGTATTTTTTGTTTCATTATTTTTAGGAGTTTGGGGATATTTGATAAAAATTGAATGAAATAGTTTTGAATATTTAAATAATTTGAATGAGTTGAATAAAATAAACTTCTGAAAATTGAATAAAAAAAATTGTTTGATAAGTGACATGTCTGACGCGTCTGAATAATATATTTTTATTATTTTACCTCTCTGAAAAAAAATCAAAGTTGTTATAAATTTATTTAATATTACTTAATATAATAGTTAATATTTTTAAATATATATTTTTTACTTCATTCAGCTAGAACTTAACCATTCGGCCAAAAAAATCAGACTTAGTTATTCAGTCCAAAAATCTGATCGGTTCAGCCATTCAGCCAAAAATAAATACACTAAATGACTGATCGATTCAACTATTCAGTCAAAATCAAACAGCCCCTTAGTTTAGAAAATTAGCTGTACTTGAATTATTTTTGAAACTCCTTTGTACTCCATATATTTTCCTTCTCTGTCTTGTATTCTTCACCTCTCTGAATCAGTAGTAACTTTGTAATGTAACAAATGCTGGATCAACAAGTACCATTAATTATTACTATGCATTCAATATCCATTTCTTGATCTTCTGAGTAGTAAAGCAATATCTACTGCACTGCTAATTGTGAACAAATTGAAAGCAAAAGGGAAACAAAAACTTTGTATGTATAATTCGAAGACTGACTCATTAATCATGTTGAATAATAACCAACCCGAGTATAAAGCACCAACCGGAGGACAAGGATTGGTACTTTTTTGGCAGGCTGGAATCTTAAAGTCTCTAATAATATTTTACTTCAACGATTTAATTGCTAATTTAATTTAATGGGTAGGCAGTCAACTCAAGCACACCTATCATTATTTTTGGTTATTTATTTTATTTTTATAATTTATATCTTACTCTCACGAATAAAGAAGCCCTCCAAGAAATAGAAATAAGAATACATTGACATATATTCAATATTAACTATTAGTGATATTAAAGCCTGTCAATACATATAATACGCATCAGACATGACTGACTACATATTGATACTTTTTGGATATTCCCAAGTACAATACAATGTGATCTAAACATTATATCTAATGTCAAATTAAGGCTATAATAATACTTTATTTTTATCTCTTTTTTCTTACATTTTCTTGAAATATATTTCAAAAACAGGTTTTTAAAATTTTTATATAGAATTTTTTCTTTTATTATTATTAAAATGTGTATTGTTGTAAGTTGTAACTACCATTTAGTAAACATAAAGTTTATAGTTAGTTTGTTATTAATATAACAATATAGTTTTAATATTTTATAATTAATAAGTTTAGTAACGTTCCGAATGAGTGCCCTAATTTCCTAAATATTTACTTGTCTTCATAATGGTGTCGCATGGTATTCATATTTGGTTTATAAATAAATGAATTAACAGAATTTGTTAATATCTTCGCATGAACTATTTGTGCTCGTTAGATTGAATAGCAATTAAAGTAAACGTTTATGTGATAAGATAAAATAAATTAAAGTATAATTATTTTTAATTATTACTTATTTAATGTATGTATATATATTCATTATAATTATAATTCAATTAATTTTTTTTATAATATATAATAACCAGGATCATGATTAGTTTATAGACTATAAAATCAGCCTAATAAGACGAGGGAGTGCCAATTATATGACTATTAATACATTAGTTAAAGCGGGTATAATAAGAGACATCATACATGTGGTCCTATCTATTAATAAACACACCAGCTGAATTGACTAAATCAAGTTATTACAAGAGTGGTCGGCCCCTTTGCTTGGATGCTCTTCTTCCTACAAGCTGGTAATCACTCGATCAAACATATAAGCACGTGACCTAATAAAGAATGAAAATATTATATATATAAAATTAATATTATTATAAAATTCTAGTTATATAAAAATGAACTCTATTTATTATTAATATAAATAAAATCTCGTAAAAATATCAACACGTCTCCTTAAAAAAAAAAAAAAAAAATTAAAACTCCGTAGTAAAAAATTTCATTGTTGACAAATGATGCATTTAGAGGAAAGAATAGGGACAAAGGAGTAAATAACGACACAATATTGAATTGAGGCTTTTGCCCGTTTTTGACCCTTTTGCAGTAGTAAAACTGTGTCCCCCAGCAGGTCTGACTAGTCGGTCACCTTTAAACCAGATATCCGAACCTCAACACTGTAGAGAGAGAAGCGAATCCCAAAGGCCCAAGAAGAGTGAAAGAGACAGAAAAACTTTATGATATTTGCCAGAACGAGAAGAGGGTATATGGTAAATCTCACCAACTGCGCACATTAGCAAAACACCATTAACGACAGACGAGAGAGAATTCTTATATTAGGAATTCTCTCCCTTCATTTTCTCTCTCTAAAATCTCTCCCCTTTTCTCTCTCTACATTTCGCTACATTATTATTATATACTGGCATTTGGTCCTCTAGGATCACGCAATATGGCCGTTGTTTCTCAATTTTGAAGAATTTCTCTGTTTCGCTGTCTTATCTTTCCTGGTAATCTTTTAATACATGTGTGTATATTGATGTTTAATGTTCGTGATTTGGGTTTCGATTTAATTTAGGATGTAAAATTGTATCCTTAACGTTGTTCGAGCTCATTATCTAGTTCTTTGTTTATTACTCCAATGTTTGTGAATAATCCTTGTAAATTTCTTATCTATGTTTCAATTTATTTATCTGTGTATAAATCTTTAGTGGCAAATATATGGGTAAAGAAAGTGAATGAATTTCATGTTGAAATGAAGCCAAAAATACAATCTTTATTAAGCTTAGATTCAAAACGCCATCGAGTTTGGTTTAACATTGGAATCGAAGGTTTAGATTTTCTTTAATTTGTTTTGTTTTTCTTTGCATTTCTCGCTAGCGGTTATGATTAGTGAAATACTAGTTTGAGGTTTTGGTAACCAAGTCAATTATTCCTGCTCTTTGAACGTTCTTTTGTTGATATTTCAAATACTGTTTGGCCAGCTTGTGAATTGATTTTTGAGTTTCAATAATAGGATTTTTCCTGCACTAGGACTAGAAATTTTAAGACTCTATTAGCTTATGACCACGAATTTCCATTTTGAACGTGCGCAATGATTTGTTAATGGGTAGATTTACCTAACGTGTTGGCTCTTGTGGAAGTAAGCTGTTGTAAGTTAGCCGTTGTGAATTTGGTATTGTGGAAAGGGAGCATTCAACTTTTGCTTCTTTGCATTGACCATTGTGTGAGTGTATTATAAACTCATAACTGCTGATTAGTTAAAACACTGAAAGGATGATTGCTTTCAGTATGTTATGTTGGGTCCGAGCAACTGCTCTTGTGTTTTATTTGTTTGAACTGGCAATTCCTTGAAGATGATCAAACTACTGATATTAACGTTGCATACTGAGAACTTTTGCATGGTGAGAAGAGCTGATCTATATGCTTATGGATTTTTTCAGAACTTTTTTGAATGTAGTAGTATAAGATAAACCATGATGAAATCTTGGCAAGAAGAGCGTGACATATATATAAAGGAAATGGGCCACCAATGGTTATTGCAATTTTGGATTGGTTTAAATTCCTTAATTCTTCTTTTCTTCTTGTTGAGTTTATCCACAAAGTTCAAGTGCTTTTATATGACATCCTTTTTTTAACGTAGTTGCTGGTAGCAATACATTTCTCATACACGGCGGTTTGTGTGAATGCTATGCAGGGATTTAGGGCTCATAGTACAATGTGAGGGATCCTTGTATGATGACATGCTTATTTCTTAGGATGCATAGCTTAATCTGACAAGTTAAAAGAACTTGTTGGGAGGACAAATGTTGATGGGAGGAGATTACGATTTAAATTCTTCACAAATGCACACTGATTCCTTGAAAGAAATTTTGAGGCAGACAATCCTCAACCAGGAAGTTATATTTCGTAAGCAGGTATGTGTACCAGTGCTGCATAAAGCATGGTTCCTTCCAGTTATTTTCATTGAAAGACAAAATCATTTCTCAAAAATATTTTTGAATCATTACTCACAAATATTTTCTTGCTTAGTTTGTATAGTTCCACAAAAAGAGTCCAATTTTCAAAAAAAAAATGTTCCACAAAAATAGTCTTTTTTTTCTCGATAGTCTGCCATCATAATTTCATTATCATGCACTACTAAACTTACAACTTATTATTTTAGGGGTAATCATGGAACAAAAATATATTACTTACTATTTGCAAATGGAAATCTTTTTGTGGAACGGGGGGAGTAGACAAATAATCTACATTTCACTTGGCTGTGACTTTGAATGTGCAGCTTTGGTTATTTGCCATTTGGCCTGAAAAGTTAACCTTTTGCCTAACTTGAATATTTCTGAAATTGTTTGCCTGCTTAAGTTATAGTAGATATCCTAAGGTTTGGTTCCCCTCACGCTGAAGAATGTCCATTGGGTTACACAAAGCATGACTTGTCTTTGTTTAATGTTTGTTTTTCTTGATAGTAATTCTTTATTAAGGTCAATGACCAATGCGTAATACTCCTGCTTTGTTTAGATATTTATTGTCTTGCCATTGGTTATTATTTAGGTTCATGAACTCCATCGGCTATATACGACACAAAGGACCCTGATGAAAGATTGTGGTCGGAAATTAGCAAATGTGCGCACACAATCAACCTTTAGGCCCTTTTCAGAGCAGCTAGGATGTGAACCCCTTGCAACTGAGAAAACGTATCCAACTATCTTCAAGGTAAACAATACTGCGACTTCTAAAAACCTTGATGGAAAATAATTCCTATTTTTGTGTTGTTTTTACTTTAGCTTTTTGGGACTATGACCATGAGGATGAGGGTTGAGCGTCGGCCTTATAAAATGAAAGAATATAGATTTGTCAAAGGATGTCACAACGGAACGTGTTAACTATTATCTTGTAAAAGTTTATCTTTAACATTAGTATGTTGCGTTTCAATCTTACTTACAATGCAACTTACCACAGCAGGAATAAATATGCAAATTAGTATCTATTTCTTGTCTTCTAATATCTTAGTTAACATGTCTTTCAGGTGGACTCAGTACAATCTTTTCAGAGTAATTCTTTACAAGTAGGCAGAGGAATCTGCCCTAAACTTCAGCAGAGGCCTTTGGATCTTCAACCTCTTTCTAGCAACTGCATGAACTACATTGGCGGGGACTTTTCAGTAGGAGGAAATAATTGGGATTATATAGGAAAATCTAATGGAAGAAATCACTACTTTTGCAGTGATTCTGCATATCGTCCAGAGGAGGTGAAGCTTTCCTTGAGCATTGGAGAGGGCAGTACAAAAAAGGGTGTTGGCAGGAAACCTTTAACTGATAAGATTAGTTGTTCCTTCTCCCAAGATATAATTGATTTAGAGGAATCAACAGAAATGGTATCAAATGATGATGGTCAATCTGTGTTTTCTCTCAGATTTTGTGATCATATCAATTCTGGACATAATAAGCATGACTCCCAAGTTCCTGCCCAATCTATTCAAAACGTCACAGATATTCTGGTGAAAGATCCATCTGATGCGTTTGCAATGATTGACTCTAGTATAGGTAGCAACGGAATCTGTCATGAGCAGAACTTCTCTAAGAAAGGTTGGGAAATTGATATTCATAGTTGTAGCCTTAGAAAACCATGTTAAGCATATGATTAGTTATTATGATCTTAGTGCTCTAATTTCTGTTGTTTGTGCAGGGCTTAATAAATGCTATGATGATGTCCCATGTGACAATACATTCACCAAGAGCAAACTGTTTACTTCTAATGTTGTTATAGATTTGGACCTTAACAAGATCCAGCTTGATGAATCTCCGTCTCACTCAAATGATCCAATGCTGGCATATCCTTCAGCGGCTAGCTCCTCAGGTATATTTCTGATAGTGGAAATGGTAAACCTGATGTTAAGTGTGTTCTCTTGATAACAACTAAATTTCTTCTTTGGACTGACTAGGTGATGCAATTTTAGGCTCAATAGATTCCAACAGCAACAACAATAGTGGTAACGAATTGGCAACAATTCCTAAATCTAAGGCAGACAGTGGAAATAAAACATGCAGTATAGATCTCGAGTCAATGTCTGAGTTCCGATCAGGCCTTGGTGAAGATACTGGCGACCATAGTAAGAACATGGACATCCGGTCGAATTTACAAAGTGGAAGTTATATAGATATACCTAGGCCAGAAGTAAATGGTGGGAAGGTGAATGAAGATATTAGTCTTGCACTCCCATATAGAAGTCAAAGTGCAAGTGGAGATGCACATTGCAACAGCTGTCCTCCTGCCTCTTGCAAGTGCAATTGCATTGCTGATGACAATCCAAGCATCACAAGGACCATGCAGTCTGGAACTGATTTGGGAGGATCATGTCTTTGTCCTTCCAGTTTGATCCGAAATATCGAGTCATCTCAAGTCACAGAAACTGCATGTCAGCCAGACTTGGGGTCTTCTGGCAACAATGAAATGAAACATCAATCCAGAGACAAGAAGAAAGGAAAGTCGGTAGAAATAGATGATGTTCAAAATGCAGCTGCATCACTTATTTGTATTTCCTTGGAAAATCCAATTAGCAACCACAATTTCACGGCCAAATCAGGATCAAATGAGATTGGAGGCAACGAGAGGGAGCAGCCAGTGTGTTCTTCTGATTCTTATGAATCAATGGTGCTGAAGCTGACAGAAACCAGTGCAGATGACTATTGTGGTTCATCAAATGCATTTGAGGTGAATGAACTGGACAAAAAGGATTCTCCAATTAAACTGAGAAGAGGAAGGAGACTAAAAGATTTCCAGAAAGACATACTTCCTGGCTTGGCATCTCTTGCTCGACACGAGATTTGTGAGGATATAAATATCATGGAAGGAGTAATGAGATCAAGGGAATACAAAAGACTCAGATCAAAGGCAGCCAATGGAGGAAACTGGTTTACACCAGTGAGAAGTAGGAGGTCCAGACCCAATTATGTTGATCCAAGATATTATTCATAGAAAGTTCATACCAAGTTAGTGATACCATTAATTTTTCAACATGAATTTATCTTATTTAGTGTTTCTTGTTGACACTACATAATTATTATTGTTATACGTTGATTGATACTTAATTCAGTAGCCAGGCAGGTTTTTTTTTAAGTTTTATGGCCAATTGTTTATTATATTCTTGGATTCTGGACTATGATTTTAGAACAAAAGGTTGCAAATAAAAGTAGAAGAATGAAACTGCAAGTAATGGAGGAGGGGTTTAGAAGATGAGAGAGAGTATGATTCAGAACAGATTGCAACAGGGGGAAATTTTCATTACTATTACAACAGGGATCTTCATTAACTTGAAGCCCAAGGGTCACCCACCAGCCCAACAGGTAGTATAACTGTAATAATAAATTTAATTAAACGTGTCACCTCAAAATTCAGAAATAATGTGAGTGAATTTTGAAATTAAGCTGACTCTTGCGCATTAGCATTTAAGTGAGATATATAATAATAATAATAATAATATGTAGACCGACCACAAGTACTGAGAAAATGGTGAATTTTTGTTGGAGATGGAAACTGACCTAAATTAGAGAAATATATTTTTCTTTTCAATATGTTCTAAAAAGAATGATATTTCCTTCATTTTAAAATATAAAATTAATATTAATTCTTTAAAAATCAATTTAAGACCTTCAAAAAGTCAATATTATGCTCAAATTTTAAAACCGAGAGAGTGCTTTTGTATTTTAAGATTGTAAAAGGATAACATAATATTTCTAGTTAACCGGTATATTATCACTATCATTTTTAATAAGATGTCATCATTATTAAGTTTTTAAAGAGAAATACTTAAAAATAAAAAAAATTATTCTTAACCCTATTTAATTTTAAAACAAATGGAGTATTATTGAATGATTAAGATTGTTGAATATAGAGTTTAATTCCTTCAGAAACACTTTGGAATCAAAGTTGGGCATGGCAATCATTGTCGTGTTAATTACTAGCTACCAATTTCATTCTTCTCAACCACTATACGGCTGAATTCAATGGTCACTAGGAAACAAAAAAAAATTCTCATTTTTCTTTTTCTTATAATTAATTTTAGGGTCCATGGGAGGTTAATAATTTATTTATTTTTAAAAATGAATTTAAAAAAAAAAAAAATCTTACCATCAACGCTCCAATTTTACAAGTTATATCTTGTATATATAATTTTGCAATAATTGTTGTTGGGTAAAAATAAAATAAAATTATAAAGAAACCATCGAGTTATCGTTGAATATTCGTTATTATTATTATATTAAGTGTCCACATTGATTTCCATGAATATCCATCAATCTATTTGGTGGATGGAAATTTGAAGGGGACAATTTTCTATAGGAAACATTAGCAACTGTAATCAATTATTATTAGTACATGGAAAGAACTTATTTGTGTGCTATATATGTATGTGTATTATTATAACACCATGTGTCATTCAAAATTGCCTAATAAGGTAACAAAGGGGCAAAATGAATTTCTTGATTGATAATTAGTTATAATCTACTCTATTGTTGTTATGAAACAACTAGTGGACTTGGTTGGTGATAAGCGGCAGCAACACTTTTGGTATATATATGGCCGCTAATTGGCCCAATTTTTATATGGTAGAATTGATAATGTGAGTGACATGACTAACTCATTTCTTAACTTTCTAGCCTTATGGCCCAATGTGGACACTATTTTAGATGATAATTTTGTTCTTGAATAAATCTGTAGATACGTTCATTTTATTCTTTTTTTTTGGGTACGCAAGTCTTAAAATCGTTTTATTCAACTAAATAAATTTTCTCTCTCCTACTACTTCCACTCACTTGAGTTTTATTTTGTCAAAACGGTTGATGGACTTGCATATCGGAAAGAAAGGAGTAGAATGGATGTATATATGGATTTATTATTTGTTCTTTGTTTTCTCAATTAATTATCCATAATGCTATATTTTACTTCTTTGAAGTTTACAATTAATATTTGAACCTTAATATTTGAAGATAAAATTCACAAGAAAAAAAATACAATCCTCATCCCTGGAGTTGAGGAATATAATATTATAAAATGATACCCACCGCACAAGAACGTGACATAAATTTAGAATACTTATAACATGATATTTAAGAATAATAATTACATTATACACCACATTAATATTGTTGAGGGGCAAATGCCTTGGCCTCGGGTGATAATTCGTCATGAATGAGGCTACAATAAAGGACCATTGTGGATGAGGAAGATGAATGTGAATGTGATAGCCAAGATATGTGGATGATTGGAGAAATTTATTCGGCCCGATAACCACGAGGAGTTATTTTATACTTTTAGAGCATGATTATTGTTTGCTCTATTATCTCACATGAGAGTGAGTTCTACACGGGTTCCATCACGTGTGGATTCCGTCCTCATATGAGAAGGTGTAGCAAATTATAGCTATGTTCCAAGAGCATAACATAATTTTTCCGATACCGACACTACTTTGGTTACCTCCGCCAAATGTATGTTTATTTCTACTCAGACAGCAAAGTAGTTAAAATCGAAACATTCATTTTAACCGATTTACAATGGCATTGCCGTCCTATAAAATTAGCAAAATATAAGGATACACAACGTTAAACATCCAGAGTCTTATAAAAACAATTTTATTTATATTATGTTGTACAAAATAAATATTTAAAACGTATTTAAGCGCACCTTAAAATTCTCTTTTCCAGACAAAATACACTCTTCAAAGCTTTTCGCTATATAAAATGCACCACAAAGTATTTTCTGCTAAACAAAATGCATCCTCAATTTTGGAAGCAAATTATATTTTTTAGCAAAAAATAATTTTATTGTGTAGTTAGATATATTTTAAATTTTGTAGTATAAATCTCAAAATTCTTACAATTTTAAAGTGTAATATGTATTTTAGTCGGCAGTTAATTATTCCACTGTACAAATGACTAGATGTATAGTATTTCCGGTATTCTTTTACGTTACTACTCTGTCCATCACAAACTCTTTATATATATACACACGGGATAGGAAGACTTAAGCCACCAAGCTCTCCCTCCTAGGTTGTCACAAGTCTAACTTAACCCGCATAGAATCACCAAAAAGACAAACTTTAATCACACAAGTTATTGTGTAGCCCCTTAATTGAGTAAATTTTGTTCAAAATCAAGTGAAACTTATAAAATTTGAAGGTATCATTAATAAATAATGTAAGAGTAACTGTGCACGAAATTAGTTGGTGCTCAATCTCTTAAGACAACTAACTCAATACGATCCTTAGGCTATAAATAGTTCAAAATATTTGATATTCGTTTCAAAAATTTATGTGTATTTATGTCAAAGAGAATATTATTCATAAACATATCAAAACGAATATTATTTATATTTATATTCATCTAAAGCGGATATCGATACGTATATATGCATATCCGTATTCGTAATATATATACACACACATATACCTATAAAAATCTCTCATTTAATAATACTATACAATATATGAAAATATTAATATCAATTAGTTATACATCTTTTATAACGATTTTATGATATATGATATAAACAAATATATGTATGGTTATTATATTTAGTTTCATTATTTTATGCGGTTGATTATACATCATTTATAATTATTAGTTGATTAAGTGAATATTTTTTTGTTGTCAATTTAACATTGTGCAAGAATTAAAAAAATTAAAACTTTTAAAATTTTATTTGGAACGAATGCAAATACGGATATAAATACAAATATATGAATATTTAATATATTTATTTATATTATATAAAATAAATACAAATAATATCTATATTTAAATATTATCAGTCGAATACAAATATTATCATCGACCCTTGTCATTTCAGTAATCAAATTCATGTTGTTTTAAGGTTTGAGCCCCGAGAGCAGTGCATAATCACTCAGGTGCATATGTACGACACACAATGCCTACAATTACATGTTGTATACAGGGGCAGATCTATTCATGGGGCAAAGGAGGCAACTGCCTCTGCTCATTTTTTGGAGACTACCCTAGCAATCCTAGCTTGAAATCCAGGTTGAGGGCATTGTTGCCCTTTTGGCATTTGCTTGGCTCCTAAAAGCTTGTGTTATTTACTACATCAAGAACTAGCTTCTTCATTTACTTGTGCATTGTTCAAAAGATTTGGTAGAATTGTAATAGCTTCTTAATTAGTACATATATCTACAAAATAATTATTATTAATATTTATTCAAGTAACTGACAATAAAAAATCGACCAATATATTCATAATATATCATTTTTTTATTCAAAAGACATCAATATGTCTATGTACACAGTTATGTACACAGTGACGAATCTATTCAAAGAGCAGAATAGATAGTGCATATGCTGGATTTTTTTTTTTTATAAGTATAGGCAGATTTATGAAAAAGTTAAACTTAGAGGGGCAAAAAAACTTAAACTACTACTACTCCAAAAAAAACTAAACACACAGTGTATAATATATTCAAACTTTCGCTCTTTAACTTGCTAAGTTTCAACCCTTTATCTCAGTCTTCAACCTAAAAAAATTCGCTCCCACTGAGAACATATCCTGAATATGCCCCTAGTTGCATCATTAATTTATGTTGAAAAATTAATATTTGCACTAAAAATATCATCTCCTAAAAGAGTAAACTCTCAGTTTGATTGTAATACTCTAGTTTCACAACTCGGTTAATGTGGGATATTTGGATGTTTATATAAAGATTTAAGTTGTTATCATTAATATCTTCAGTTATGACTTTTGAGTGAGTCTGTGATGGATTAAGATAGCTCAAAAAGATATTATTTAGACAGTATATTATACTTTATTATATAAATAATTTGATTCATACTCAAAATTTAACCTAAATCGGTACACAGATGAAGATGAGGTATAACTCACAAATCCTTACAAGCATAACCTTATTTATAGTTAGAAACATGCACAAATGGATCATACACATACTACACGTGAATAAGTTAAATTTGTGAATAAGGTTGAGGCAGTAGTGTAGTACTATATATATTGATTTGATATCAAGCAGTGGAGGGGAAAGCACCAAGGGGGGGTTTGCGCATGGAGTGCATTGATGGGTGTTGTTGGGAGAAATGGCTGGCAAAGTGGGGTCAACCAGATCCATCTATATCAGCCCTATAAAATAAACCACAACCCCTAAAATCAAATCAACCCACCAACACACAACACAAACCCGGACCCCTCCTGCCTAATGCCCATCCCCCCTCTGACCCTCTCTACTCTACCTTTAGGCCAACCCTACCCTACATGGACTGCTATACTATTGTATTCTATTCTGTGGAATTGCTGCTCTAATGTCATATGGGTCCTACGGATATGGAGTATTTTTTGTCTTTCACAAGAGGTGTTTTATTATAAAATTTGCAAATTTTAAGAATATAATTTTGGTTTATATATACACTTACAATTTTTTATTTTTCCTTTTAAAAACACATACCGTTACAATTCAATTCTAAAATAATTTGTTAGTTTGATAATATTACGAAATAATAAAATTATAGTGTTAAATTTGAAAATACTATATTATTTTACACTATTATTACTTAAAAGTGAACTTGCTTAAAAAATAATAAAATAACATAAATGATGGTATTATTTTTATAGAACAGATATAATATTATATATATCCGGATAGATCGGTAGATAGATATGGATACGGTGTTGATATATGCAATTCTTAAACTGATAATTGTATACTCAAATATGTTTAAAAGACTATATTATCTTAATATATTTAAGATAAATTAATCATTTAATCTTTATCTATTTTATCCTAATTTTACAATGCATCATATTTATAAGAAAAGTGTATACACGTAGCTAGTCAAAACTTAATTTTCAACCATATATATAATTAAACTATTTTGTTAAATATGTTAATTATTTTTTACAGTTTTAGTTACTAACATTCTTTTTTATTTAAGATATTTTATAATATAATTTATTAAAATTTTGAATTAGAGATTAGAACACATAAAATATTAAAAACAATTTATAAAGGTAAACATTCGTGTTCTTAAGGCATGATATATAATTTAATTTGTTATATATTATTAAAGTACCTATAATATATTTTATTAGTCCATCTAATTTAGCCTTTTATTTTTTTCCAACCAAATAATGGTACTTATTACCCACGCATCCATCAGGTAATGAATTCTGGCCTTTTGCTTTTGCTCTAATGTCGAGTAAAAACAGTCCTTCGCTAAAGTTAACTCTTACCAAAAACATATATTGGTCGGTCCATCGTCTTTGGCTTAACGTTAACTATAACTATACACTGAGACACAGTCTTGTAAGAGTACATGCAGGAGGAGAAATTTGATAGATAGCGCAGACAAGAAAATCTTGGTCCTCTAAAATGTAAGATCAATTTTAATTTTTAAAACTAATTTAATTATTTAATTTTAGACAATTTACAAATTATGTGTAACGCTTAATTATTACATTTATTATTTTTAAAAATTACATAACTTTTAAATATATCGAATTGAATATGAAAAATCAAACTTAATCTTATACGTCCTAACCGATCCGATCCGATTGAATGTCATGTTTCTTTGCGATGGACCATGGTCTATATATAAAGCGTTTCGGCTAAAGCTTGTTTATGCATGTGTAGCTTTCTTAAAGTTTCACCTTTTCTTTTCTTGGGATTTTTTCATGCTATGTTAAGTATTTTTTTTTTAATAATTTGATTCTCTATAATTATGAATGTTGTTGAAACTTGAAACATTAGGTAGGTACTGATCTTTAGATAATAAATTAAATAATAAGGGAATTGATATTTTTACAAACTAATTTGATATTTCTACAAAATCAAGTGAGACCCACTTGTAAAAATATCAAATTAGCTTGTGGAAATATCAATTCTCAATAATAAATGTGCTACAGTAAAACTCTAGTGTATGCAAAGATAGGAAGGGGGTATTACTTAACATCTCATGGAGAACATTCTATGCATTAACTTTGAGAAAAAAGATGGTAGGTGAATCTTATTAATTGAATGACTGATAATATTTTTTGAACTGAATCTTCATATTATTTTCACTCTATGGCTACATATAAAATTATTTATTTATTATAAATTATTTAAAAAGTATTAGTAATCAAATTCTGATGTTTACAGAATTTACACGGATAACATCAAGTAAAATATTAGTTTTACAAATTAATTTATATATATATATATTTGTAACAATCAATATGCTATCTTGGAGTTTCTTAAAAATTCATGTCACTTTTATGTACTTGGTAAAACCCATTTCTTTATTGTCCAACTTTGTTTGGCACAATTATGTAACAGTTTAGATTGTTCAACCCTTTTGGATAGACATTTTAATACAGAAATATATATTTTTGCTAAAAAGTCTTCAATTTTTATGGTACAAGTCTTAAAATTTTCAGATCTTAATTTTTAACTTTATCAAACATGCCCTAAATCCATTCATTTGAATTAATAGCATATTTTTCATGAGTTGTGAATTATTTGGTGAAGGAAGTTCCATTAAGGGATCTGTCCCCGGCCATCTCCGGGACAAATATAGTCACAATCTTGTGTCGCTAGCGTGCTACTATTTAAGAGTAAATGGTTAGGCAGGTCCCTAATTGTTGCATTAATTGTATTATGTTATGTTACATGCAAAAGGAAAGAGAGAAAAAAGAAAAGGAAATAACAAGAGTAGGAAGATATTTTGCCTAATGAAGACGTGTGTTGCCCACAGAATATTTTCATGGAGATACGAAAGCAACTTATGATACATGAAGATGGAGATGGGCACGTGGGCACATTGTCACTCAATTACCCCCCCCGCCAAAAAAAATTTTTGACTTCTCATTTCTCTTCTCCCTCATGCTATCCATTTCCTCAATTTGATTATTAGTGAAACATGTCATTTTCCTTGCCTTTTTCGAGCACAGTTCTTTTCATCTTTGTAAGTTCCTCAGCTTGACAAAACTATTTGGTCTGATAATTGTTGAAATATTTAACATGAAATTTATATCAAATAAATTTAATAGTGTAGATAGATTAATATTTTAGATAAAAAGATAATTCAACATATTTATTGGCCCAATCTACATGGGTGTACACTGTATTGGTAATAAATTAATATGAGATGGATTGTACAATTTTATTACAAGTGGTATTAGAGCCCATAATTCAATGCTCTTAAGTATCAAATTGACATTCCATGATGGAGCATTCACAGGTTGCGTGCTACTCTTTCCACACAGTTGAGTAAATAGAGTTGAGTCTGGTAAAACACAAGGAGATCACCCACACGTTTGTCACTACGCGGTCAAGTATGATTTGAATTTAATAGAGGAAGTTAAAGATAGCTTTAGGAACTTACTCAGGGTGAATGGTTCACAAAGAGTAATGTTTTACTCTCACGTTTGCATTTTGCATGGTGGAATAGTATTAGAATTGAGCATGACTCTTGAAGGGACTAAAAAGAAGGTGTGCTCAATAGTGGTTACTTTAGTATGATACTTGTGACGCCCCCAAATCTGGGCCCACACAGCCCAAACTTGAGTCGTCAAAAGACTACAACAAAATTATTACAACAAAGCACAACGTACAACAATACAGTGTATAATAATACACAACTAAGTCTTCACTATTATTGCCACACTATTTTACAAAACGTGAAGACTATGATAACTATTTCTCGGACCCTCACTCCATTCCCCGGCTAGACCCTGTTATGTTTTCATCTCCTGTTGAAAAACAATGGAACAAAAGAAAGGGTGAGCTCAAATAGCCCAGTAAGAAATATCATGACTAAGATAATGACGAATAAATTATCATTAGCCTTCAACAGTTGAGTTCTTGATAGAATACAATAGACTACAAGGTTTATATCAAAAACTGTAGTTAAACTTTTAAACAATGTTCAGATCAATAATAGCAGCGGAATGAGCAATCTATTAGAAGAATAATGCAGACTATAATGTCCACTCGCTTCTCTTTTTCGTAAAAATATCATAAACTTTTATCATCTGAAATACCATTAGTCATGATAATATAAATTCACAGTTCCTGATCATAATCATGCACATCAACAGTTCATCTTTGCACTACGGGCCAAAGATATTCAATACAGCACCAACGGTCATGATTATACCAGATTCAGCCTTTGGTCATAATCATACCAAACAACAGTTCATCTTTGCACTACGGGCCAAAGAGAACATTCACCACGTGCCATAAAAGACACCGAACAGATGTATCGTCTTTAACCTATTATATCGCCTTTAACCTATCATCTGTTCAACAAATATATCACATCTGTGCCCCCGGCCACAGATATTCACAACAGCTTGATTTTTGGATGATTAGAATGATATAAATGATGAACAGAAGAAATAGGATAACAATAAGTATCGGAAATTTACTTTGTACAGATTCAAATAATGTCCAAATTGTCAACATGATGTGGAGTGAAATTTAAAAATGATATTCAAGATCCACAGTTCAGAATAACGGTTACAATTCAATAGAAAGGTTCACGTAAATAGGAAGGTTCAGTTGAAATAATGAAGTTCAACTATTATGGAACATATAATATTTTCAGGAATTATAGAAGCAATAGTTCCATAATAAATTTCGATTTAGGAGTATGAAAGAAAATAATATCCCTTACCGTAGCAGGTTTGATTAACAAAAGGTGAAGGAAATTAATACAAAGGGTTATTCACCAACAGGCGGCAATCCGCTCCGTAAGGTTATTCCCACAATTTAATAGAATTTGAGTACAAAGAGTTATTCACCAAACAGGCGGCAATCCGCTCCGTAAGGTTATTCTCAGAGATTAATAATGAATGAATACGAAAGGTTATTCACCAACAGGCGGCAATCCGCTCCGTAAGGTTATTCCCACAATTTAATACATGGAAATAAAAAGCACGTCTTATGAGTAAGGAAGAAACAATATTATTATCGAGAATCAAATAATGATAATCCCTTACCATAGTACGTTTAAATAATGGAAGATGAAAAAGATGGTATCTCTTACCTCAACACGTGACTGGATATTGATTTAAATGAGGTTGATTAACTTAAACAGTACACGTATACTTATAGATCTTCACAAATACTCAAGATGACTTAAGCACACTTAGAGAGAACTTTCACAAGAAGTATTTAGAGAGAGAAAGAAAGAACAAGTAAGGAAGTTTATGAAAAATCCTTAAGTTAAGGCTTCTATTTATAGCCAAAAATCTTATCATTCATTTAATCTAAACCATTCATTTAAAGATCATCTTTTAATCTACACCATTCATTTCAAATTTTATATTATCTTTAATCTACACCATTCATTTCATATTACCTAATAATCACCTAACTTTATATTATAAACAAATCAATTCAATTATTCAACAATATTTCACACTTTAATCTACACCATTCATTTCATATCACCTAATAATCACCTAACTTTATATTATAAACAAATCAATTCAATTATTCAACAATATTTCACACTTTAATCTACACCATTCATTTCATATCACCTAATAATCACCTAACTTTATATTATAAACAAATAACTTTATCAATTCAATTATTATGACTAATTGTTATAAATACAGTATAGTTAGCTCTTAGATATCAAGTCAATAAATTAATGAAATACAACTGTTTAAATAACATCATAATAGAGATAACAATAATGTAAAAGAAAGCATACGTTACTGTGTAATGACAATTATTGATTCAATAATGTGAATTACTGTGCATATGTTACTGTGACAATTATTAGGTTCAATAATTTTAAAAAACAGTGCAGCAACAATTATTGACTCAATGATATAAAATACAGTGTAATGACAATTATTAAATCAATAATGCAAAATACTGTGTAACAACAATTATTGAATTGATAATATAAAATATTATGCAGTGACAATTATCGATGAAATGATGCGTAACAGTTACGGTGTCAATTATCAGACCAATAATATGAGACACTATGCAATACCGTGTGTTACTGTAGAGTACCGTGTGCTACAGAAAATACCAAAAACTACCGTATGCTACTATTCTTTTATCACCGGTATTTTAACAGTTCAGTTGACTATTTTTATTTAAAAAGGTTATTTCTGTCGTTTTCTATATCCGACAAATATTCCGTTGTGGGGTCCACCAATAATTTGTTATTTCGGCGCCGTCGGGCCAAACGAATATTCCCCGACCAAACGAATATTCCCCGACAAAGCGAATATTGTCTGACAAAATAAAATTTGCACATAACATCCTTAACTTTTAACTTTATCGATTTAACCACTTACTGTTTCAAAAAAATATATATGAAGAAAAATTAAATTTTGTATTTCATAAAATTCGGGGTCTTACAATACTTGTGATGGATATTTAAGTGAAAGATGAAGATTGTTGGAATATTTCATATTAATCCTAAATTAGATAAATTTAATAGTGTAGATAGGTTAATCTTTTAGGTAATGAGGTAATCCAATATGTTTATTGCCTCAGTTTAAACATGTGTGCGGTGTATCGGTGATTAACTGATATATGTTAGAATTTAAGATGAAATAATAATACAATCGCACAAAATATTAGATAAAGAACAGAAAAGTAAAAACACGCAATATACTCAGGCTCATCAATTTGGCTAATCCTGCATGTCTTATGTATTCAATAGACGTCTTACACGCTCTATAATGATTCACACACTAAATAATTGCTTTCATAGTAACTAAAAAATCTTAGCTGCTATAATATGGGCTCAAGCCCAATACATTAGTAAACCAAAGATTTGACTGCTAATAAAACCCCAAGCTCAATTACACCTTTGTACTTGGCTTCTAGGGGGCGCTGCCCCTTTGCAACTCTTGCCAGCTCATCGACGAGCTGGGCAACCGCTCGCTCATCGGGGAGTGAGACCCCCGACCATCCTGTCGTAGTGGTCATTAGTCAAACTTACAGAAATATGAGTCAATCCCAATAATATAGAATAGATTATACGGTGAGAAAAAATAGTTTCGAACTATTTTTTTGACAAAAACACTTTTATATAAAATTTAAAATAATTTGATTTCATAATCATAAAAGTGATTTTGAATGTATATATTAATGACAAATTTAAACTATTTGTGTGGGATGAGATTTTTTTCTTTCAAACAATTGATTAATAATTATGTACCGTTTACTTTTGCCAATAGTACTTAGGTCAAAAATATAAATTTTTTATTTCCCCTAAAAGTGCTTTTGAAGCTAATTTTTTTATTTTTTGAAATGCTTTCAAAGAGTTATTAAACATTAAATATTTTTAATTTTAATTTAAAAATACTTTTAGCCCGCCCAAAACTTGGAAAGACAAAAATCTTTGCTGTACACCACAATGTAAAATATTCTACCACTATTAGTGTAAGCATGTTAAATACTCCCTCTCTCGAGAAAAGAGTTGCTATCATTTTTAATACATACTATAAAGAAAATTATACTCTCAACTCTCAAGAGGAGTAGTAAATTACTAGAAACAACCAAAGTTCGTGGACTGTCATTTTATCATTTTCGATGATCGATGAGTTAATTATGAATAAGTTTACGAATATAGTTTTAAAACATAAATTTAAATACAAATTTTTATTTTATTATTAAAAAATAGAGCGTGATATAAAAATTTATGTCAGATTTTATTTTTTAATAGTAAAATAAAAACTTATATTTAATATTTATATGTATAAATTTATCCGTTAATTATATTTACAATACAAAAATATTGTAAAAAATAGTTCTGAGTAATTTGAATAGTAGTTTGGTCAGAGAGTGTTCCAGATGATTTCCAGTCATACTGGTGCTTGCTGGAGCAGGGAAAAAGACAATTGTATATAAAACAAGAGGAAGGACAATAGGAATTGGAGTGTATATATGCAAGTATATAATAATAATAATAATAAATTGTAGATTATGAGTACCTAGGAAATCTGTCGATGACACTGCTACACTGATCATGAATAAACCAGTATATCTACATTCCACTAAGCAAGTGTCTAGTAAATCCCTTGGATCCTAGGTATAAGATGCACCATTATCCAATTGGATCCAAGTTTCATATTATTTAAATGGACAATGTTTAGAAGTAAGTTGCATTAGACTTGGTGGGATATAATTTATTGTACTCCGGATCAGTTGTGGGTCTGGAGTATTGGAGGAGTTATTTTTTACGCATTATGATAAGTTTAATGTTTGAAGAGACTCATTCAAGTGTTTCTTTTGGGACGATTTGATAAATTAGGAGGATTAAGATTTATATTGATTTAAAATTTTAAATTAAATTATGATTTCGAATTTTATGAGTGGTAAAAATTAATCGGTCAACATCATATTATTAACTGGATTCTAATCAAGAAAACTCTAATCCTAATTGGCCACGAATGCTTACAACATGTTGATAGAAAAATATAAATACAGTCATAAGTAAAGACTCAGGATACACATATACAATTTATTTACATCAAATATTAATTTATTTCAGCAGTTTATATTTTTTGACCTGTATTTATTTTCACACCGAAATATTTTCGAACAACTCAAGTAGTCTTTAGTTTTGAGAATTGTTAACCATTGTTTCTAGTGTAGGTTGCTCGTTGCTTGATAATTATAACAACGGACAAAATCATGTGACAACAAGAATATAAAACAAGAGAGTTATATTTATATAATATTTATATTATCAAGGTCATTTAAAATGCGATTTTTTTTTGTATAAAATATAATTTATTTCTATAGACCGTATAAGATATCATGTGCCCTTCATGCAGTAGACCTTTTGCTTTGATATATTTAAGATATTCTTCTTCTTTCGTCAATGAAATAAAGAGAAGAAAACACGACATGCTTGACTCTTGAAGAATGGTGATATCAAGTAATCTCTTGTGGTTATTACTTAATCAATAATAACAAATGGTAAAAAAAACACGTAATACGATTTTATCATTTTACCATTACGTGAGTACATTCTAATATAGGTGATAACATTTCTACCATATTTACTTTTATAACCATTGGGATGAATTTGAATTTTAACAAAATTTTGGTCAGGAATGTCTTTTCAGGCACCCAAAGAAGGCGCGAAAATGAGAGGGCAACCGACTATTTATACAGAGAGTGAAGGAGAGAGACCCCAATTTTTGGCTTCAATAGTTTGTTCTGAATAATAATTTTTTTAAAAGGAGTATTATTAAAATTTGAGATTTTTATGAATAAAATTTAATATTTTAATTAAAAAAATTGTATTATTTTTTTTATTAATGTGAGCTAAATTTTGTGAAACTATCGTTTTAACGAGTTAAAATATTACTTTTTATACTCTTTCTATTTCAGGATAAAAATTCTTATTACTATTTTAAGTAGTCACAAATTAAATGTCTACTTACCTTAAATAATTTATTTTTTATAATAATTTACATATAATTTATTCACAAATTAAGTATTTAATTAGGAGGATCAATCTCTTATCGAGGAGAGATTTTGGCCGGCACTCTCTCCCTCGTTCTTGTGCAGCGCGCCCTCTCCCACCTAAACCTCTCTGTCTCTATAAAAATCTACTTCCTTTATATATATACCCCACAATCTTCCATTCTTTACACTCCTACCCTCTCTCTAGATTTTCTACTTCAGAAACAGACCTCTACGTTGAGAAGGAGTAGAGAGAGAAAGAGCTGATCTCTACAATACAATGTCAGTCTGCCACGATGATGATCCTCGTATCCATGGCATCAAATCGAAAATCCGCGTGGTTCCTAATTTCCCCAAACCAGGTTTATTGAATTTAATTCGTAATTTTATGTTCATTTCTTGAGGGTAGTAGCAACTCATGAGTGTTATTCGGACTAATTATGGGCTGAATTATACAGGGATTATGTTTCAAGACGTAACTACGCTATTGCTGGATCCAAAAGCCTTCAAAGACACCGTCGATTTGTTCGTTGAGAGATACAAAGGCAAAAACATTTCGGTAGTTGCTGGTATATACACAAATTACAAACCTCATCAATTTTATATTTTTTTTCGTGAAATGGATTATATTGTAAAAATGGGTCTTGCCTGTTTTAGGTAGGATGCACCGATAACTCATTTATCACGATTGATTTCATTGTTCTCTAGGACCGGTATCAAATTCTTAACACGCTGGTCTAATGGTGTCACTGATCGTGCAGTATTTTCTTATTATTGGTTACATACTTTTATTATGTGTATTTGCAATATTGGTGTTGCAACTTCTTAACTTCAGGAAAATTTCACGGTTTCTCTAATTTTTTAAACCATTGAAGTGGACCCAACATCCTTGTTGTTTGTTCTGGTGGCTGGTTGGCTTCACCCTGCCACTCATTGCCTTGGATCCAAATTTGCATATAGTTTTGAGTAACTTTTTGTATGCTTTTATGGAAGAGACTGTGGACATATAGTGATTTTGGGTGCGACTATGGTGGGTTTTAGTGGAATATGTCATTGATTGCTTCTTCTTTTTTTCCCGGAGGATTATGAGCGGCTTAGGGGGTGTTTGATAAAAACTGAATGAAATAGTTTTGAATGTTTAAATAATCTGAATAAAGAAGATTTTTGGATACTAAATGAAAAAAATTGTTTGATAAGTGACATTTCTGAAACATCTGAATAACATATTTTTATTATTTTATTCCTATGAAAAAATTTAAAATTGTTGTAAATTTATTTAATATTACTTAATATAATATTTAATATATTTTTTACTTTTTTTTACTTCATTCAGTCGTGACTTAACCATTCAGCCAAAAAATTAGATTTAGCCATTCAACTAAATTTTTTGACCGATTCAGCTATTCAACCTAAACAAATGCACTAAATGGCTCTGAATGGCTGACTGATTCAGCCATTCAACTCCAATCAAACAGCCCCTAGAGTAGTTTTGCTCGGATCCAATTTTGGGCTGATAATGGTAATGGATGCCCACCTTAGGTGGACCCATCTGCATGATGATGGGTTTTTTATTGTCCCTATTTTTTATGGTTCCATTAGATTTTGGGTTTCAGCTCCTTGATTCTTTCTCTTTCCATGTAATGTATTTTCCCGGGATTTATGATGAAATCTGAGTGCCATTTGAATTTTCTGATATCAATTATTGCCGGAAAGATTTTACGCCAGATGTGGAGTCCACTATTAATTAGTGGGTTTCTTTGTCCTTATTACTGTGACTGTTTTCGTTGAATTTTCTTGAAACTTCTGTGAACTCTTGTAACAAAGCAAGTGAATGAAGTGCTTTTGCACATATCCCCTGTCCTTCTTGCAGCAATGATATGTTAAAACTACTTCAAGTTTGATCCAATACCTGGGTGCGAAAATGGAGGAAGACCGGAGTGCATATATGTATTTCATTTTGTATTCAAGCAATTTTATCATAAAATAAATGAAGTGGATTTCATGATGCTTTCTATCACGGCTGTACTATTAGTATATGGTGATAGAATCATCTACCTACTATTGAAGGGGGATTAGTATTATTTTATAAACTTCTTAGTAAGGGGTCTTGGGCCTCTTCACAATATACAGTTCAGAAATGAATGACTTGCATGCAGATTTATGGTTCTTATTTTGGTATCTTGCGTCTCTAGTGTAATATGTCTATTTGAGTGCTTGTGTGGTCATTTTCGTCTTATTTTGTTATGGTACTTTGAAATCTAATAAAAGTCTTCGGCGACGAACAATAATTTCATGTGGTAAAAGATAGGACGACTTTTCATAGAATACATCCATTAGCAGGTTTTAATATTCAACACTAGTCATAAGCATGTGCCTATTTATATTCTGGCTCAGAAGTACTTTCTTAGTCCCAAAATTGGATATACATTTTTTTTTCTTTGTTACAAAATTAGAGATACATTTTTAATTTTTAAACTATAAAGTGACATGATTTTTGTAAATACCATTACTTTTATTCCTAGTAAATTTACCACCACTACATTTTTAACAAATGTTAGGGATAAGTTTGGAAAAAAAAGATTTCCATAAAAGCTGTCGTTTTACAAATAAATCTCTAATTTTGGATCGGAGGGAGTATTACACAAAATTATGCAGACTATTTACCATGGAAGATGGGACATATGAAAGGCATGGTCTTTGAACTTAGATGTTTGGCAGGGTTTGGTGCTGTTAGGCTGTTCCTTACCTGCCTCTTACCTATATTTGTACTCTTAGAGTGAAAATGCAACGTGCTATCCTTCAAATCCATGATGGCGACGTTGTGTAGAGTTACTTGTTTCATTTTGTCTCAAACAATTTTATTGATTATTTGTCTTTTCAAATTAGCGTTTATACTCTTTCTTTGAATTTCTTTATAACATGCCCATGGTCCACTTATTCCCGATCTAAATAAATGATGCCTTTAGTGTGTGTGTGTGTGAGAGAGAGAGAGAGAGAGAGCGAGATAGAGACAGTAAGTACATTTGCGAACTTGTACATTTACTAGTTTCCTTCAATATAAGGGATCTAGTTGGAATAGCATGCTCTCTATCAAAATGCACTAATTCAAAACAGAATGGTTACTTGTTGAACTAGATTTGAGTTACATTTTACGCTAATCTGTGGATGTTTTTATTTGCTAGGAATTGAAGCTCGTGGCTTCATATTTGGTCCTCCCATCGCATTGGCGATAGGGGCAAAGTTTGTTCCCTTGAGAAAACCAAGAAAGTTGCCTGGTATATCTCATCACCTTGTAGCAATTTTTTCCCCCTACTGCTATTATGGTGTGATTAAGGTTAATATCCATATATATGATTTATTCAACATTTCAAATGTTATCTAAGGCATGCCTTAGCTAAGCTTGGCTAAGGCTACTTGACAAAACGACGTAGTTTCACCTTTTAGGGTTAAGTTTTTCATTTTAGGGTTTTATTAGAAAAAATCTTTAATTATAAATTTTATACAAAATTATGTCGTTTTATTAAGTAACCTTAAATTACCTTTCCTATTTATGTGTGTGTGTGTCTGAAGTTCATTTATCGCTGGACATTCTCTCTTTTTTGGAAACCTTATTGAATGCCTTTGTTTGAATGTTATTATTTTTGGCAACTCATTTGAAATGTTGAATAATTCATATAGTTCTGTTAGTGATTTTATTATATACACATTGTATTATAATTACAGGTGAAGTTATATCAGAAGAATACATCTTGGAATATGGAAGAGATCGTCTTGAGATGCACATTGGAGCTGTTGAACCTGATGAAAGAGCTTTGGTGGTTGATGATTTAATTGCGACTGGTGGTACCCTTTGTGCTGCTTTGAATTTACTGGGTACTACTTCAATTTTTTTTTTTAATTGAGTGTTGTGTTTAAAGATCACATCGTCAATTCTATGAAATTCCTAGGCCATTTACCGAGGGCAACACTTTGAATCCTTATCCAACTTAAGGTTAAAAAGTTTATCTCATGGTTGAGCTTGATTTCTTGTTCACTTGCTTTATGTGGCGGCAGCATATTTGTGAAATTTTGCACTATGATAAGATCTAATGAGGACTTGGGCTATAAGTTTTTTCTTTACTTAAACCGTCTATGCTTTGCAAGTCAAAGATTTGAAGGTTTCACCATCTCCTTTTTTAGGAATTAGTAGTACTACACAATGTAAATGTGATAAAACAGTAAACTAGCTTATTATTATCAAAGCTTATCTGTACCTCGCACATGATTTGGATTTCAGAGTTGCATGGTTATGCTATTCCTTTGGCTGCATTCAGTTATTCTCTAAATAATCAAATGGTATCTGCAACAACTAACAATATGTGGTGCACAATGTACATTAAAATCTCAAAGTTTTTTAAGAATAATTTATATTATCCGGGTACATTGTTATCCATAAGTCTTCAATTCTATTCTTTTATATTGAATTTCCTGGTAATGACTCATTTCCAAAAGTCTAGAACTGTTTAGAGATGGGGCTTTGTCATATGTTAATATTTAGTACGTATTAGGAAACCATTACACTTTGCTTGCTTTTCCTCGTAATGACAAATGGGGAAAGTGGATCATTTTAAAGATTTTTGTTGCTAATGTCTCTTTATCATATTACATTAGTGCTTGATGCAGTCTTCACATCCTCTTATATAATTGAAACTTTTTTCAAGCCTTCCAGGGTACTTTGATCTCCTGCTTTAAAGCTTTTGACTCATCATACAATTTATATTAGTTATGATCCCTTAAATTATAATTCTGATATTATGATTGGAAGCTCATGTTTATTATTTTGTATGGCATACAATTTATTGTTCAAAGTAGAGACTTGATACAATATATGATTTCTAACTTTTTGTTTGCAGAACGTGCTGGTGCTGAAGTTGTTGAATGTGCATGTGTGATTGAATTACCTGATTTAAAGGTGAGTGCTCTCTCCTAAGATTCTTGTGAGTTGAGTTTGTTTTTAACAACCTTTCAATTTATTCTTGTATTTGTAGTTTTCCTGGTTTCCACTAGCAAGAGCCTGCTTATTTGCCAATGTGTTATGTAAGATCCTTATTCATCATTCCTGTAACAAAAAGTATTTCGGTACTATAGGTGTTTCAGTTGTTGAAAAAGAAGTTACTGTTAGGCTATTATCCTTCTGTCACATATGGTTCCATTTCTTTGTCTGTCCCTTAACATGTTTCCTTTGTCTTAGAGCACATGTTAATTGGATTGGGATCCTTTCTGGAGAAAAATTTCAAACTTAAGCTAAAATTTCAAACCAAGGAAGCAAGTAAACTGGGATGGGGGGAGTATGAGTTGTGAGAGGGCTAGTACCTGATCCCTCTGGTCCTGTTGCACGCCTCTTGTGGAGTTCTAAAGCTAATGACCTGATGCATGATAGGTCTGCGTTTTGTGATATACAGGGACAAGATCTTTATTAAGTCATGAACTCATGATACAACACTATCCAACCATATCGTCAGTCTTGGGTACTACATGCTCATTCTGGTTTACTTGAGAGTTTCAGAACTTTGAAACTGTTGTCTGTATAGTTACTACATTTCACGGAGGCTAAGGGTTGATTCATCAGCTTCAAGAGAATGCCACCACCCAACATTTTATAAGATATCCCATTTTCATTGGCATGTTGGTCAAGAGGGGCTAAGAGAGAGCCGTATAGGCCCAGCGGATAAGGTGGGATTGGGGATTGAAAGAAAACTATCTAGAGATACAACTACTCAACCGATTATGAGAATCTTTATCCATCTTTGCCAGTGAAAAGCTATGTTCTTTACCTTCATACCCTTATTAATTTTAAATTGTCTAGTAGAGAATCTTGATGGTAGAAGTAGTTTATGATCGATGTTTTGGAAATTTGTAGGTAGATTTGGTTGAGCATTCAAACATATAAAATTCATATCTTGATTAATTTTTTCTAGAACTGATTATAGTGTTCAAGAAAAAACTCAATATTAGGTGACAAGGTGTCAAATTTTATCATCTATCCGCATACCATTCTTGTCCATTGGCTAGAGAAACCGAGGTAGCCTTCTATTACATATAACTTCAATTGACTATTAAATAGTGGGGTCCTAGTGAGTGTAAGCCTTGGGGAGATAATACAAGTTAATCTTATGGAGAGGGATTAGTAGAGCAGAATGATGTTTGTGGGAGTGCTAGCTAGCAACAATGTGGGAACCATAAAATAACGATTACTCAATTAGGATAACTGGGATTAGAACTTTCTGAACCAATGTGGTTGTTCCTTCTGAATGGAATCTCGTACTGCTTGTACAGAATTGCAGCTATCTACATACAGAGGTTTGTTTAGAACGCGACACTTGCTGACCACATGATGAGCAGACTACTCTTGAATATTGCGCTGTTGTTTTGATCAAATAGTGCCAACATGAATGGGGTCGATGTTCCCACCTGACTCGTGTTTTGAGTAAGGATGTTAAGAAATATCTTACATGTCCCTCATTTAATTGTACCGATCAGGCCTGAATCCCTGCCGAGTTGAAATTATTTGTCCAGCGGAAATAGAGGTTGTGACGAGTGAGCTCAACTGGATCAATGTCTCTGGCCCTCTTTACTTTCCCAAATGATTTTTGGCCAATGGCTGGAGGAGCCTAAATCACCAATCCAAGAACTTTTTTTTTTTACCTTTTATAATGTTTCTATATGTAGTTGTGTTTTGTTTTGTTTTGTTTTGTTTCATCTTTTTTTATTTTATGATATTCTTTTCTTATTATTATCTGTTTATCTTTTTCAGTTTTCTCCTTTCTTTGCTACTTCTACTCTTACATATTAGATTCTTTTTCGGCCTATCCAACAAGTTTCGGATAAAAGGCAATGAGTTGAGAATATGTGTGAAATTTAATTAGTAATCCTTCCCCCTCCGCCCCCCCCCCCCCCCCCCCCCCCCCCTCCAAATACGAAAGTCATCTTTGGTTAGCGTAATTGTTTCATCTTGGACAGAGTAAAGAAGAATTCATCGACTAATTTTGTCTAATTTTTTCATTAATTACTTTTTACTTGGGGATGTTGCAGGGGCGAGACCGACTTAAGGGGAGGCCATTATATGTTCTTGTGGAGTCTCACTAATACTGGCAAATGGTGATACGATTTATGTTACCATGCTGCAGCATGACATTCTGGAATCTGTACATTAGAGGGCTACCATCGGCCATTATCTCGTCTGAACAACTCTCATTTATTCCCTCTATTTTCTGAGTAGTGAATTTTGCAAAAAGAACGAGTCTTGAGACCATTGATTCTCCTTATTAGTGTAGTAAAACCCTTAAATTTATGCAAAACAGATTATCAAAAAGCCCTTCAACCTCTTTCAGGGTTCTTGTAGATTCACCCTATGCATGGTGGATTTCATTGTTGTTATCAATCCTGTTCTTTTGGTTGATGGAAACTGGTTGCATCTAAACTAATTATAGATGCGTGTTTGGCTATATATGGTAGGCTGGTGTATCTTCTAGGTGCCATGCATTTCTAAACTTGGTGCTTGTAGACTTGTAGTTGTAGTCTATTACATTATGACTGATCCTAATCCTTTCTATTTAAAACAGTTAGAAATCAGGACATAAAATCCAGGAAATAATAATACTCCGATGCACTTTCCACGACATGTGAATGACATTATTAGCAAGAATTTTGGCAATTAGTGGACAAGACAAACTTTCGGTATGATATTTTAATTTGTTCATCGTCGCATTTTTGAGTCTATTCCCCATTAAAGTGGCACACACTTTTTAGCATGGTAAATATTCAGTTGCCCTTTCGTCCTCTTGCTGGCCCTTCCCCAAATTCGGATTATGTTATAGTAGTATGGGTGGTTAAAAAAAAATTACCACCTCCTTCCAATTCTCTCTCCTAAAAAGTATAATTATGATTTTTGTTCACTTTTTATTTAAGAAAAAAATTATTTTATTTTTTAACAAAAAGTGACCATACTATTGAGAGAGAATCGAGGAGGAGCTTGTAATTTAAATTTTGAACTTATTTATGTATATTAATTATTTATTTTTAAATTATTTTTTTGATGTGAAATTTTAACTCATTTCAACAATCTATTGAACTCGTAGGAGTGTTCCTAAAGTTTAAATCTGGAATAATCTGGAATACGTGTGTGTGCCCGCCCCCCCCCCCCCCCCCCCGTACATGGTGTATGGTCGTCCAGTTCCAACCAGATTGAACTTGGGAACGAATGGCCCATGAAGATCATTCTTTTCGTTGGTGAAGGAAACTTAGGATACACAACAATAAATTAGGATATTATTTATTTATTTATTTATTATTATTATTATTATTATTACTTTAAAAAGAGTTTATAGATTATTTTTTCAGTTATGTTAAGAAGTCGATGGAACGTCATATTCAACAAACTAAATTTGGTACCCAAAATTTGTTTCTAATGTTGACATTATTATTATTATTATTATCCCAACAAATGGATGAGTATTAAGTGTATGTTAATCATTTTCAATTATATCTACCATGTTAAATTCATTCAAATCAAAATTATTTACAAACATTTAAGAAAAGCATCTATTAATTTTGTATTAAAGAAACCGTTGTTATTCAAATAAAATATTCAATGATTGGAGTTTCATTCATATAAAGCCGCCAACCGTTTAGGAATAATAATACTAATAATAATAATACAAATTACGTGCAGCTGAACAAAATTAATTAAAGTGGAATTTTGATTATATATCACATTTATCAACCCAATTTCCTATCATTACAACCAAAAATATTAATAGAAAATTAAACAAGGTGAGCAGAAAGAAAATTGGTTGGGGTTGCTTCCAGTTTCAATTTTTACAGTTTATAGATTATGAGAAAGCAAGGCAAGACCGCGCGTGAATCAAACACTAGCAACTCGCTATTCTCCCCACTCACCGATTCACGACCAACTCGCCCTTCCAACACCGACTCATAAGCCGCCTGTTTACCAACCCGACCTGCTATCACCCGACACACCATCATGGCCCTCCGCCCCTTCCCGCCGCCTGCATTTTCGTGGGCCCCGCTACTCCCGGAAAACGTGCATATAGCTGCCCCTTTGCAGCAGTGAAGCGACCACGCGCCGCCGCTAGGGTCGTAGGACCCCCCGCTTGTGGGGCCTAGGCAATGGAACCGCATTACCTCATTGCCATCCGCAACACACCGCGCGTGGTCATCACACCCATCGCCTGAATCAGCCGCCCTGGACTTCACTGTCTCTCTGTATTCCTCGAACCGGGTCACCGTCCTGGGCAAATTCTGAACCTTGAACACCATCTCAATCCGACCCGAGAATGCATTCGGGGTCCAGCTCGTGTGGAAGATTATCTCCACGACGTTACGAGAAGGGTGCCCCTCCGGTAGCTCAGCCAATGCCGGAAAGAATGGGTCCGGTGCACGTGAATGGCGCGTGGTACCACTTGGTCGTGCTCGAGATAAGGGTTGATTATTTCCGGATTCCGATTTTCTCGAAACGGGCTGTTTAGTCTTTGCTGTCGTTTTGGCCACTGCCGGCGGCGGTGGAGATTTTTTGGGCGTTTTGGGTTTGTGTTTTCTGGTCTCAACAACGTCGTTGAGACTCTGAAAGCTCTTTCTGCAGCTAGAAGAGGGAGAAATGAGGTGGTGGTAATGGTGTTTAGAGGTAACGACGTCGTCTAATGCCCTTGATTTGCACTGTAACGACTTAACCCAGGCAGTTGCCATACCAGACGATGTTGAAAAAACCTTCACTTTCTCTCTCTAAAAATGGTACATTTTATTGTTTCTCTCTCTCTCTAGATTTAAGACTATATATTGTACAGTATATATTTGTATATATATATGTGTGTGTCTTTGTATGGCGGTGTGGTTTTTATTGTATTGAGCTGGCTGGAGAGAATGAATGGAAGTGACATGGGGGATTTGAGTCGAAAGAAGATGTGGGTGGAATTTAGATTACTAAACTACCCTTATGAAGATTTTATAATTACTCATGTGGGATTAGGGGTCAACAAGTAATTAAAATTAAAAAATAATTCGAATCGAGTTAAATAAAAAATAAAATAAATTAAAAATTAAAAATCTAATAAATTGATAATTATTAACTGAACAAAAATTAAGTTTAATCGGTCAGATTCGATTTGCACTCACAAAAGAGTCAAAATCGATTGAATTGACCGAATATATAAAGTTTTAAATATATTTATATATTTATAATATTTATAAATATAATTATATGTATAAAATAATTGTATTTGTATATAATAATATTCAAAATTTTAATATATGATATAATAATTTATTTATTATACTAGAAAATTTAAACTTAATACATGCTTATTATTCATTTATGTTTAATCTTCTTTTGAGTTCTTTATTAGTATTTTGATCTTAAATTATTTAAAAAAAAAAATTAAAGTCTTATTTCTAATAATTATAAAAATTTGTCAAAATTTGATTAATAGAACTATCTAATATAGTATATTGTGTATGGTTATTTAATGATTGATGATTTAATTTTATATTTAATTATTCATTTATTTTTTGTTTAAATTATCTAAACTGAGAAATTTAATCGATAATTAAATATATTGATAGCCGTTTATAAAATAAAATTTTGAATTTTGAATTTTTTATAATCATTTTAAATAATTTAGTTATTTTTTAAAAATATATATAAAATTGACAAAACCGATACGATCGTTGTACACCCATACGTGGGGTGGGATCCGTATATATGTCTTGTTAATGTGGCAGTATTAGAAGAAGAGACCAGAGAACAACAAAATTGTGATTCGGGAGAAAACAAATTCCATTAATTAGAGAAAATAAAAGCGTCATAGAGGTGCAAAAAAAAAATCATTAATGGGGCCAGTCTATCAGCAGAGAGATGTTGGTACGATATGTCATGGCCTGCTTGTCAAGTACCATAAAACAAGATGAATTATAAATTCAGAAAAGAAATATTGAGATAAAAATATATGATTTTTTTGTGACTAAATATATTAATTAATTATTTATATTAATTTATAAATTATGTTACAGCGTGTCTACGTACAAAAATAATTAGACATATTTTAAGAATAAATTTTATAAGAAATATTTGTAAACTAGTATTTTTATACTATTGAATAAAAATTCATCAATTTTATAATTTGAGAAAAAATTAAGAATTTCTGGTTATGTTAAAATTATTAAATGAATTTTGTCGTGATAAATAATATTATATAATCTATTATAAGAATCAAAACTCTTTAAATTTTTTTAAAAATATAAAATTGTTTGATTTCTATTGAATGATGTAAAAATATTAATTGACAAACAGTCCGTATAAAACTGATAATGTATAAAATTCTATTTGCACAAACGTACGAACAATTGAATGTAAACATTATTATTAATTCATGTATTGAATGGTAAAACCAAGAGTCAGATTTAAAAATCACTATGACTTGTATTACTCATGATACTGAACATAATCAAACGATAGTCACGGAGTTAATTTTTTGACATTAAATTATCACACAGCCACAAATTAAATGAGATAGACTCGATCGAGTGTACTTCAGTTCTTCTTTTTTTAATAAAAAGCTTTAGGTACAATGTAAAGGTCTACTTCATTAACATACATGGAGGATATGCATTGCGCACGTTAATTTATAAACCCTAACTTGATTACAATTAACGAGCAAGACGTGAAGGAAATTATGATCTGTTAAGCTCCTCTTGCATGCGATCCAAGTCTTTATTTAATAACGTGTATTGCAATCATATGAAAACATACTAATCTATATATTTATACATATTTTTATCAGCTAAGCTTAAAATAAATTAATTATATTTAGATAGTAACAAAAAATATCATTACTTTTATCGACGATGGAAATCCTTTAGCAAATAAAGTTGGAGGTTCGGTCTTAACTTCGAAGTAGCTCTTATATTTGTTATATGCGTTTGTTGTTCCTTACAAGGAAGTTAACTAATGCAAGATTGAATTGTTTCAACTATATTTAATTTGATATAGTTAAGTCTAATATATATAAATAGACGGTGGGTTGAGATATATTAGGTTAAAAGATGAATGATTAGAATTGTGTAGAATGGAGTCTATATAAGGCAAATTTGTACTGAAAATTAATAATCGAAAATATCATAAAAAAAATTCCAATCTTTGCTCCCCTAATTTTCTCTTTTCAGATTTTTTCGATTGTTCTTTTTCGAATAAGTACAAGAACATAACATTCAAACACTATATTTATCTTAAATATTAAAAAATAGGGTATAATATTAAAATTTGTGTAATACTCCACTTTTTAATAATTAAAACAGATATAATATTTAATTTTATATTTAAATATTATGTATGTAGACTTGTACTTCCTTTTCGGTACAAGTTTAAACTCATATAAGCTCCATTCGCACAATTCAAGCCTTATATTCATCTTATAGTCTAATCTCAATCTTCCGTTTATTTATATATATTAGGCTATATTCATTGCATAATATTATAGAAGACCGTCCTTCTGGTCCAGTATCAAGTTTCAACCATTTCTGAACGAATTTAATTCATCTATACATGTATAACTGTGCATAAATGAAAAAATTATTTTATAATTCTATAGTATAATCACGTGATGTCTAGAATCACTAAATAATTTCTTGTGCATAAACGATTTGTTTGGGAAATAACTGCCAATTAATACGGGGGATGGTCCATTTAGTCCATATATACGGACATCACCCTCGTAAGAACTAATATATTTATAGTAGTAGTATATGTTTAGGTTGTCTGAAGGGTTGAGCATAAAGCGATAAAATTGAATACTTGAATTGAATCGTATTTTTTAATTAAATTAATTTTGTTATTTGAATATATTTAATTATAATTATTTTATAACTCGGTATTTGGTTTTAATTTTTGCGTATGAAAATTAGATTATTTAGATAATTGATTAACAGAATTAAAAAAAAAATTAAATATTTTTTTAAATAATAAAATTATATAAAATTCGATATTTGATTATAATCGAATAAATAATTCAGTTTGATTATAACTGAATACTCACCGGTAATTGTCTATAGCTCCAAAAATTGGAGAAAAATATCACTGCCATACAGAAAGAAAATGGAAGAGCAAATTCAATATTTCGAGTAGGACCACTAATTTGGTATCGATGGTTATAATTGATACTCTCTGTTATGCACTAAATCTGTTCGAGAATAATAACGCAACTAAAATAATAATAAAGAGAAAATAAAAAATAATAATTACACATACAAGACATAAAATTTGTGTGATTCACCTTATGACCCTCCACTCTAAGAATAGTTGAGTTACATTGAATAACTTTACAATCACCTTTGAATTAAAGTTTCTATCAAACTTCACTAATTAATAACATAATCTTGCCTGCAAATTGAGTCCCAGTTCTCACTATGAGTTTGTTTGGCTACCAGTGTTTGTAACATTTATGATGGTAGCATTTGCAGCGTTCGGACCTCCAAACACACCATACCGATTTTAGTGTGTTGCGTTTGAGGTTTAAAATTCCGCGTTTGTGAGCAGGGACGGAACTAATATGAACTTTTTTTGTTTAAATATTTTTTTCTTTTTAGTTTAGAGATAAAAATATAATTCAGCAAATTTAAAAGGGTAGAGTTACAGAAAGAGTAAAGGTAACAAGAAAACTATAATTTCCATGTATATGACATCTCAATCCAAATAAATCCTTGTCCAAAATAGTTGATTCAATTTGTAAAGTTTTAACTCTTAAAATTTGAAGATGGGTTTTTTTGGGACTTGATGATAAATTTAAAAATTAAATTATAGATACGAAAAATAGTCCTAAATTTTGTAAATTGAAATGAATTTGCGGACTTTTTTGCAAAAGTTGGTTAGCAAAAATAAGACTGATTTTTATTCTTGTGTTTATTTGTTTTATTCTTGTGTTTATTTGTCGATTGCAACCATTTCTTTGAAAAGAATTTTTCAACGATGCATATTGTTATAAAAGTATACTTTATAACCAAACGAATGATAAATATATGATTCTTTAATTACTTAGATAAAAAATAATGTATTTAGAATAATTAATACTAGCACCATCATGAAACATCTCCGAATTATAAGTTTTTAACAAAAAAAAGTGACATTATAATTTGTAGACAATATTATATTTAATATTTGAACACTTTGTAATTTGAGAGTTTATCATATTTAACTTTTATTTAATTTATAATTTTTTTTTTACTAAAATCTGCCTCCTACTTTCTATAAATCTTGATTCCGCCCCTGTTTGTGAGTTAAATAAAATGCGTTTAAAATAAGTTGTTATTAGACAAATAAGATTTTCAAATGAGTTTGAACTTTCAAATGTTCCAAACACATCAAACGACGCTGTAAACGCCGAGTAACCAAACATACACTATGTATTGTAAAAAAATTCTATCAAATAACAATTTCGACATATATCATGCAATATCCCACATCAGTTAATGTAAGATATTTGGATGTGTATATAAGAACTTAAATTGCTATGAATAATACTTTCAGTTATGACCTTTTGGGTGGATCTGTGATGGGCTAAGATGACCCAAAAAGATATTATTGAGACAACACATTGGATCACTCACAGCAAAAAAGTTGATATATCATTTTCTCTCCAAATTTATAAATTCGAACAATATATTTTAGTTTCATATTTCTTAATTAATTATAATAAATGTTTAATTTTAGAACAGTGACATAATAACCCAGTAGTAATGTTACAGTTAAAGACATTCTGCACTATCATAAATCGATAGTTACATGATAAGGGTAAAATCAAGTTTTTGACCGCATCATTACACAACCTAACATGCATTTAAGATTTTTACCATACACTACAAGATATATAATGTTCTTATGTGTAACATAACAATGGATATGCGCCATGAAATATTAATGTAAAGTGCATGTGTGTATATCAGCATCATTAACATTATCCTCAGCATAAATAGAACTCTTATCAACAAAAAAAATAAAATAGGCCAAGACTCTATTTTAGAAAACAAAAATTACAAATGAACCTTATTGTGGAATTAATCGGAGTACAACTAGATTTTTTTAGAGTATAAACAATTAGTTGTATTAATTCAGTTCTTGGTAAACCTAGTTCAAAGTTTTTTGTAATATGTGGGAAAAGGAGGGGTAGTCTTGCTAATTCTCAAGACTTCAATTGTTGCCCCATTTTGAATTAGGGAAAAAGCTATATATATACTTTATGATATAAACATACACATGAATGAAGGAAAGAGGTGGAATCTTTTATAGGAGTTTGAACTTTGAACGACTGATTTGAAGAATATATAGAAGAATAGAAACAGAATGGAAGCTGCAGGCCAAGAATACATCTAAAAAAGCTCTGAAATTTGAACTCCTACTACTAGTGCTACTACGTACTAGTAGAAATACTAGTAAAACGACAACACTACTTCTCTCTTCCAAAATCCAAATTAATGTTTTATATGGTGGAAATTCGATATTTATAATAAATTAAAGTTCGGTGTTTATTGGAATAATGACCTATAGAATATAGTTTCACTTGAAGGAGACAATAACATTGAGATAACCAAAGCCTATCAATGCTCTAAATCATTATTTTACTTTTGAATAACAGTCCCCAGATCAATGCATAATCCAACACCATACTAAATAATGTTCAAAACTAATCAAGAATATGCGAGATTGATATAGGATATGGGCACCCCTTATCTTTGAGCAAAAAGAGTTAAAAAACCGTGTAAAGTAATCTTTTTTGTATATAAAATTAAGTAAAGTTAGTGGAAGATGAAGAACTTACTAAAGTTTTGTATTTTTAAAAGGTCAAGTTCTATTCACATGTAAACTTTTGTAGGGGCTAATTGAACCAAAAATTATGGTTTGAAATTTGAATAAAATCACCTGTAATCATGAGAATTCAAATGTTATTAGTGCAAAGTTTATCATTGTAAGAACATCTACAATAGTCTCTTCAATCACTTTAAAATATTCAAATAGGTGAACTACATCAGAAAAAGTATATTTAACCTTAGTTATCAAATCTGCAACCTCATTATCTCTCTTCAGAACTGGTAAGTTGACCTTACTTCTTCAAAATATTTATTTTGTTTTAGGAGAATCAAAATCATATGAAAAAGGCTAAAAACATTTATTTTGCTTGATGATTTTGATGTACAACTCATTTTAAAATTTAATATCATTCTTTTTTATTTATTTTGTCTTAATTAAGTTGAAGAGACTGATGAAGTACCAAATATTAAAGTAGCAAATAATGCTCTTCAAATTATCACGTAGGTCAACAAACTTCAATTTGAAGAGTTTTTTTAGCTACTACTCTTGGAGATGCTCAAGAGTTATTGGCAAATTGGGGGTGGCAAAACTAGTCAATTTTGAGAAAGCTTTTTAATGTAAAAGCATTTACAAAGAAGTTGAAATTTGATGTCTTTGAAAGTGACTTTGTGTGTCTTTATATTTATCTTTGAACATTTTGAAATCAAATATTATGTTATTTGCACAGAAAGCTCGCTTTTCTTCGATTCATCAACTAATAGAAATCGTACATCTCAATGTTTTACTCCGCCATATATATATATATATATATAGGCATTGAGAACTCGAGTGAACTTTTTCAAGAGGCTTTAGATGGGGCAATCTAATGGATCATACTTTAAACGAAATCATGGAAAATGAATCATGAGAATTCAAAAATTGTTGCTATATATATTGTAAAGTTATTATCCCTTCTATAAGATAAATTTCATTTATAAACTTTAAAGATACATTTTTTAATGACATGATAATGAATTTGTGATGGTGAATAAATTCATTTTGTAAATGAGATTTTTCGGTAAAACGAATAGAATATAAGGAAATGTGAAGGTACCGGACTAAATGGAGTATTAATTAGATAATTGGAGAGAAATAAAGGGAAAAAAAGAGAGGGAAAAAATGGAAAAAACATGGGTGGGTATGGGGTTAGAAGATGGGAATTTGCCAGCCTTTGGCCTCACGCCTGCAGAATCTACTACTCCATATTGGACTAGCTAGTTCGTCCCGGGAATGGTGTTAAATGTAACTTCGGCGTGCTTCAGTTCGACCCCCCATATTCCTCTATCTTCCTCTTACTTTTTTACCTTTCCTTTTTGATTCTTGCCCTTGCTTTCATCTTCCTTATATATTTATTGCTCTTGCGTTTCCAAGTTTCACACCAATGGCCTCGACAATGATTTTAAGAGCCCCCATGACTTGGCCGAGGACGGGATTCAAAAGCAATTTGTGTTGCTCAGTGGCCTTGTTTTAGGGCTATTTGTTTATTTCTGAATCGGTGTGAATTTGACCAAATAAATTATTTATACCGGTTGTTTTATAATTTTTTAACTCTGAATGCGTTTGAATGTGTCTAAATGATTCATATAAAAAATTGTGGCTGAATCAGTAAAAAATAGTGTTAAATAATATGTTTACTTATATTTTTTAATTGACAATTAAAAATTACTTTCAATATCTATCTAATTGTTTTATTATTGCAAACAAATTTTGTCATGTACAAATTATTTTTGATTTTTCTTCAACAAATTGGTAACCAAATTAATGAATGTTGTTACACTTCTTTCTTTTTGATTTGATGAGCAGATAGAATGTTATTAATATTTTTAGTGTTTTATTCTTAAAATTATATTAGTTATAGTATACTTCATCAAAAATTATTCAAAAATTTATATTTTATTTTTCTTAGATAACATTATTTATTTATAATTATATAATTATTTTGTTCATAACACTTTAGAAGGTTAAAATACAATATATATCATTGGAGAAAATTTGTGATTCGTTTCGTTATTTCTTCAAAATTTGTCAAAATTTGTAAATAAATAAGTGATTAAGAGTCATATTATTTCGTTATTGTGGTATTCAATGAGGAGGGAAAAGGATATTACTTTAATAAATGCTTCCTCCAAGAAATGTCTTACAACTTTGATCTCTTGTTTTTTCTTCTTATTTTTGTCTTATTATTATTAATGGAAGAAATAGCAGTGGGGTTAAACGATAATTACAATTCATCGAAGAAATTGTCTCAAAAGATTCATGAAGAATCCACCAGTACTCCACACGCCTAAGACTAGTCTAACTAACCACTAATTAAACAACAACGTTTTCACTCATTTCAGAATGAGATCGATCATCGAATCAAAAATAATATTAAATAGATTAATTATTAGTTCAATTAAAGGTTGAACTGTTATTGAATCAGTGACGTTATAAATATATAAAAATATATATTATTAATAATTAATAAAATTTTAAAGCATCTAATTTTTTGTAAGCTAAAATATAATGAAATTACCTTATACTATTGCTAAAAAAAAATTTGTTAAAAAAAAAAAAAAAACTTCAATACCGGTTCAACATGGCCAACTAACCGATTTTATCGATTGAACCACCAATTGAACCTGTCCAAATCGGACCGAAAAGTGAACCGATTCCCAATTCACCTGGTCCGACAGGCCGATCCGGGGCCGAGTTTCAAAACATTGTTAAATAGAACCAAGATTTCCCGCTAAGTTTGATTTGGTATCCCATCTTTATCAAAACCGATAGCATTCCTTAAGGGTGACATCTGATTTAGTTGGCATCATCTTCACTTGTCACCAGTGGCGAAGCTATGAATTGTTGGCAGTGGGGTCAATTATTAGAGTATCAAATAATAAATCAAAGTTGATAATTATTGTAACAAAAAACGACTCAAATATATAACCCAAAAAATATAATATATGTTATTGTTGTAGCCTTCAGACTTATCTACAAAAAATAACTAGTAGAATATAATAATTACAATTGTCCTCTGCGCGTTTTCATTCGTTGAAATCGTTGCATAATACTTTCATTGTCAATGCAATCAAATACATCTTTCTCGATGTATGGAATTAAGTAATCATTCATCAGTTGATCTCTCATAGAATTGTGCAACATACTCTTAATTATTTTCATTGCAGAAAAAGCTCTTTCAACAGTAGCAGTCGCAACAGGTAAGATTAATGCCAACTTTAAAAATCGATATACCAAAGGAAATACAATATGTTTCTTAGTACCTACGAGCTTTCTTGCAAGACCGCTAATCCCTTGAACTTCCAAAAACTTTTGATTTGTCCGCATATTAGAAATGTAATTATCTAGTTAACTATCAAGTTTCATAAGATCCATTGGAGAAAAGTCATTCGAATAAAAGCTAGCAAGATGAATCAATTTATCCTTATCAAAACTAGCAAAACAATCACTAGGATTTAAGCATGCCGCTGATAAAAACAACTCAGTACTTGCTTACTAGCAACAGCTACAATAATTAATTGGAGTTGATGAGCAAAACAATAGACATAAAATGCAAAAGGATTCTCATTCATGATTAAAGTTTTGAGACCATTAAATTCACCTCGCATGTTACTGGCTCCATCGTACCCTTGACCACGTATTCTTGATAAACTTAGTCCATGAGAAAAATGTCTCAATTGCTTCTTTAAGCAATGAAGCAGTAGCACTAGTAACATGAACTATACCAGCAAAACGTTCAACAACACATCCCTTTATATCCACATAGCGTAAAGCTATGACCATCTGTTCTTGGATTGAAATATCACGAGACTCGTCAACTAATATTGCAAACACATCATCTCCAATATCACTAATGATAGCAATGGTAGTTTCTAACGCAGCACAATTTATAATATCTTTCTGAATATCACTTGACACCAATTTTATATTTTTTGGAGCATTTTACAACACAACATTGTTAATACTTTCATTGTGATCAGCAAGAAATTGTAAAAGCTGTAAGAAATTTTCTCTATTACTTGAATCCCCATCTTCATGATGACCACGAAAGGATAACCCTTGACGCAAAAGAAATCTTATGCAATCAAGTGATGCATTTAAGCGAATTCGATATCCAAGTCTCATTTGTTCAGATTGTTTAATAAAAACATTCTGAATGTTTTGCTTTGGTTTCATCAAATCTTGACATTTACTCCAAGCTTGGTTATGAGCACTGTTAGGCCCTCCAACATGAATATCAAATCTCCCTTTCTTATTCTAAGTTGTGAAGCTGTTAATAATGAAAGAATCACCACTCGCTTGTTTTCCGATGTCCGACCTAAATAGATAGCAACATAAACAAAATGTTGCATCAATAGCTTCGCTATACTCCAACCAATTTCCATATTCTTTAAACCAAGAAGGATTAAATCTACTTAAGTATCCCCCAATTTATGTTTGTGGGAAGTTTTGTTTGAGAGGCTGACAAGGTTTAGTGTATGTATACTCTTCTTACTTCATCTTGAATATTAGGATGATACTTTGATATTTTCTTTAGTAACTCGGGGTCGGCTTCGAGGTTTCCCAAATCTACTTTATCATCATCTTTTTTATGTTTTTTTATTAGAACATGATTCTTCAAATGCAAAAGCTTTTTTGAATACAAATTTGTCCATAGAGACTTGATTTCTTGGCTGTTCAAAGATACTTGACTTCTTGAGTGACAATACCGTGTACCTAATTCATGGATTCCACAATTATACACATAACATATATACACATTTTATCAGTTTTCTTAGCTTACATTAGATTCCTTAACTCATAGCCCCATTTAAAAAAAACAATCTCAAATATCAGAGTGACTTTCATTTTAAGTTGTCTAAATGATATTCTTTTTAACATAACATTGAAGTCATTCCTAATGATATGCAACCTATTGGTTTTCAAAGCTATTTAGCTACCATATTGAAGTTTTAACTTTACCCTTAGTTTGATTATACACAATAATTCTTTTTTCTAAAACCAAGACTTTGATTATTTTTTCCCAAATGCTTATAATGCTAAACCAATAAATAACCTGGAATTTCATTTGCAAAAATGGCTTACTTGCTTATCAATCTCAGTCATGAAAATTCAAAACATAAAACAACCATTTAGATGACAATTATTATAAGTTATTTCATGAAAAGGAGTTTCCATAGCAACATTAACATTATTCATATATTGGGTTTTTTTTAATGGATTCAACCTTTTTAATTCATTTTCATCAATACTTTGAAGTTTGAAACAAGTTTTAATAAAAACTATTCTCCTGAACATTTTATCAAACATAAACTGTGCACAGGTTATTCATCATTCATTATACTATCTATTAAACACATAGAGCTCATATTACAAACAAACTCCAGCCATACATGAAACATCCAACCTTATACCAACATGGATCCTACATGATCCCAAATCACAGATAACTCCCACAACCAAAGCCACTAATAATCATGAACAACCATAACTATAAAGTCTAACTTAAGGTTTTGAGTAGAAAATTAGTAAACCTTTCAAAGTCTTCCAGGAAATTGCTAGTCACCTTCCCACTGCCCCAAATTGGCTGTCGAAAATGGAACAGGAGAAACGATTGATAGCAGCAAAGTTGGAACGGATTCAGAGTTTTTTTAAAGATGATTCCTCTTCTTCAAGTAAGACATTGAATATTAAAATTTGAGTGAGGTCAAATATATAAACTAAACCCAAATACAAACTTAATACATTAAATACATAAAAAATAAAAAATAAAAAATAAAAATTCAGTGGGGTCAATTGACCCCACACCTTTACACCTAGCTTCGCCCCTGCTTGTCATAGAAGGAAAATTTATATTTTCACATGATCTCTTTAATATTAATAGTGAATAGGTATTACATTCTGCATATCATGTGAGAAACTCATATAAAAATATAATTTTTTTATGTGCAAATATCAGTTTCCAACTATAAACTCATAATTGATTTGTATGTTTAGTCTTTAAACTACAAAATGCACCAACATTCTCCTTTTTCTCTTAAACTTGAGTTTTTAATTAAATTTGTTTGAATAAAATTCACAAAAATCACTTGTAGTTTATCCAAATTCTTGACTCATCACTTGTGGTTTGAAACTATCGATTTATCACCAGTGGTTTCACCTTTATTCTCACAACAGCACTTATTAACAGTTTTCGACTAACATTGTTAGTTTTTGTGGTTAAACATTACTTTATCGTTTGTATTTATTTTTTCTATATAGATTTTTTTTTTCATTTTTTTCTTCTTCAACATGTCAAATCCAAATCCATTATAGGATTCAAATTAAAATTATTTAATGCATTATAGATTTAGAGGTTATTGACTAATGAATGGTATATTTTGATAAATTTGATAAACATTTGGTGTTATTATTGTCATTTAAACATAAATTATTACTATAAAATAGACTTGGCAAAATTGGCCCGTGAGCCGGCTAAGCAGGGCCCGCCAAAAAGCGGGCTTTGGACAGTCAAAATATAGCCCCGTGAAAGTTGGGCCTTTTTGGTTCGGCCCGCAGGCTAAATTTTTTTATTTTTATTTATTATTATTTGATATTGTTGACAAAAAAAATAAACCAAGTAAAAAATTATAAATAATATAAGAATAAATTCTAATATGTGATCTTGAATAATAATACAAAAAAAATATTATGAATATAATATATATATATAACATTTAGTTTTTCTTTTACTCTCTTATCTTTAATATTGATATTATATACATTTATCAATTAATTAATCACAAGATTTGTTATATTTTAATATATATGACTATAAAATGTCTATAACATTATTGATTATTTTATTTCATTTACATATAATATTAAATGATTATGTAGAAATTATGTGTCGTAATTGTAAATAATTAGAGTTAATATTTATTTTAAATTATATGTTATAGTTGTAAATATATTATTAAATAAATAAAAATAAAATCTAAAATACTAAAATGGCCTGTGCATCGGCCCGAGCAAGTCATGGGATTTATTTTTTCAGCCCGCAAAAAGTTGGGTCGTTTTGACTTGACCCGTCGATGGTTCAGCCTGTTTTGGCCAACCCGACCCGTTTGCCACCTCTACTATAGAAAAATAACGCTTTTGGACGAGTTGTTAAGGAATGGACCCCTAACACATGTAATGCCAACGTTAGTGTTATGCCCAAACCTTAGCAAGGTATCGAACCCCGTACATGTTGCTTGTACTCAACATTCATGGTTCCTAAGGGGTTGTTTGTTTATAGTTTAATGCATCTGAATAGCTGCATCGGTCAGTCATTTAGTGCATTTGTTTTGAATAAATTTTTTTTAAATGGTTTAATTGGTCAAATTTTTGGGCTGAATAACTAAGTATAATTTTCTTGGCTGAATAACTAAATAAAACAGTTGAATGAAGTATTTTATATTTAATAATTTTTTTTTTACAATATTAACTATTATATTAAGTAATATTAAATAAATTTACAACAACTTTAAATTTTTTTAGAGGGGTAAAATAATAAAAATCTGTTATTCAGATATTTCAGAAATGTCAATTATCAACCAACTTTTTCATTTAGTAGTTAGAATTCTGCTTCATTTAGCTCAATCAAATCGCTTAAACATTCAAAATTATTTTATTTAGTTTTATCAAACACCCCCTAAGGCTATGTTTATTTGCAAAAAAATATATTTAAGATTGAACTATTAATTTTAACTTAATATTACTTTATGCTATTTAATCTTTTAATAACAGATTATTAATCCCTTAATGTTAGATTATTAGTCACATAAATTCATTTAATAGTTTAAAATGAAGAAGTCTATTACTTCTATTTTTTTATGGGATTATATAATTTTATATAAATAATTTTAGGAATGATAAAAAATAATAATTCATAGGACTATTTAAAGAACTATTAATTCTTTTATTATAAAATAAAATAGTTCAAAATAATATTAAATTAATATAAATATTTTAATTTTAAATATAATTTTTATAAATAAACATACCCTAAATGTATGACGCGGCTCGGATAATAGTAATCCTGAACTTAACTTGTATAATCCAAGATAGAATGTCACATCTGAAATCTGATATATTGTTCCCAGCCAAACTCACTTGGTGTAGTTTTATACATGGGGTGTACACGTAATTGCCTAGTACTACACATGGCATATATGTAGTTTCATGCATGGTGCTTAAGCCTAGCATGATCCCACTTAGGATGTTCAATTGATTTTTATCTGTCTAAATTAGACGGGTACTAAAATTAGTTAAATTGAATAACTAATTGAATAAAAATTGAATCCGGTATCGATTCTATGATAAAAATTGAATAAAAATTAATATAATAATATTTATTTTTTTATAATAATAATAATTATTATATTATTTATTAAAAAAAATCTGATACGATTTGATATTTACCGAACTATAAAAAGTCAGTATCAAAAAACCGGTATATATCGGGTTTTTTATACCGATACCGAACCGGATAATTTTGTACTGGTCCGAAAAATTGAAAACCCGAATATTTTGAACAGACCTAATCCCATTCCTATCATAAAGCCTGTGCCCATGAGCGAAATTAGAATTTATACAACAGGGGCATATTTTAATAAATTTTTTTATAAATTAAGTAAAACTTAAATACAATATTCTCAAATTACAAAGTGTACAAATATTAAATATAATATTATCTACAAATTATAATGTCATTTTTTTTATTAAACTCACTAAGAAATGTTTCATCAATGATTTCAAATACATCATTTTTTATGTGAGTAACTAAACAATCATTCAACTATTTATGTCTTATTTGGTTACAAAGTGTACTTTTATAATAATATTCATCATTGAAAAAAATCTTTCCATAATAATGATTGCAACTGACAAATAAACGTAAGAATAAAATCAATTTTATTATTACTAACCAACTTTTTAAAAAGTCCACAAAGGTCCTTTTACGTTATAAAATTTAAAATTATTTTTTGTAGTTACAATTTAAATTTCAAGTTCATCAAGTCTCAAAAACTCTCCATCTAAAAATTTCAAAAGTTAAAACTTTGTAATTTGAATCATCTATTTTGGCAAAAGATTTATTTGGATTGAAATGCTATATACATAAAAATTATAATTTACTTGTTGTATTTTTTAAGTTTAATCTTCCTGTAAATGTCTTTTTAAATTTACTAAATTATATTTAATTTTATCTCTACACACAAAAAAAAAAACAAAAAAACAAAAAGAGTTATACTGCCCTCTAAGTAGTTTCGTCCCTGTCCGAGCCCCATGTTTATGTGGTACCCGTCTATGATACTACATGACCCATTATTCCAATTGGGTGTGGTGTCGAATTTTAGCATACGAGACAGTTTCCACAGTTATTCAAATATTTGGTGATCAGTCTTGACAAAAAATAAACTCTCATCCAAATATATATTCAATTATATTTGGGTTTATAGTCAACAAACCACGTTTATAAACGATGAGAATAAAAAACTTAAAATATCAATATAAATATCTGGGGACCTTTAATACGTATATAATGTACATTCTTAGAATTCTAAAACTTTCTAAAGGTTATTATTGACTTAATAATTAGAGACAGATCCGGATGTCAATTCTCCGCGCATTTGTTTATGTTTAGATATTTCGGAGTACCCATATCCGATAGTTAAGTTTGTCGAAACACAATATCATCACAAGTGAAAGCCACTTGCTGTTTAACTTGAATGAAAATAAAGTAACTTGATACTTAGGACAAATCACAAGTGGTGATTTGATAATTTATGAACCACATGTAGTGAGTTAAAAATTTGGACAAACCACAAGTAATTTTTTAAATTTTACTCAAAATTTTTAAAAACTGAATGATGCAATATCGACCAAAGTTAACCATAAAAATATTTGTGTCAACTAGATACAATAGTGTATTACATCTTATAAATATTTACAAGTTTAAGTTAATTTGTTCGTGTGTCTAATTTGAACAAGAGTCTGAATGATATATATATAGGGGGCCGATTCATAACATGTATTTGTTATAGAGTAAAATAGGACAAATATCATCCATACCATCCATTATAGGAAGCAACGACTAAGATTAAATACTTAAAATTCGTCGTTCGTTATTATTAGTAGCAGACTACTAAACCGTCTGTTACTATTAAGAACGGACGTCAATTTTTTCTTTTTAATCTCGTCCGTTTATTATGAAAATTAACGCATTGGATAGTGTTTACCCATATATATATATATATATATAAATTTACATTTTTTCATGTAAAAGAAAAAAGCAAATTGCTAAAACCCAATATGGACGGTTGCATAATCCAATATTGGAAGGAAAGACATGCACCCGGAATAGTGAAATACTCATAAAGCTAGCCATAATAATCATCATGACCATCAAATCCGAATTGACAATACAACCATTTAATAACACGGATTTACTATCCTAAGAGCTGAACAAGTAAGAGAGCATTTCTTTGCAATTGTTGACATTGTGGTTGTTTCCGTTCAACCAAAGGAAAAGGGATGACAGACTAATATTCAATTCCCCAACCTCAAATATTAATGAGTTTCTTCACCAAGTGGAGAAACTATTTTCTCTCTCCTCATCAAGAAGAGGCAGATACTGGTCAAAAGTGTCCTTTGGCAACATTTTAAAACCAACTCACCATTCCACTTGACTGCTCCATTTTCATACATATACTCTAGATCAAAAGTGAAAAATAGTTGTTACTTCTTGATATATAGTCTGTATCATTCGGAGATTACATTATATATTTATAAGTTGAACAAGGCACAATCAAAGCAATTTTATTGCGTTCAAAATTCAGCACCCTTCTTCTTTATTAGACAAACAAGCTTGGAGCCACGGAATCATTAATGAAGTCTATCAGTCAGATTTTCAAATGTGACCCCAATCTTTACGTTACACCGAAAGACCAAGAAGTTATTCAGGTATTTTAAGGTATCGTCATGTAATGTCTCAGATCATTAATATATTGTCATTTTAATATATATAGTAATTTTTTTTACTGTATATACAAAAATAATAACACATAAATAATTCTAAAATACTATATCTCAGGATCATACAATAAAAGCATTCGTTATATTTTAATGTCTACACTGATCAGATGTTGCACTACTTAAAAGGATATTCATAATTGGATTACTGTTTTTTGGACATAAGGCGGCGAGGGAGTAGTGTATTATGAGTAGACTAGTCGTACTGCTTTGACCAGATAATAAATCCCGATCAAAAAACCTGTTTTTAGTTCATTATAAAATTGGAGATAAATTTGGAAAAACGATCATTTTTAATAATAAAAAAATTGTTTCCTTTAATTTATTCGTAATATATATAGACTGGTGTTCATGTGTGGAACCTCAGACCCACTGATTCGAGCCAAATGATCGAAGGCCTATTCGCCCGATCCAGAGTTAAGACCAACGGCTATCTCACATAAAAAAGATGCTTAATTATTGTGAAAAAACTTAGTCAGATATTTTACATTTAAAATCTCGATCTAATATCAACAGCTAATAAATATTAGTTGGTGTCATGATGAGAGAGAAAATAACGAAAAAGAAAAAGAAAAGTTGAATTAGATGGCACAATTAAATTGCATTATTTGTTCTTCTCCACATATTGGATGCCAGTTTGATGATCAAAGACTGTCTTTATTTTTTTTCATATTTTAATAAAAATGTTGGCAATTTGTTTTTCTTGTAGAAGGCATGATTCAATATTTCTAGTAGTTTATAAAGTTAAGGACATTATTGAGATTATGTATTTTTTTTATTTTTTTTTATAGTCAACTCACCATTAATTGATACTCCCAGCTAATATTAATTAACCTAATTTTTGAATGTAAATGCCAATTTCCACATTTATTGGTAGTATGTAATGATCTCAAATCATTAAGCTATCTTTAGAGGAATTATATTAATTGATGTCATGGGAATATTATTCCATCAATACTAATATAACTATGTTTAACATTCGATCAATCATTAAAAGAAAGAAAGAACAATTTGTCATGTTTCCCACATATTTGCTGAATCAAAAGTCAGCTTGGAGGTGGCCAAGTCATTGATGCATATGGTTTCTCGATCTCATCAGCAACAAGAATTGTCTATTTTCCTCCAATATTGACTGTATTATTTTAATTTGTGGCTCCATAACAAAAATGATTTAAAAGATCTTTTTTCTATTAGAGATATAAAAATAAAAAATATTTTTCTTTTTTTAAACAGGTTAGGTTTTTTTTTTTTTTTTGAATTCCTTATAAATTTGGAAATTATGTAATTGTTTCAAATTTATATAGTACTTGTACTAATTTGAATAAGAAAAAGCTTAATAAAAAAATTTTAAAATCAAGTTTGTACTTTTAATAATAATACAAGCTCATCAACCCCGTGCGAAGTAAGGACAATATGGATAATGATTTATTATAAATTAATTAAATATAAGATGAATATTTAATTAAAATTTTGATAAGATAATGGTAAAAATTAAAAATTAATATTTATCCATTTAATAAATTATTAAATTATATATTATAGGTTCATTCGATCAATTATTAAGTTAAATATTTTGAATAGAATGTAGATTTATTCAATTATGATTATGAGAAAGTAATTACTTTAATTTTATTTAGATCGGATGAATTCGTCGTAATTCTAATCCAAATAAAATTATGAAACTTAAGGTTTAATAAATTTAATTTAGTTATAACAATTAGTTAATAAAGAATTTACTATAATTTTTTAACTAATTTATAGCTATCACTAAAATTTAGATTTATTATTAATACAATTAATCATGCTATTTGATAAAATTTTAACTTTTAATAAATTTAATTTATTTAGAATATTAATTTAATAATAAAATTCACGACTAGTACTAATATAATCAAATCACATAATTTATTTAGAGATTTTTTGATATCTTAATAAAATTTTAATAATAAAATTATCCTACATAACATTTGTTAAGATATATTATTTTGCATAAAATTGTGATAGAAACTTTTTATAATAAAATTGGTTGATATAAAAATAAAATTTATTTTAAAAGGTCATTTTTCTCACTAGAGATATAAAAACAAAAGACGCTTTCTTTTTTCCTGATATGTTAGTTATTTTTTTTAATTCTTTACAAATTTGAAAAGTATTTTATTATTTCAAATTTAGATAATACTTATAATAATTTGAATATGAAAAAAAAATTGAACTAAAAATTTGCAAAACTAAGTTTATGTTTTTAATTATATTATAAATTATAGATTTCCAAAAACTAAAAAGGAGAAACAATTTATGGAGAGAAGAGAAAGCGAGGATACTATTATTACTTCCCTTTGAAGTTTGGACTCTCAAAGCGGCTCAGAATCTCAAAAGGTGGATCAATGGGCCCAAAGCTTTGTTGAAAAAACACAGTGAACATCATGGGAGAGTGAATTAGTACACTACACATTTGGTTGAATTATGTTTTGGACTTTTACCCCAATTGAGCCCAACCTAAAACTCTTCAGGTGTCTACGACAACACTAAAGCCCAAAGATTTGGGCTAAATAATAGTCCTCTGGTCATATCCAGTGTTTTCTCAACCGAATTAACAGTACACTCTCACATTTTCCGACATGGATTCTAAACAACCACCGCCACCTCCGTCGGTTCTCAGCCGTCTGATCGAATTCGACACAGCCCTCTCCCTCCATCTCCACAACTTCACCCAACTGATCCTCCCTCGTTCCGTTCTCAAATTCCTAGAAATCTCCGGCGACGGTCGTCTCTTCTTCCCCATCGCTCTATCTCTTTTTCTCTCTCCTTTCATTTATCCCAATTTCTCTCTCCTCTTCCTCCGCACCTTCCTAGCCGATCTCATCATCGGATCCGTCTTCGACCTCCTCATCGTCGGCCTCATCAAACATCTCGTCCGCCGGCCTCGCCCCGTTTATAATAAACATATGTCCATAGCATTCGCAGTCGATCACTGGTCCTTCCCTAGCGGCCATTCCTCTAGGGTTTGCTTCATCGCCGCCTTCTTTTTTCTCTCGTCACTCCTAACTGAAGATTTTTTGCTTCAATTGGAGTCCTTAGGAACCGAATTATTCGTTTTTAACGAGGTTAAGGTTGTGAATTACGTTGTTTGTTTGTGGGCTATTGCTACTTCGGCTTCTAGGGTTTTGCTCGGAAGGCATTTTGTGTTTGATGTGATTGCCGGTGCTTGTTTGGGTGTTTTTGAAGCTCTGTTTGTGTTTTATTATCTCAATTATTCCAAGTTGAGCTCGATTTTGAGTTGACAAACTGTAAGTATTTTCTTGCAAGATTTTCTGATCCTCATTGTAAACGGTGTAACATTTCTACAAGAAATTGCTACCGATTGTTCCAAGTATGCATCTTTTCATGAATTTTATCAACCAATTTTAGCAATTCCTTTTTTTCTATAATTGGTACTGCGTTTGGGGTTTCAACAAGTCACAGCAATTATTGGCCATTGCTTAAATTAGTCTAGCAGTTATGTTGATTTTGTCATTTGCTTATGCTGATTGATGTTATATCAAATATACTGTAGCAAGTATGGAACAACTAAATCTTAGTGTACATACATATATGTTTGAATATTGGATTTTAGGGTCACAATGTTAAACATAAACAAGTATTTAAAGAAATTACACACATATATAGTTAGCTTCAAGTGAAAATTGTTAGTTGCCTGTTTCTTTTTATTGTTTTTGGTTGGGTGCAGTAAATAGTGGGAAGAATTGCTTGAAATTGGTGTCTGGGCTAAGTATGATACTGTGACTGCTCCAAGTCAAGCCTATGGATAAAGCATATTACTTTTGAAGCAGCGCAACAGAAATAACTATGCAAAAGATAAATTGATGCCTATCTCCGTAGAGAATCTGCCACCCCGGAGGATAATTACAAATACATTTTCCCCTATCCACCTTACTCTCGAAGTTCAAATGTTTTTGCTTGTTTCTCATTCTGCTATCTTTTTCTCGTTGTGGCTTAAGATTGCTGCAATAAAAGTAGTCCCTTAATGGAATGAAGGGGTGCAAAATGCATATTGATGTAGTATATCATTCCTTTGGCAAATGTTGGGATTTCTTTTCATCATCACTTCATACTTTGTTACTAGTTTTATGTGATTGTATTTGTCTTCACGAGTTTCTTTTGTGGCACTCGCAAAGCTTATAGAGAAATTGATCATATTTGCACCCAAAAAAAAAGGAAAAGAGAAATTGATCGTATTTGCACCCAAAAAAAAAGGAAAAGAGAAATTGATCATCAGCTGATTGTTATGGTGAATATGAAATGCAGATGTATATTGCAGTATATTTTGACTGTCATCTTTATTTTAAGGATATGTCCAACAAATGCTACCATTCAATCTTTCCTGATAGATACTTATAAATTGTTTATCCTGCAACCATTGGGGACAACCTTTTGAAACTCATCAAAGATACGTTTTGAAGGTCGATTATACAGGCAAATGATGCTCGAAAATTTCTACTTTCAACTGGTCCAATGATTTCAAAAACTTAGTTGCAAACAGAACTGAGATGAAAGAAAGCAGTAATGTTCTCAAAATTCCATCTCTTGTATCTAAATTATTTCTGAAAGAAAGAATAACATTCTCATTTATGTATGAACGTTCTAGAGGTTTTTTTTTTTAGCATTTCCTTTGTCCTTCTTCTCACTCGTTTGATACGAGCAATTACTACTGTACTCTCCATCCTTTCAATAGCTCTCAACTGTTGCATAATTTGATGAAGAAATTTGACCTAAGAAAAACAAAAATTGGTGACCCCAATCTATTATGAAGCACTTTATTTATTCAGTTTAAGATAAGCCTATTTTATAAGCTGATTTTAAGTGATTGTGTTCTCTGTTGCCAAGTGAAAGCAACTCTATTTTGGCTAGCTTTAATAATAAATTTTACTGTCTTGAAACACTTGATATTCATTACTGAGATTTTAATGAAGAACATGGAACACGCTATACTAGCAGGGGTCTTATTTTCATCTTCACGTGAATTTGAGTCGACTTGTGGGGCGGCTATGTGGTGCCCTCAAGGGAACCAAAAGCATCTCAGTACTCAGTGTTTGGTAGTTAGATAGGGTTGTAAATGGTAATCGAAAAATTCGTATCCGTCCACATCTGTATTCGAAAAAAAACGAATATTATTTACATTCGGAAAAAAATAAATATATCCGTATTCGGTTTAAAGATATCCGCAAATAAACGGATACGAATACGGATATAGGCATATTCGTATTTGTTTAACATCTGTCAGTAAATATATCCGGCGGATAGCGGATATTCGGAATTCGATATCCGAATTCGGATCCGTATTCGGAATTCGTATCCGAATAACTTATATATATATATATATATATATATATATATATATATATATATATAAAATAAGCAAAATAATTTTTTTAAAATGGTCTTCCTTATATAATAATTAGTTTTCACTATTATGCGAAAATTATTTTTAAAATATGTCATTTCACTTCTAAAAAGTAGGAAATAACACTTTTATTATAATATTAATAAATTGATTTAAGAATATTTAATGAATTTTTATTATTATAAAGTTAAAATATCTAAAATGTATCATTTAACAAGTGTTACAATATAACTTTTGAATTATTTAACAAGTGTTATAAATGTTATAAATATAAAATAAATATTATAATTATAGTCTATAGATTATAAATATTCATACACACTATAGTATTACTCTAAATTAACACATAAAATGGACATCTACTTATTAATGAGTATCAAAACATTAATAAGTAGTGCATTCATTTTGAATTTAGGATTTCAAAAATAATGAAAACTTATTTAAATTATAATTTAGAGCACTAATTATTGTATTTATTAAAAATAAATAAATTAGCATTCATTCATTAATGAATTATACTTTAAAACTCATTATTTCCCCCCCTTATTCTAGTTATATATAATGTTACAATATATCTAAAATGTATCATTTAACAAGTGTTATAAATATCATTTAAATGTTATAATTATAGATTATAAATATTCATACACACCACAGTATTATTCCAAATTAACATATAAAATAGACATCTACTTATTAATGGGCATCTAAACATTAATAAGTAGAGCATTCATTTTGAATTTAGGATTTCAAAAATAATAAAAACTTATTTGAATTGTAATTTAGAGCATTGATTATTGTATTTATTAAAAATAAATAAATTAACATTCATTAATTACAGAACTATACTTTAAAACTTATTATTTTTTTCCTTTATCCTAGTTATATATAGTGTTACAATATATCTAAAATGCATCATTTAACAAGTGTTATAAATATCATTTAAATATTATAATTATAGATTATAAATATTCATACACACTACAGTATTACTTCAAATTAACACACAAAATAGACATCTACTTATTAATGGGCATCTAAACATTAATAAATAGAGCATTCATTTTGAATTTAGGATTTCAAAAATAATGAAAACTTATTTAAATTGTAATTTAAATGATTGATTATTGTATTTATTAAAAATAAATAAATTAATATTCATTCATTAATGAACTATACTTTAAAACTCATTATTTTTCCCCTTATTCTAGTTATATATAGTGTTATCTAAAATGTATCATTTAACAAGTGTTATAAATATAATTTAAATATTATAATTATAGATTATAAATATTCATACACACTACAGTATTACTCCAAATTAACACATAAAATGAATATCTATTTATTAATGGATATCTAAACATTAATAAGAAGATCATTCATTTTGAATTTAGGATTTCAAAAATAATGAAAACTTATTTGAATTGTAATTTAGAGTATTGATTATTGTATTTATTAAAAATAAATAAATTAACATTCATTCATTAATATGTATGGTTTAAACTTTAAATTGTGATTGGTTATGAGTAATTATTCAATTTTTTCTTTATTTTTTATAAATAATTTGAATGAATTTTATATTAGGTGATTGATAAACGTATTCGGATATTCGGATATCCAAATAATCTGTTTATTTGAATGAAATAAATAGAAACAGATATTATCCGTATTCGAATATTATTTCGAATATCGAATACGGATATGATTTTTAAAATCCGCCGGATACCGGATACGAATACGGATAGCGAATTAATTTTTCAGATACGGATACTGTTATATTCGTATCCGTTTATATCCGTTTACACTCCTAGTTAGATCAAAGGAGGCCCTAAAATTCCTATTAACTGAGTGTTCTACAACAGGGATAAGGATGTAAATGGTAATCGATTTTTTTTGTATTCAACCGCATTTATATTCGAAGAAAAACGAATATTATTTGTATTTAAAAAAAATGGATATATGAGTATTCAGTTTTAAGGTATCCGTAAATAAATGAATATGAATACGGATATAGACTCATTAGTATTCGTTTAATAACTGACCGTAAATATATTTGACGGATAGTGGATATCCAGTATCTGATATTCAGATTCATATTTGTATCTAGAATTCGTATCCGAATAACTTGTATGTGTGTGTGTGTGTGTGTGTGTGTATATATTAATAATTTAATTATCAATCATCATTTATTAAGTAAACATAATTTTTCAAATAACCTTCCTTACATATATAATAATTAGTTTTTATTGTCATACCAAACTTCTTTTTAAAATATATCATTTTGCTTTTTAAAAATAGAAAATAACACTTTTAAATATAATATTAAAAATTAAAATAAATTCATTTAATTTTAATTAATGTATTTTTTCATTGTAAAGTGTAAAATATCTAAAATGTACGATTTAACGAGAAAATTATATACTACATGAACAAAATTATAGTTATTAGTTTGTTACAAATATTTTATTTTCAAAACTTACGTGCGAGAACAAGAGTAAATGATAAATTAGTATTATCTTTCATTAAAATACGGTTAATTTGATACTTTCTTTGAGATATTTAAATTTTGATTAAATTATATGATCAATTATGGATAATGACGTGTTTGACAAACTTTAAATAGTGATGAGTAATTATATAATTTTTTCTTTTAATTTTTATAAATAATTTGAATAAATTGTTTATTAGGTAATTGATAAACGAATTCAAATACCCGAATATTCGAATAATTTATTTGTTCGAATAATATAAATGAAAACGGATATTATTTGTATTCAGATATTATTTCGAATACCGAATATGGATAGTATTTTTAAAATCCGTCAAATATCGAATACGAATATGAATAGAGTATTAATTTTTCAGATATAAATATGGATACCACTGTATCCGGATCCTTCTATATCCGTTTATAGCCCTAGAGTGGCATATCTTAATTGTTATGTATCTATCTCTGGTATCTGTTACCTAACTTGCATTTTTTTTTTTTGAATCCTCCCCAGATTTACTGTGTATTTTTATGGCTAGCACGTTGTTTTGCAGAACCACTGGTTGGTCCTGTCCTAAACAAGTTATGATGAACTTTCTTGATAGGGTACGGTGTCTTTAGAGGCACTAGCTAGTCGACGGGTCAGACCAAGGAATTTAAGCGTTGATTTTCCTTTTAATTTTTTTGTGGAGTTTCCTCTAAGCATTCCTATAGTTTGTCTTTATGGCTGATCCCCATTAATTACTGTGGATGAACTTAGCTGTCTGTTGATAATATGTAGTTTTTTTGTTTTGCTATGGGAAAAGAGTATAGTTTTTTAAATTATTGGACACCTTATACATGCATGTTTGTGCCTTTCAATCTTGACTTTTTTGTTATATTTTGACAACCAAGGACCCGAGTTCCACCAACTACAGCTCGACTCGAAACGATGAGTCATTCTAGCCTTCAAGCATGGTTGGTTGCTTGTTGGCCAACTCTGAGTTTCGTCTTCTTCACGTGGCATAGTACTTAATGGCCCATGCAACGACTAATGCTGGTGGGTAGATGTGGAGAGAATCTTTTGACATAGAATTTCTTCTACTCTCTAGAAAAATAAAATATCAATAAGCAGAATGAAGTGCTGTATAAAACCAATTATTAGTTCTCGTAAATTAAATCAGGAGTAAGCATTGTCAAATATGAGGTGTGACATCTCACAATCTGAGTCCTGGCTACACCATAATGATGAGTTTCTTTTTTACCTATTTTTGTTTTTGGAAATGCCAATATGTGATTCCTAGCTCAATCTAACACTACCTCTATACTGTTACTTATTTACTTTGGTAGAATCCAGAGTAGTGCAAGCATGTGAGGCTACTTGGATTGAACAAATGGGAATTTTGGTTGGTTCTGGCCATTGTATATGGTAAAACTGAACTTTGTTTTGGACAGATGCCAATCAGCTTAGACTATATGGTGTATTGTTGCAATTTGCTGGACCACAGAAGCTATATTTTGATATTTTTAAAAATGTATATGTACATGTACCCAGCTTCATCACTGCCATAGATAACATGGGCAGAGAGTGTCAGAGGAGCAAATATAGACGCTGACATCATTGAAAAGGATATGTTGAAAGAAATTAAGTAACGAAGACAGATCAGCCACTAGAAGTTCTGTACACAATACCCCACCAGTTATGATGCAGAAAAGCTCGAGCTCAGTTACTCATTTTCTTTTGTTTTGTGAGGATGATTTGATTGCTTCTTCATCTGTTTTTTGTGTTTAGTTTTGTTTTCTTTACAGAGTCTTTTATTCCTTTTGAGTTACCTGGTTAGTGGTGACACTTCATGCGTGTATATGAATGAAAAACCGGGTAGCTCAACTTTCAAAACATTACATTGTGAATTTTCTCTAGTGATCCTTACGAATTTAAGAGATGCAGGGTAACTTATACAGACTCTTATGTCATATCATCCGTGGATCTTTTCGCCGGCCAACCGTACTGCTTGCATGCAGAAATACGTGCCATAGAATAATATTTTTCATGATTTATTTATCTTAATAGATGCCTGCAGATATAGTTAGAATTGAAGCAATAACATTAATTCCGTTTGACAAGGCTTCTGATAGGAAAAATAATTTACTAAATTGATAAAGGGCCTAGTTTATTTCTAAACTGATAAGTTCGTAAGTTGGTGTATAATTCTAGATACAAATACACCGTCTTTGGAGGAACATTTGCAGAACATGGTTTAATAGACTTCTAATAGGCAAAACATTGTTTCTTTATGTTCTTAAAATGATTGCAATCATTTTAAGAACATAAGAGTATATCTATTTGTGAACTTCTTAACTTTAGCTCATGTCATTAAGTTGATCAAATCACAATAAACTATGATAGAAAATCCAATAATTTAGTATTTTACACACCCGACAACCTTTTCCCTGCCCCTCTGGATTTATAACAATAAACAGAAGGCCTTTGAAACAACTGTCTACAATGGTGCAATAAGATATTGGCATGACAAAAATTTTGAAAACCATATTAGAACAAAATATACTTTATATATATATATATATATATATATATATATATATATATATATATGTTAGCATTCAAATTTTTTTACCCTTGAGGGGATGATGATATAGTATGGGTAGCTAGGCACATGTTGTGCTGGAGGGGAACACATGAATAATATATAGAAATATACAGGGTTAAGTAGATAAAATTGCATGATCTAAGCACCATGCATAGAGAAAACATGGTGGGGGTCGGGGAGACGTATTATTAGTGCTATAATGAGTTGTTCACAACTGGAAAATATTGGCTCATCGCCTTAATTCATTAGCTAATAGCTAGGCCTAGGAGTAGAGGGTTGCCAAACTTTTGCAGAGAGAATAGTTTCTTTGTTCTGTACTTGCGAAACATGGACTTGATAGCCACCATGTTCTTTTCTTCCTTCCAGTCATAGCACACTCATTTGCGCGTTTGGGTTCATCATTTCGCTGTTAAATCTGACTTTGTTGTTCAAAGTCCTAATAAAGATGTCCAATCCTTTACCGGCTTACACATGGGTTTCAGTATTTTCCTATGTCAAAAATAGCACTAATGAGTAAACGTAGGGGTTTAAATTTATTACTACTACTTTTGACATCCTCTTCTTTTTATCAATAGATATGTATATATATTTTTATCAACGACGTGTATCATGCTAATACACTGCTTTACATTCTCAGAACTCTGATATCATGTCAAGAAATTAATTCATCTAAAACTTAAGTTATTAATAGAGAGGGACACTGACAATGTATATTATCCTAGAAAATTGATGATGCCCACTCTCTTTACCCTCATAAACGCCACAAAAGCTGTTTATAGACTTCTATATATAATGTTCGAAATTCACTTATTCAGAAAGGTGGGAAAACGCCAAAAGTGAGTCGGGCGTAATTATTTTCCTTGTTCTTTTTCTTCCTCGTCTTTTTTTTTTTAATTTGTAGATATGCTACGTCAAATATTATTTACAATAGTTTTCAAGAAAAAAAGTATTAAACGGTACTAGCATTCCATTAAAATTGTTACATACATATATAGTTGTGATATATGACAGCTTCAGCCATCATCTCTTTGATATTTTAACATATTCATAAATAGAAAATAATCTATAGTCAAAATTAATTATGGAGTGTTAACCAACCAATTCATCTCACACAATTCATTAAAACAACTGATCAGACGCAATTTTAAAATAAGACCGATCCTCAACAATAATGTTGCTAAGCAATAGCGTCGGCAACAGTATGACATGGTGTATGCCATATGGTGAAATTATATCGATTATAGCGTCTGTAAGATGATGTTGTGGAGCATGGACAGTGTCTGTTACCTTGAGTTTCAAACTTATAAAATTACGTCCAAAAGATATTTCAGTGGATGATGTTAGAAGAGTTGATTAGTGAACATTTCATAATCAACTTTAGTTATAAATGACGTGTTTCTATAATATACACAGGCAAAAAGGGATGGGAATACCGCCTATAATTATGTTAGTTGTTATATAAAAACGATGTCGTTTTTTGTAATTAAACACATTTTTTTCCCATATTATGCACAAAAGTGTATTTTATAATTTTTTAAAACATTGTTATTGTAAGATACACCTCACACAAACAAGAGTGTGAGGTTTCTCTCACTTCCCGTACGTATAAATCTTTTTTTTTTCTATAAAAATAATCATTTAACTTCACATGTTCAACTTTTCAAGACCATACATGTTATAGCATTGTCTCCCCGCGTACGCAACCAATGGCAAAAGTAACGCGTACAATCAATCTACAAATTATGTGTATACTTCTAGGAAAAAAATAAGAAAGCAATAAAAGATGATGCACAAACAATGGGAAGGTTTCGTATCTTCAATACTGTCTACTGTGAAATAGGTACGTAACACTATACATATTAATTATCGAGCTGTTACATTTTGCATCTAATTTATCTTTAGTTTTTGATTTTCACATTGACTGCCACAAAAAGCATAAAGAGTTGCCATTCATAAGACATGACAACATTGTCCATGCACAGTGCGTACTTGTGTTAATTTTACTCATCGAGGCATCTAAATATTTGTTTGAAAAAGCTGATTTTTATTTTATGCATCAATCCTTATTTCTTAGTTTACATTTCAATAGCCAGCATCCCATGTTCCTGATACACTTAAAAATAGATTCTTGCTCCCTATAGTACTGCCTTGTTTTAAGCATTAACTTAGAAAGACATAAAGTTAAGCATATACGGACGTGGAAAGGGAGCTACCCGGTATCAAAGTTGCTACCCTATAGGGTTAACAGCCCACATTAGCTTTGTACAAAATTCCAATGTTACGGATATAAAGAGAAATAGAGAATGCAAAAATATTAGACTTTAAAGTAATTAAAAATAAACTCATTTAAACATCAGAAAATTTTCTTAATTTACACAATTATAATAATAATGCTTCACAACATAAAAATAAAATAAATTTTTACATATCCTCATATTTTTACATTTTTTTATATAGTTGAATTTTTTTAAATATTTAGATGAAAGATCTTCTTAAGATTAAAATATCTAACGTGGATCGGTTCTCATGTACCCTATATAGATAGTGTGTGTGTGTGTGTGTGTGTGTGTGAGAGAGAGAGAGAGAGAGGGAGAGAGAGAGAAGGATCTACGCGTGCGTGGTGACATCCCATCAGAATGGCTTGCGTTAAGGAGCTAGCCCTTCTATCTTAAAACATGATGATCATGTGGATGCCCCACCAACTTCATCCTAAAAAAGACCCCATAAGGTTGTCTATTACTGTTTAAATACATATAGCAAAGATAAAATACCCATATCAATCAGTGGAAGTAAGTAGGGTTGGGAAGAATTAAGACACACTTATCATCAACAAGTTGGAACGATCACCATCTTGAATAAAGGCATAAAGAAGAAGATTAAAGAGGGTTTGGTCGATCTACATGCATGTGGCAGTAAAGTCAGATTGATGTTTCTTCAGTGACACTCAGAACTTTGAAGTAGTTTAGCCTAATAATTGAAAGATGGGGTTTTGGATTTGGAAGAGACTTGTGATTGTGACCATGCTAATTAAGCTTTATACTCTTCCCCTTCTAAAACTAAAGCTATATTTTTAAAAAGATGACTTCTTACGTATAATTCGTGTATATTAGTCATCAATTTTTTTTATCTTCTCTCTTTTTTCTCTCTGTAGTCGAGATTCTTAACCTTTATTTTAGATCTGGGGAGACTAAGATGGGAAGGGCTCTCCCTTTGGAGATATCCTTTATTTTGATTTAATAAATGATTCTCCTTTCTTGTGGATTTTTTTTTGTGGGATTTATTTTTTCCATGAGATTATTAATTTTTATCTTTTTGTGAGGGAATTTTATTATCATTTATTGGGAGATTTTGCTTTCTCCAGCTAGGAGTTCCAAAACCCCCCGTTCAATTTGTGAGACTTTTTTTGGTACATGAATTATTGAAAATAGGTTTTTCAAACTTGGATGTGGCATTATACAACTTATTCTTTCATTTTTTGTATTGAAGAACGGTCCGTATGTACATATTCTATTATTATTTTTGGGATATAACTATATTTTAGTAATTTATACGGTGTTCACTAATGTTATTACAACAATTGTCCCTTTTTCTAAATTATCTGTTATTTTGTTTAAAAAAATTATTATTTTTGTTCTTTTATTATAATTCTTTTATCTTTTATAATAGATTGCAATTTTAATATATTTCAGTCTTTCGGACTGTTTGATAAAAAAAAAAGAGTACAATTTAATGTTTCCAAATATACTCTTAATATTAATTAAGAATATAGTAGCTGGTGTTGTGATGTTATAAATAATTTGCTTATGATTTCGTGCGAAGAACGAGTTTTATTATAAAATTATTTCTTTTTTATATTTTTCTATATTATACTATACTAATATATTAATTATAATATTATTAAATATTAATGTTATCAAGAATATAAAATTTAAAAAATGCCAACTAAATTAAAAAAAAGTATATGGGAATAAGAGATAGTAATAAGTATATAATTATATGATAGTAGAATATAAATAATAAAAAATTAAATAAAATAAAAGATGAAAAAAATAAATTATTTTCCTAGATTTTAGGTTTCTACTCCTAAATTTATTTCCCTAGATTTTAGGTTTCTGATCCTAAAATTTTAGTGTTGAAAAATCATTCCTAAAATTTAGGATTGAGAGACGATTTTATACTATTTATTAAATACATAATACATATGAGGTGATTTTTTTAGGGTTAACTAGAGTTTTATTTACCGTTAGAGTTTATTGCTAAATTTTAGAGTTAAAGAACCACCCCTAAAATATGAGGTTGAAAAACGATTTTGTTCTATTTATTATATATATAAATTGTAGAAGATTATGATAAATTGAAAATTTCAAGTCATCTTATAATTTTAAAACAAAATTATATTTTTAATTTTAAAATAAATTTTAAAAAATGCGTGTCTAATTTTGAAATTGAACGGGTATATATACTACTACACTAGTACTAGTGATGCACAAATGGCCTGCGGCCTGCGGCCCGGCCTTGATCCGGCCTGGGCCCGGCCTGGTCAAAGCCCGGCCTGGTCAAGGCCTGGCCTGGCTCGGCCTGGCCTGAAGGCCACGAACAGGCCACATTTTTTTGGCTCAGATCTGGCCTGGCCTGGCCTGCCAAAAAGCCCGGCCTGGCCTGAGGCCTGGCCCGGCCTGGGGCCTGGCCTGAGGCCTGGCCTGGCCTGGCCTGGCCCGGTCAGGCCTGGCCTGGCCTTGGGTCTGGCCTGGCCTGGTTCACCAAAAGCTTGGTCTGGTCTGCAGATTTTCTTTATTCGCTACTTCAATTCTCCCACTGCGGACGAAAACTTCATCTTTGTAACAACTCATTCAATAAATAAAATAAAATTGACGTATTTTAATACGTTCATTCATGCATGTTTGTTTATATATAAATAAAGAAATCCATGAAAACACATTGACTAGTGTAATATATAAGGATTTTCCTTACCTAGCTAGCAACCTACACTTCTTACAGATCTTTCATTGCATCTTTATTTTAATAGATACTTAGCGTAACAACTAGAAAGTCATTTGCAAAATAATAATAAAAAAGATAATTTTCATTATTGTAATTTGAAAGCTGTAACTTGTAATACATTACTTTTAATTAATACATCAATTAAGTTTAAAATTTTAATTGGTGTTTTAATAATATTTAAAATTACTAAAAAAATTGTTTGAATGGATCGAATCGGATTGGACTGGCCTGGCTTGGCCCAAAGCCTGGCCTGGACCAAGGCCTGGCCCAAAGCCTGGCCTGGACCAAGGCCTGGCCTGGCCTGGACCAAGGCCTGGCCTGGCCTGGCCCAAGGCCTGGCCTGGCCTGGCCTGGCCTGCAGGCCTCAACAGGCCCCCTTTTTTAGCATTAAGCCCGGTCCGGCCCGGCCTGCAGGCCAAAAGTCAAAGGCCCGGCCTGGCCTGGTCAACGATCAAGGCCTGGCAGGCCCAGGCCGGCCTGTTGTGCATGCCTAACTAGTACTACAATTTCATGTAATATGAGAAAATGTGACTAACAAAAGCACACGACAATGCACAAAGTACAGGCGCATGGGTAGCCGATAACACACATAGTTTTGGTCTCACAAAGTGCTGACACCATTATTTTTTGGGGCAAGTGTTGGTGATTTGATTTGCTTAGCCTTATTTGGCATTTTATATTGAATTCACCCACAATCCCTGTTTGTTTGTTTCAACATTAAAGGTTCAATTCAATAAACTTGCTATACATATGTATAAATATTTTATATATTCCCTTATTTTCTGATGATCATATCATTTTTATTACCACTCATATTATATATATAACAAGTTGTGAATTGAAACTTGGTCAGCAAAGGAACTGTATAATCTTCACTATGTTTATCATCCTTTCGTGTTGGTGGAAGATCTTGCACTATGCGAGTATCTTCGATTCTACAAGATGGTTCAATATATGGTTAGGTCTCACACATTCACTTGCACTAAATTTGTGCTCCAAACGTTAATTCGACTCCTTTTTGTGGGGTTTGAAATATGTCTAATTAAGGTTTCGACTCATATTAAAAACACATATAATTCATATGATTATACCACATTGAAAAAACCTAAATACTCTTGAGACAATTCATCTAGTCTTGCTCGGATTTTTATAAAGAAGGCTGTACTACTGATTTTAAAGGATGTGATGAATTTATACAATTATACCTAAGAGGGATGTAAGAGACAATTCGATAATCTAGCTATGTAATACAAATGCATTATTTAGTCATAAGAAAATGAATGGTTAGTACTTGTAAATTTTTTTTTTCTTTCTAAAATTGTTCATATATTGATCTATGGATATCTTTGGATCATTATTAACAAGGCTTTTATGACTAATTTTTAGAATTTGGGACAAATTGGAAAAACCGTTGTTAGTAGCTGAATTGATAATGGATTTATCTATTAATTTAACATAATCATCTAAATGTTTTTACTCAAATAAGTTTGATAGCCCGTATAAGATACGGGTTAGCGTGAAAGATTTTATTTAAAAAAATATTTTAATTTATCTTATAAGTATTATTTATTTAAATATTAATCATCATGTGTTGTTATTATTTTTATATGGCACAATTTAATATTTTTATTATAAATTAAACTATTTATTTCCTTAAATATTTTAATTTTATTAAAATGTTTTAAAATTTTTATTGCAAATACTCTTCCCTCTCTCTATCTATCTATATATGTCTATATATATATGTAATGTATAAATATTACAATATTATACATACATGATATATATGTATATTATTATATATTATAAGTATAATTTTATTGATTTATAAATGTCTAATTGATTGATAGAATAAGAGTTTGGGAATGACTCTTCGAAAGTAGAATTTTATGACAAATGAAAAATTTGGGAAGGAATGACTCTTCTACCTTATCCAAATTGGATTAAGTCAAACCCGATTAATTGATTCGTGACGAAAGAAGTTGACTCAGAATAATTGAATTTAAAATTACTTCTTACGTTCATAAATATTTAGTTTATTGAAAGAAGAAGCGTTTGAGAATAATTTATTATAACCAAATTGAGTTGTAATAATTGAATTTGAAATAACTATTGCGTTATTATATATTAATAATGATCGATGCTTACCCAAATCCAACTAGAATTACCTCCGTATTTTCAATTTATCTTTACTGGATTCGGGAAGAGAGTAATTTATTTGGTTAAATAACAAAAAAAAAAAAAAAATAATAATAAATTAAAAAAAAAAAAAATTAAGGGGTGGAAGAAAGAGAAATGCTAGTTACCATGTTTCGTCTGGTTGTATAAATTTGAAAATCGAGCATTAGAAAAGTAGGATTGTAGTCTTGTAGGATAAGGAACGATTCTTTCCTCCTTATTTATTACTCCACAGTTCACAAGTTTAATCGACTAAAAAATATAATACAAGAAATAATATATATGTTAATAAATATGTGACAACTTTAAATTACAATTAATTTAAAATTTTATGCGATAAAATAAAATAAATTAAAACGAATTATTTTTAATTATTACATAGTTTATATATACACATACGTCGCGATTATAATTTAATTAATTTTTTTTATAATATATAGCATGACTTTTATAATATTTATTATCTAATTTTATTTATACTTAGTTATTACTCTACGGTCCACAAGTTTAATCGAGTAAAAAGTATGATATTTACATAAGAGACTCCTTTTTAGTAGAAACGGATTGGTTTTTTAATTAGTAAAGATGAAAACTGCGCCGTACTTTTCATCCTTCTTTCACTATTTGTCCCCCTTTGACAATTCGTCGTCGTTTCTATATTTATATTAGTAATATACAAATTAGGTTATATATTTATTCGCAACTAGAATCGATCTATTTTTGTTTTTGTATATAAAAATACTCCTTAGATAATTAGTTGTGTGACAGTAATTAATTTAAGAACCGTACACTTCAGAAATTATTAAGATGGATACAATATGTCAACTTTAATACTCCCTACTTCTAATATTAAAGATATATTTTAAAATTTTAAGAAAATATATAAAATTTAAAATTGATATAAAATAAATTTAGTATACGTAGTTATAAATATTGTAAATTAACTAATGAGTACGCATTTTGTCCCGTAATATAAGATTAATTCTATAAGAGTTAATTTAAATTATTATTAAATTTCAAATGACATGATTTATTTAATTTTTTAAAAAAACAAGTCTCATAATAGTATTTTTTAGATGCTTTATAATATTTATAATTGTTTGACAAAAATTTTATGAATTTATATCAATTTAAAATTTAAAAATATTTTAGATTAATTTTTAAAAAATTAAAATTGATCTTACATTCTCGATATGAGAGAAAACTATTAATTATCATATTTGTTTATTTCGAAGTTTTATAAATTTTTATTAATTATTAATTTAAGATTTTAAAACTAACTTATAAAATAAAAATATATCTCTCATTTCTAAACGGAGGGACTAAATATATTTTACATAGGGGGGCAGTAGGCCTATTTTATGGAACCAAATTAATATTTCTTCTGTTCTAAATTATAAGATTAATATTAATTTTTGAAAAGTTAATTTTAAAATTTTTTAAATTTAAGTTTGGTAAATAATAAATTTTATAATTAGTAGAACTTTTAAGTGTGTTGTTTATAATATTCATAATTATATTGACATAAATTAAATGAATTAATGTCAATATAGAGTTTGAAATTGACTTTTTAAAAATTAATATTAATTTTATAATTTAAAACGGAGGGAGTATTTAGAGAGTTTTTTTTTTCTTACATGAATAATATATAGTCTCATATTAAGAGAAAAAGACACCAAATTTTCTAACAAAAATAACAAAGGATAGAGTATAGAGAAAAATAATAAATAAAAGAAAAAATTTGTGCACAACCCTAGTTATTTTCTTTTAGCAAGGCTTTTGGGCCAATATGTTGCACGCACAACTAATATAACGTGTCCGTGTTAACATCTTACATTATGATTAGTAAATTCGTGATTAATTTATTCTTTTGCTAGTTGCTAGCGTGCGACTTCAACTCAACGTTGTTAATCAGATTGTTAATAACGTGTGCAATAAACTGATATTTTAATATAACAGGGATTTTTTCAAGTATATTTTGTTGGATTTTTTATTATAAAAATTCTATGTATCTATTTATTTAATGTTTATTAATGTTATATATTTATTTATTAATAAAAATACATCATTCGTCATTTATTAAATAATCATTTATTATGTTTAGTATAAATCTCCAAATTTATATATATTATGATTTATGTGTATAAATAAGTATTATACACAGAAGATACTTATGATAATTTAGAAATATTATCGTGTAGGTTATAGTGCTTTAATATAGATAATTTATTTTGATCATGAAAGTTTGACTTCTAATTAAAATATAAGTACATTAACGGTATGCATTAAACGGATCATGTGATAATATTTTATTTATAAAATATTTTCACATAAATACTAATTTGTTAATATTTCTTAATTTTGAAATAATAATGGACTTAATATTGTTAAATATATTAATTTAATATTCCAACGAGTGAAATTACATTGTGTTAATTAATACTTCAAAATGTTAATTAATATATTTAATTAATACTATGAACATTATTATTGTCAAAACATCTATAAGATTTTTCTTAAGATAATTTTTTATTGATCACAGAATCTTGACCAAGTTTTTTAATATTTATTATTAAAAAGATTGATTTAATTGTTAAATCAATTTATGATCAAATAAAGATAAATTATGGACTTGTAAAATTAGTTTAAATATATTGAGATTATATTTAATTATGAAATATTTATGTATATCTATAGAGAAAATATTTACAGTTAATTAGTAAAGGATTTATTTTATTTAATTCATAGTAGACTGAAGTGCAATTACAATTATTTAGTAAAATTAATTGTAATTAATATTTATTTAGTATATTATTATTAGATAATAATATATGAATAAATATTGAAGTAAGACTAGGAATCCTTGAGGATCCTTATTTTAGCCTAATATGAATCAGTTTCATTATAGAGATTATGATCAATAAAGATATAAATATATCATTGATCAGATACGTAAATAAAATTTTTATTCCAAATAAAAGGAAAGATCAAATAGTGTATACTCTATCTCTTCTCTTAAGAAAAACAAATTGATCAGATATGTAAATAAAGTTATTATTCCAAATTAGAGAAAAGATCAAATGGTGTACATTCTATCTCTTCTCTTAAGAAAAACACATAAAACATTTTTTCAGAATAATACTTTAGAGACTATACTCCAGATTCAGCATAAAGTCATAGGAAGGAAAATATATTTGAAGATTCAAACGTGTTAATTCTACCAAATACTATGTAACAATTCATGCTATATATATATATATATATATAATTGTTATTTTATATAAAATTATAAAAATAATTCTATTTTATTAAATTTTTAAAATTATTTTTCGAAAAACTTTCCATCACGTTTAATTGCCCTTTACTCAAACAGTACAATAATGACAATTTACCTAATAGTGTGCTGCTATCCTCGACCGACCTGATTGTCCCAATTCGGTTGTTAGTACATATTCACAATCTCTTATCTAATGAGTATATATGAATTTGCTATTTAATCTTCCTTTGCCTAGCTACCATGAAACTAGCTACCATGAAAGGGGAGCTCTCGCCCTGCCTATATAAAGAATTATGCCCCAAAATAAGAGTTTAGTTTGAATTGAGTAGAATTATTAGTTGAGAGTAATAATAATCCCTCGTACGAAGGATTACGGTTCCATATGTCTATCCTATTGATTAATTAGTGCAACAATTCAGTTCTATTTTATAATATGTGAGATACTTTAATATATATAAATTTAAATGGTTAGTACTAATATTTTCGGTCATAACTTTTTTGGTGAATTTGGTATGCATATGTTGTAACATTCCATTATAACATGTGGAATATTTTTTCTTGTATAAAAAAATTTAAGGTATAATAACTAATACCTACGAGGTTTGACTTATGTTTGATTATTTAGCGTTTGCAACGTTTAGAACGTTTGAAAGTTCAAACACATTTAAAATTTTGTTCGTCTAATATAACTTATTTTAAATTTAGTTTCTTTAACTCAAAAATACAGCAACCACTGCAATCATAAAGCATTATAAATACTGACAGCCGAGACCGAATAAACCCTTAATATGTTATGATTTAATTAAAGTTGTTACAATTAATCCCTCATATAGAAAACTATTTTTAAGTACGAATACTAGTACAAAGTTAAGAACACAAAATAATACTAGTATTATTTTTAATATGACTAACGCTTCAATCTCAAACTTTAAATTCAGAGAATATTACTTATATATGTGTTTTTAATATTTTTATAAGTTTTTTCTTATATGAAAAAGAACCCATTTTATTTTTATTAAAAGATGATTGTGTAAAATTAAAAAGACATATAAAAACACGAGAAAATTCATTTATATTATTCTTCTCAATACGTACTGATTCGCAAAAAATTAGCATGACTCAAGGATCAAAAAATAAATACATTAATTACATACCTACATCTTTGTTAGTATACGACAAATTACATTATCAACACACTAAATAAATTCATAAATATTTATGATAATTTAATTTGAAGAGGACTATTACTTTCATGACCTAACTTCTAATCTCCACAACATCCCTATAATAAAAGCGTGATAACCTTTATATTAAATATTTTTTGCATTATTAAAACTAAATTTTAGACTTAAATTATGCCGTTGATAACGTCAAAACAATATTATAAATAAAAATATATTTAACATTATTTTTATATTTATTTTGATGATATTTTAATTTTTTAACAATATTTATTAATTTAATAATATTATTATTATTATGATATTATCAATGATCTTAAATTATGATAGATATTTGTATATATATTTGGTTTTCTTTTAATTTTAAAATAATATCAGTGTATATTATATTTGGTTTATGATAAATTAATGACTAGTAGATAATTAGATTTTCTTGAGAGATAATTAGGTTAATTTGGATAGAAAAAAAGAGTAAGAAGATGAAAAGGAAATTGTCTTTGAGTAATTAATTACTGTAAATAAAAATTAAATTAAAAAGAAAAATAGGGAGAAAAAGAAATGAATGGCAGAGGATTTGAAGCCCTTTCCTTACTACTCATCAGACACACCAGAGCGAGCGAGCGAGCATCCTGATGATGATGATGATATACTACTTGTACTGTATTTCATCTCATCCCGCAAATTATGCACGGTGAGAGAAAAGAGTCTTCGTCGTTCAAACTTTCAAACGCTTTCTGCCTTCTTGCCGTACTCTTCCCCCCAAATTATAAATACATCCCACAACCCACTTCTATTATATTCTCTCTTTATCTCTCTCTTCCCCCATAAATCACGAAGATTAGTTACCTAATTTTCTCTCTCCTCTTGTTTTGGCAGATGAGCTAGTGAGAGAAGGAAGAAAATGGAGGAAGAGTCGACTTCCTGCCAAACAAGTCGGTTTTAATGGCGATATACCATTAATTTACAATTCTGCCATCGTCATATATCTATTACAATAATTAAACAGAAAGTGCTTATTTCTTTAATCCACTCTCTACGAATCTCTCAGTTTCAGAGCTCGCACAGGTCCATCTCTTTACCTCGCTCGATACCTGAACTAATTCACATAATTTGTTTATCTATGTGTAGGATTGTGTGTGTTTAGTTAATGGAGATTTGATCAGAGGCTGAGAAATTAAATTGGTGGATTAATTTTATTTAATTTACAGAATGCGAGTGCAGGAAATGCATCCGTTGTGTTGTATAACGTTAGAGAGTCCGGCGATCGGTGACCAATCGCTGGACGTGCCAGGGGATATGCTTCCCCGTGGATCTGATGGCAATGCCGGATCTGAGGCGGCCAGCTGCTTCGCCGGAGTTCTCTACAAGTGGACCAATTACGGCAAGGGCTGGAGATCCAGGTGGGTTGTGTTGCGAAATGGCGTCCTTTCTTACTCAAAGGTTCGCCGCCTCGAAAGCCTCGCCCTCTTGCCCCCCGGAGATGACGTCCGGCTGATCGGCGACGTTTCCTCCGGTCGTCTCTCCCCACTCGACAGTTTCGGTAGAAGTAAGCATCACAATAAAGCGGCTGGAATCGTTCATCTCAAGGTACAATACTATTTTTACATTATATAAGAAAGAAGAGTAAATTAAAGAATACATTTTTAGCAAGATGAGAACGTTTCCAATAAAAAAAAAGGCATAGGCTTTGTTCCTATTTGACAAATACTTTCCACTCTCGACAATGTACTCGATCAAATTTTTTACTCCAATTGTTACCATTCTCGTTGTTTCTCTCTCTAAAATCATCATAATATTTGCCTTGCCTTTTCTCTCTCCTCAAGTAGTTCTAGATACCTAAGCTTCAGTACTCCATTAACTTTCTTTCTCCACTGTTATACTAGCATATATATTATTATTATTATAATCGTGAATTTTTCCACTGATATTTCTAGTGTAGAAACTGGGTGTTTATCTATAGTGGGTCACATCAGCACGTGAAATCGTGGCCACGATACCCTATCTTTGTAGGCCTAGTGTTTTCGTTTTTACCCATTGGTCACATCATCGCCTTGTTCAAACTCAGATTTGGAGTTGATCTTCTTATATAAAACACATTCTGTATTTTTTTCAGACCTTGGTTTTCCAATTTTCTTCAAACTCCGTTTCCGATCTTGATTCTTGAATGTAGCTCTCTGTCGCCGTAATGATGAACCATCGGCATCTTTTCGTATAAAAATAGTATTAGTAGGAAATGGCCAAGCTTTTTATGTAGTAGTATATTCAAGATAATATAAACAACAGTGAACAGTTGTATCCATGATCAAACGGTGGATCTAAGACCTCTTTTATTTTTGGGAGTATATATTTTTTACTTATTTGTATCTTGGGACTAGGCGTGGAGTGGTTGGGAACTGGAAAAAGATATAAACTGATTTTTTTCTGGCATATTCTTTACGTTACTGGTGCTGTTTTCTACTAAAACCAATCACTAAACTCCGATTCGATTCTATGTTCTGTCCAGCTCCTAGCGTTTCAAAGATTGTTCATTTCCCCCCCCCCCCCCCCCCCCCCCCCCCCCCCAAAGTTGTACAGTTGCATATTTTTATATTGCTGGTCGAGGGTTTGGATCCACTTGGGGTATTTGCAGGTGACCTAATTATGTATGGACTGACCCAGGTGACCTTGTATGGACTGACTTCAGGCTAATAGTTTTTAATTTTTATGATGGGAATGTTAATTTTATTTTACTATTTACCCTTCCTTTATGGTACTCAACTGATTTGGAGCTTTATATTTTTCATTTTATTTGGAAATTACTATTTGTCTCTAGGAGGTTATTTAGTGATATTTAATTGCTTAATTTAATTTATTTGGGTAAGAATATGAATAGAAAATGTATTATATCATATTGGGCATTTGAGGTGTATGTAGTCTATAATATGCTGGCATCAAAACTGATATCTTTCTTTTGATTTTCTTAGCAGATATCTTCATTTCGAGAGAGTAAGTCGGATAATAGACGGTTCTACATATTTACTGCCACAAAGACCCTTCACCTGAGGACTCATTCTAGGAAAGAAAGAGTGGCTTGGATAAAAGCGTTGGTTTCAACTAAAAGTCTTTTCTCACTAAGACTTTTGAATGATAATCTCTCTCTTATACCAAATGATACATCTTTATCTACCGCAAGACTTAAGGAACGGTTGCTTGAAGACGGAATCAGTGAGGCCCTTATTAAGGATTGTGAGCAGATTATGCTCTCAGAATTTTCAGAGATACAAGGACAAGTTAAAATTCTTTGCGAAGAGCGATCCAATTTGCTCGACACATTAAGGCAGCTGGAGGTAACTTCTTTCTTATAGTCAAAAGTAACCTCTTTGTAAATTATCTAACTTCTAAAAGGCGATAGGTGAGAGGCGGGGGGCCGGAGAGTCTAGCGCCTAATGACTTGGGCTAAATTTTTTATTTGAAATTAATTTTAATATTTAAATAATAATATAATTTTTTTTTATAATAAAGATAATAAAAATATTTTTTTAAAGTTCAAATATAAATAAATAATAAAAAATACAAACTAATAAACATCATCTTTATATTTTCTATATTTCTCTTTTAACTCTTGTTTTCTATATTTATAATGTCTTTATCGGGCTCACACTAATACTCTTTATCTTCCTCTTCTCCCGTGTTATTGTTAGATATTTTTTTTTCCATGAAATTTTCTTACTCTAATATTTTAACTATTTCTCTAAAGCTCTAGCACGCTATTCGCTTTAGATGTTTCACTAACCGCTTTCCAAGTAAGGCCCAAACAGCCCCCAACTTTTTCATCTATTCTTACGACGTCGTTTTGTAGCTTAGTTATTAAAGTTAAAAAAAAATAATTGCAGTTCTAAATTTTTTGCTTAGATCTCGTCTAATTTCTCCGTCTTGCCCGCTCAGTCCCGTATAATTTCTTGCTCGCTCAGTCCCGTATAATTTCTTGGAGGGATTTTTTTCTCTTCTTGAACATAGGCTAGGCACCTAGGCGAGGATTAATCGGACCTAGGCGGGAATTTTTAGAACACCGTAAATTATTATCTTCTAAGGTCATCACCAATTTATTTATATTCTAAAATCAAGCACCTGAATTCCTATATCTACAGAATATACCATCCAGAATATGTTGAATCTGATTTTTTTTCTTAATCAGTCTAATTCATTCATATTCTGGCGAGGTAACTATGATTGATGACACATTTGTGGTGGAACACACAGAATTCTGTGTGAACCCTTAATACTAACTGTTTGTGATCTATGCAAACATTTTCTCAGTCCTCTGCATAAGTCCTCTATTATTCACATAAAATCTATCTTCAGTTCATGTTCTGGACCACACTGTTTCTCCTTGGCCTTGGATTGAAAGTTATTTCAAAAATCTTCTAGTTTAATGCAATTATTTGTCGGGAAGATTGTCTTTTCCCACTATCTTGGTTTTAACAATTCTTATGGTAGAAATGCTTCTATACAAGTCATCAGCACTCCGGGGCCTATCATTTTCACCGATTAAAGTAGATGATTAACCATGTTGGAGTTGAAAAACTGGGAAATCTTGAAGTACGACATTTGTTGAATATTTGCTATAATATATGCTTCTATTTTGAGAACAATTTATTATACTTTTTTTATTGCCAGACTTGATAGGCATTTCTATAAATACCTGCAACAAGTATTTCAAACTTTGAATTCGAGCCTTAAATTAGAGATGTCAGGTTTTCACAGAAGAAATGTAATTTTTTCTGTACCTAAATAAAACAATTGAAAGTCCAGAAGGTACAAATTAAAACAATGGAGAAATGGTTTTTAGAGCCTTATGAAAGGTCTCTTTAATGTATTGAACTATTTTTAGTTTTTGATTTTTGAGAACCTATATTATTACAATTCAATTCTAGGGATATATCTCATCCTAGGGGCCTAGAAGGGAGCCTTGGGAAGGGGCCGGGAGGGGAATTAAGGGGGAAAACTTACCTTTAATCTTCTATAATGCCTGTTGAGTTTTTGACTTCAACCTTGCACAGTAAGGGAAGATACCTTTACTACGAGCCTATCACCTTTGGTCTTAATGTATTGAACTAAAATACTTGGCATTTATATATTTGACAAGGCTTTAGCATAACATTGCTATATATTGGTTGAAGACTAAGATAGTTTTTAATTTTATTTGCAGGATTAGACGTCAAATTTCACCACTTTATTGCTATACATTGTTGTAGCTGATATGACCAACTCTTAGCTGTTATTGAGAACATGTGGCTGGACAAGTTTAACTAGTTAGGTTTTTCATTAGCAGTCATGGTATCCAAGCGATTAACCTGGTTATATACTCCCTCGGTCCTATTTCCTGCTGCCATGGTCAACGTGGCAATATTTTACAAAAAAAAAATGTATTGGCCAACTTTTTTGGTATAGATCTCCTATTATATAGTAAGGAAATTTATGGCGGGGTCTTCATACTCTTCTCTCTATTTTCCTAATGTGCAATATGATACCAGCTCTTAGCTATTTATTGATAACACTTGGTTGGGCTAGTTACACTAGTTAGCAATTGCATAAGTAGGGATGCTATTCAAAGGATTAATCTGGTTTTTTACTTCCTCGGTTCTATTTCATGTGTCATGGTCAACTTGGCACGCATTTTATGAAGAAAAATGCATTGGACAACTTCATCAGGTGTACCCCTATTGAAAAGTATCAATCAAGTTAATTTTGGGGTCTACATATTTTCATCTTTATTCTCCAAAAGAGCATCAGGATCGACAATTAGTAAAGTTGCATTGATATTGTAAATGTGACGAACATTTTTGGGAATTCAAAAATGAAAGCATGATGCTCAAAATGGGACGGGAAGTCCTAGATATGAAAGTTGCTCCTGTCACTCGTGTTTCTTTGCAAGTTTTTTTACTTGCCTGATTTTACTAATTAATGCTCAGTCCCAACTTCGGTAAATCTGTTCCTGGGAGCACCCAAAAATATTCATATGAGCAAACATGCCTATGATGTAAAAGATACTAATCTCACATGCCTATGATGTAAAAGATACTAATCACACATGTCTAGTTAAGAAAGTTTATAAAATTAGCATGTCTTGAATAAACCGGAAATTGGATACAGGTTATTTCTGAAATATTTTTTCTGGACATTTGCCAGTGTTTCACTGTTTACATTAGATCTTGCTCAGACTAGGAAATTGACTAGTGGTTATAGTTAAAGCCACTAGTAGAAAGCCAAGCTCATTAATTACTCCCATCTCTCTGAACAGCTTAATAGTTATGTTCACTTGATATGGTTTCCTAAATTCTGCTTAAACGACATGTTAGAAGTTCTGTATGTGCCCAAATGCATGTCCTTCAAGTAGTTATATTTACTTAATACGGTTTCGTAGATCCTGCTAAACAATATGCTTGAGTGATTCCTTAGTTTATATCTATATGGAAGGTTCTCTTATCACACTTAGCTAAGCGTGTACCACCCTTTGCATGTGCAGGCGGCTAATTTTGATGCTGAAGCCTCTGGAGTCCAGGATGGTGAATATCACTTGCGAAAGCATGGATACCCAAGTTTTGGGCGTGGAAAGTACGGTGGTGTGTGATATATATTTTAAATTTCGCCCCCCTCTCTCTCATACACTTGATGCAGTTTTTGATAAGTTTAGGAACTGGGCCAAGTGTATCTTGGTATGGTGTTATTTGTCTGGTGATATTTCGATATATTTCATTTTACTGGTGACTAATGCTAGGTGTCCCAGCAGGGATCTCAAGTTTGATGTCCCAAATACACGTCCTCATTACATTGGTTGTTAACATCTATTTTTGTTATGTAAGGTCCCACTATGATATTGAGCCAGCAATGCAATGATGACATGTGTGTTTGGGACCTCAAATTTGGGATCCTATTTTTACCCCTAGTTTATACTCTTCTATTGATAGATAGGTTGTTGATTCTTATTTATGTTCATTAGTAATTCTTCATAGGTTTTGATATTGATCTCTGTCTTCAATTTTCAAAGGAGTCCAAGTCCTAATGAATCTATCTAAGTCAGATATTGCCATGTGAATCTGTGATGTCTTTATGAAAATAGAGAGATGAGGTCAGAAAATTATATGAAACTTTGTAGCCATTTGGGAGTTGGGATTAATGATGCAATTATGTTGCATTTTAATGCTAATATTTTATTTATAGACAGGGATTTATGATAAATTGGCATGGTTCTCTGATATAAAGTTATTTTTGTATTGATATATTATTCAATTAGTGTCTTGGATTCACAAACAATGGTTAATTATTATATAAGGTACATTAAAAAACTAGAAGAGGGCGTAGTTTCAAGAAAAAAATGTAGTATTGAGTGTCAATTGAAACATAAGGTGTTTGGTAATAGTCACATAGGATAAATTATGTTCCACGATAGACCATCTACTATTTCATTATTCTTCTTTTCCTGCTCTCTCTCTCTCTCTCTCATCTTTGTGTGCGTGTCCATAAAAGAATCAAAAAGGGAAAGCAATACACATGATGAATCTCACCTTTTGCGTTACTATCTCCTAATTGTCAATTGAAATGATAAGCACAACTGAATAGCTACAATTATTGAAATAGGTTTGTAGTAGCATATTTTGAAAATTTTATGGTGTCTTGTTTTGGCATTCAGAATACAGCACAACTGAATCATCCGATGATGTTGAGAAACAAGAGCTTGAGGAAGTGTCAGATGAAGAGGAAACATACTTTTTTGACACTAAAGAGCATTTTCCCGAACCAACCACTAGCTCGGGGTCTATAGGTCAAGTGGCTAACAGTGTCAGACATGAAAGTCAAATCAAGGATACAAACAGGATGAATGTCAACAAGGATATCATCGCCTCTGGATACCCTCATATTGAAAGGAGAAAGAAGCTCCCAGATCCTGTTGAGAAGGAGAAAGGGGTCAGTCTCTGGTCTATGATTAAAGACATGGTAGGAAAGGATCTCACACGTGTTTGTCTGCCTGTGTACTTCAATGAGCCAATATCATCTCTCCAAAAATGCTTTGAGGAATTAGAGTATTCTTATCTTTTAGATCGGGCATATGAGCATGGAAAAGAGGTACAATCTATCTACATTGCATTTTCTTGTCTCTTGTTCTAATTTAGGAGAAGATACTTTGTGTATCTCTGATGTAAGAAAATTTTCTAGTTCCTTTCTGTTTCTTTCATTGCACTTTTGCTAGTTGTGTCTTAAATACTTCAACTCCTCCCTAGTGATTTATTAACTGTAATGATTCCTGCTGGATATTGCTGGAATATTCCATGGGATGTGTAGATATTCATTGAAAATTGAAGCAGATTTTGTTCAACATAAGTTTATAAATAACCTTTTTATGTTTGTGATACCATATAATTGTTTAACTTTGATATTGCTTTGGTATTTCGTTTTTGGTTTTACTTTTATATCTTCTTAAGGTAATAAGGTAAGGAAGTTTTAGGTTTTTGAAGGAGGACTTATATGTTGTCTTTGGGTGATATTCATGAAAGCCATTCTTATGATATTCACGCCTACCTAATTATATTTATGTTAAATCTATGAGATATATCTCATCTTGTCGACTCCATTTTTAGGTTATTCACTGAAGTTTTCTGAAGAGTTTTACTTTGTGACCAATGCGAGTTTTAGTTTGGTTTCATGAATTCTTTCATGGAGCTCTAATTTTACTGAACTTAAGGATCATAAATATTATCTCTTTGAGGCTATTGAGGATGCAGCTTTTGGCTTATGGAAAAATTCCTGTATCCAAGTTTTTCCAGATGAAGATTCTTCCAAGTATATCTCATCCTTTTTCTTTGGTGATTTATGTAGTTTGAGGACTATACCTTTTTTAAGAATGAATAAAACATAACTTCTAAATTTTTTGTCTTTTGAGTGTTGAAATGTGAAGTTTTGCAGTATCACTCGAACAGTGTTGCCTTCGCAAGAGAAACTTATATTTTCCTTTCCTTGGTACAAATTACTGTTGATGATCAGTTGCCAGAACTGAATCTCTGTTATTGCTTATTTGGAGTGATTATTATGGTCGAAAAATAATTCTTGTAGACATAAAAGTCACTTTTCTAATTTGTTATCCTTCTGACATTTTGAACTATTTAGTTTTGTATTATGCTTTCAGGGAAACAGTCTCTTAAGAATTTTAAATATTGCTGCTTTTGCGGTTTCGGGATATGCATCATCTGATGGTCGGCATTGTAAACCCTTCAATCCTATGTTAGGGGAAACTTATGAAGCTGACTATCCTGAGAAAGGACTACGCTTCTTCTCGGAAAAGGTATGCACCTAGGCAAACAAAGTACTCATTGTCACCCGCCACCCATCCCTGTACCCATTCCCACACCCCCACACACGTGTAAGTGGGCCATCTTCATAAATGAAAATAGAGAATTGCTGAAGGGTGACTAGAATATCACAGTTTCATCCTTTACAACCTGAAGGAGATCATGAGGCGTATTCTTATAGAAGAACTTCTGTTGTTTTGATTGAAATTGACTTGTTCACTCATTTAGAGAGAGTATTACTTTTGAAAAGGCACTCAATCCTACTATTCAGAGCTCCTTTATCACAAAGGGTTCATTTCTTGCTTAGACTGAAAGTATAAAAGTGCGGACAAGTAGTCAAAAAAAAAAAAAAAAACCACCAGTGTTCTCATTTATCAAATGGCTTCTCTTTATGGTACGTTATTAATACCTTTTTCTTAGTGAAGGAATCATAGAACTGAAGTAACAGCCATAAACAATAAATATAATGGTTGAAATTACATCACCAAAATTATAAATGATTACGCAACACCTGGTATATGACTGCTCGTGAACAACCTTTAGAGGAAAAATAGTTAGATGTTAAGAAAAATGTCAAACAGTAATTTGATGTTTCCAAGGGCTGTATGAACCCAAAAATGGCCAAACATTTTCAATGCGAGTATTTGACCTGAAATTTCTATCACTAGACATATTTGTCCAATCACTCCAATCAATGTTGGACCTGTTTACCTATGTCTAATCTTGTTTGTGTTATAAACTTATAATTAATTTTGATTTCTTGAAACAGGTAAGTCACCATCCGACCCTCATTGCTTGCCACTGTGAAGGTAAAGGGTGGAAATTTTGGGGGGACAGCAACCTTAGATCAAAATTCTGGGGAAGATCAATTCAGATTGATCCTGTCGGAACTCTTACCTTAGAGTTTGATGATGGCGAGATTTTTCAGTGGAGCAAGGTGTGACAAGCACATGAAATATTATTGTGCTTCATATATATATATAGCTAGATTCTTTTCCTGTGATGTTTTAATTTTTGTTTCTATGGTTGAAAATACTCTTAAACATGTTAAACCTCAGGTCACAACTACCATTTATAATCTGATCCTAGGAAAACTATACTGTGACCACCATGGAACAATGCAAATATGTGGTAATCGGCAACATTCATGCAAACTCAAGTTCAAAGAACAATCTATTCTTGACCGCAATCCTCGCCAGGTAAACAAGGATATCTGTTTTCTGTTTTCTGTTTTTTGTTTATTTTTACCTGCACCAGCGTGAGTGCCATTGATGTTCCACTGTTATTTTTGATTAAAGATGGTTGATCAATCCAAGAAATCATTCTTAATGTACAGGTTCATGGATTTGTTGAAGATGTCGCGAGGAAAAAAGTTGCTACACTATGTGGGAAGTGGGATGATAGCATGTATTATACAATTGGAGACGGGGCTAGCAAGGCAAATGATTTTTCTGACGCATCTTTGTTATGGAAAAGGAATGAAACGCCTCGTAATCTTACTCGGTACAACTTAACGTCTTTTGCAATCACACTAAATGAGTTGACGCCAAGACTGCAGGTAGAGATGGCATATTGAACAATTATTTCATATGCATCTCCGTTTTCCTCTTATGTATATCTAATTGTCTTTTATAGCTTTGTCTGATCCCGGGTATTTGATTACGGATTAAGGAGAAGCTTCCACCTACGGATTCAAGACTTCGACCTGATCAACGACATCTTGAGAATGGGGAGTATGACAGGGCAAATGAAGAGAAGCTAAGGTTGGAAACACGGCAGAGGGTGGTATGTATGAGACTTTTTCTTTCTTAATAACATCTTGATGTGTGATATATTAATGAATTCTAGGTTGTGTGATATACAAAAAACTTAGAAGTTTTAACCTACTTGGTATAAAAACACATCTTTATCTCTTGGTGCTGTTTGCTTTCTTGTGATAAATGAGTGCGGCAAGGTTTTGATTTCTTTTCTATTTGCATGAAAAAGCTTTTTATGACAATTTACGATAATTTCACTAAACAAACAAATGAGAATGGAAAACTAATAGAGAAGATTTCAAGAATTAGGTGATTGACTTTTACGCTATGAGGTGAGAAAGAGATTGATTCACTATTTAGAAACTTACTAGTGCAATAACTTAAAGAGCATCCTAAACTGAGAAAATCTCTTTTAATTCTCTGACTCTCTTGTTTAATAACTAGAGTTTTCTGCTCTCTTAAATGTTCAGTTTTCTTGTCTATAAAATAAAGACATCTATATGCAATAGGAAATTCCAAATACTTAATAAGACAGGAATCCTAATTTGATATGTAATAAGGACACAAAAGTCAAATTCAAATTTCAAATGGGGAAAGTCCATGTTGACTTAAAACCTTCAAACCAAAGCTTAATTGAGATATCTGAATGCTCCACCTAAAACTGCACTTCATGAACCATATAGTACTGAACAACTACTCTTCCTCAGCCGTCTGCAAGGGCCCTCATCTATGGCTGAAACAATTCAAATCCAAACAAATGACAATGCTTTAACTTGGCAAGTGGCACTAGGTTGTCCGTATATCAGTTGAGTTATCAGTTGAGTTATCTGCAGTCTCAATCTTCTCAACCTAAACATTCCCATGATCGATATTGTCCCGAGTAAAATACTAAAATGATACTACACATTTAAGTGTCACTTGATGATTCCCTCTTAACTCACTTTACAACCCCAAGAGTCGAATAGCTTCCTGCACTGCTTATGTCTCTACCATCTGACAAAAAATGAGACAATCTCCAACAATTGGTAATTTAACCAATATCCTAACAGTTTACTCTTCTGGTAACTATAGATGCACTGTTTGGGAATTACTAGGAATCACACTAAATGAAATGGCCCTAGAGGCATCATTATTCACTATGTCCAAAAATGAGAGTTTCAATTGACTTCTTTGACTTTTTTAACGCGTATTAAGGTCTAATCAATTTAGAGTTATTTATTTATTATTATATAAATCAATGCAGGGTTGATTGAAGGGTCAAAATTGGACAGTTTTAATCTGCCATATTATGAATCAACATAATGTGATAATGCCCCACCATGCCTTATAAACTTCAAAAACCTATTCGTAGTGCTCCTCGTATACCTGAGAATCAATGTCACTACCTCGTATATGGATGCGGAAATTCATCCATATATGATGGGAAAGTCACCACTGTCCATGTAGGTGGTCCAAGGAAGTTGCTGATGTTTTAAGAGTGATAATTGTTTATGATATGCCAAGGATAATCCCATCTCCTCATTATTACCTAAACTCTTATGGAGAGGGGCTTAATGAATGTTAGTCTTTGTGTTAGAATTTAAGAACGAAATAGAACACAATTACACAGAATATTATATGAATAATAGAAAATAAGAAAACGCGATATATCCAGGTTCACCAAATTGGCTAGTTCTGCTTGTCTGACGTATTCATTAGATGTCGCATACGCTCTACAATAATTCACACACCAATAATTGTTTTTATAGTAACTAGAAAACTCTAGCCGCTATAAATGGGTTCAAGTCCAATACATTAGTAAACCAAAGACTGGACTAATAATAAATTTCCAAATCCAATTATATCCTTACGTTTGGATTTAGTCGAACCCGCAGAAGTATGAGCCAATCCCAACACTTTGGATATGGTGTTCAATAGTTGATCATCAGTTTATGCTTGCTAACTTCCACTTATAATTTTCAGTCAATTTAAAGTTGTAAATATTGTACGCATCGCGACTTTACATCTGAAGTTTATAGAATCATTCAGCAATATATATGCCGATATTTCGTTATATTTAATGTTTTTATTAAAAATAAGTATATTAATTGGTAATAGTAGTATTTCTCTTTATTTGTTACAGTCTAGAAAATTACAAGAAAATGGATGGAAGGCTAGATGGTTCAAGAGAGAAAGTGAAGGTGGACCATTCCGCTATGCAGGTGGGTACTGGGAAGCACGAGAGAAGGGGAAATGGGATGAATGCCCGAATATATTCGGTGAATTCAGCGAAGCTGAGGTTAATTCGTTTTAAAGGTCCTGCTTTTAGAGAGGTACATAACTTCTTCTGACAGTCTTAATTTTATGAAAACTAATGTTGTGTTTAGATCGAAAGAATGGAATGGAAAAAAGAATAATATAATTTTAAGGTATTAAGTATATGTTTGGTTGCTGGTAGAGGTGGGTGATGTATGTAATATGATGACAAAATTATCACATATATCCATTCTATTGGAATGAATTTTATTCCACCACCTCTTATATGGAATAAAAATCAAAGGGATGAAATGAATTTTTATTCAATTGCTTACTTGCCGAGAACTTTTAGTTTTCACGTCTATTTGTATCTTTAGAGAGATTTTATATGGGTTGCTGAGTAATAGAATCAACTGTTGAAATATGTAGTTCCTGTGCATGTATGCTTATTGTATATTTGGTTACTAGATTGTGCACATCTTTTCAGCTGATGCAGGGGAATAAAAAGCCTTTAGGACAAATACAGAACAATCTCTGCACATACAATTGCTCATGAATCATGCGAGTTTGTGGGAGTATTATGCCTGAGATGGACAAAAGTTGATCTAGAGGAGATCCAAAGCGTATCGATCTAGATGGACATAATGTAGTTTATATACCGTCTTTTTTTTTTCTCTCTTTTTGTTATCGTTCGTTGAAACCTAATTAGCCGGTAGCCAATCATTTATTCAGATAATTATATTTGATTTCTAGAAATAATTGAAACAATAAATTTCTCTCTCGCTCTCGTTTTGTTATAGTTGGTTGGACCTAATTAGCCGTTAGCCACTCATTTATTTAGATAATTTAACTTTTTGCTAGAAGTACACGACTTTTTTCTAGACTTTGTTTTAAGGTGACAATCTAATATAATTGAAAGGAAAAAGATGAGATTAAATAGCACGCTCAATAGGTGTTGAATGGCCTTTGGAGAAAATATATTCCATTAATAATCGTGGACTAATTAATTTAAAGATAAGAAAATATTTAATGATATAAATAGTAGTTTAATTTCCGTCATTATCTATATTTATAAACAAAGCTTAAATTTATTTACACATGTCAAACATAAAAATAAAATAAAATCGGAAAACTTTATTTATAGTTAAATGAAATACGAACTGAAGATCGTCCAGAGAGAAAAGATTGACCGAAAATCAAAAGAAAAAAAAGAAAAAAAGAGGAGAGAATGACCTCATTACATCAATTATTGGATATAGTTGGTTAGAGAAAATTATTCCACACGTCCAAATTTCTCACTACATAGAGCGGTATAGCGTATGTATCAATGCATGTATATAGATATATTTGTGTTTGTTCCTATAGTCTAGTATAGCCGTATAGGTACCTCCTCTGTTGGATGATAGGTTGAGAGGGATCGTACAACACCAAACGATGTGGACAAGAATGATTTTCACGAGTTTAACAAAATGACAGAAAATTGATTGCAAAGTGGCTTTAAAAATCTAGCAAGCAAACATCTAGTATGCCACTATACGTCCTATGCAGCAGATGATCAATATATATATATATATATATATATATATATATATATATATATATATATATATATAGCAGTCTCAGAATATTGTTCCCTCCAATCTAAGGATGTAAAATGAACAAAGTGATTTGAGTTTGATTCTTATTTGTTTTACTAAAAATTTGATTTGAGTTTGACTCGAAATATAAATTATTTAAATATGAGTAAAGTTTAAAATTCTACAAATTACTCGAATTTATTCAAATTATAATTTTTTTTTATTAATATTCGAATTATATATATTCGTAAAATTCAAACTATTCACGCTCAATTCGAGATCATATCATATTCGGTAGTTAAATGACCTTCAATTAAATCTTATTTTATACTCGATAAATTTTATGAATTAACCAAATTTAAGTAACTCAATATTCGACTCGTCTAAATTCATTTACACATCTACTCCGACCTACATAGACACAATTCATTTAAAAATTTAAGTTATTAATTAGAAACTACGTACCCCCAAATTCGCATGATTAGTATCAATATATATAAAAGGCAATGTATACTTGAGAACATTAAAATTATGCTATTCGAATACCCGAATAATCGAATTAGATAAATTTTTTTGCATGTATTTTTATATTTTATTTATTGTTAAAGTTCTCAAATGTGAGGGCCCCTATATATTTCCATAGTGATGTATGCATTTAATAATGTCAATTGTCTGGTATGATGAATGGTATGCAACCATGGTATTCATTTAATTATATTTCTATACTTTATGCACTTTTTTGTCCATCGTCTTCTATATGTTTATTATTTTTTGGTATTTCTAGGTTATGAATTTAGTTATTATTGTATGTTGATATTGTTATTGGTTATAGGTCCAAATCTCAAAACAATGTTTACCATATTTTATATCTTTGTGCATATTTTACCGTTGAAAGAAATCCCGTTGTTTTAATTTGGCTTTGTGCAAATCCTCAATATCTTCGTTGTTGACTTTCTTGTTGCTTGTGTTAGTTATTTTTCCCTTTTCTGACATGTTCTGATATATCAAACTGTAGCTCAGCTTTTCTTTGAATTTATAGTCGTTGCACTCCCAGAGTTGTTCAGCAAAGATTATTATATTCTTTGCTAATTACTCTTCTGATCCATCAATAAATACCTTACTTGACTTTTAGAACCAGCTGTTCTGATGCAATCAGAGATGTCCCATTAGTCTGACTTTATTCACCATTTTCCTGAGCAGTGGGTCCTGACTTATAGTCGTTTAGACGCAAAGTCTTATGTGACTCTGACATGCATCTGTATTCTCAAAAACACTTAATCTTTCTTGAATTTGGACAAGGAGTATTCTCTTTTCTCTCGCACTATATTGTCGTTATGTTAGTTTACTGGTCCTGAACTGCTAAGTGAATTCATCGAGTGATAGGCTGTTCATTCTGATTCTGCGAATTCAGCTCCATTAATGTTACTTGAGGTATTTCAAGTAAAACGTTGAGTTAGAGCGATCTTTTCACTAACTTTGCGATCTTCCTATTCTGTTCAGATCGCAGAGTTTGTCTGCAGTGCTTTGCTTTATGATTTCGTTCTACGAGCTTGTCCTTCTGTGCAAGTCGTGAAGTTGCCGACTGCAGTGCTTTTCAGTGGAATCGTTGAGTTGTTGTCTTCGTTGGCACATTCTTTATTTCTACTCAACGATTATTCCATGTGTAGAACAATTTTCTGCATTATCTTGACATCTTTGTTTCACTCAATGATTTCTTCTAACAGTGCAAATCGTATAGTTCTCGTATGTGCTTGTTCTTCAAGTTTACTCTATGATCTTGCTAGATTGTGTATATCGTAGAGTACATTTCTTCTCTGGTTCTGCGTTAACTGCTGGCTTGCTTAGCTGTCTGTTCGACGATCGTAGAGTTCTGCTCTACGATTTGTACTTGATCAGTTCTTTAATTTAGCTTGTATATTCTGTAGACCTCTTGCACATCTGTCTCTCTTTGATGATAGTAGAGTAATCCTGGTAAGAAGTCGTATGTTTCACTCTACGAATCATACTGAATCATTGAGTCTTCTTTGCTTGGAATCGTAGAGTCCATTCTACGATCATATAGACTGATCAGATCTAACATAAGATCAACCTAACAGATTTGATCTTTTCTAACTAAGTCCTTTCATACATTATTACATCATTATATATATTGAAAGGACTTTACAAACTCTGTCATACACAAATACAACAATGATTCGTTCTTATGCTACTCTGCTCATATCATGCATCTTTTATGTAGAGTGACTCCTACAGAAAGATCAACCTAACATTTATGATCTTTAAAAAAAACTAAGTCCTTTGTACACATATATCTTTTAAAAGGACTTTACAACTTTTGAACCAGATAACTTTCATTCTCTTTTATAAGCATCATATAGTTTTCAACAAGATCATATTTGTGTTATACAAGTGTGTAAATCATAGTATATGAAATAGGTAATATATATCATACACATATGATCATGTAGGCACATAATTTGATTAACATATAATCATTTTGTCAATTAACCACATAAGCACTTTTAGAACATCTACGCACATAATCAAGTAAGCATATAAGCACATTAACATATAAGCACTTTGTTAGATACACATTGACAATCAACCATGTAAGCACATTTACCACAATCATTTTTGCACAACAGTCATCATCATCAAATCAAACAACCTTCAATAATCTCCCCCTATTTGATGATGACAAAACTAATAGACTTATTGATATGACATTCATATAATGCATCTACTTGATAGGTAAATTATGTCTTACGATACAGTGAAATACTGTATGACTAGTGCAAAAGAATAATTTCATTAAATGAGCATTTTTACAAAAAAGTTATACATACTTACAGCTCTTCATTTTTCACTTTTCTCTCACTCAGTTTGCTGGCTGTTTGTTTGCTGTCTCCCCCTTAGTTGGCTGATTCTCCTTCTTCATAGATGTTGCTCCTTAGTTGGCTGATTCTCTTTTTTCATAGATGTTGCTCCCCCTTAGTTCCTTGATATTGCTCCCCCTTAGTTCATTATATTCTCTCCCCCTTTTTGACATCATCAATTTAGATATTGTATGGAGCTGACTGTGCCAATGCTGGTTTAGAAACATATCTTGAAGTCTAACACAGAGTTTTGAGACTCTATGAGACTAAGAATAAGTACATTTTCATGGTCCATAGAATGTTGGGACTCTATGACTGGAAAATTGGTATTTTGAAAAATGTTTGCAAAGTTTTGGGACTCTACGAACAGGGAGGTGGTGCAGGGTGACTAAGAGTTTAGTAAGTCACAAAAGAGGACTTTCTGATTTCTGCATTTTGATTCCCCACAGACTGGCTGGATGATTGAGAGCTGGTCAGATTCCAGATGGATATTTCCTGACAACTTTGGTAGTGAGGATAAAAGGGCTCACTGCTTATCAGTGTGGTTGCAATGGTCATTGCTTTTAAGAAATGTTGAGCGACTAACGAAAGATTTGGAAATGTTGAGTAGCTCCAACCGATAAACCTTTGATCATTCATGACTATAGCCCTTAGAAGTGGTAGTATGAGAATGAAACTGAATAGATGATCATGATCCCATGAAATAGAACATTTTTCCATCTGGCTTGCATGCTTCCTTCTTTCTCTACGTCTCCTTTTGATCTGCTTCAGTCGATATACTTCATATTGTTGCTTTTCCAGTTTCCTCAGTAGTCTTACTTTCTTCAGCTTCTTTTCAACTTTCATCCTTATTTGTCTCTCCTTATGACTTGTATTTGAACTCCTGCCTATTTTCTTCATAAAGCCACTTAATCCTCTTCTTCTATTTGACCTTCTTGACCTATCTTTTGATTCTTCTAATTCATAAGTGTTGGTCTCTTCTTGAAGATGTCTATCTTCTTTCATCACAGTTTCTTGACAGTCTCCTTTCTCATCTGATTTAGTCTTTCTAGCTTCAGAATTTTTCGAGAATTGTTCCCCTGGTACAACAACATCTTCAGCAACATCATCATCTTCGTTGAACTCAGGTGCTGAGGCTTTTACAACTAGTTCAGCTTCCTGATCAGAACCCAATATGACTTCTTTTTCAGACAGACTATTTTTATAACATTCTGATTTCTTCTATGAAGAGTCTATAGAAGTTTCTTCTTTTGAACTATCAGATGTTCTTTCTCCAGAATCTGAATTTGCTTCATCATCATCAATTTCTATAACCTGAGGTGGTCCTGTAATGATTGAACTTCTCCATTGTTCTCTAATTCTCCAACTTCTCCTTGGAACAGTGTGAGTAATTTTCTTTTCTTTTCTGTCTTCTTCTTCTTCTTCTTCTCAATTTCAGACCCTTTGGGATTTATCTTCTCCTTCTTAGCTTTCCCTGTACTGACATCTTTCTCTTCTGCAGTTTTCTCTGCTTCATTGAATTTTCTTTTCTTCTTTGATTCTTGACTGTCATAGATCACAAGAGTTTTGTTTCTTGACTGCTCATTAGCCTCCTGTAATTTTTCCTCAGATATTTCTTCCATTTTCCTTTTTCCTTTTCCTTTAGATTTCTCTTCCATCTTTTTGCTGATGCTTCTCGATCCTTGTGCCTTCTTACCCTTATTGGCATGAGGGTTCTTTTTCCAATCTTCAAACAATCTTGGAGTAATTCTTTTGTTGCAATTTAGAATTTCTCCTTTATCTTCCCCAATTGCATTTGCCAGCAATTTCTTCAAAATGATGCTTATGAATCTCCCATAGAGCATTTTGGGAGTGGACTTTCCTGCTTCAGCTCTTGTCTTGGCATCATCTATCCATCTCTTTATCCATCCTAAGAGAACTGCTCCAAAGTTGATTTTCTTTCTTTGAGCAATAACAGTCATAAGCCTTAATTGGTCTTCACTGATAGTATCATATGCAGTGTCTTTGCACAGAATGCTCTTCCCAATAATGTCAGTCAGAAACTCGTACTGCTGAGGGACATCTTTCTTCTTGATTCCTTTTAGAGGAGACTTCTTCTCATAGCCCATCAGCTCTAGTCCAAGCTCAATATTAATTTTGTCAAGAGAAGTAATTCCTTCGATTGCAATACCTAGACTGAGATTGATTTTAGAAACCCCTATTTGCAATGAGATTTCCTTAACCTTTGTGATGCGGGTATTTCCTCGATAATCAATGTTTGAATAGAATTCTTTCACAAGTGTAGAGAAAATCCTGGTGCTGGTTTCCAAACACATGGTGAATATTCTTGACCAAATGAAAAATATCTTTGAATTTCTGCTCTGCATCTCCAAATTTTTCAAAACAAACAAGATTTCTAGGAATAACTTGAAGAGATGCCATGAGATTAAACTGATTTGAGAATAGCACAGGGAGAGATTTCAATTTTTGAAGAATTTTCGATTTCTAGGGTTTTGATGAGTTTTGGGAGAATGGGTATTGACAACTGATGGGAAATAACCACCATCAGTTTTAAAAATTGACTTATGCTAGTTCCCTCTTATTTTTGCAGAGGACACGTGACATATACTCATTTGTAGAATGTGGGCTTAACTTTTGCATTTTTCATAACTGAAGCACATCAAATATTTTAACCCACTTGAGTTTAGAGGGCGTGAAGTTCACCTTCCCTGTTAGAGTAAACTTGAACAGTTCGTAGACTAGATTTTGAAAGTCGTAGAGTGACTGACTGCGTTTATTCTACGATCTCGAGAGTTAACTTTTTGATGAGGAGATAACTCTACGATCTTCCAAAAAGACACTTCAATCTGCCAAGCCTTATTCTGCGATCGCCTGACAGACTCTATGATCCTTCTTTGAGAGATGAACTTTCTTCTGACTTGAAAGATCTTTTACCTTACCATGATATTAATGACAACAGATCCGACTTAATTCACTAAATCAATAGGTGAGATCAAAGATTAATAGATGCCTTCCTTTATAACCAGCTTCTTTCTCTTCTAGAGAATTCCAAGAATCAAGTCTTCTTCTTGCATCAGTATTCAGACTTCATTCCATCTTTCATAGATTGACTTCCTTGAGGTATTCAGCAAAATTTGTTGAGTAAGGAACTCTATGATATTCATCATTGAGTCTCAGTACAATTTTCTCTTGTGGCTACAACATTGTTTCCTTCCTGCTGTTCTCCTTTGGTCATCTTTATCCAGAATGATTTGTGAGGATGTACACTATCAAAAGACTTCATGTTTAGCATTTTATAGATCTGGCTTTTCCATAGAATGTCAAGCAGATATTTCTTCAACCATTTCAAGCTTAGAGCTTCTTCTGATGCATTGATGTTGGAGAGCCTACTGCCAATGGCTATGAGCGTGAAATTTTCTTGAGATGAATTTTTTCTTTTCTCACAGATTGAAAGGTGATTTCTCATACCTAGAGTAAGTCATTCATGATTACTCCTTATTGCCTTGATCTTCTCACCCTTCTCATTTATAGATGGTTTTGAAGAAATTTGACATTGAGAGCATTTGTCTTTTAAATCTGAGCATGTACACAGGACGTGCCTTGTATGAACTTCTTCATTGAATGAGCTGCTTTGTACATGAATGAGTTTCTTCAACTCTTCTTGAACTTTAAAAGATCTACAGAATGAATCTTAGATCCGGTGATCATAGATATACATATATATATATATATATATATATATATATATATGTCCATTCATCTGTGCTGAGTTGATTTTCAGGTCTCGGGCCTGGTATCTGTGGTTTAGGAAAATGACTTTGATATTCATTACCAAGGACATTGCAGTGAGGTATACCTCTGTAATTTTCAATATGATCTACCTCCCAATTTCAGAGAAGTAGTTTCAGAAGACCATTGAAGACTTTTGAATTAGAGTCCTTTAAAATCAATCAAGCTAGAGATCATTCACTTGAAGAAGGGAAAAATGCTGCTTGTGGATTTCATCACTGATTACCATATGCTGTAGCTTGACAGAACTCCAAATGTTGTTCTTAAATAAATGAAGCACTTCCTTTGCCACTCTTCTTCAGATAATATCCATTGAATTTAAGTCCTTAAGCTTATCGTAAAGCTTAATGCTGAGCCTATCGAGTGAATACTTGGATTCGAGACTGATTCCAGTTGCTGACATTTGGTATATAGAAAATCATTTTACACTTTAAAGCATAGATTTCTGTTGGACTTGCTTCTGCTATAAACGTTCGAACCGGTGAGAAGTAGTTTCGTTAGTGCTTGGCACAGTGATGCTTCCTTTGAGAAAAATAGGATCCGGTGTCCTTTGGCATCAAGATTTGAACTTCCCAGTTTATTTGAGGGCAGAAATACAAGTTATTGTATTCTTCGAGTGAATCAATTAATAATTCTTATCAACAGAACATCCTTTTGATTTCTTCATCTTGCTGCTTCAGTTTAATTTTTAAAGTTCACTCGATAGCTTCTTTGCTGAGATCATCTGAATTTGTCTTAGAAAGGATTAATGTCAATGAGTATACAACATCAGACAGAGTATCAACAAACAACATTCATTTGTACCTGCATGAAAAGACACATTAATTTGTAAGCTTGTTCATAAATAATGGTTCACTTCAATTCTTAAACTCAAAAACAGAGTTTTACTAGTGCCATAGAATCTACTCAAAGCGTGAGCTTTTTATGTTCGTGAGAACCTGCTCTGATACCAATTGTTAGTTCCCAGAGGCACACAAGTGATCTAGAAGGGGGGGGGGGGGGGGGGTTGAATAGATCTCTTAGAAACTTTTTGCTTAACTTAAAAAGTTTATTATCAATTAATTCATTTTATCAAGATTTGTTTGCATAGCGGAATTTTAGTTTGAAAACTCCCCTTAAAGATTTGTACAGCGTCTCCGTTGAGTTAAGACTGTATTGAAGAAAGCCACTTGTCAAGTAAACCAATTTTAACGGTTATATCTCTATATATAAATGACAGAATGTAAATGACTTAATGTAAATGACACCAGAGAGTTTTAAGTGGTTCGAAGATTGAATAACTCCTACTTCACTCTTCTACTACAACGAGTAGGAAATCCACTAAGAATGGTTCATACAGAACCCTTCAAGCACATCAGGCCTGGAAACTCTGGTTCACTAAGAACCCTTCAAACCCAGCAGGTTTGGCTAGTTCAGTCACTAAGACAAGGACATAACTGTCCTCTTTAAGTCCAGTAGACTTGGCTCCTTTAGTCACTAAGACAAGGACATAACTGCCCTCTTCAAGTCCAACAGACTTGGTTCCTTTCTTGTTAATAGATGTTGGAGTTGCTACTGAGTTGTACTTTAAGTTCCATTGTCTTTAAATACTCAGTAGCAGGATGTGATCATTCTTGAAATGATATTGAGTTCAGCAATGATGCTTGGCTTCTTTATATGCTCAATATTTTCTTGTGATCACTCATTGTGCTGCTAGGCTTTTGTACTTCAGCTCCTTTGGTACTTGATAACTTCTCGAGACGAACTCCTGAGATGACTGTGAAGCTCATTCCTTTCGGTACTCAGTTGTTCCTTCTTATCATAGACCGTTTATAGCTTCTTGAGATGGGCTACTGAGATGACTGTAATTCTCCTTCCTTTTAGTACTCAGTTGCTTCCATGTCGGTATCAAGTTGGCATTTAAGCTTCTCTCTATCACGTGCCTAGCAGTTCTGAACACTTCTCTTGTAATAGAGTTATTTCTCTCTATGTCTCTCTCAATTCAGTATTAGTATTCTGGTGGATCGTGGAGTTTTTCAGCATATTCATTTTCTATTTCACTCTACGATCTGTTGTTGTCCACCATCCTCTCTTCTATATCCAATAACCACACTTTTCTGTGAATTATTAAAGCCTTTATATCTTTGTGCATATTTTACCGTTGAAAGAAATCCCGTTGTTTTCATTTGGCTTTGTGCAAATCCTCAATATCTTCGTTGTTGGCTTTCTTGTTGCTTGTGTTAGTTATTTTTCCCTTTTCTGACATGTTCTGATATATCAAACTGTAGCTCAGCTTTTCTCTGAATTTATAGTCGTTGCACTCCCAGAGTTGTTCAGCAAAGATTATTATATTCTTTGCTAATTACTCTTCTGATCCATCAATAAATACCTTCCTTGACTTTTAGAACCAGCTGTTCTGATGCAATCAGAGATGTCCCATTAGTCTGACTTTATTCACTATTTTCCTGAGCAGTGGGTCCTGACTTATAGTCGTTTAGACACAAAGTCTTATGTGACTTTGACATGCATCTGTATTCTCAAAAGCACTTAATCTTTCTTGAATTTGGGCAAGGAGTATTCTCTTTTCTCTCGCACTATATTGTCGTTCTGTTAGTTTACTGGTCCTGAACTGCTAAGTGAATTCATCGAGTGATAGGCTGTTCATTCTGATTCTGCGAATTCAGCTCCATTAATGTTACTTGAGGTATTTCAAGTAAAACGTTGAGTTAGAGCGGTCTTTTCACTAACTTTGCGATCTTCCTATTCAGTTCAGATCGCAGAGTTTGTGTTGTAATGTCGCGAGCACCCAAAAATAAAATCTTACTTTGGAAAAAATATTAATGTAGTAGTGTAAGCAAGAGTCGATCCCACAGAGAATGATTATTTAATTTTATGTTTTCGCAAATAAAAGTTGGGGGGTTTTGTAATTAAAGAAATAATTTAAATAAAACTAATTAAAATAATTATGCAAGAAATAAATAAAAATAAAAAGCCTTGGTTTAAGTAAACATTCACCATCAAGAATTTACAACTGATCACTGATGCAAAAATAAATCAATTAATATTTTGAAGATTCACCGTAGAAAGAACTACTCGCAGGTGGAATAATTTTTCTCCTCTCTCCTTAATTTTAGATAAGTAGAGCCACTTGGTCTAAATACCCTTACTAATAAACAACCTCCGGCACTTGCTAAAGATTTAATTTAATAGCAGCATAAAGAATTAGAGAGATCGTTGAACTAAACAACACAAGCCACTTGTTTGCATTTAATTTAGATGAATATTCTTCCTAAGAAAAAATAATCTTTTGATCTGCAAAATAATTATTAAACTTAGTCGCTTCAAAAATAGCAGTAGATTAATATGAATAATAAACTAGTAGTACTCTTAGCAATTAAACAAATCAATCATAAAATTAAGCACAGAAAAATATTCAATAATCAAAATATAAATTGAACAATTAAAATAAATTAGATCTCACAGTGTATAAATCTTGATGGCTTCAATCACTTAAACCAAGAAAAAGAATTTAGCTACTCATAATTGTAGAGAAAACTAAAGAATAGAAGAGAGAATTTTTATTCTAATGAGAGTTGTGTCTTACAATGTGTCTCAATCCCTCTATTTATAGGCTCCATAAACCTCCTAGCTTGTCCAAACCCTAATAGGATTTACAATTAAAAATAAAAGAAAAAGAAAAATAATTATTATCTTAACCCTAGTTGGAATTAAAATCCAATTTGGAGTCAAAAAGTAGCAAAAATCCGAATAATTCCGTTTTCCCAGCAATTCCTCCCAGCCAAACGCGTCCTAAGCCTCGACAGTTGACTGGTCAACGCGCTTACCGCGCATGCATGACGTCAGCGAGCTTCCGCGCATTGCGCGGAAGGTTCCGGTTCTTCTGAAACGACACCATTTCGTCCCCGGTGCTGCTGAACTGCTATCGCCTCCAAACGACGTCGTTTATGTTACGCCTGTATTCGCGCATTGCGTGACAGCTGCTAACCGTCTCTATGCACGCCAAAACGGCGTCGTCGCATCTCCGGTCTCTGAAATCTTCCGCACATTGCGCGTAACGTCTCTGTCCGGTTAATTACCATTATGTCCCTCCGCGTTTCAGCTTATTACAATTTTGTCATCAGACTTTTGCGAATTTTCCAGATTTGCCCTCAAGCTTTATTTTTCCTACAAAATAAAATATAAAAATAAATAAAAATAATATAAACATACTAAAAATCCTAAAAACACATAATAATAAATAAAAATCCTAAAATACTAAAAATAAATAAAAAAAAACATAAATAAAAAGAAATATAAAAATACTATAAAAGTACCTAAATTAACATAAGTTAACTAAAATCCTATAAAACCTATTAAAACCAAAATAAGCTATGTAATTAAACATTTAAGCACACAATAAATATAAAAACTAAGTATTAGGGCATAAAAATATCGTATAATTTAATTCTATCAGTTTGTCTGCAGTGTTTTGCTTTATGATTTCGTTCTACGAGCTTGTCCTTCTGTGCAAGTCGTGAAGTTACCGACTGCAGTGCTTTTCAGTGGAATCGTTGAGTTGTTGTCTTCGTTGGCACATTCTTTATTTCTACTCAACGATTATTCCATGTGTAGAATAATTTTCTGCATTGTCTTGACATCCTATTTCACTCTATGATTTCTTCTAACAGTGCAAATAGTATAGTTCTCGTATGTGTTTGTTCTTCATGTTTACTCTATGATCTTGCTATATTGTGTATATCGTAGAATACATTTCTTCTCTGGTTCTGCGTTAACTGCTGGCTTGCTTAGCTGTCTGTTCGACGATTATAGAGTTTTACTCTACGATTTGTACTTGATCAGTTCTTTAATTTAGCTTGTATATTCTGTAGACCTCTTGCACATTTGTCTGTCTTTAATGATCGTAGAGTAATCCTGGTAAGGAGTCGTATGTTTCACTCTACGAATCATACTGAATCGTTGAGTCATCTTTGCTTGGAATCGTAGAGTCCATTCTACGATCATATAGACTGATCAGATCTAACATAAGATCAACCTAACAGATTTGATCTTTTCTAACTAAGTCCTTTCATACATTATTACATCATTATATATATTGAAAGGACTTTACTGACTCTGTCATACACAAATACAACAATGATTCGTTTTTATGCTACTCTGCTCATATCATGCATCTTTTATGCAGAGTGACTCCTACAGAAAGATCAACCTAACATTTCTGATCTTTAAAAAAAACTAAGTCCTTTGTACACATATATCTTTTAAAAGGACTTTACAACTTTTGAACCAGATAACTTTCATTCTCTTTTATAAGCATCATATAGTTTTCAACAAGATCATATTTGTGTTATACAAGTGTGTAAATCATAGTATATGAAATAGGTAATATATATCATACACACATGATCATGTAGGCACATAATTTGATTAACATATAATCATTTTGTCAATTAACCACATAAGCACTTTTAGAACATCTACGCACATAATCAAGTAAGCACATAAGCACATTAACACATAAGCACTTTGTTAGATACACATTGACAATCAACCATGTAAGCACATTTACCACGATCATTTTTGCACAACAGTTATCATCATTAAATCAAACAACCTTCAACAACATGGATTCTTATCTTAGAGCTAAAAAAGGGAATGCATTAAGGATCTGTGGAAAGCCCTTCAATGGAGGAGAACTTGGCTAAACAGAATAATAAATTAAGAACAACGTGGCACATATCTTCATTAAAATATGTAGTTATTTAATTTTTAAGATATTTGGTCCTTACTTCTCAAATCTCTAAGAATTTGGATGATGCATATAAAGAATAAAATTGGTTGCGCACGTAGTTGAAGCTGATTACATAGAATTAATCTAAATCTTATATATAGAACATGTAAGCAATGAACTAATGATACTTTAACACAATTTCAACTTTCCATAATTAATTATAATTCTATGTCATTATTCTTTAGCTCCCATGAGCTTTAAGACATCAATTCTCCGATAATGTAACAAACACATCCTTAGAGTATTAGTAATGCTCTTGCTTAAATTGTGTTACTTTTATTTTTTTCCTTATGGACAAATTATAACGCCTCAATTCCAAATCGGTTAATATGAAATATTTAGATGTGTATATGATAACTCAAATTACTATCATTAGTAGCTTTAGTCATGATCTTTTGTGTGAGTCTGTGGTAGGTTAAGATGACTCAATAAGATACTATTGAGAAAGAGCATTGGGCTTTATCGTGCTATAATTTGATTCGGACACTAGATTAGACCCGAGTCGTTACATATGATATCATAACTGACTCTCGAAAGCTTGTGTTGGGTTATTATCTAATCGAGTTTTCAGAGGTGGGGATAGGAAGGCGGGCCTAATAGGTCTTGCTATTATTATTATCCCATAATAACTAGAGAAGTAAAATTTTTGGCCCTTATGTGGCTATGTGTTCGACCTGACGGGGACGTCAGTGGAGGAGTTTGTAACACCCCAATCTCACATCGGTTACGTGGGAGTATAATCTTACTCCTCGTGAATCCATCATCCTGAGCAGTTCTTTAGAGCCATCTTAAGCTCGCTCCACTTAACTCAACTCAAATCATACTTCACCGTGTAGTGGCAATTACGTGTGAGTGATCTCCTTGTGCTCCATCCAAATTAACTCTATTTGCATGCCCCACTGCGCGAAAAGAGTAACACACAGCTTGTGAATGCTCCACCATGGAGTGTTAACCTTATACTTGAGCCCATTGAACCATAGGTTTTGATACAACTTTTAGTGAAATTGAATGTTTTATTCTACATCAATTCATTATCAATGCAGCATATACCTGTGTAAACTGACCCAATAAGCATGTTGAATCACTTTCTAACCTAAAAGATTAATTTATTAGGTTAAGACTTTACTATACTTATTAACCCACCTACACTCTTGAATTTATTCGTTGGCTTAACTCCCTTCAGCTTTAATGGTTCATACAAATCCTTACAGTCTTATATATTCCATTCTAGGCTTCTAGATTGAAAAATTTGGCTCCACTTGATTCCCCTATTTAATTTATCAAAAACAACTGCACAAAGAACTTTTTCTAATAAATTAAATAACAAACCACGCCAAATAAATAATACAATTCCACCAAATAAATAACAACCGTAGAAAATAAGCTAAACACAAGATATCAATTTTTACATGGAAAACTCTTTAAAACAAAGAGGTAAAAACCATGGGTCAAGCTTCTTGATTTCTTATGTGGATTATCCTGACTATGTATTTCATAGTTGTTTTAAGCCTTCTGTCGAAACTATTCCCAATTGTCTATTAGCTTCTTGATTTCTTATGTGCCTTTACCCCGCATATAGTTTATATATATATATATATATATATATATATATATATATATATATATATATATAAGATAATATAGTCCCTGATTCCTAATTGGTTTAGAAAATTAGTTTACTATATAGGAAATTGATATTTGCACAAGTTAATTTGATATTTCCACATGATCAATGAGACTCACTTGTGAAAATATAAATTTTCATATGAAATTGATATTTTCACAAACTAATTTGATATTTCCACAAAATCAAATAGGACCCACTTGTGAAAAATATCAAATTAACTTGTGAAAATATTAATTCCTTACTATATATTATATACGCCATGTTCTTTTTCCTTTAGACCTACACGGATGTATATCACTAATTAATACTTGGTTTCGGAATAACCATGGCATATAACTCCTGCCATATTAATTTTCCTAATGACTTTAAGAATTAATCTGTAACACCCCAAAATTTTTGTACTATCTATAGTCGACTTTGTGCGTTAAACTTTCATAAGTTCTTCCAATAACTTAACCAATGATCCCATAATCATATTGGTTATCCTAGTCTATTTCAAACAATTCTTAAAAATCTTCTTTTACTTAATTCCTGGATCTTAAATTGGTCTCGATCTCATCCTTTCTACAAATATCAACTTGTAGTTCATTCGTAAATATGGATAACACCATATATACCGATTAATTTTTAACCTTAACATTTAGACATTCTATGCTTCTATATAGCTAACGTTCACAACATTAATAATAGGATTGTTCTTGGAACAGAAAAATCTTGCGATATATGTTTGCATGTTTATCCGTGGCAAAATTTCTTTTCTTACAGAACGCCTCGTATCATTTAATACCATCACTTAGATATATATCATTATAGAGCTATCTCTGCATATCGATATTTCTTATTTATTTGAAGTTCATAATATTATTAACACACTTGTACTTGGAAAAGATGAACCTTGCGATGAATTTGGTTTCTTTATCAGTGCTAAATCTCTGGTCTTACATCATTCACAATGTTAATCAATATCCTCATTCAGATATATAATCCTTTATCAATATTGTTTTAATATTTTAACAATTCTAAGTTATATCAAATTTAAAGACATAATAGTCTTTGATGATAATATAATAGTATCATTGAATAATATTTAGTTACATAATTTACTTGTTCGTATTATAATAGTCTTCATGACTATAAATAAAAGACAAGTAAATAATATAGTCTACGCATTCTTCTTTATTCCTACGATCTTCTTATCATTCTCCTTAATTGCAAATAAAGTTTTATTCGTAAGAATAAACACGACGGCTCAACAAGTTTGGCATATAACACATATATAGTGTATGCCTTCATATAAACTTTAACATGCTTTGACTTAATATATCTTTCATTTTATTTTACAAATAACTTTCATTTCAACAATTTATAACACTTTGTCACACAAAGCGTATAATAAATGTATATAACTTGTAACATAACACATAAGAGTAAGAAGACTTGCCTTGATGCGTTTAATAATTTAAAAGTTAAGCTTATTTTCACTTCGTAAACTCTTTTGTAGTTGTAAGCTTTAACTATTTCACTGCAACTCGATATTACTTTAACTCACAAGAACTTTCTTTTATAAAACTTCGATTATAACTTTATATACTTGAAATTTGCTTTGTAAATGGTGAGATTTAATGAAGGCAAGACTTGTACTTATAGGCTTTTCAAACCTAGGGTACTTTGGTCATTAAGATATAACTTAGCTTCCTTAGTAAGCTTAACAAAACTTCTTCAACATACCTTATGTATAAATATCCTGTATAACACTTAGGTATAATACAAAATACCGTATTCATATTTAGAATAAATACACGTATAATTCTTGTATTATTTTTGTATTATACTGTCTATGTCCCAAAATTATGAAATACAAATTTAATTATTGTTCATATATATTTTTTGAAATTATAAGTGGTTAAATTGACAAAAGTTAAAGTTAAAGTTAAGGATGTTATGTGTAAATTTTATTATGTCGGACAATATTCGAATTATCGTGGAATATTCGGTCTGTTGAGGAATATTTGATCCGTATGACAGCACCGAAATAATCAATCATTGGTGGAATCCATAACGAAATATGATCGGATATAGAAAACGATAAGAATAACTTTCTTTAAATAAAAATAGTCAACGGTACTATCATTTTTTTAACTGTTAAAATACCTAGTGATAAAAGAATAGTAGCACACGGTATTATACAGTAGCACATGGTATTATACAATATCTCATATTATTGAACTGATAAAGTGACTATCACACAATATTCATCAATAATAGTTGTTATACAGTATTTTGTATTATTGAACCAATAATTGTTACAATAGCTTATGCATTATTTTAAACTAATAATTATCACAGTAATGTGTTATTACATTATTTTTGAATTATTGTTATCATTGTTGTAACATTACTTTATTTATTATATTCCATTTACTCATTTTTCATTGGATAGTAGGAAGAAATGGAGAAAAAGAAATAAAAAAATGAGTGAAAAAAGTTATATGATAAACAATAAAGTTATTTATTTTATTTGAATATAAGATAAAAAAATATTTGTTTTATAATAAATATTATAATAAATGTTTTGTCATTCTTTGGAAAAATTCATTCAAATGAATGAATTGTGGTATGAATTCTCATCCTCCCATTTTCACTTTAGGCCACCCACAACACTTTGTTTTACACGAAAATTTTCTTAGAAAGTTTGCAAGTTAGGCCACTCACCATCTAATCAAAACTCATTCTTCAAAATTGGCTGTACATATTTTTTTTTCCTTTCTCAAACCAAGTATGCGCATTATCAAACTTTGCGTGCCTTCGCTCTTATATAAATAGGTTGCTCAGTTGAGCAACTAAACACACACATTTCTCTTCTCCTAATGATATATTGTAAATATACTTTGAGTATAGTAAGGTTATTTTAAGTGTTGGTAAAGCCAAAAAGGAGTGCAAGAATTTTTCAAGTGGGTATTTTCTTTAAAAGTAATATACTTGCATAAATACTCACTTCACACGGTATTCATAAATCGTCTTTTATAAAACTATTTCTTTAGAAGATTTATTTTGAAAAACTTCATTTGTAAAATTTTATTTTAAAAACTATTTTGAAGTTATTATAAATTATTTTGTACACTACACAGATTTATATTATATAAATACTTTTGATAATTTCATAGCATATGAGTTATTATACACCGTGAAATTTATATATGGTAGTTACTAATTAAATTATACATATATATAGGTTGATCCACTACATTTAAGCAGTCTCTTGTCACGTTTTAAGGTAATATATATTATTTTCTTTCATACTCTTAAACTACTATGTTAATTATTGTTCGGTAAAATTTATGAAATGATTTTTTAATAGTTTGCGCTTTATTTAATATCATTTCACGTGAACCTTCATATTTTACCTGATTATTTCTATTGAACTTTAACCGTTATTTTTGAACTATGGATCTTGAATATCATTCTTGAATTTGACTCCACATCATGTTGACAATTTGGACATTATTTGAATATGCACAAAGTAAACTTTGTAAACCTTTAATGTCTATTACTTATTCGATTATTCTCTTTCTTCTGTTCATCATTTATATCACTGTTATTTATACTAATCATCAAGAATCAAGCTGTTATGAATATTTGTGGCCTAGTGCACAGATGATAGAATAAAGACGATATAATGGTGATGTGTCTTTTAGGGCACGTGATGAATATTCTCTTTGACTTGAGGCAAAGAAGAACTGTTGTTTGACATGATCATAACCGGTGGTGTTTTAGATGATAATGGTTGATAATGATTTTTTTTTTTGAAAAAGAAAAGCTAGCTAGTAGATATCATGAACTTCATAATTTTTCTAATGGTTGTTATTCTGCTGCAGTTGTTGATATAAACTTTGTTCAATAACTTAACTGCAGTTGTTAATTTGAAACTTGTTGTTTATTTATTTCTATCAAGAACTCATTACTATTGAAAACTATCGATAATTTATTCACCATTATCTTAGTCATGATATTTTTTACTAGGCTATTTGAACTCATACTTTCATTTTTATTCTATTGATCTTCAACAAGAGATGAGAGAGTAGCGGGGTCTAGCCGAAGAATTGAGTGAAGGTATGAGTGATAGTTGTAATAAGTCTTTACACGTTGTAAAAGAGTGTGACAACAATAATAAAGGCTTAGTTGTATATTATTTGAGTACTGTATTGTAATAGTTGTTGTAATAAGTCTAATTTTCTTAACTGAATACGAATTCTCTCCATTCATATTTTAGCACATTTGACTCATTACGAGTTCATCTCTTTAGATCATTTCATGACCTTGTTAGCATTTTTTTTCTGCTTCTCAACATCTTATTATAAGATATCTTCTATCACTTATTCAAATTAGGTACAACATGACCCTTTTCATTTCTTTTATATCTTCTCAAATTCACCTTTGGATAATTTTCTATATATGAATTTTTCAAATTCATTTTTATTACTTAAACTCTTCTTGAGTTTATTCCTTTATCATTTTACTTATCTTCTACTACGGTTATAGCCTAAGGTACTCTTACCTAAGGTTTTTAACCTATCAACTCTGATACCAACTTGTGACGACCCCGAATCCGGGTCCTTCGAACCTTAGATTCGATTCAACACGAGTACAACATTTTTCTTATTTTTCATGAATTACAACAATATTATAATTGCTAAATAATCATTTATTTACAATTTTACAACATCTCTTTCTATTCCAGAATCGCAATCTTTATACATTCCTAGTATGTCTCAATATCATACATGATACGACATTCTATTTCAATTAATTTGAGTATTTAACACTTATATTACATACCAACCAATTCTTATAGTACACAATTATTTTACTTGTCCAATTCGGACTGATATATACAATGGTCGTGCTAGACCTTCAGTGAATGTAATATGCCTTCCTGTTTCTTGATCTTTATCAAAAACTTTGAATAACTTGCATTATTTGAAAATGTTGGTTTTAAGCAAGAGTGAGCACGACGGCTCAGCAAGTTTTACAGCTACACATAACACATTGCATGCTTCATATATTAAACATACTTTGCATTTTATACATATGTCATGCTTTTCATGCTTTTCATTTTATGAATATTTCATACTTCTTATGCATCGCATATAATACACATCTAGCATATATCAAGTCATGCTTCTTATTATGTACATACTTCGCATATAATCATATTTCATACGTTTCACATAACAGAAATATCATCAATATATTCGCATATCAATAATTTAATAACATATGGTTGCATAGAAATGCATATAGGAGCAAGTTCTGAAAAACTTGTCTGGTTCGCTTCTACCATTTACGCTTATTTTGCGTCTTTTGTTCAACTTACAATATATATATAAAATTGAACTAATCATTAGATACAATGACTATTAATTAGTCTTTATATAAGACTCTAACTTCAAATTATTAACTCTTAAGATGTCCGACAAACGAACCCTTAAGTTCCGGACAAAAATCCTAGCCCAAATATAGTTCGGACATATCGGGTACGCTTAACCAACTTACACCTTCACTACACGTTCTCCGCACGACTTACTTTTAATAAGTTGTCTAAAATTAGTCATAAATAGACTATTTATACTGATTTAATTCAATTAAACTTTCTTCTTTTACATAGCTTAATTATTTGGACATTTAATAATGTACCAAACATCTCAAAATATAATCTGCATTGATAATATAAAACTACATTCAAATATTATAAATTATTTAATAATATTTTACTCACTTATTAATATTATTAAATAATAATTTCTTAATTAATTAACCCAATTTATTATTTAATATTAATTAAATAACAAATGATCATTTTATTCACTTCATCTCCTTTTAGTTATTATTTAATATCCTTTAAATAATAATTAATTAACTAATTATCTTTATTTATTAAAATAATAAATAATTACTTTATTAATTTCATCTTTCTTTAATTACTATTTAATATCCTTTAAATAATAATTAATTATCTAATCATCCTTATTTATTATTTAATATTAATTAAATAATAAATAATTTATTTATTAACTTTATACCCTCCTTTATTTATTATTTAATAATAAATAATTAGCTATTATATTTATTTGCTTTAATTATTATTTACTATCAATTAAATAATAATTAATTATAATAATGACTTTATTTACTTTATTTATTATTTATTATATAAATAATAAATAAGTATTAAACTTGGGTCCAAAATTAATTATATAAATTTTAAAACATTTTTATCCAATTTGGACTTAAGTGACCCGAACTGACCCAACCCGAATGGCCCGACCCGACTCGGAACAAAAAATGCACTGCCCATGAACAATGACGAGGGCCTCGACCCTCCTTTTTAGTGCAAAACTAGGGCCCCGACCCTACTGTTGCAGAAACTTTTTAAAATGTTGTCTGCTTGACCCTCCGACAGTCATAACTTCTTTATTTTAAAATATTTTGTGGTGATTCTTGAGTCCATTCTCATCTGAATTTCCCCCTCTACAATTTCTCTTTAGACCACAAATCCAAAGTCCGAACGGAACTGGACTAAAAACTGCTCACAAGGACAAAGTAAAAACTAAAATCATAAATCCTTGGTTTTAATTGTTTAAACTTAAAAATAAAATCTACATATCCAAATGACACCAACTTAGTGTTGTTGTCTTCCTAACTTCTTGTTTTACAATATTTCATGGTTCAATCACATTTTTAAAAACGTTTTGACAAGAAATTTAAGATCAAACCATATAGGGTTTTATCAATAAATCGCAATATGAGTTTTTCTTCCCTTTAATTGCGTAATACACATACCAATACTTGTATTAACTATATCAAACTATGAATATACCTATATATCATAGTTTTAGACATCTATAGCATCAAAATCACTTTTGACCAGTTAAAAATATTTTTTAACCGTTTAAAATATATATAGACTATAAAAATAAACTAAAGAAAGTTTAGAACACTTTTTAACCTCATAGACATGGAAGCTCTTCTTCCTCTTGGTATGATCTTGGCTTGTGACTCCTCATTGATTATCCTCTAGCAATCTCCTTGGTGGATCCTCAACTCACAAGAGTTTGCTTGCTTTTCTCTCAAAGAAGCTCTCTTTTCTCTCTAGCATTCCTAGTAAGATGACTAACCAACATAAACCTTTGGTGCAACACTTTATATATAGCACTCCCTTAATCATCATCAACATTCACTAATCAACTAGCATTGGTCAAATTAAAAGCTAATTATGCTTACTATAACATGAAATGACCACATGATAGACATTTTGAATGACCATTTGATTGACTAGGGTTAGTGGGGAGTTGTTGAACCAACTTTGTATCCAAAATCAACCAACAAGCAACCTTTCCATCCTTGTGGGCCCCAAATTTGGGATTTCCATTTTATTATTATACCAATTTAGCTTTATTTTTATATCCTATATCATTATATAAGTATATATATATATATATATATATATATATATACACATTGACCTATACATGAACATTGAACTCCACTTTGGACCTTAGAATTAAATCTATTGGGCTCATCATTTGTTTTGTTTGGGCTCAATTTTAATTATTCTATTGGGCTAACATTAACTAACACATGTTGCTTGTAATTAAAACAAGCATTGGGCTTGATTAATTATTACATGGATCAATGTTTAAATTAAATTACATGAACTACTATGTTAATTAATTTGACCTAGATTAATACCTCATTTGGATTTAAAATATAATCCAATTAGACTTGTTTTTAATTATTCTACCACATTGGGTTACATAATTAACTCATTCATGATTAATTCTCATTACCATATTTATTCACCTAACAATTAATCAACGTTTGGTTAATGCTCTCTCTTGTCTACCAACTAAGGTTATTTAATTAACCCTACATTAGTTAATTCTTTATACTTAACCAAATTTTCTAACACTTTGACCATCAATTGACTTTTTAAATGTTTCGGCTCATTATTTTAAATTGTTACATTAACTCCATTGGGTTTCCATATTTAATTACCTACCTTCATGCAAGTATTCCCATATTGAGCTAACATCTATAATCCTTTTGGGCCAGTCCACTAGTAATAATTAAATTACTTATACTCTTCATGAGGCTAGATCCATAAATTTATTTGGACTTCTATATAAATTACCAACAAGACTTTCAACCATTCATATATTGGGCTTGCTTTAATCCATTAATGGACTCTATACAACAACTTAATAATTAAATTAATTACTTCACATTATTACCATCCAAGACAGTCCTCCTAAATTTTCCACAAATTTAACTCATACTAATATAATTAACCTAATTAATTATATTTCATGACTTCATATTTAAACTAATTAATTTCTCAGTTTAATTGAGTATTAACTTACTCATCCTCTTATTTAGTTAACAAGCACGCTTTAGGTATATATTTTGTAAATGTAGCAATTTCTTCTAATTTTAATCTGGTCTAACATTTGGAAGTACTTCTATTTCCTCGAGTTATATTTCTTCAAGAAGCAAGATACGTTCAGAACCTAATGAAAATGAAAAGTGGATTTTCCCCCAAGTCAAGCTTATTAAAGAGTAATCATAGAGAGGATAATGTCCTTTATGATATGCTGATCAATCATTAAATAAAAGTAACATTGCTTAAACAGGAGCATTACTAATACTCTTCAAATGTTATTATATTATCAGAAGAATAATGAAGGAGGATATAATTAACGATGGAACGTTGAAATTGTACTAGAGAATAATTAGTTCATTACTTGCATGTTCTACATAGATGATTTAGATTAATATGTAATCAGCTTCAACTTGCGCAATTGGTATTATTGTTTATATGCATGATCCAAATTCTTTGAGATTTGAGAAGTTCTTAGAAATTAAATAACAACATATTTTAATGAAGACATGTGCCATGCGCCATGTGGTTATTAATCTATTATTAAGGAGATTATATTAAATTACGTTTTGAAATAAATAATAATCATGGAATTAAGTTCATTTGAATTGTTCAAAATAATTTAGTCAAAAGTATGTATGAGGAGCAAGTTAGAGGGAATTTTATTAAGGGGGCCACGGATGTTGTTCTTTTATTTTTTATCGGCAAAAAAAGATTATTATTTCAAATAGTTTTCATGCAATTATTATTTGAAAGCTGATGAAGAATTTATTTAATTCACGTTTACAAAAAACTAATAGATACCATACTCACTATTTTCATTAAATATTAGCTATAAATTTCTTTTCACAAAGATAATATTCAAATACCAGTCCATTTTCTGTCGCAGAAAGTCACCTCTTTATTTTAGAAATACTTAAAGACTATGTCCGTGGATAATATTTTTTGTTTAATCAATTTTTATGGTCACCCTCTTCTGAAAAATATAATTGGCTTGACGTATCTAGTGATGACCATTTACAGATAAAAGTGTGTTATATCTCAAGTCATGGTAAAATATTATTCCCTTATTTATAGTCTCTTTTGTTGTGATATTCAATAAGATTATGTTTAACAAAACTGAATGAACAACATCAGTCATTACATCGTTCACTCCCAATGACAGATCAATTAGTGTATATTCATGAATACATTAAGATTATGTGTTTTTTTGTTGTTATTGTTGTTGCTAATTTGTTTGTATATTAAAAGCAAAAAATATGAATATTACAATAAAACTCATGACACTAATCTCATCTCCCTTAGAGATTAGAAACACCTAATCTAAACTAGGTAGGGTTGTAAATGGTAACAAAAAAATTCGTATTCGTCCGCATCCGAATTAAAAAAGAAGAAGATATTATTCGTATTATGAAAAAAATGAATATATCCGTATTCGGTTTAAAGGTATCCGCAAATAAACGGATACGAATACGGATATTGGCGTATTCGTATTTGTTTAACATCTTACCATAAATATATTTGGCGAATATGCAGAATTTGATATCCGAATTCGAATTCGTATTTGGAATTCATATCCGAATAACTTATATATATATATATATATATATATATATATATATATATATATATATATATATATATATGCAAAATAATTCTTCTTAAGTGGCCTTCCTTATATAATAATTAGTTTTCACTATCATATAAAATTTATTTTTAATATATGTCAATTCACTTCTAAAAAGTAGAAAATAACACTTTTATTATAATATTAATAAAATAAATTAATTTAAGTATAGTTAATGAATTTTTACTATTATAAAGTTAAAGTATCTAAAATGTATCATTTAACAAGTGTTACAATATAACTTTTGGATCATTTAACAAATGTTATAAATATCATTTAAATGTTATAATTAAAGATTATAAATATTCATACACACTACAGTATTACTCAAAACTTATAAAATAGACATCAACTTATTAATGGATATCTAAACATTAATAAGTAGAGCATTCATTTTGAAATTTAGGATTTTAAAAATAATGAAAACTTATTTGAATTGTAATTTAGAGCATTGATTATTGTATTTATTTAAATTAAATAGATTAACATTAATTCATTAATGAATTATACTTTAAAACTCATTATTTTTTCTCTTTATTCTAGTTATATATAGTATTATAATATATCTAAAATGTATCATTTAAAAAGTATTATAAATATCATTTAAATGTTATAAATATAGATTATAAATATTTATTCACACTACAGTATTACTTCAAATTAACACATAAAATGAACATTTACTTATTAATGGACATCTAAACATTAATAAGTAAAACATTCATTTTGAATTTAGGATTTCAAAAATAATGAAAACTTATTTGAATTTTAATTTAGAGTATTGATTATTGTATTTAGTAAAAATAAATAAATTAACATTCATTCATTAATGAACTCTACTTTAAAACTCATTATTTTTTTCCCTTATTCTAGTTATATATAGTGTTATAAAATATCTAAAATGTATCATTTAACAAGTGTTATAAATATCATTTAAATGTTATAATTATAGATTATAAATATTTATACACACTACAGTATTACTCCAAATTAACACATAAAATAGATATCTTACTTATTAATGGACATCTAAACATTAATAAGTAGAGCATTTATTTTGAATTAAGGATTTTAAAAATAATAAAAACTTATTTGAATTGTAATTTAGAGTATTGATTATTGTATTTATTAAAAATAAATAAATTAACATTCATTCATTAATGAACTATACTTTAAAAATTATTTTTTTTTCCTTATTCTAGTTATGTACAGTATTACAATATATCTAAAATGTATCATTTAATAAGTGTTATAAATATCATTTAAATGTTATAATTATAGATTATAAATATTTATACACACTACAGTATTACTCCAAATTAACACATGAAATGAACATCTACTTATTAATGAACATCTAAACATTAATAAGTAGAGTATTCATTTTGAATTTAGGATTTTAAAAATAATGAAAACTTATTTGAATTGTAATTTAGAGCATTGATTATTGTATTTATTAAAAATAAATAAATTAACATTCATTCATTAATAAATTATACTTTAAAACTCATTTTTTTTTCTTATTCTAATTATATATAGTGTTATAATATATCTAAAATGTATCATTTAACAAGTGTTACAAATATTATTTAAATGTAAGTTATAATTATAGATTATAAATATTAATACACACTACAATATTATTCCAAATTAACACATAAAATGGATATCTACTTATTAATGGACATCTAAACTGTGACGCCCCCAAATCTGGGCCCATACAGCCCAAACTTGAGTCGTCAAAAGACTACAACAAAATTATTATAAGGTAGAACAATGTTCAACAATACAGTGTATAATAATACACAACTAAGTCTTCACTATTATTACTATTCTTTTACCACCGGATATTTTAACAATTAAAAGTAATAGTACCATTGACCATTTTAAAAATTGTTTATGTCATTTTCTATATCTGACAATTATTCTTTGTGGGGTCCACCAATGATTGGTTCGTACGGCGCTGTCGTACGAATATTCCCCGACAGAACGAATATTCCCCGACCAAAAGAATATTGTCCGACATAATATAATTTACACATAACATCCTTAACTTTTAACTTTATCAATTTAACCACTTACCGTTTCATGAAAATATATATGAAGAAAAATAAATTTTATATTTCATAAAATTTGGGGTCTTACAACCTTCCCTCCTTATGAAATTTCGTCCCCGAAATTGACGTACCTGGCATATCAAAGAGGTAAGGATACTTAGATTTCATCTCAGATTCTAGCTTCCAAGTCATTTCCTCAGTATCTTGGTTCCTCCATAAAACCTTAACTTGAGGTATAACCTTTGAGCGTAGGATCTGCTCCTTCTTATCTAGGATCTTAACAGGTACCTCCTCGTACGTTAAATCCTCTGTTATAACGTCTGGTTCTAACTCAATGACGTGGTTTGGGTCCTTCACATATTTACGTAACATAGATATGTGAAAAACGTTATGGACGCGAGACATACTTGGTGGTAGGGCTAGTCTGTAGGCTACGGTTCCTATTCGATCGAGGATTTCAAATGGGCCAATAAATCGAGGGTTGAGCTTTCCTCTCTTTCCGAATCTCGTAACCCCTTTCCATGGAGAAACACGTAAGAATACATGATCTCCGACGTTGAAACTTTCGTCTCTCCGATGAAGATCAGCATAACTCTTTTGTCGTTCTTGTGCGGTCTGTATTCGTTGTCAGATCATTTGGATCTTTTCTGTTGTCAAGCGTACCAACTCGGGTCCCAACAATTTTGCTTCTCCTACCTCATTCCAACATACTGGAGAGTGACACTTCCTTCCATATAAAGCCTCGAATGGAGCCATGCCTATGCTTGCTTGGTAACTGTTGTTGTAAGAAAATTCCACCAATGACAAGTACTTATCCCAACTTCCTTTGAAGTCTAATACACAAAGTCTCAAAAGATCTTCGAGGGTCTGGATCGTCCTTTCTGATTGTCCGTCCGTTTGAGGATGGTATGCAAAACTAAAACGTAATTCAGTGCCCATAGCTTTTTGTAGACTGATCCAAAAGCGTGAAGTGAATCTAGGATCTCGATCAGATACTATGGAAATTGGCATGCCATGCAATCTCACGATCTCATTTATGTACATACCGGCAACACGTTCAAGTGAAAAGTTTTCTCGTATAGGCAAGAAATGAGCGGATTTGGTCAATCTATCTACGATGACCCAAATTGCATCTAAGTCTTGAGAAACTTTGGGAAGACCCGTCACGAAATCCATATTAATGTGTTCCCACTTCCATTCGGGAACCTCAAGTGGTTGTAATGGACCCTTAGGTACTTGATGCTCTGCCTTGACACGTTGACAAGTTAGGCACCTTGAGATAAATTCTGCAATCTCCCTTTTCATATTGTTTCACCAAAATGTATGTCGAAGATCTCGATACATCTTGGTACTTCCTGGGTGGATTGCAAACGGCGTGTTGTGTGCCTCCATCATGATTTTATGCTTCAATTCAGGATCGTTAGGAACACAGAGTCGAGAGTTAACTCTAAGTATTCCTTTCTCGTCGATTCTTGCCTCAGGAATAGCACCTTCTTGTACTTTCTTCATCATATTCATCAGCTCCGGATCAGTAGCTTGAGCAGCTTTAATTTTATCGATTAAAGCTGGTTCTACTCGTACGTGCGCAATCTTCAAGTGGGTCATTGGCGTTTTTAGCTCTATCCCCATCTTTTGCAAGTCGTACACAATACGTTTTTGTGTTGTCAGCAGTGCACTTGTACTCGCATAAGATCTTCTGCTCAAAGCGTCAGCTACAACGTTCGCCTTTCCCGGGTGATACTGGATTGTGTGGTCATAATCCTTCAACAGCTCAAGCCAACGTCGTTGTCGCATGTTGAGTTCCTTCTGGGTGAAGAAATACTTGAGACTTTTATGATCCGTATAGATATCCACTTTTTCTCCGTACAAGTAGTGTCTCCAGATCTTCAACGCGAAAACGACTGCTGCCAACTCTAGATCATGAGTAGGATAATTTTTCTCATAATCTTTGAGTTGTCAAGAGGCATAGGCTATAACCTTTCCATGTTGCATAAGGACACAACCTAGACCTTTGCCTGAAGCATCGCTGTAGATAACAAATTCTCCTGATCCTGATGGTATGGTCAGAACATGAGCTGAAATAAGTCTCTTCTTGAGTTCTTGAAAACTTTTCTCGCATTCCTTGTTCCATATGAATTTTGTATTTTTCCGAGTCAGCTGAGTTAATGGAGTGGCGATTCGAGAAAATCCTTCTACGAATCTCCGATAATAACCAGCTAAGCCCAGAAAACTTCGGACTTCAGTTACTGACCGAGGTTGCTCCCAATTTAATATCGCTTCGATCTTTACAGGATCAACTGATATTCCCTTACTGGAAATCACATGCCCAAGGAACGTGACTTCCTCAAGCCAAAACTCACACTTCTTCAGCTTGGCATACAATTTGTTCTCACGTAGCTTTTGGAGTATTAATCTCAGGTGTTGTTCATGATCTTCACGACTCTTGGAGTATATGAGAATGTCATCAATAAAGACAACTACAAAATGATCCAAATGTTCCTTGAATATCCGGTTCATCATGTCCATGAAAGTTGCAGGAGCATTAGTTAGTCCAAAAGGCATGACTAAGAACTCATAATGCCCATAACGAGTTTTGAAAGCAGTCTTTAGAATGTCCTCAGCTTTAACCTTTAACTGATGATATCCAGAACGGAGATCAATCTTTGAGAAATGTTGAACACCTTGCAATTGATCAAACATGTCATCAATCCGAGGTAACGGGTACCTGTTTTTGATGGTGACATGGTTCAATTCTCGGTAGTCAATGCACAATCTCATACTCCCGTCTTTCTTCTTCACAAATAGAACATGAGCACCCCAAGGTGATGCACTCGGACGAATGAAACCGGTATCCAACAATTTCTGTAGTTGGACTTTTAACTCTTGAAGTTCAATGGGAGCCATTCGGTATGGAGCTTTGGAAATAGGCTTAGTACCGGATTCAAGATCAATACAAAATTTAATTTCACGGTTTGGGGGTAAGCCAGAAAGTTCTTCAGGAAAAACGTCAGGAAACTCATTAACAATGGGAATATCATTCAAGTTTGACGTATTTTTGTTCAAATCAGTGACATGAGCTAAAAAGGCTTGACATCCGTTTTTCAATAAACGAATGACTTTATGGCTAGAAATAACAGTTATAGATTTCAATGGTTTAGTTGCTTGAATTTGCATGACAGGTTGATTAGGAATATGAAAACTAATAATCTTATGAAAACAATCAATTTTAGCATGATGGGTAGTCAACCAATCAATTCCTAAAATCACATCAAATTCATGCATCTCCAAAGAAATAAGGTCAACAGGTAATGTGAGGTTGTTGATTTGAACTAGGCAAGATTTATAGGCGGTAGATGTAATGGTCATTTCTCCTAATGGGGTTTCAACTGATAAGTCAAAGTCTAAACTTTTAGGAGTTAAGTTTAAACGCTGAGCACATGCAGGTGAGATAAAAAAATGGGTAGAGTAAGTATCTAACAAAGCGTAGACTTCACGAGAATTTATGAATAGCTTACCGGTTATCACCTCGTTCGAGTTTCGTGCCATTTGGGATGTCACAACAAAAGCTCTCCCTTGAATTACAGATTTTTTCTTATCCGCGCTAGCTTTTGGTATCATCATTGCAGCTGGACTTGATTTTGTGGCAGGACAAAACCGCGCAAGATTACCCTCTTTCCCACAACTGTAGCACTTTTTGGATTGCTGTGTACAGTTTGGGCTGATGTGACCTTCCTGACCACACCTATAGCATCTCACTGGTGGTCGATCTTCTCCCCTTGAAACTGGGGTCGGTGCTGGTGCTGGTACTGGTGTTGGTGCCCTTCTATAATTATTATGGAATCTCTTTCTTTTGAAATTGTTCCCACTGGATTCTCCTATTCTGTTATTTGATGTGGAATTACCACCGAAGTGTTGGTTACCTCCTCGATGGTTCTCGTTCCTGTGGTTGTTGTCATTCCTTTCTCTATGCTGATCATTAACTCTTGGCTGCAATGTTTCATCTGTTTGCTCCACCCTTTGAGCCTTATCCACAACATCTGAATACAAACTAAATTTATGAGAGCTAAGTTGTTGACGAATTTTGAATCTCAAACCTCTTAGGAACATCCGACTCATTCGTGCTTCGTCATCCACTAGATGGGTGGCAAAGCGAGATAACTCGGCAAACTTAGCTTCATATTGGGAAATTGTCATGTTTTCCTGCTCCAGCTTAATGAATTCCACCTCTTTCATATGGCGGATGCTTTCTGGGAAATACTTCTCGTTAAATAGTTCTTCGAATTCTGTCCAAGACATTTCGAGTGCTGAAGGGTTGATACGTTTTACCGCTTCCCACCAATGGTCCGCCTCACCTCGTAACATAAAAGTGGCAAATGACACCTTCTGATCATCAGCGCATTGTAAGACATCAAGTATTTTTGTCATCTGCTTCAGCCATGCCTCCGCTTTGAGTGGGTCAAGCTTCCCGTAGAATTCAGGTGGTCCCAACTCTTTAAATTGCTTGACAGTTACCATCCTCAAATTACCAGCATTTCTACCGTTATTATTGACTGGATTTCCTCTTGCTTGATTCTGTATGAACTGCATGAAATTCCTAAAGAATCCATCGTTCATCATGTTATCAGGAACATTATTTCCTGAGTTGGCAGGAGGATTGTTTGGGGCCTCTTGATTCTCGGCTACATTCGCTTCAGACATTCCATAGTTAACCTCTTGATTTCCAGATGCCATACTAAACTGTTGTCACAAAATAATTGTTAGTTTAAACAAACTGACTCATCTCTTCATGTTCCTACATTCAAATCGATTCATTAGATAAAAAATCTAATTTAGATAGGACACACTAGTGATTGATTCTATTCGTCTCTCCCCTCCTAGTTCTAACCCCAGATCTCCATTAAAGACCATATCCCTAAGCTCTGATGCCAACTGTGATGCCCCCAAATCTAGGCCCATACAGCCCAAACTTGAGTCGTCAAAAGACTACAACAAAATTATTATAAGGTAGAACAATGTTCAACAATACAGTGTATAATAATACACAACTAAGTCTTCACTATTATTACTATTCTTTTACCACCGGATATTTTAACAATTAAAAGTAATAGTACCATTGACCATTTTAAAAATTATTTATGTCATTTTCTATATCCGACAATTATTCTTTGTGGGGTCCACCAATGATTGGTTCGTACGGCGCCGTCGTACGAATATTCCCCGACAGAACGAATATTCCCCGACCAAAAGAATATTGTCCGACATAATATAATTTACACATAACATCCTTAACTTTTAATTTTATCAATTTAACCACTTACCGTTTCATGAAAATATATATGAAGAAAAATAAATTTTATATTTCATAAAATTCGGGGTCTTACATAAACATTAATAAGTAGAGCATTTATTTTGAAATTTAGGTTTTCAAAAATAATAAAAATTTATTTGAATTGTAATTTAGAGAATTGATTATTGTATTTATTAAAAATAAATAAATTAACATTCATTCATTAATGAACTATACTTTAAAACTCATTATTTTTTCCCTTATTCTAGTTATATACAGTGTTACATTATATCTAAAATATTTCATTTAACAAGTGTTATAAATATTATTTAAATGTTATAATTATAGATTATAAATATTTATACGCACTACAATATTACTCCAAATTAATACATAAAATGAGCATCTACTTATTAATGAACATCTAAATATTAATAAGTAGAGCGTTCATTTTGAATTTAGGATTTTAAAAATAATAAAAACTTATTTGAATTGTAATTTAACGCATTGATTATTATATTTATTAAAAATAAATAAATTAATATTCATTAATTAATATTTATGGTTTAAACTTTAAATTGTGATTAGTTATGAATAATTATTCAAAAAATTTTCTTTATTTTTTGTAAATAATTTGAATGAAATTTATATTAAGTGATTGATAAACGAATCCGGATATCTGAATATTCAAATAATCTGCTTATTCGAATAAAATAAACGGAAACGGATATTATCCGTATTCGAATTATTTCGAATACTGGATACATATAGTATTTTTAAAATTCGTCGAATATCGGATACGAATACAGATAGCGAATTGATTTTTCAAATATAAATATGAATACTACTATATTCGAATTCGTTTATATCCGTTTACACCCTTAAAACTAAGAAACAAATTTCCTAACCACTAATGAACTCACACAACCCGTGTGTGAAAAACAAATTATGTTAAACTTGAGTTACAAGAAAAATATACAAGGTGGTGAAATACTTTTAGTAGGTAACAACACCAGCTTAATCTCTGACCCGAATAGCATGAGGCATGACTGCTCGAGGAGGGGCTGGCGTCCAATTAGCTAGGCGCTAATAATTTTTAGTGACCAATAATTGTCTTCTAGTTCCTCTAGTTTTCCGATGAAACATAAAAAACAATGACTAAAAATTTAATAGAATAAATCTTTTAAGGTAGGATTGAGGAAAGAAGATAGTGTACACGTGCATGAAACAAATTATTATTTTTTTAAACAGTTTATAATATGAGAAACAGTAATTAATAAATATAATTTTCAGTTGATGTGTTGAGGGAATGTTGAAATTCATTGAAAAGGATAAATATTATTATTTTGTAACTTATAGAAAGATGTAATGTTACAACAACACTTGTAAAAATAACAAAAATAAATGATTTTAGCATTCTGTAATAATTTATTTACGTTATTAAGATAAAATAATTATTTGGTACATTCATGATTGCCGCAATAAACTTCAAATATATTTTTCTATGAAAATCAAATAGATTGTAAACTGTTAAATATAATGTATCATTCTTTTATTTCACTTGCCATCTGTTCTATCATATGAAATTCTTCATTTAAAACAATGCACCTTAACTTTAAAATCGATGAGTACTCCACACACTCATTTCGACATAATGAGTCTTTGATTTCATATAGGGAATTGATATTTCCATAAATTAGTTTTATATTTTTACAAGTGAATTCCATTTGATTTTATAAAAATAGTAAATTAGTTTGTGAAAATATTAATTTCATATGAAAATTGATATTTTTACAAGTGAATCTCATTTGATTTTTTAAAAATATCAAATTAACACATCAAGAATTTAAGATTCGTTTTCGATAATAAAGGTTTCTTTATCATTAATGTATGTGACCCATGAAATATTAACGTACGTAAACCCTTTGCGTAGTTGCTTCTAAATAAATGCTAAATATAAAGGATATATAGATTGTACGTACGTGATTGATATTCAATAGGCATAACATGAAATAATAGATGATTAAATTTTACAGAAAATTAGATTAATTAAATTTATTGAATATCACTCTCAATCCAATACTTATACAAAACGATATAAAAAGGTAACAAAAGGTTACCATACAATGATAAATACGAAAATAGCATACTTTTACAATAGATCAACAGTAGTACTAAAATGTAGAACTGTTAAACGCCAGAAACCTTTAAAAAGAGAGTAGAACTAGTTATAGGCACATTCGAATCCGCTTGGGAGTTCCTTCCCACAATTATTAAGAACTAAGCTGAGTGAAAGAGGAATATCAAGATGGATGCCCAAAACTTCGGCTTTTATGGCAGTGCAAAGACATACAGCGGCCTCAAGATCAACAAGGCCGTGAATGAGACTGCAACATGGGAGTGTCGGAGGGGATCCTATTTTGACATTCACCAAGCCTAACACATCGGCACACACCCCTAATTTTAGGGCATCTATAGGACATGTTCTGGTCTCATAAGGAGGACTGTATGCACTAATTAGGGCAAAGAAGACTAGGTTAAGGGATATAAAGAGAGTAAGTGAAGTACTACGTTTGGAACCCATTTCTAAAATCCTTACAATGAAATATCTGTTAATTATAACTTTAAAATTAAGTGATCCCGGACAGAAAGAATGAGAGTATTTGTTTTTGTGATGATGGAGATATAATGTTGTTATGAGCGGGTATTTATAGGGAACATGCAAGAGGGGAAACTTTTTTAATTAGTTTTATGTCCATAAGGAGACCCAAAAAAATAATCCCTAAAATATGAGCATGACTAAACCTCTTATGTGTTTACTATATTTTCAGCAATAATTCCTCCCGGCCAGCTCATGGGAAAGTAGGATAAATAATATTGTGAACTGAATATTTTTTACTATTAATGTTCTTAATTATGGTATACTGAATCTTTACTTCATTGCTTGCATGTTCTATATGATTTTGATTACATCTCTGTGATCAACAACTGTACGTGGGCCAACAATATTGGTTATATCCTATGATCAGTTTCTTGGAATTTGAGAAGTGTGAACCATATATCTTAGAGATTGAAGAACTATATATGTTAATGAAGTCATGAAGACATGTATCTCGTAGTTAGATTGTATCAGATTATACATCGATATTAATGATAATCATATCATTGCAATTGAAATTCTTTAAACTAATTTTACCCTATAGTGTGTGATTGACGAAGTAAGAGGGAATCTGATCATGTTCACCCAAATTCCCAGGCCTCTAGTTTTCTTAAAGTGCTCCAACACCATGTTAAAGCTGATGTTACCCCTTATCTCAACAACTGGAGACACAAAACTAACAATATATGTCAATTTTAACTCATATAATAAACTTAAAATTTATTGAGGTGTTGCTAAATATTTAATTTGTCAGGCTGATTATGAAGGAAAATGTTTATTATGCTGAAAAACAACATGCAAAATATTCTCAACTTAGACAACCATATATTTAGCAAGGAAAAAAAATAAAATTAACACGGTTTAAACAAGAGCATTACTAATACTCTAAAGATGTGTTTATTATATTATCAGACAATTAATATCTCATAGCTCATGGGAGCTAAAGAATAATGACAGAGGGTGATAATTAATGATGCAATGTTGAAATTGTACTAAAGCATCGTTAATTCCGTGCTTACATGTTCTATATATAAGATTTAGATTAAGTCTATGTAATTAGCTTCAACTAAGTGCACAACCAATATTATTATTTATAGGGTTAATAACAAAATTGTCCTCCATCGATTGCTCCTAAAGTTTTTAAAGCACAATCTCTGGGTTGGAAAGCCAATGAAATGATCGGCCTTTCTGTCCCTAGAGAAAAGCCCGGTTAGGTATAGAAACATCGACAAAGAGGTCTCACGATTGGGTTTCTGGAGGTGGAGGTGAGCAAATGATTCACCGGTAGGCATTCTTTCCCCAGTGAGACGGGATTATCTCGTCGCCATCTCCGGCGGCTGTGAGAGATGTTCCTTTATCATCGCAATAGATTTATTTAATACCTTAATATATGTATTTAAGAAAAATAGATGTATTTAAGAAAAATGGATTTATCAAATCGTAGTCGATGGGTATTTAACTCACCAAAACTTATCTGGCCCAAAATTTGTCGGACCGACCAGAAAGGGACTAAATTGTTGTTTTAAAATACTTAAAGGTATTAATTGACAATTCCCAAATTTGGAGAGTCAAATTGAAAAAAGTCCAAACTTGGGAGGACAATTTTGTCATTAACCCAATGATATTTGAATGAATACAAGCTATTGGGTTAACATGGCCCTCTCAATCAAATTCCGTCTAACTTGCTCTGGATACATAATTTTGGTTAAATTGTTTTGAGCAATTTGAATGAACATACATGATTATTATTTATTTCAAAGCGTAATATGATATAATCTCCTTAATAATAGATTAAGAATCACATGGTACACGTCTTCATTAAAATATATAGTTCTTTAACTCTAAGATATGTGATCCTCTCTTCTCAGATTTTTGTAAAAAATGGATCATGCATATGTACAAACAACATTGGTTGCGCACGTAGAATGTGAATGCATATAATAAATCTTAATCATATAGAACATGCAAGCAATTAACTAAATGATCATTATTAGAACAATGTCAACATTCCATCCTTAATAATCATCCTCTGTCATTATTCTCTAGCTCACATGAGCTGGGAGATATTAATCCTGGTAATATAATTAAAACATCTTTAGAGTATTAGTAATGCTCTTGTTTAAGCAATGTTACTTTTTTATTTTTCTCCTTAAGGACATAAATGTACCAAAGTCTCCTTCACGCAACCTATAAATAGTGGCTCTTAATAACAAATCTTTCCATCATAAAAAACTACATTGAAATTAATAGAAATATTAAGGTTTTAGAGATGGGTTCCAAAAGAAGTGCTTCGCTTGCTCTCTTTCTCTCCCTGAATCTCCTGTTCTTTACCCTAATTAGTGCATACAGTCCTTATGAGGCCACATGCCCTATAGATGCCCTAAAATTAGGGGTGTGCGCTGATGTGCTAGGCTTGGTGAATGTGAAAATAGGATCCCCTCCTACACTCCCATGCTGCAGTCTTATTCACGGCCTCCTTGACCTTGAGGCTGCTGTCTGCCTTTGCACGGCCATTAAAGCCAATATTTTGGGCATCCATCTTGATATCCCTCTTTCACTTAGCTTAATTCTTAATAACTGCGGGAGGGAACTTCCAAGTGGCTTTGAATGTGCCTAATATAAACTAGTTAGAGTTCCTTTTTCCCTAAGCTTTCTTGCTTTCGCTCGTTCTGGATTCTAGTACAATTTCTCTATTGTAAAAGTGTGATATTTCTGTATTTGTTTTAAGTGGTAACCTTTTGTTCCCTTTGTTTTATTGTTAATTGTATGATTATTATTTATTAAGTGAAGTGATATTCAATTGATTTAAGTTTTCTTTCTGTAGATTTGAGTAACCAATTGTTTCATGCAGTACTCTGCCAGATAATTTTACTTTATTTTTATATTTTTTTGAAGCAAGAGATTAATTAGCTCGGAATTGCAATGATTATATTCAAAAATGAAAAAGCAACCTTTAAAAGTGATTTTTTTTTTAAAAAAATTCCTTTTTTTTCTTTCTTAGAAAAAGAAATAGCAGGATTCCGAATCTCTTAATATATATCTAGAAATATTAGTTTCACTTTATAAATACATATCAACTGATTGAGAGTACTTTCTTTTATCTTTTGAAAATATTAGTTTTAAGATATAGCAGTTCTTCTAACAAATGAAGGATTGATAAATGGATATTATCCGACTTATATTAATTTTGTCGACAAGTAATCAATAGAATAAACATATAAAGATAGCCATTAATTTAAAATTTTAATTGGACATATATTTGATAAGCTATCAAAAATCTTTTGAAAACTATTGGGGGACAGACTTGCACCCATACACGTTCCTAGGAAATAAAATTTCTTGGTACATACCAGGGTTTCAGAAGGTTGCCACAATTTTGCAATGTCAAAAAAGAAAAAAGAAATTAAACAATTGCCAATGATAAATGGTGCTATTACATACTTTTCTATATATACAACACTAGACACATGCTAGCAATTCATTATAACATACCTATGCACTAACCATGCTCATATTTTGGCCTTGATCCTGACTTCTGATCATTCAGTAAAATGCTACATCAATAATTATATATTACAAGGGAGAATTCTAAATTCAATTAATTTTGTTGGTCATTAATATCTATTTTGTGAGCTCAATTTTTTTGCATTAAGGTTGAACTGGCCCAAAATACTCATCTAACACAAAATCTGCTTTACTATTTATTCCTATAGACTATCACTAATTAATGGTAATAATGTAAAAGGGGATTCTACAGTTGAATTAATTTGATTGATCATAAAATTAAAAAAATTATTAGGTAACTACAGAAAGATATCGAACCTAAATTTAAATAAATTCTAGTCGTCAAGAAAAAAAGAAGGAAAACATCTGACACCAAATAGGATCTTTCCGCATGCATGTATCTTATGATGGAGATCATGGTTTTAATTCCTATCGCTTGTAAAGACAAAGGTAAGAAACATATAAGAAAGTTACATATGTCTCGCACGGTTTGCAAGCTTGTACCACATAAAATTGCGAAGGCTGGTCATATATCTATTTATTCTTTGTTTCTATCTATTCCATAGGCTACAAAGATGATTAAACAGTAGAAAACGATTTCCTCCAATTAATAATTTTTACTTTTAAAAATAAGCATCTCAAGATTTTTCTCATAATTTTAGATAATAAAAAATAATATTACATATCTCATGCTTAATTAGTTGTAGCACAATTGAGAATTTTGATTTATTTTGATGAAGTTTTCTCCTCCTCTCCTAATATTTCTCTTTATGGCTCCTATTTTGATATAACATGCTCAAAATACTGCAGGAGGATAGAATATATAGAGTCCTCAACTCCTTAATTTTATTAGGATAAATGAAAATTTTAATGATATATTTTATCCTGCTTTTTGTTATATCTTGATAAGGACAAGAGTGACGAACAAATAAGATTCTATAATTCTAACTCCAACATAAAACTAATTTTTGATTAACTGTTTAATCAATTAGAATCATATTAATTATAACTAATTTCACTAGATAGTTATAATTGTACTCTAAAATTAGTAAAATTAAAAGTAATTAATTAAATCCTTCCACTATTAATATCTTACAAATATACTCCTCTACATTAATATCCATAGAAGTGTAGGGAAAAAAACTGTTAATGCACTACGTTTCCTTCTTATGTCCTAGAGTAAATAATTTATAAACTTTTGGTCATTAATAATTTACTAAATTAAATTAATACTTTAGTAAGTTGAATTACTTAAATACTTGACCAAGATTCTTGTGATCAGCCAATAAATCATCTCAAGGGGATATTATAATTTAATTATAAAATTCCATTTTGTAAAATATATGTTCCTAATTTCATAACACATAACATCCAACATATCGAGATATTGATTGTACTAAAAATCTCACTCTTTGATATATTAAAGTGACACATTATAAAATCAAGTTCATTATTCCCTCAAAATTAAGAGTAATTGCCCATTAATAGTAATTGAAAAATTATTATAATAATAATATTTAATAAATATTTTTTTATAACGATCCAGTTCTATGTATTTCAAAAATGCACCAACACACAAGATTAAAGTCTCTACTTTTCATGACTAAGACAAGTCATCCAATCAAGTGTATCACAATCTAATAAAATAGTATGTCCATTTTCATCGATCTAAGATTGAGAACAATACAATTTATTTAATTATAGATGTTATATAATTTATTTCTTCCGTATATGACACTTTTTCATATACATAAATTATGTATAAAATGTATAATTTTGGACAAAATTTATGACTCATTTAATTGTGTAAAAAAGAATTAACTTTTATTATTGAAATAATAAAATAAATGTCAATATTGAATTTTTTTGGGCTTAAAACCTTACAATCTCCCACTAGCCCTAAACCCAATCTACCATATGTCGAACACCCATACCCTCAAGATGAAAGTCAAAATTTTTGAAGACAAGGTCTTCATAAAAGGATCAGCCACATTTTACGTAGAAACTATTTTTGAAACTATCACATCTCCTCGTTGAACTATTTTCGGATGATCTGATATTTTCTTTTAATGTGTTTGCCTTTCTTATGGTTCCTAGGCTCCTTTAATTATTTAATTGCCCCATTATTGTCACAAAATAGGACAATAAGAGATGATACTGAGGGTACCATTCCTATTTTTATCAAGAACTTTTTGAGCTAAACAGTCTCTTTTACAGTTTCAGAAGAAGCAACGTATTTAACTTCCATGGCGGAGGCAACTATGTAAGACTATTTAACATCCCTCCAACTGCTAGCTCCACCTCCAATAGGTAAACAAATAACTAGAGGTTGACTTTCTAGAATCTCTATTGGATAGAAAATCAGAATATGTATATCCTATCAGGATAAGATCCTCACTAGAATAAGCATATAAGTTTTTATTCTCCATAGATACTTAAGTATAAGCTTCACTACTATCTAATGTTCGAGTTTATGGTTAAACTGATATCTGCTAACCATGTCTACTACAAAAAAATATCTAGCCTATTGCACAACATCACATATATAAGACATTCCACCACTGAAGTATAAGGGAGTCATCTTCATGCGCTCTTGCTTTTGAAGTGTCTTAGGACATTGTTCCTTTGTAAGAGGAATTCCATGTTTGATAGGAAGTAGTCCCTTCTTGAAATTCTACAAGTTAAACCTAGCCAAATTGTATCTATGTATGTAGCTTGGGTTAGACCCAACATTATATTCTTGCGATCGCGCCAAAGCTTGATCCCTATAATGTAATTAGCCTCTCCTAAGTCCTTCATCCCAAAATTACTTGAAAATCAATTTTTGACATTGAACAATACTCTCACATCATTATCTATAAGTAATATATCATCCACATTAAGAACTAAGAATACTAACACCCCATCTTTATTCTTCTTGTACACACAAGATTCTTCTGGATTTTGTTAAAAATCATAAGATTTGATTGCTTGATTAAATCTTATATTCCAGGACCTTGATGCTTGTTTAAGTCCATAGATATACTTTTTTGTAACTTGCACACTATATTTTCTTGGCCTTTAACTATGAAGCCATCAGGCTACTTAATTTTTATATATTTCTTCATCAAGTTATCTATTCAAAAAAGTAGTCTTATCATCTATTTTCCATATCTCGTAATTGAGATGAGCTACAATGGATAAGAGTATTATGATAGATTTAAGCATAGCTACTAGTCAAAATGTTTCCTCATAATTGAAACATTCTTTTTGAGTAAAACCTTTTGCTACCAAACGTACTTTAGAGGATTCTAGCTTTTTATCTACCATTCTTCTTATTTTGTAGACTGACTTGCACCCTATAGGTTTGACATCATGAGGTGCCTCTATAAGTTTTCATACTTTATTTAAGTACATATGATCCATTTCTTATTTCATAGCCATATGCCAGTTGGATGCACCGACATCATTAATAGTTTCGTGGTAGTTAGAGAGATTCGACTTTACTTCTTCCGGAATAACATTGTATGTTTTTTCAAAAAGTGAAAGTCTCTAAGGAGGCCTGATAATCTTTCCACTACGACAAAACTCTGGTGTATTAAAAAAAATACGTAAGTTAGTTTGTGGCAATTCATCCAAATCTTATGGTGGATTAAGTAATTGATGTACTTGATATTTCTTCGAAGACAATTTTGCTACTCGCCTTGTGATTTATTATGTAATCATTTTCCAAAAAAAGAAACTGTGTTTGTGCTAAGAAATACTTTTTGGTCTAAAGGACTATAAAATAAGCCACCGACCTCTAGTTCCTTATAGATACCTTATTATAAACAAACATACTTCAGTTCTTACACCTAACTTATCTAAGTGTGTCTTTCCTTTTCGCACATGTGCAAGTGAACCCCATATATGAATATATATGGTGCAATACTGTCTTTCTCCCACTCCATAATTCTCTAGGTGTTAAAGTAATAAACTTTGATGGTACAAGATTCAATAAGTACATTACCGTTTCTAGTGCATAACCCCAAAAGAAAATAGAAAGAGTGGAAAAACTCATCATAGACCTTACCATATCTAAAAGGGTCATGTTTCTTCTTTCTTCTACACCATTTTGCTGTGGTGTACCCAATGTAGCCAATTCAGATATAATTCTTTTCTCAAATAAGTAATCTTTGAATTCTTCAAGGATATATTCACCTCCTCGATCCAATCGAAGGGCTTTTATGTATTTGCCAGATTGCCTTTTCTACTTATACCTGAAATTCTTTGAATTTTTCAAAAATTTCAGATTTTCGAAGCACAAGGTACACATAACTAAATCTCGAGTAATTTGATTTAAAGTGATGAAATACTCAAATCCTCCTCGTGTTCGGATATTCATAGGACCACATATATTTGTATGAATTAACTCTAACTTGTCATCAACTCTATATTTCTTAGCCTTGAAAGGCCCTTTGATCTTTTTTCCTTCTATACAAGATTCGTAAATTGAAAGATTTTCAACTTCTAAGGAACTTAGAAGGCCATTTTTAACCAATCTTTAAATCATGTTTAGATTAATATGACCTAATCGTAGATGCCAAAGATACATTTGATTAATTGAAGAAACTTTTCTTTTTAATGGTGTATGCTAACTACATTAAGTTTGTAATAATGAATAATAATTAGGAGTAAGAGTATATAAATTATTTACCAATAAATCAGAAAAAATAAATTTTTTATTCTTCCAAATATTAACATTGGAATTAAATTTAACTGAATATCCATGTTTAAACACGTAAGAAATATAAATTATGACACATGTCATAATTTCATTGATTGGAAGGCTTGAAAGGGTCCGAAATGTTTAATTAACGGTACTTTGGGTACATAGCGGGATGTGAGCTTTTAAACTTAGGGGTACGATGTGTAAACGAGTGTATACTTTGTAGTCAGATATGCATTTAACCCATTATTATTGTTGGATTTTTTTCTATAAAATCCTAATTATCTATTTATTTAATGCTTATTAATGTTAGACATTTGTTATTAATAAAAGTATATCATTCGTCATTCATTAAATGGTCATTTATTATGTTTATAAAAAATTTCAAATTTATATATATTATGATTTATTTGTATAAATAAGTATTATACACAGAATATATATATATATATATATATATATATATAAAGGAATAATAGTTTATAACATATGATAATTATGGAGGTATTATCATGTAAGTTATAGTGCTTTGATAGAGATGATTTATCTTGATCATGGAAGTTGGACTTCTAATTAAAGTACTAGTGCATTAACGGTGTGCATTAAACGGATCATGTGATAATATTTTATTTATAAAATATTTTCACATAAATACTAATTTGTGAATGTTTCTTAATTTTGAAATAATAATGGACTTAATATTGTTATATATATATTAATTTAATATTCCAATGAGTGAAATTATATTGTGTTAATTAATACCTCAGAATGTTAATTAATATATTTAATTAATATCAAGAACATTATTATTGTCAAAACATCTATAAGATTTTTCATAAGATAATTTATTATTGATCATAGAATCTTGGCCAAGTCTTTTAATATTTATTATTAAAATGATTGATTTAATTTTTAAATCAATTTAAGATCAAATGAAGATAAATTATGGACTTATGAAATTAGTTTAAATATATTGTGATTATATTTAATTCTGAAATATTTATGTACATCTATAGAGGAAATATTTACAGTTTATTAGTAAATGGTTTATTTTATTTAATTCTTGGACTGGAGTGCAATTACAATTATTTAGTGGAATTAATTGTATTTAATATTTATTTAGTATATTATTATTAGATAATAATATATGAATAAGTATTGGAGTGAGAATAAGAATCTGTTAGGATCCTCATCCTAGCCTAATATGAATCAGTTTTATTAGAGAGATAATGATCAATAAGGATATATATATATATATATATATATATATATATATATATATATATATATATATATACCATTAGGGGGATGATCTGCAGAAAGGCCATAAGCCCAGAGAACAGGGGGTGAACTACTCACAATTCATAGCAAAAAGGCGTAAGGATTTTTAACAACTTAATACTGTTATAAATGATGCAAGGGGATTACTGGGAAGGGGACCTCACAGTTGTATATCAATGCTGAAAATAAAACTTAAACCAACCATGTAGGTGGTACTAACAGTGATAAATAAAGAACAGATTACTAAAATTTAAATAAAGAACAATTTACTAAAATTTACTTGATTTATAAAACTTTAATCGAATTACAATAGAGAGTACAAAAGATAGAGAGAGAATTAGAACTTACAGAAAAACCAGTGTATGTAAACACTGAGGCTCTGAGTCTCTTAAATAGAGAGAAAACATACAACGAAATTCAAATGAAATTACAACGAAATTCAAATGAAATTCAAACGAATTACTATTACAGACACTTTTCACTATTACAGACACGTTTTACTTTTCAGACACCTTTTACTATTCATTACTGATGATAGCCTCGAGATGCCAAAAGGTAGATGCTTTTGGCAAAGTAGACGTTGGATTTTGACTAAAGGAGCAGACATGTCGGAGACAGATCAGGCAAATGGGTCCTGAGCATCTTGGAGGGAGATGCTTCCATAAGGATCTTTACTGGAGGCTGCTGACTCATGAGAGGAGACCGAAGCAGAAGAGTCTTCTTCATCAACTTCTTTGCGGAGTGAAGAAACTCTTTGGTTAATAGCATCAGTTAATAACTTGATATCCGCAACAGAACAACTATTGATAATTGAGAGATCAATAGAGCCTGTTGGGCTTGACTTTTCCTGTTTAATTTTTGCAGTTCCAGAAGTAGAGGCCAGAACTGGTTTAACTGGAGTTAATGGGAATTCAGTTTGAACTTGTTTGACAATCCTGTTGACATCAAACTTGTCCCACCATTTAACAAAGAAAATTCTGGTTACTACAGGGATCTGACTAGAAGGAGGAAAGTTATACTGCCATTTAAGAATCCAAGGGATCTTATATTTACTGACGAATCGGAGCAGTACTGGGATACCTTCAAATTTAGAGTTAAATGGAACTTTATTACTGAAGTGGTTTACTTGGGTGAGGAGGAGTTCTGGAAGAATAGAACTCAAAGGACCATATCTAGACCACCAAATGGTGAACCAGAGAGGAATTTGACTTTTAAATTTGTGGTCAAACTGGATGAACCACGAGTGACTGAAGGATTGGTTCTGGTACAAGAAGATTTTGTGCCAGGCTTCCATATAGTCATAGTAACTGAAATATGCATCATCTTTACAAAGTAAAGGGTTACTAGAATCAGTAAGAGGTCTCAAATCAGAGGGATGATTTCCCCAATTTGAAATAATCTGTTTAATATATAAGGAATGAAAGATGATTTTGGTACTATCATACCTGTCGTAAATGGGTTTAATGGTTATGGACTCTGTTTGAATAAGAAGATCTTTGTAAAAAGTTAATGACTTGTATGGAGCATAGGGAACGAAGTGCCAACCAGGGGGATAAAACTGGGCAGCAAGTTTAATGGGGTCATTTTTTGAGGTCATTGTATGTTCAACATAGAACTGGTTACTTTCATGACTAGGAGTATATTCAGATCTAGGCAGAGCTGGATCTGATGACTGGGTTTTGCTTTCAAAGGGATCGAAAGGCTTAGGTTGACTGGCTAGGGCTGAACTGTATGGTTTAGGTATTTGACCTAAAACCTGAAAATTAGTAGAAGGTGACCTGGGGGGATAACTGGGGTGAGGAACAAGAGTTCCAGTAGCTGGAGTAGTTGGAGTAGAAGAAGTTACCTGTGCCTTGCCTCTGCCGGCTCGGCTGGAAGACGATCCACCTCTCACACTCATTGATTTTGTTTTGAGATTCCTGACTGCAGAAATTCTCTAGTAAGAAAATCTGGAATTGAATTCTCACTACCTTTAATGTATTCAATATCAAATTCAAAGATACTTAAAATAGATTGCCATCTTGCAAAAATCTGTTTAGAGGCAATGTTTTCAACATCCTTTTCTAAAACATATTTAGCCGATTTACAATCTAATCTTACTAAAAACTTTTGATTTAATAAATCACTCTGAAATTTATTAATGCATGAGACTAGAGATAAAATCTCCTTTTTAATGGTAGAATAATTACTCTGAGTAAGATCCCAAGCATGAGAATAAAAGCAAACAATCTGCTCAGGAGAAGTAGGGGTTAGCTTTTGTTTCAGAATACCGCCGAAACCAATATCCGAGGCATCGGTTTCAACAATTTTAAATGCAGTGTGATTAGCTATGCCAAGACAGGGTAAAGTTCTTTTAATGATCTGTTTACTGTTTCTCTTCCTTGTCATACATATTCTACTAATCTATCTTTATTTTGATGCTCATAAAACACCGACTTTACTGTTAGACCGCCTAGATGTTGACCGTTTGCTGTTGTAAGTCTCCACGGTAGGAGCAGTATATGGCGTCAGGTCGTTTCCATATGGCATGAGTCTGATTAGCTATGCCAAGACAGGGTAAAGTTGAAACCAATATCCGAGCACCTACCTAAGCATAAACCCAGACCGACACCTACCTAAGCAGGGTAAGGTACCCCAGTACTGCTCCGATTCGTCAGTAAATATAAGATCCCTTGGATTCTTAAATGGCAGTATAACTTTCCTCCTTCTAGTCAGATCCCTGTAGTAACCAGAATTTTCTTTGTTAAATGGTGGGACAAGTTTGATGTCAACAGGATTGTCAAACAAGTTCAAACTGAATTCCCATTAACTCCAGTTAAACCAGTTCTGGCCTCTACTTCTGGAACTGCAAAAATTAAACAGGAAAAGTCAAGCCCAACAGGCTCTATTGATCTCTCAATTATCAATAGTTGTTCTGTTGCGGATATCAAGTTATTAACTGATGCTATTAACCAAAGAGTTTCTTCACTCCGCAAAGAAGTTGATGAAGAAGACTCTTCTGCTTCGGTCTCCTCTCATGAGTCAGCAGCCTCCAGTAAAGATCCTTATGGAAGCATCTCCCTCCAAGATGCTCAGGACCCATTTGCCTGATCTGTCTCCGACATGTCTGCTCCTTTAGTCAAAATCCAACGTCTACTTTGCCAAAAGCATCTACCTTTTGGCATCTCGAGGCTATCATCAGTAATGAATAGTAAAAGGTGTCTGAAAAGTAAAACGTGTCTGTAATAGTGAAAAGTGTCTGTAATAGTAATTCGTTTGAATTTCATTTGAATTTCGTTGTAATTTCATTTGAATTTCGTTGTATGTTTTCTCTATTTAAGAGACTCAGAGCCTCAGTGTTTACATACACTGGTTTTTCTGTAAGTTCTAATTCTCTCTCTATCTTTTGTACTCTCTATTGTAATTCGATTAAAGTTTTATAAATCAAGTAAATTTTAGTAAATTGTTCTTTATTTAAATTTTAGTAATCTGTTCTTTATTTATCACTGTTAGTACCACCTACATGGTTGGTTTAAGTTTTATTTTCAGCATTGATATACAACTGTGAGGTCCCCTTCCCAGTAATCCCCTTGCATCATTTATAACAGTATTAAGTTGTTAAAAATCCTTACGCCTTTTTGCTATGAATTGTGAGTAGTTCACCCCCTGTTCTCTGGGCTTATGGCCTTTCTGCAGATCATCCCCCTAATGGTATATATATATATCCTTATTGATAATTGATCAGATACGTAATCAAAAATGTGATTATTCCAAATCAGAAGAAAGACCAAATAGCATATACTCTCTCTCTTCTCCTAAGAAAAACACGTAAAATATTTTTTTTCAGAAGAGTGCTTTAGAGACCACACTCTAGATTCAGCATAAGGTCATAAGAAGGAAGATATTAAGGATACTAGAATATTCAGACGTGCTAATCCAACCAAGCACTAGGTAATAATTCATACTATATATATATATATATATATATATATATATATATATATATATATATATATATATATATATATATATATATATATATATTGTTATTTTGTATAAAAGTATAAAGATAATTCTATTTTATTAAATTTTTAAAATTATTTTTCAGAGAATTTTTCCAACAATTATATCACAAGTTATACTTCAAAAACTGATGTGCATACATGTACAACAATATATATTAATTTATGTCGCATGTACATATATACTGAATAACACATCTTCATGTAAAAAGGATTCATACAACAAATCCGTGCTATATAATATAAGTTTGTTAAAGTATTATTATATCACATGCATTTGATTTACACACACAGGTTATCCGTAAGCCTATTTAGTTGCCTTCGTATATAACAAAAAAAATACTATTTTTTTTATGCACTGATCTAACAATTCATTTAAGAGTTTATTGCATATTGCAACCGTAGTATATATACACCGTTTCACATTTCGTACCCTCACATTTAAATATTTTCATTTCGTTATCAAAAGTACAGTTAAGTAAACATTACGGACCATTTTCATAATTTCATTGGCAAAAAAATAGTCACGTGTCATAAATTTTTTTTTTTTTTTTGCTAAGTTAAAATAATATTAAAAGAAACAAAAGAAATACAAAGTAGGGAACCCCCCCAGAAAGTATAGTATAGACTTCAAATGACAGACCCAATGAAGTCATGACTATACAAACATTACATGACTAACATTCTAAAGTTATCCTTAACTTTCTGGAACATAGAATTTATGTGCAATTTACATTTAATCGCATGCATAATATTATGCACAATGGTCCTAGCAGGTAAAGCATTATTATCATGGATCCTTGTGTTACGCTCATGCCAAATATGATAGACCACTGTTGCGAAACCAAGGTGAAGAAGACTATATTGAGGCTTGTGACTTGATCTAGAAATGAGAAAATTAGTGATGCAAGACCAGTCACGACTTAGCCCTCTCCAACCACAAAATCTTAATACCGTGTGCAAAATCTGGAAGGAGAATTGGCAATGGAAGAACAAATGATTAGCAGTCTCCAAATGGGCATTGCATAGATTGCAAATTGGGTTAACCATCAAGCCATAATTGGACAGCCTATCCTTAGTTTTAAGACCCCTATGAAAGATGAGCCACAATAGAAAAGAATATCTGGGAGGGAGAATTTTGTGCCAAACCAGATTACCCCAAGCAATTGGATTACTTCTATGCCTTATGGAATTCCAAAGCACCACGACTTTAACTTCCTTATCTTTATAACCATCCCAATAAACAGTGTCTTCCACATCTGTGTTACAATGCGTATTATAGTCAAAAGACTGACAAAAATCAATCATTGCAATACGATTTGATCTTGGCAAACTCTAAGTGCCATTGCAAATAATACTACTAACCTTAGCAGTCGGACCCAAACCAGATTGAAGAATAATAGGAGAAGTCGGAGAGGTGACAAGAGGCATGTTGTTCATCCAAGGATCAAACCAGAGATTTGTAGACGCCCCATTCCCAATTTGATATTTAACATGTTGCAAGGCCATAGGTCTAAGCTCCAAAAATTTTCTCCAAGCCCAAGAATAGTCATTTGGAATTGAAATAGTCCAGAAAGATTTATCCTTAAGAAGAAATGCTTTTATCCATGAAGCCCAAAAGGATTTTGAAAGAGGATTTATAATATTCCACACATGCAAAAGCATTAATGCACGATTCCAATCATCAAGACGCCTAATGGCTAAACCCCCTTCAGATGTAGGCAAGGCTATTTTACTCTACGCTACTTTTGCTCCATATTTCTGTAAAGAAGGCCCCTTCCAGAGAAATCTGCTCAAGGTACTTTGAATATCTTTCAACACAGCAGCAGGTAAAATAAAGAATGCAGACCAATACGATTGGATAGCAAAAACAACAGACTTAATTAATTAAAGTCGCCCAGCATACGAAAGAAATCTATTGGTCCATGAGCATATTCTACCTTTGATTTTCTCTAAGAGAGGATGACAGTCTGTAAGGCTGAGCTTTGTTGTGATAAGAAGGACTCCCAGGAATTTGGCAGGAAAATTCCCCAACTGGAACTCCAAACAGGAGAGAATATCCACAGAAAGGTCATCAGGAACATTAGACAAGAAAACCATACTTTTAGACCTATTAACTTGAAGACCAGAAATGGAAGAAAAATCTTGTAAGCATTGATGCAAGATCATGATTGAGTTCTTGTCTCCATGGCTGAAAAGGATGAGGTCATCAGCAAAAATGAGATGGGTCAAGTTTAACTTCTTAGATCTCCAATGATGATGAAAATTAGAATCCTTTGTAGCTTTAGTTATGATAACTGATAAGACTTCCATAGCAATAACAAATAAGTAAGGAGATAAATGATCTCCTTGTCTCAAACCTTTTGCCCCTCTAAAATAACCACAAAGAGCACCATTAACTTTGACTGAAAATTTTGAGGTAGTGATACAAGATCTGATCCAGTAGATAAATTGTGGAGGAAACTTAAAAAACTCTAAAGCTTTGAGAATAAATTCCCAAGAAACAGAATCAAAAGCTTTTCTAAGATCAATTTTCATAGCACATCTAGAAGGACCTGAAGCTCTGTGATAATTTTTGAAGAGCTCCTGCGCAAGAAGAATATTGTCCCCAATTCTTCTTCTAGGAATAAAAGCAGTTTGGCATGGAGATATAATAGAAGGGAGAGTCAGCTTAAGCCTTGCAGCAATAATCTTTGCAATGCACTTATAGGTGGTATTGCAATAAGATATAGGTCTATAATCATTCATAGAAGTAGGATTTGGGACTTTAGGAATAAGAGCAATTGCAGTAGAGTTAGTACCTCTAAGAAGACAACCTTGTTGAAAGAAAGACTTGATAACTAAGGTGAAATCTCTCCCAACAATGTCCCAAGTGCTAAGAAAAAAATTGACATTAAATCCATCTGGCCCAGGACATTTATTATTCTTCATTGCTTTTAAGGTACAGAGTACTTCCTCATCAGAAACTTCCCGAACAAGAATTGAAGCCACCTGAGCAGAAATACTTTTACCAAGATCAGAAGGCAATTGTTGCAGGAGCAGGGAATTAATGGGAGAAGCATTTCCCAGAATAGAGCTAAAATGATCAACAGCAGCTTTTTGAACATCTTTGAAACCAGTCACAATTTCACCATCATCATTTTCCACCGAAATTATTTTATTCTGATTCCACCTATTTTTCAGTTGGTTGTGAAAGAAACCTGTATTCCCGTCACCATCCTTTAACCATTGGGTTCTAGATTTTTGTAAAAATAATTTTTCCTCCAGGTTGAGAGCATTCCATAAGTTAGCAGTTTGAATTCTTTGCAAAGACAAAAGATTTTGGTTACTAGGAGATTCAATTAGGGCACGTTGAGTAGAATGAAGAGCTTCCCTAGCAGTAGTCACATTGGAAGTCAAGTTGCCAACAACTTTATTGAGATTGATCAAAACACCTTTAACAGACTTTAACTTTCCAGCTAAAACTTGGAGAGGATCACCAATCACATTAATCTCCCAAGCAGACTGCACCATATAATGGAAATTCTCAAGCTCAAGCATAAAATTAAAAAACTGAAATGGTTTAGGAACGTAAGGAATACTCACGCCCATATTAACAACAATAGAACAATGATCAGATAATTCCCTGGGGGAGAAAACAACTTGAGATGAAGGAAAGTTCTGCAGCCAAAAGTGATTAACCATACCTCTGTCAAGCGTTTTATAAATAGGACTAGAATCCTGAGAATTCCACCAAGTGTGGTAAGGCCCCACAACTCTAAGATCAACAAGAGAAATGTCTTCGATGCAGTCCTTAAAGTCTTGCATTCCACTATCCCAGGTATCATCCCCACCATCAATCTCTGTAACAAAGAGAACTTTATTGAAGTCACGTGTCATAATTTCATTGGCCTCCGTAATATTTGCTTAATGGTACTTTAGATAGCGGGATGAGATCATTTAAACATGAAGGTATGAAGCGTAAAACGGTGTATATTTTAGGGTCTAATATAAAATTAACCCTTCATTTAATGCACTAATCAACAATTCAGCCCTCTTTAGTAAAAGAATTGCTAATTTGCAGTTGCGACATAAGCTTCCTAATGGCACTAGCATGCAGATCGTTGAATTCAAAAGAAATTCACAATTGTGCTAAAACAAATACCTTATCGTAAATTATTAATAAAAATACCATGATATATTAGTAGTCTTTGTGATGCACGGAGCATGAAGGCATGGCCGTATGGTCATAAGGTTTAAGTAACACGAAATATTAAAAATAAATAAATCTATTATATACAGTGGGCAATCAATAACCTAACCTTTTGGACAATCAATAGCTGCAACATTACCAAGCCTCCTTTGGTACAGTGGTTAAGTCCACTTCTTGAGCACCAGGAGGTCTTGAGATCCATTCTTGCCAAAGGCAAGAATGTTAAATTTCAACCAAACTAGCAAAAAAAAAAAAAAAAAAAAAAAAAAAAATAGCTGCAACATCTGGTGTTCGTATTAAAAAACTAAAGCACGACAATAGTAACATGCGGTAGACTTTACGCCAAAAAATAAATACTCATATATTCTCATACCTAAACTCGGTAAATAATATAACAACATAATCATAATATATGAAAATTATGAGTTTGCGCTGATGCCAATTGTAGGAAACGATTTCCTACAATTAATTATTTTAATTTTTAAGAATTATTATCCCAAGATTTTTTTCATAATTTTAATTAGATAATTAAAAATAATATTATATACCTCGTGCTTGGTTGTAACACAATCGAGAATTTTGGTTGATTCTGATAAAGTTTTCTCCTCCTTCTAGTTTTCCTTTTTATAATCCTTATTTTGATATAATATGTTTTTTTTTCTATGTGTGGCTCAAAATACTGCAGTAGGATATAATATATAGAGTCCTCAACTCGCCAATTTTATATAGCAGGATAAATGAAATTTTATTGCTTTTTGTTATATCTTGATAAGGATTGAAGTGGGGATCAAATAGGATTTTATAATTCTAGCGCCAATATAAAACTAATATCCGATTTACTTTTTAATCACTTAGAATTATATTATTATAACTAATTTCACTAAATAGTTATAATTACACTATAGAATTAGTAGGATTAAAATTAATTAATTAAATTCTTCCACAATTAATATCTTGCAAATATACTCCTCTACATTAATATCCATAAACATGTGCAAGAAATAAAACTGTTAACCCACAACTTTTAAAGTTTATATTATTGAGTACATAATTTATAAACTTTTGATCACTAATTAATTTAATAAATTAAATTAATACTTTAGTAAGTTGAACCAATATTCTAGTAATCAATCAATAAATCATCTCTAGAGGATATTATAATTTAATTGTAAAATTCCATCTTGAAAAATATATGTTCCTAATTTCATAACATATATCACCCAACATATCGAAATATTGATTGTATTAAAAATCTCACTCTTTGCTATATTAAAGTGACACACATTATAAAATCAAAGTTCATTATTCGCTCAAGATTAAGAGTAATTGCACATTAATAGTAATAGTAATTGAAAATTTATTTATTATAACATTATTTAATAAATAATTTTTTTATAACGATCTAGTTCTATTTATTTCAAAAAAACACAAACACACTAGATTAAAGTTTCTACTTATCATGACTAAGACAAGTCATCCATTCAAGTGTTTCACAATTTACTAGAATGGTACGTCAATTTCTATCTAAGACTAAGAACAATATAATTTTTTTAATTATGCGTGACATATAATTTATGTTTTTCGTATATGACACTTCTTCATATACATAAATTATAAAAAGTATAATTATGAACAAAATTTATAACATATTGAATTATACAAAAAACATAATTTTTATTATTAAAATAATAAAATAAATATCAATATTGAATTTTTCTCAACTTAAAACCTTACATAAATCACCAAATTAGTGTGAATGGAATATATTACTATCACCATTACTAGCCAAAACATCGACCATAAGAAAAGATTTTAATGGTGTCTAATATAACGTACAGTCATTTTCTAGATAAATTAAGGAGCCGACAGTATATACTAATGGTGCCCGTGACACTGCAGTCCAGCAATCAACTTGCAATATTATATCAAAAGAAGCTGCATGCAATAATCTAATAAACGCGTTAAAAGATTTTCCAGCCAAATCGGGCTGATCCAGTTCTCACAATAGCAGCATGTTAACCTTCATTATCACAGGCTATCATTTCGTTGCATATATGTGTCTTGTTCGGACTTTTCTCATATTTGTAAAAAGTCTGGGCGCAAGTTATTTTCCTTTGGGAGATTTGAAACTGATTGAATGTGGGTAGTACACCAATTTCAGTCAAAGTAATTTGACGAAAACGAAATTACTAAACATGCATACACACACATTGTTAAGTGCAAATTTGAGGTATGTATGATGTAGTGTTGATTTGGCCGAGCTACAAAAAAAAAAAAAAAAAAAAGAAGGAAAAATTCTATTAATAGTGTTGGGGAAGAAAATATTGTTAATGCAACATCTATAATAGTGTTTGGTAAATGATTTTAAATCACTTTGTGATAATATTTTAAATTTTAAAATTAACTAAAAAACAGTTTTAAAAATATATATATATTTCCATTATTTAAGCATAAAAAAAATTACTGTGTTACCAAATACTCAAAAAGCTAGCCTACGTTTTCTAAATATGACTGTTTTTGTTTTATTGCACCGATCTGGTGGCAATGCTATATTTTGAAGTTACAGGGTATGATTTGGTTGTATTACCTCGAGTCAGCAATGGTAGGAGAAATAATAATATAATAATTATAATAATAATGGTGAAAATAATAAAATCAATAAAAATTACTAAAGAAACGTAACAATGACCAACTTCATTTTTTATGTGAATTTTTTGGAATGCAAAATAATGTTAGCAAAACCATGTTCTTAAATGGTGATTAGAACCACTTTTCATTAAATTTAGCACCTTATTTACTTCGTTAACTAAGCCTTACAACAAACCTACTAATTTTAACGGTAGTACATAAAAGTCATGTGGTACACTACGGATTTTGATATTGTCAGATCTAAAATAACTGAGCAAATATGTATTGATTAATGTCAGGTACGTAGTTAAGACACAAATTATGTATTGACAAATTTTACATACAATCAACTAATGTTTTGTTTATATAAACTAAGTAATTTGTTTCTAGTAATCTATAATTTTCTATACGTATTTAATGTCACTTTTGTAACTATTTGACAATATTTAACACTTTAAATAACACTTATTATATACGTTGTCAATTATTATTTTTACTTTAATAATATCAAATAAATAGGACAGGGTAAAAAAAATCCCAAGGAACATTGGTAATTTGTATATTAGATCCCAGTCCTAATAACAAAGGAAAATGCCCTAGAGATGCCCTAAAATTAGGTGTTTGTGCTGACGTGCTCAACTTGGTGAATAATGTGGTTATTGGATCCCCACCAACTCTCCAATGCTGCAGTCTTCTTGAAGGGCTTGTCAACCTTGAGGCAGCTCTATGCCTTTGCACTGCCATTAAAGCCAACATTTTGGGGATCAACCTTAATGTTCCTGTTTTACTCAGCTTAGTTCTTAATAACTGCGGCAAGAAACTCCCAAATGGCTTCGAATGTACCTAAATTCTACTTCCGCACGTTCTTTTTCTTCGTTTTTGGATTTCATTCGCTCGTTTCTTAAACCTAGTACGTGTTTTCAATTAATGTAAAATTGGGTGTTTTGTCATTGCATTGGTAACTTGTTCTTCTTATTAAATAAGTTTTGCTTCTGTAATATTGAGAGTGTGGCGGCCCTTAGTCATGTGAAGCGAATGGTCAATGGATGTTTATTTAAGTTGTGCTTATATTAGATTTTGTGTACATGTTATTGAGTACTTTCTTACATGTTCTAAGTCCACTAAAAAGTCTCATTTAAATTTCATCCTAGTTAATTTGAGAGATTCTAAAATTTAAATTATGATATGAATTTATGTTATTCTTATAATTTTAATGTAAAAAGAAGTCTCATACGACCGAATCCATATATGTTTATATAGAATGTTAAAATCACAAATTAACGTTGCTTCCATTTTTGTTTAAAATGGTTAACCTCGGCATCACGACCTAAACATTTATATATGTAGTTAATTACATTATTATGGGATTCATAATTCCGTGCAACGACTAGCCCAAGCCCTTAGCTAGAAACAAATGGTAATCCAGATGCATCAAGTTCATATCCAGCTTTCAAATCATTTGAATTAGCAAAAAGGTACTATTTATGGTTTTAATGAATTTTTCCGATAACAAAAAAAAAAAAAAAAACACCTAAGTAAATATACTGTAACAAATGTAATATTTATTTCCATTTATATGTTACCGTTGTAGCACATTATCATGGTAAACCATACGAAATTCAGAGTCTTTCACACATTCACTATCACAATAACAGCATTTATTTTACTATTATATGTGTATATATATGGAAAATGATTTATAACAAATAGTTATTGTGATAATTATTTCAGCAAATTGGTCATGTATCGTCCACATAATTAAGATCTAATGGAGTAATTTTATACCTACCGCTAGTCCTTTTAGAGGCAGGAACATTCTTTCTAGCAGCACGAGAAATTATACAATTAGCACTTAACTGCTGCTAGAAGAACTAGTGACAGAATTAAGTAGATTTTTTTTTATCCTTTTCGCTAGTCCTTCTAGCGATACTACAAAAGGGTCGACCCAAACACTTGTCGCATTGTATTTCTCAAAAGCTGCTTCTGCCGTTAGAAGGACTAGCGACAAGACCAAATTTTTTTATGCTTCCGCCACTAGGACTAGCGACAAGGACATTTTTTTTTTTTGCTTATGTCGCTAGACATGTAGGGGCTAATTATGTAATTTCTCATCCCGCTAGAAGGAATTTTGCTATCATTAGAAGGACTAGTAGTAAGTATAAACTTTGTAGTCACAAAAATTGCATACTATGTTAGGGTTAGGGTTCATAGTAATGGTGAAGGCGAGAAATTCGCAAAGAGTATGAAATCGTTCTAAAGATTGGAGAAGGGAGAAGAACCGGTGACCAACTATTAGAGTAACACATGATAGAACTCTCAGGATCACGGCGTAATCACTGGTGTCTGAAAGTTGTGACAAATGTTTCAAGTGAATTTAAGATGGGCAACGCCAACACTTTCGGTCACTCGATTTAGAGTTGGTCACAAGTTCTCAATTCCTTCCAACTTCTTTGTTTTTTTGAGAGAGGCTTTTAGGTGGCAAAAGTTCTCAAGGTTCTAAAAGTCCCTTCACTTGTCAAGTAAAGGGATATTTATAGGCTCTAGGTTATGTGCCAGATATATGTCAATTTTTTTTTTAGAAATACCTTTACTGATAGAAAAATTCCTAGAATACCACTGGTTACCTGGGTAGTGCCCAAATCATCCAATTCTTCTAGCTACCAATCCAATCCCTCAACTGATTCTCAATACAAGTTGTTCTCATGAGCCTTCTACCTCAGAACTCATAACAATACCTCTTAAATTGTACTTTTAAGGTTGTATAATATTAAGTCTAGAAAGATTATATAAATCAATTTTATTGTCAAAGAAGTCAAAGAAACGAATCACAGAGCGGGAAAAGACCACCCCAAGGGGGCCTACCCTAGGGGGGAACCATAGATGGAGGTCCTTGGGGTTTTGTCTGTTTTTCGGTTAATTTTCTCGTTTTGTCCTCGTTTCATTCTTGGAATTCAGGTCAAATTCAATCGGGTATTCATTATCGGATATTTTTATCATTAAGAGGAACCCCCTAGAGGGTGAACCTAATGGGCTCCAACCTTCAGAAACGATCTTAGATTTTTTGTCTTTTTCAGTCTTTTGTTCGTTTATTCATTGCTCGTTGGTTCATTGTTCGTTATTCGTTACTTTTGTTTAAGTTTATTCAATGCGAACCAAATTTTATTCATGAGCTCACAAACTTACTTTCATTTTACACCATTAGATCTTTATATGAACGATGTAAAGTCAGTTTGCTACAATAAAAGGGTCCTACTTTCCCCTAAATATTAAGGTTTGAAAGACATGCATGTACACTTGGACACAATTATTTTACATTTTTTTTTTCATATCAACTTTTAAAGAATAAAATTCATTTTTAACTATTTTTTTACATAAAAGTTATGTCCAAATGTGTTATATGCAAATCTTAATATCCATGATAAAAAATCAACAAAAAAAATAAAGATAATAAGATTTCTCATTTCTAAAGGGAGGCAGAACTTTATTAAGTAATTAATTCCAAAGTCTGATATGATGATCATTTTATATCAAAATTGATTTGATATAACACGTCAGTATTAACAGATTAAGAATCACGAGGATAGCTCTGTTCATTGATATCATATCTCAAATCTAAGAACAATACTTTTTGGTCCGAAGAGAAGCTAGCTAATAACATAAACTTAATCAAATTCCTACAGAAAATGCAAGCATCGACTCCATAGTTATTCTTTATTACTTGACATTAGCTGGGAAGTCATCATTCAACAAATGCTTGATCCTGCTCCTATCTTAACCTTGGTCTTGATTATCGTCCAATTCATGTTATGGTATATTAATGCATATGTATTTAATTATACCAATTATAATATATATATATATATATATATATATATGAACTGGCTAATTTGTAAGCATTAGGCTCTTAAAAATTCTGATAAAATTTCTTGTGACTAGGAAAATACTCTTAATTAGCAGATACATATTGATAGTTGGTTACTGGGTATGGCCGGCCCTTTTGGATGTGTAATTCCCGTGAGCTATAAAATTATGGGTGCAAGATTTGTTTTCTTCTGATTATTGTATGGAGAATCAAGGCAATTAATTAGTGTGAATGGAAATATAATTAATTTTTTATTAAACTTTAAATTAATTATGTAGAGGAGCGCACATAATAATTAGGTACTAATAGTGCCCGCGACAAGGGAGTCCAGGAATCAAATTGCAACTAGAACATGAGTATACAAAAATAAAGATTAGGGCCGAAAATGAAGTTTCAATAAATAAATAAATAAAAGTTTTGAGATGCTTGGTCAATTTAGAATCGTTGATCAATTAAACTGTATTTGGTATAATGCAAGTGGGTTAATGAAAAAGGGGTATGATGAAGGATGTGAATATTTTTGTTGAGTGTGTATATGTAGCATCTTATTAGGCAATATGTGCTTCCACAAGAAGTTATTCTTTTGTGTATGCGTCTTTATAGTCTAAATTTGAAATTTAATTGAACAATAGTAAATTTTTTTGTCAAGATAATTGAAATTAGTTTGCATCTGCATCCCCACGATTGAATCCGTATCGGCACCATAACTCATATGCAGTTTGTGAATATGGTTGTTAATGTTACGCATATGCGGTTTGTGAATATGGTTGTTAATTTTAAAAACCGCACAATATAAATACGGATGCAGATGGGACTTTGTATTTTGACACCCATAATTAAAGCATAATTAAAGCTTAATTTAATAGATACCAAGCTTTAAAACTTCTATGCTTACAAATTATGGCATACAGTAGATAGGTAATTTGTCTGTGACCTTAGATGTTCTATGAATTCACACTAGTACATGAACTCATGAGGTAAGATAAAAAGTCCCACAGATACAGGCTTGAGCAAGGAACATGGCAATTTGTATATTAGATCCCGGCCACTACACCGTGCACTAAAAGTTTTGCCTAAATTAAATGTGCTTGCCAGCTCAATTTCCAAAGAAATTCATGGATCCTGTTCTTTTAGCTTCAATTTACAAAACTTGCGCTATAAATACCCTCCCCTAACTACAAACCTACCCATCAATTCAACAGCCCTTCTCTCCCTCTAAGCACTTGCAATCAACAAAAGTATCATTAGGCTTTGAGAGATGGGTTCCAATAAGAACACTGCTTCAATCGCTCTCCTTCTCTCTCTTAACATTCTCTTCCTTTCCCTAGTCAGTTCATGTAACACTTGCCCTGGACGTCCTAAGCCCAATCCAAATCCCAATCCAAATCCCAATAATCCAAATCCTAACAATCCAAATCCCAATAATCCAAATCCCACTCCCAATCCTAATAATACAGGCAAATGTCCTAGAGATGCCCTAAAATTAGGTGTATGTGCAGATGTGCTCAATTTGGTGAATAACGTAATTATCGGATCCCCGCCAACGCTACCATGTTGTAGTCTTCTTCAAGGCCTTGTCAACCTTGAGGCCGCTCTATGCCTTTGCACCGCCATTAGAGCCAACATTTTGGGGATCAACCTCAATGTTCCTGTTTCACTCAGTTTAGTTCTTAATAATTGCGGCAGGAAACTCCCAAATGGCTTCGAATGTAACTAAACACTACTTCCCTTCTTTATCTTATCTTCGTGGCTTTCGCTTCTCTTCAACCTAGTTCGAATTTTCGGTTGTTGTAAGATTATGTTATGTTCAGTTTTTGGTAACTTCTTGTTCCCTTTCTTGGTATGCTCATTTGGTTGAGTGAATTAAATAAATTTTGCTTGTTTGTAATATCGAGGTTGGAGGTGGAAGCCCCAAGTATACCACTTGTGTAACTTCATGTGAAGTGCAGATGAATCGGTGTTTATTTCTAGAATTATGTTTTTTTTTTGGAGTATTTCCTTGCATGTTCTAAGCTTGAATTAAATACTCAACTTCATTCATATATTAAACCATTAATTAGTAAAATCTGCATAAGATATGGGAATGTTTTATATGTAAGTCTAGCTTTGATCTGATCGTATCTAATTACATTAGTAATAGAAAAGACATTTGTCCATTGAAATAGAGTTTTTTTTTTGTTGCTAAATTATTTGAAATAGAGTTGTTTAATCTCTAAGATAAATGGAATCTAAACAATAATATATAGGGTCGATGCATTAGCATAAGCTGATTAATACCTTTGTCCATCTTTACCGTACTATTAATCACGCTCACATCTTAACTTAATAAACTTTTCTATATTATAGTCATAATTGCTAAGAGGACCTTAAATTTTTGAGACTCGACTTTTTAATTTACTCAGTTGATACTATTCTTTTTACATAGGATGTGACCTTTCAAAAGAAAGTCTACAGTATTTTGTAACACTGTATTCTCCGTGACTCAGATATTGTTGATAATAATGCAACATTGGTCGCGTGGAGAAAGAAAGGAATGATCACTTTATTTCACTTTTTATTGATTTACAAGTGGTATATATTATCAAATTCTCAAATTAATCACTACGACGTTCATGGTTCTTTTTTATGGTCATGAAAGCTGTGCCATGTTGATCATCAAAGTTTTAATACTGATGGAAAGAGCCAATTTTTCATTTATATTCCTGCTTCCTTCTCCAAAAAAAAAAAAAAAAATTAAAATAAATATAATAATTGAGAAACTCAAACTCCTAGCTCTAAACGTCCATCTTTTTCAATTTATTAAATAGTTTTAGTACTGGAGCTTAAATATAAAAACTCAGATCGGACGTCCAACTAATGATGGCCTAACCTAAAACTATCTATCAGCAATATCTTATAAGAGGACAAACAAAATAAATTCGATAACCCTTGAGTTGTAATTGCCCGTGAATTCCTTATCCTTTGTCTGCGAGTTTTATTTTTGATAATGGAATGGGAAGGAAAGGAATAGGATGGGAAAGTTCATTCTTTTTAAAAAAAGTTAGAAGAAAGAACTTTCTCTTATCTTTCCTCCAAAACAAAATTCACAAACACGGCCTTAGTAAGTTCTGTTTTTGACCTAACAGTGGTGAGTGAGGATAAAGTGCCATAATTAAGAACCAAATTAAAAAAATAGGAAAAAAATAATCAACTTAGATTCCACAAGCTGCAAAGTTCAATCTTCTCGTCCTTGTCCATTTTCCCCATGCTGCAGCGTGTCTAGTTCCAACTTCAAACTCAGTTTCCACCATTATTTTCTTCTCTTGTTTACCCTTTATGCAAAAGCTCTATTATTTGTGAATCCATAATTGGTAGACTATATATAGCTGAAAACTCAGTTGTTTAGGCACAGGCCATAGCAATAATGGAATTTTCTGGTGCTTCATCAATCAATTATCAGTCATCTCACATTTCCTAATTTGGTATTATCTATATGCATGCTACAATGGAGTTGCAAATGTATCACTCATAATAAGAATCAACTAAGATACAGAATGTAAGATCACTTATTTATATATTTTACAAAAGCAAGGGACGCAAATCGTACGGTTAATCTCTCCGTGCGGAAAAGTTAGATTAAATTTTGACCTTGTGATTATAATGCTGTGGTTGGATTTCTCGGTCTTGTTGTAAATGATATAAGCATCTATATTCATTTATTATACATATTGCTATGGTACTGAATTTTATTTATTTATTGTATCAGCACCTAAAAAGACAAATGTTTCATATGGTACGTAGTATTTCAATTTTAGTTGTTGGAGTGGAGGGGCGATAAATTTACCATTCTCTGATTTCTTCACTTATTTTCCCTTGTATATTTTGTTAATAAAAAAGAAATTTAACATTGTTTGTGAAAATTTAATTATTTATATAATTCCATTAGAATTCTGTTGGAATTATTCATTTAATCAATGGTCTCCTCTATCATTATTGCTTAATTGGTCCCATTAACTAGTAATACAATCTCGTGAACAATCTTTATTTGGCAAATTCAAGATCACATAATAATAATGCACATGACTATATATACACCATAACATTTCAAAGTTGCTTTCAGATTGATCGAGTTTGTAAATATGTACTTTGTAACGATATACTCAACAAAAAGAATCTCATTTGTCAAAAAATTATATATATATATATATATCTTCCAATATTATCTAGATATAGTTAGTTTTTAGTTTAGTAGGGCTAACATGCAGGCATGGTGATGAATTTATAATTTTAAACTTAAAAATATTATAGCATTTTATAATACCATGAATAAAAAGAAATTTTTGTTGTAGAAACAAAAATATTTTTACAAATGGATTGTGGAACCGAGGGAGTACGTAAGAATAAGACAGCAAGCAAGACATGTGAAATGGAGCCATCAGCTAGTTATAAAAATCATTACACGAAAGCATATATGTTAGATTGACAGCTACGTTCTGTTTATGCCGAACTGCTCGTGTGAAATATAATCCCGGGGGCGGGAGACAAGGAATAAAGGTCGATAGGACCTATGTTTCCTACTGTGTGGTGTATGGCTATAATTTAAAGAACAAAACAAAAAATAATTGAAAGATAAGATATAAGATCTGTGTTAAATGAGTTCCAACAGCCATTAGCTTTGGAAAACAGCAACCAGGTTTTTTTTTTTTAGTGATAAATAATAATAATAATAATAATAATTTTTTTCGTTGTTACTCTAGTTTACTGCAATAAGTTCAATTAATATCTGCTTTGGATATTTATATTTTATCTATGGCATACAAAATAATTAACTATATAAATCCATTGAAATTAAAATTTCACCAACCACGATTGACAAAGTTTTATGAATTTATCTCTTATCAATTATATTGTTTTGGAGATGAGAATGTCGGCCATGGAGCATGGTTAATTTTCTTTGAAAGTGATGGTATGACTTCCTTTCTTTCGCTTTTTGTCACATAAAAGTACTATAGAAATTTTTTTTTTTAAAAATCACTTTCTTTATTCTTTTACTTGAAAGTTACTCAATTCCAAACCACCCATAATCCAGTAAATGCTGCTTTATCTGTTAGGATTGATAGCCCAAATCCAACAAGGATTAGTATCGTCAAAATCAAAAAGTAAATGTTTGCTATGAATACTATTCTAACTAGCATATTTGTGGTCGTCCGATCATAAATCTAAAGATTAGGAGTTCGGCGAGTAGCACTAGAAATCCAAAAAAGCGAGCACAACTTATAATCAATTTTTGTGGCAATTTGATTTTATTTTTTTGGCAGAATAAATCACAGCAGTAGTTTCAGTTATTTTCGTAGGTAGTCAAAACGAAAAGTTAAGAGCTTTTGTGAAGGTTTATTCACGAGTTTTGCCATATATTCGGATCAATTAATTGCTTGAAAATTTAAATTAATTCAGAGGATTTTTTGTGGTGAGGTAATTTGATTTTTCACTCAAATTAAAATATTTTTGTATTATCTCAATGTTGTAATATTTTGAGTTTTTAGTATTAAAACTTGGAAAGACAATTTATATTCATAGTTGATTATGTAATCGAGTTATTTTCAGAGCTCTATCTTAGTTTCAAAGGATTTTTCGTGTTTGGCTTATTTTTTGCAGTTTTTTTATTTATTTGGCTAAATTGCATTATTTGTTTGGCATAATTTGTTATTTAATTTATCAGAAATGGTTCTAGTTGGAGGAGTTTTTTTCAATAAAGTGGTATCAAGAGCTAGGTTCTTTGCACAGTTATTTTTGATAAATTGAATGGAAGAATCAAGTGGCACCATGCATGATTAAATTGACCTCCTCTAATTTTTCAATCTGGAAGCCTAGAATGGACGACATCCTTTATTGTTAGAATTTGTATGAACCATTGGCCATTGGAGCTTAAGGGAATTAAGTCGGCAGATAAATATGAGACTGATTGGAAAAAGATGAATATAAAGACAATCGGTCACATACAATAGTGGATAGATCAGAGTGTGTTCCACCATGTTTTGTAGAAAACGGATACCAATACTCTTTGGATTTACATTAGAGTCCACGTATGAGAAGAATAATGCACATAATAAGACTTTTGTGATTCGAAAGATTATGAACATGAAGTACAAAGATGATACCAGTGTATCCAAGCATATGAGTGAGTTTCAGAGATTGGTGAATCAGTTGTCTATCTTGAAGTTGACTTTTGATGATAAGATTAAGACGTTGTTACTTCACAGTTCGTTGCCTAAGAGTTGAAAAACTTTGGTTGTGTCATTAAGCAATTCAGCTTCAGAAGAAAAAATAACTATGTAAATGGTTAAGGACATAATACATAATGAGGAAACAAAAGCAAAAAATCTAGAAATCATAGGAGTAAATGTAATATCCCAACTATTTCAAAAGTGATCTGACAAGATCTAATTAAAATTGTCTATTCAAAACTTAGAAAACGATTTCTCAAGCATACCTTGAGCTATCTTAAAAAATATATACGACTCAAAAATACGATCGTATACAACTGAGAGGTTAAAAATCATTAACCTAATTTGTGTTATGTGAATAGTAAAGCTTGAATTGAGCTTTTAAATGTGTTATGTGATTTATCTAAGTGTAGGATTTTTTGTTTTGGTTTGAGTAGTTAACCTTAACACTTATTAAAAATCAGAAATCAATTTAAGGCAAAAACCTAAATTGGGAAAAGAGTTAAAACCTAAAACCTAAACCTTAGGGTTTAAACCCTAGAAAATAACCTAGGCTCTCGAGAAAAACGTGTAAGTCAAATTTTTGATGTCAGGGAACCAATAAAAATTTTTAGGAAAAAAAGACAAAAATGGCACGATTTATGAGAAAACGTTTGTTGTCTTTTTGACTGTTCTTTTCGACGTTTTGACGTATCATATTTCATGAAATAGCGTTTAGATGAAGTATAAATGTTATTTAGCCAATAAAAGTTTTTCTCGAAAAGCGCATTAAACATTATTCATTTAAAAAATTTCTTCCGAATTTTAAAAATTTACATTCCTAAATAGCATTTTTATTGACAATAGATGCATTATTACCAATAAAAATTTTACCCAAAACAATTTTCAGAGATTACTATTCACGTATATAGGACGAATACGTAGCGAATACGGAAGGAATACGAAGAATAATAAAAGTATACTGTAATGTATAATATGAGAATTATAGGGAAGACTGTTAGTTCCAGAGGCACACAAGTGCTCTAGAAGGGGGGGGGGGGGGGTTGAATAGATCTCTTAAAAACTTTTTTTTTTCTTAACTTCAAAAGTTTATTACCAATTAATTCATTTAATCAAAATTTATTTGCACGGCGGAATATTAGTTTAAAACTCCCCTTAAAGATTTGTAAAGCTTATCCGTTGAGTTAAGACTGTATTAAAGATAGTCACTTGTCAAGTAAACCAATTTTAGCAGTTATATATGTATATATATATATATGACAGAATGTAAATGACTGAATGTAAATGACACCAGAGAGTTTTAAGTGGTTCGGAGATTGAACAACTCCTACTCCACTCTTCTACTACGACGAGTAGGAAATCCACTAAGAATGGTTCATGCAGAACCCTTCAAGCCCATCAGGCCTGGAAACTCTGGTTCACTAAGAACCCTTCAAACCTAGCAGGTTTGGCTAGTTTAGTCACTAAGACAAAGACATAGCTGCCCTCTTCAAGTCCAGCAGACTTGACTCCTTTAGTCACTAAGACAAGGACATAACTGCCCTTTTCAAGTCCAACAGACTTGGCTCCTTTCTTGTTGATAGATGTTGGAGTTGCTACTGAGTTGTACATTGTCATTACATACTAAGTAGCAGGATGTGATCATTCTTGAAATGATATTGAGTTTGGCAATGATGCTTGGCTTCTTTATTTGCTCAATATCTTCTTGTGATCACCCATTGTGCTGCTAGGCTTTTGTACTTCAACTCCTTTGGTACTTGATAACTTCTCGAGACAAACTCCTGAGATGACTGTGAAGTTACTTCCTTTCGGTACTCAGTTGTTCTTTTTTATCATAGACCGTTTATAGCTTCTCGAGATGGGCTTCTGAGATGACTGTAATGCTCCTTCCTTTTGGTACTCAGTTGCTTCCATGTCTGTATCAAGTTGGCGTTTAAGCTTCTCTCTACCACGTGCCTAGCAGCTCTGAACACTTCTCTTGTAATAGAGTTATTTCACTCTATGTCTCTCTCAATTCAGTACTAGTGTTCTGATGGATCGTGGAGTTCTTCAACATATTCATTTTCTATTTCACTCTACGATCTGTTGTTGTCCACCATCCTTTCTTGTATTTTCAACAACTCCTCTATCTGTGTATTATCAAAGCCTTTATATCCTTGTGCATATTTTACTGTTGAAACAAATCCCGTTGCTTTCATTTGGCTTTGTGCAGATCCTTAATATCTTCATTGTTGACTTCTTTGCTGCTTATGTTAGTTCTTTTTCCCTTTTCTGATATGTTCTGATATATCAAACTGTAGCTCAACTTTTCTCTGAATTTATAGCCGTTGCACTCCCAGAGTTGTTCAACAAAGATTATTATATTCTTTGCTAATTAATCTTCTGATCCATCAATAAATACTTTCCTTAACTTTTAGAACCAGCTGTTCTGATGTATTCAGAGATGTCCCATTCGTCTGACTTTATTCACCATTTTCCTTAGCAGTGGGTCCTGACTTAGTCGTTCAGGCACAAAGTCTTTTGTGACTCTGACATGCATCTGTACTCTCAACAACACTTAATCTTTCTTGAATTTGGGCGAGGATTATTCTCTTTTCTCTTGCTCTATATTATCGTTCTGTTCATTTACTGGTTTTGAACTGCTCAGTGAATTCGTCGAGTGATAGGCTATTCATTCTGAATTTTGCGAATTCAGCTCTATGAATGTTATTTTGAGGTATCTCAAGTAAAATGTTGAGTTAGAGCGATCTTTTCACTTACTTTGCGATCTTGCTATTCTGTTCAGCTTGTAGAGTTTGTCTGCAGTGCTTAGCTTTAAGATTTCGTTCTACGAGCTTGTCCTTCTGTGCAAGTTGTGAAGTTGCTGACTGCAATGCTTTTCAGTGGAATCGTTGAGTTGTTGTCTTCGTTGGCACATCCTTTATTTCTACCCAACGATTATTCCATGTGTAGAACAATTTTCTGCATTGTCTTGTCATCCTGTTCCACTCTATGATTTCTTCTAACTGTGCAAATCGTATAGTTCTCGTATGTGCTTATTCTTCAAGTTTACTCTACGATCTTGCTAGATTGAGTATATCGTAGAGTACATTTCTTCTCTGGTTCTGCGTTAACTGCTGGCTTGCTTAGCTGTCTGTTCGACGATCGTAGATGCTCTACGATTTGTGCTTGATCAGTTCTTTAATTTAGCTTGTATATTCTATAGACTTCTTGCACATCTGTCTCTCTTTGATGATCATAGAGTTATCCTGGTAAGGAGTCGTATATTTCACTCTACGAATCATACTGAATCGTTGAGTCTTCTTTGCTTGGAATCGTAGAGTCCATTCTACGATCATATAGACTGATCAGAACTAATATAAGATCAACCTAACAGATTTGATCTTTTCTAACTAAGTCCTTTCGTACATTATTACATCATTATATATATTCAAAGGACTTTGCAGACTCTGTCATACACAAATACAACAATGATTCATTCTTATGCTACTCTGCTTATATCATGCATATTTTATGCAGAGTGACTCCTATAGAAAGATCACCCTAACATTTCTGATCTTTAAAATCTAAGTCATTTGTACACATATGCCTTTTTAAAAGGACTTTACAACATTTGAACCAGATAACTTTCATTCTCTTTTATAAGTATCAGATAGTTTTCAACAAGATTATATTTGTGTTATACAAGTGTGTAAATCATAGTATATAAAATAGGTAATATATATCATACACACATGATCATGTAGGCACATAATTTTATTAACATATAATCATTTTGTCAATTAACCACATAAAGACTTTTAGAACATCTACGCACATAATCAAGTAAGCACATAAGCATATTAACACATAAGCACTTTTAGAACATCTACGCACATAATCAAGTAAGCACATAAGCACATTAACACATAAGCACTTTGTCAGATACACATTGACAATCAACCATGTAAGCACCTTTACCACAATCATTTTTGCACAACAGTCATCATCATCAAATCAAACAACCTTCAACAATCTCCCCCTATTTGATGATGACAAAACTAATAGACTTATTGATATGGCATTCATATAATGCATCTACTTGACAGGTAAATTATGTCTTACGATACAGTGAAATACTGTATGGCTAGTGTAAAAGAATGGTTTCATTAAATGAGTATTTTTACAAAAAAAGGTTATACATACTTACAGCTCTTCATTTTTCACTTTTCTCTCACTCAGTTTGCTGGCTGTTTGCTGTCTCCCCCTTAGTTGGCTGATTCTCCTTCTTCATAGATGTTGCTCCCCCTTAGTTTGCTCCCCCTTAGTTCCTTGATGTTCCTCCCCCTTAGTTCCTTATATTCTCTCCCCCCTTTTGACATCATCAATTTGGATATTATATGGAGCTGACTTTGCCAAAGCTGGTTTAGAAAGATATCTTGAAGTCTAACACAGAGTTTTGAGACTCTATGAGACTAAGAATAAGTACATTTTTATGGTCCATAGAATGTTGGGACTCTATGACTGGAAAATTGATATTTTGAAAAATGTTTGCAAAGTTTTGGGACTCTACGAACAGGGAGGTGGTGCAGGGTGACTAAGAGTTTAGTAAGTCACCAAAGAGGACTTTCTGATTTTTGCATTTTGATTCCCCACAGACTGGCTGGATGATTGAGAGCTGGTCAGATTCCAGATGGATATTTCCTGGCAACTATTGTAGTGAGGATAGAAGGGCTCACTGCTTATCAGTGTGGTTGCAATGGTCATTGCTTTTAAGAAATGTTGAGCGACTAACGAAAGATTTGAAAATGTTGAGTAGCTCCAGCTGATAGACCTATGATCATTCATTACTATAGCCCTTAGAAGTGGTAGTATGGGAATGAAACTGAATAGATGATCATGATCCCATGAAATAGAACATTTTTCCATCTGGCTTGCATGTTTCCTTCTTTCTCTACGTCTCCTTTTGATCTGCTTCAGTCGATATGCTTCATATTGCTGCTTTTCCAGTTTTCTTAGTAGTCTTACTTTCTTCAGCTTCTTTTCAACTTTCATCCTTATTTGTCTCTCCTTATGACTTGTACTTGAACTCCTGCCAATTTTCTTCATAAAGCCACTTAATCCTCTTCTTCTATTTGACCTTCTTGACCTATCTTTTGATTCTTCTAATTCATAAGTGCTGGTCTCTTTTTGAAGGTGTCTATCTTCTTTCATCACAGTTTCTTGACAGTCTCCTTTCTCATCTGATTTAATCTTTCCAGCTTCAGAATTTTCCGAGAATTGTTCCCCTGGTACAGCAACATCTTCAGCAACATCATCATCTTCGTTGAACTCAGGTGCTGAGTCTTTTACAACTAGTTTAGCTTCCTGATCAGAACCCAATATGACTTCTTTTTCAGACAGGCTATTTTTATGACATTCTGATTTCTTCTCTGAAGAGTCTATAGAAGTTTCTTATTTTGAACTATCAGATGTTCTTTCTCCAGAATTTGAATTTGCTTCATCATCATCAATTTCTATAACCTGAGGTGGTCCTGTAATGATTGAACTTCTCCACTGTTCTCTAATTCTCCAACTTCTCCTTGGAACAATGTGAGTAATTTTCTTTTCTGTCTTCTTCTTCTTATTCTTCTTCTTCTCAATTTCAGACTCTTTGGGATTTATCTTCACCTTCTTAGCTTTCCCTGTACTGACATCTTTATCTTCTGCAGTCTTCTCTGCTTCATTGAATTTTCTTTTCTTCTTTGATTCCTGACAATCATAGATCACAAGAGTTTTGTTTCTTGACTGCTCATTAGCCTCCTGTAATTTTTCCTCTGATATTTCTTCCATTTCCCTTTTTCCTTTTCCTTTAGATTTCTCTTCCATCTGTTTGTTGATGCTTCTTGATCCTTGTGCCTTCTTACCCTTATTGGCATGAGGGTTCTTTTTCCAATCTTCAAACAATCTTGGGGTAATTCTTTTGTTGCAGTTTAGAATTTCTCCTTCATCTTCCCCAATTGCATTTGCCAGTAATTTCTTCAAAATGATGCTTATGAATCTCCCATAGAGCATTTTGGGAGGGGGCTTTCCTGCTTCAGCTCTTGTCTTGGCATCATCTATCCATCTCTTTATCCATCCTAAGAGAACTGCTCCGAAGTTGATTTTCTTTCTTTGAGCAATAGTAGTCATAAGCCTTAATTAATCTTCACTGATAGTATCATATGCAGTGTCTTTGTACAGAATGCTCTTCCCAACAATGTCAGCCAGAAACTCGTACTGCTGAGGGAAATCTTTCTTCTTGGTTCCTTTTAGAGGAGACTTCTTCTCATAGCCCATCAGCTCCAGTCCAAGCTCAATATTAGTCTTGTCAAGAGAAGTAATTCCTCTGATTGGAATACCTAGACTGAGATTGATTTCAGAAACCCCTATTTGCAATGAGATTTCCTTAACCTTTGTGATGAGGGTATTTCCTCGATAATCAGCGTTTGAATAGAATTCTTTCACAAGTGAAGAGAAAATCTTGGTGCTGGTTTCCAAACACACGGTGAATCCAGCATTCTTGACCAGATGAAGAATATCTTTGAATTTCTGCTCTGTATCTCCAAAATTTTCAAAACAAACAAGATTTCCATGAATAACTTGAAGAGATGCCATGGGATTAAACTGATTTAAGAATAGCACAGGGAGAGATTTCGATTTTTGAAGAATTTTTGAATTCTAGGGTTTTGATGAGTTTTGCGAGAATGGGTATTGACAACTGATGGGAAATGACCACCGTTAGTTTTAAAAAAAAATTGACTTATGCTAGTTCCCTCTTAGTTTTGCAGAGGACACGTGACTTATACTTATTTGTTGAACGTGGGCTTAACTTTTTGCATTTATCATAACTGAAGCACATCAAGTATTCTAACCCACTTGAGTTTAGAGGGCGTGAAGTTCACCTTCCCTGTTAGAGTAAACTTGAACAGTTCGTAGAGTTGGCTGCTAATCACTCAATCATCATCCTTTCAATAGATAACCTTGATTTCTGATGTTATGAATTGTAGGCTGGTAAAGAGCTATGAAGAAATTTATGGCCAGGAAATTTGTATGAAGTGCAAATGTAGACTCAATATGCTCTACGATCAGGAAGTGACTCTACGATTTGGGATGATAAGGCTAGCTTGGTTATCAGTCGTAGAATTTAGAGATTTTGACAGGAAAGATAAGTGCATTTGGTTCATCAATCACATTATTTTGGGACTTTGTGACTGGAATGAGAAAGGTAGTCCATTGAAGAATAAAATTTACCTTCAGCTGCCTTCTGAAGACACAGAGTTGACTGTAGTGATCATTCATCAATAATTTTTCTCAAATTTTGTCTTCTAATGAGTTTTGTACTTCTTAGCTTGCTTTCTTACTCTACGACTTGGCTTCGCTACTTTACGATCTTGTCTGAAGCGCAATCATAGAGGTTAAAAATCTTTAACCTAATTTGTGTTATGTGAATAGTAAAGCTTGCATTGAGCTTTTAAATGTGTTATGTGATTTATCTATGTGCAAGATTTTGTATTTTCGTTTGAGTAGTTAACCTTGACATTTAATAAAATCAAAAGTCAATTTAAGGCAAAAATCTAAATTAGGAAAAAAGTTAAAACCTAAACCCTATGGTCTAAACCCTATAAAATAACCTAGGCTCTCGAGGGAAACGTATAGGTAATTGACATTCCATTTCAAGATTCATCCTTCACACGCTATGAAAATACAAAATAATCAATAACAGTTGTATCTCGAAAAACATGTAAAAATACTATTCACGAGAAAACTCTTTTCGTTTGTTTGATTGTTTCTTTCATCTATAGGACTTCTTACATTTCACAACATAATATTAATATGAGACTTAGACGTCAGGGAACCAATAAAAAATTTCAGGGAAAAAGACAAAAATGGCAGGATTTACGAGAAAATGTTTGTCGTCTTTTTTGCTGTTCTTTTCAATGTTTTGACGTATCGTATTTAACGAAATAGTGTTTAGATTAAGTATAAATGCTATTTAGCCAATAAAAGTTTTTTCTCGAAAAATGCGTAAAACATTATTCATTTGAAAACTTTCTTCTGAATTTTGAAAATTCGCATTCCTAAATAGCGTTTTTATTGACAATAGATGCATTATTACCGATAAAAATTTTACCCAAAATAATTTTCGGAGATTACTATTCACGTATACAGGACGAATACCTAGCGAATACGGAAGAAATATGAAGAATAATAAAAGTATACTGTAATGTATAATACGAGAATTATACGGAATATTATATGAGATCAATACAATATTAATACGAATTATAATATAATTAGAATACGAGTATTATACGATATATTATACGTAAGAAATACGTATAAATACTTATGTATTATACTATTTAACTAGTTAGTTGAAAACAAACTAGATTATAACTGAGAATCCAGGTGAAAAGTTTTTGACCAATCACATTCAAGTATGATTAATTATTGTCCAATCAGAGTCAAGCTAGACAAAACCAAGTTAGAGTAACCAAACTGTAGAAAACTAGCACGATTATAGAAACTAGAAATCAAAATGGACCAATCAGAACCAAGAAAACCAATCTGGCAAACCAGGTGAACATTTTTCAGCCAATCACACGAAAAGATGATGCAAACATGACATAAGCATGGCATCATCCTCAAAGAAGCACAAAGATGATGTCATCATGATGTCGCTTGGTGGAGAAAAAGTAAGGAAAGTTTATAGATTAAATTGAAATTACTTTAGATACTAAAGTGTAATAAGTCAAGCCCTTAACGTGCAATTAGCGAAACTATATTTTTCTATAAATAGGAAGCTCCACCATTCATAAATTCTTAGCATTCAAGAAGCAGTTCCAGAGCAAAATTACTCTCTATATATATTTTAAATAGTTATTGTGACGACCCCAAATCCGGGTTCCTTTAACCTCGGATCCGGTTCAACACTAGTACTACCTTTTCCTTATTGTTCATGAATTACAACAATATTATAATTGCTAAATAATCATTTATTTACAATTTTACAACATCTCTTTCTATTCCAGAATCGAAATCTTTATACATTCCTAGTATGTCTCAATATTATACATGATACGACATTCTATTACAATCAAATTGAGTATTTAACACTCATATAATATACCAACTAAGTATTATACTACACAATCATTTACCTGTCCAATTCGGACTGATATCTACAATAGACATTTAGATCTTTAGTGAAAGTAATATGCTTTCCTGTTCCTTGATCTTTATCGAGAACTTCAATTAACTTGCACTATCTGAAAATATTTGTTTTAAGCAAAAGTGAGCACGACGGCTCAGCAAGTTTAACAGTTACACATAACACATTACATGCTTCACATATACTCTGCAATTTATACTTACATCATGCTTTTCATGCATTTCAGTTTATGTCATACTGCTTATGCATCACATATAACATCTAGCAATTCATGCTTCATATTTATACATAATCTACATGTAATCATACCTCATGCATATCACAATTATCATCAATATCTTTCTATTAACAATTTAATATCACATCATAGCATGTTAAAGCACATAGGAGCAAGTTCTGAAAAACTTGTCTGGTCGCTTCTACCATTTACGCCTATTTGCGTCATTTGCTCAACCTACAATTTATATAACAAATTGACATAATCATTAGCTACCAGGACTTTTAATTAGTCTTAACTTAAGACCTTAACTTCAAATTATTAACTCTTTAGTTGTCCGATAAACGAACCCTTAAGTTCCGGACAAAAATCCTAGCCCAACAAACCTAGTTGGACATGTCGGTAAACTTAACCAACTTATTAATATTATTAATTATTTAATAATATTTTAATTCCTTATTAATATTATTAACCATTTAATAATATTTTAATCACTTATTAATATTATTAACCATTTAATAATATTTTACTTACTTATTAATATTATTAATCATTTAATAATATTTTAATCACTTATTAATATTATTAATCATTTAATAATATTTTAATCACATATTAATATTATTAACCATTTAATAATATTTTAATCATTCATTAATATTATTAATCATTTAATAATATTTTAATCACTCACTAATATTATTAACCATGTAATGATATTTTAATCATTTACAAATGTTATTCATTGTTCAGTAACTTTTTAATCATATACTAATATTATTGATCATTTAATAATATTTTAATAATCTTCAAATAATACCAATAGTTAACTTTTTAATTGTGTTAACTTTAGTCTTTATTTTAAACATTTAGTTACCAATTAATGATTAATGGATTTCATATATATTGGTTTAATAACCAAAACATTCATTTTACACTTATTTCAACTTAAATTTTCATAAAAAACTCGACACGGACCGACCCGACTCGACTCGACCCGGACCGACCCGACCCGACCCGGAACTGGAAAAATCTGCTTAACAGATTGTTCTGACGCAGCTGCGTCAGTACTGACGCGGCTGCGTCAGCCATTTTGTCCGAAAGTCAACTATTTGACTGCTCGACCCTCCGACGCTCCGACAGCCATAACTTCTTCATTTTAAAACATTTTGGGGTGATTCTTGAGTCCATTCTCATCAGAATTTCCCCCTCTACAATTTCTCTTTAGATCACAAATCCAAATTCCGAACGGAACTGGACTAAAAACGGCTCACAAGGACAAAGTGAAAACTAAAATCACAAATCCTTGATTTTAAAGGTTCAAACTTGAATAAAATAAACTCTATACATTCAAATGACACCAACTTAGTGTTGTTGTCTTCCTAACTTCTTATTTTACAACATTTCATGGTTCAATCATATTTTTGAAAACGTTTGACACAAAATTTAAAGATCGAACCACCTAGGATTTTACCGGTAATCACAATATGGAATTTTCTTCCATTTATTTGCATACCACTCATACCAATACATGATTTAAACCTATCAAACCATGAATCTACCTATATATCATAGATTTAGACTTCTAAAGCATCAAAATAACTTTCGATCGGTTAAAAATATATTTTCGACCGTTTAAAACTTATATAAATTATAAAAATGAACTAAGGAAGAGATAGAGCACTTTTGAACCTCTTGGACATGGATGCTCTTCTTCTTCTTGATATGATCTTGCTAAGGACTCCTCCTTGACTATTCTCTAGCACTTTTTCTTGGTGGATCTTCAATCTCACTAAGTTTACTTCATTTTCTCTCAAAGAACTCTCTATTTTCTCTCTAGCATTTCTAGACAAATGGCTAACCAACACAAACCATTAGTGCACCACTCTATATATAGCACTCCCTTAATCCTCATCAACATCCCCTAATCAACTAACATAGGTGAATTAAAGGGTTAATCCATGCTTACTATTTTAGTGAATGACTACTTGATAGACTTGGTGATTGACCAAGTGATTGACCACCATGAATGACAAGTTTGATTGACTAGGGTGGTTGGGTAGTTGGTGAACAATTCACCAAACACTTAACCCACATATGGTTAACTCTCATAAGACCTATGGTTAAAGTACTACACTTAACCTTGGTCACTTAAAACTCAACCTTAGTTAGGGCTCATCTTATTTATATATCTCACAACAACTAACCACAATGTGGTTAATTCTCTACATTAAAATGACCTAGGTTGGTTCACTCACCCAACCATGGTCTAAACTCATCAATTAAACATACACACATCTTCCACCAAATAAACCAAGTAGGGTTAATTCTCTACAATCAATTATACATATATATTCAATATATTTATATAATTACTAACACTTAACTCTAGCATTGGTTAATGTTTTATTTTTATTACCACTTAGGGTTAACAAATAACCCAACAATGGTTAGTCCTCTACAACATAAATTCATAAGAATTGACCATCTTCATTGACTAGGGTTGGTGAACCACCACTTGGTTAATTCATTTAACCAACATTGGTTAACTCTCTACCAATTCATATACTTACAACATATATATCTCTACATATTCACCAATAACATTTTATTTAAATTACATCATAGCTTGAATTGACCGATTTAAATTGAATACAAGCAACATGCATCTTTACTCAATCTCCAAGTGGAACCCCATGTTTGGTCAACACTCCACCATTTTTCCTTTATATATATATATATATATATATATATATATATATATATATATATATATATATATATATATATTACTTGCAATTTCTACTAACCATTAACCAATGTATGGTTAATTCTCTACAACATGTAACCCATGGTTACCTACCAATTCTACCTTGGTGAATTGTATACATACATAATTGTATCTATAATATTCTTCCTACAACTAACTCATGCATAGTTAAATCTTTAATTTATTTACTACATAGGGTTACTCAATTAACTCATCCATAGTTAATTCTCATCATCACATTCATTCACCTAACAATTAACCAATGTTTGGTTAATACTCTCTCTTGTCTACCAACTAGGGTTATTCAATTAACCCTACATTAGTTAATTATCTACACTTAACAATATTTCTCAACACTTTGACCAACATTGGACTTTTAAGTATTTGGGCTACTAGTTTATTTTACATTGGGCTCCCTTATTTAATTATTTGGGCTACCCAACACAACTCACACATCTTTATAACGTGGGCTAGGTAATTAATTTAATTGGACTACCACCACATTATATACAATACTTGCCAATATTATTTAATTGGTCTTATATTAATTACCTCTTGGACTATTAATTAACATAACACTTGGGTTTATTATTTAATTACCTACTTTATACCAATATTCTCATATTGGGCTAACATCTATAACAACTTTATTAATTAAGTTAATTACTTAATTAATTAACTTCTTAATATTGTCATTCTAGGCAATATTTTAACTTCTCTACTTATTAATTAATTCATGACTCCTATAATTAACTCAATTAATTATATTACATGACTTTCCTTCTTACTTCATATTTAAACTAATTAATTTATTAGCTTAATTGAGTATTAACTTACTCGTCCTCTTATTTGGCTAACCATCACACTGTAGGTATATACGTATTAATATAATTACCTTCACTTCTCAATTGAATTTATTTCTTTAATAAATTCTCTACATGCATCATTAAAATATTTTCACATTTAATTCTTAACAAATAAATTATGTTAAAAAAGAATGTTCACCCATTTTCTACACATCTTACTTCTCAAATTCTAGGTTTTAAACCTTAACCTTTAATAAAATCAATTAAGATATTATTTAAAATCTTGAAAATATCTGGGATATTACAGTTATAATTCAAGTAATCTTGATAGGAATGAATTTTATTATATTTTTATCCCTTAATTCTTAGTCTTTATAATTATTTTGTGCCTAATTATATTATTTATTTTTATTTTGTGAGTTTTGAGTGTTTTATGTTTGTTTTAAGTGTTTTATGTTAACTTCATGTGTTTTGACATTGTTTTGTAGGAATTGAAATAAGGGTTTGGTGGATTGAAGCTTGGAATGGCAATAATTGAATTTTCAGCTTGCGATTCATTTAGCAGTCACTTCAAGCCTAATTTTAATCTTGATGAAATTCAAATTTGTCAAATCCTAAAAAATGAAAGTTGTAGATCTACTTCTCAGTTTTTCGAAACATCTTGAGTCATTTCAATCGGAGTCCGTATGAAAAAATGATGATTATTTTTTCAACAGATGCCAAGGCTGAAAGGTACCGGCGCGGGGAGCGCCATTTTTAGGCTATATCTGGCGCGGGGAGCGCTAAGACATCAAAATTTCTGCATAATCGGAACGGGATGCTCCGTTTATTGGTCATTTTCGGAGCCGTGTCACGGCCAGACTTAAATATTAACGTGTTTTGATGTTTTAGACTCCAAATTGGATTGGATTTCCTTCTAATGCTATTGATTTGTTACGTAACCTATAAATACATGTCAAAACTTATATTTTAGGGATGCTAACATAGTTTTATCATAAATGAACATAGAGAAGATAGAGGAGATCAAGAATTCGAGGCAAGATTAAGAGAATGTCAGGCTAATTTTTTAATTTTGTTCTAGGAGATTTCAAATGCAATTACAATTAATGGTTAAATCAATTCAGTAATATTATTTATTCTTCCTTATATGAAATTATTTGTGATAATATGTTTTAATTGCTTTTTAATATTAAATTTGGTTTGTTTGATTAGAGCTCATTAGATTGATCAAATTATTATCAATTGCTAGATTTAGGAATTATATTACGTGCAATTGATATTGTTCATAATCGTTGGTAGTGAATAGTGATAGATGATTGTGGTCAAACTTTTATTTATTTTTATGGTTATCATGATATAAGTTAAACAGTCCGACCTTTTGAGATTGTTGCTCAGAATAATCTAATTTTCTTGTGATTAATGCTTCCATTATACTAAATTTAGAGAGCTTGTTCTAGGTTAAATGATGGTTAAAATCTAATGAAGAGCTTGTTTTGTTAGATTAAAATTAAGGAAATTTTCAGGTAGAAGAGCTTATTGTTATTTAGGGTTATTAATTTCATGGAATGATAGAAATATATTCTAATTGGTTGATCTATTAATTATAAGGGTGAGATTGAACTAAAGAACTGAAGTCTTTAATTTATTGATTAATCTTATTAATTTACTTTTGTTTATTTAGTTAATTATAATTAATTCAAAATCCTTTAATTTTAGTTTACGTTGCATAAAATTAAATTAATTATTCTCCGTGGGATCAACCCTTACTTGATATTATATTGATTTTGTAATTGAAAGTGAGGATTAATTTTGGAGTGCTAACGACAGCTACTAAATTTTGGCACCGTTGTCGGGGAGTGATTCTAATTTATTTTTGTATTTTTGTAAACTTTATTTTAATTTAGTAATTTTTCTAGCTTTTCATAGTTTAATTGAAGTTGTGCAGGATAATGATAAAAGTCATGACTGATTATATTAATGAGGTAAATATTTCTTTTTATGAGCAACAAATTAAGAGTTTAACTTCTATTGTTTATCAAATAGCTATAGGTACTTATAGGATTTGTGCGACAATAGGACACCCAACTGATATGTGTCCAATGCTCAAAAGGAGTTCCATGAACAAGTCAATGCAACTGGTGGTTTCCTTAGTCAATCAGAAATGAGATATGATCCCTATTCAAACACGTATAATTCAGGATGGAGTGATCATTATAATTTCAGCTATGAGAATCCACCAGTGAATTGGCACACAAACCAAAACTTTCCAGATAATCCACAATACATGCAACCATATCCCCAACAACAAAATGGTTGATCGTCTAATTTTGATATGTCTTTAGAAGATATGTTTAAATCTTTCAAAACTCAGGCACAGTAATTCCAACAAGAGACGAAGACTTCCATATATAATTTGGATAATCAAATAAGTCAGCTTGCTACTACAATTGCTCAATTAGATTCTTAAGGGTCATTCCTTACAACACCGATGTAAGAGGAAGCAGACAACATTAGTACAAAATCAGACAGTATCAATGCAGACAATGATGTTCTTTGTGGTGATGTCATGCCTAAGGTGGAGGAAATTTTTGGGAAAATAAACAAGAAAAATTTGGAGGTTGCAATTACTAACAATTTGAAGTTAGAGAAAAAAAAAGAAATTGAGCTTCAACGAGATTTGAAGGAGGCTGAAGCTGCATTGAATTCTTTGCCAATAATTTTAGATAATAATGTAATTATTTCCATTCCAGTGCCCGTTACTCATTATAAATTTTTATCTTCTGTTTTGCAGGTTTCCATCCTAAATTTGAAGACTTTCTCCAATTATCTCCGATACTTGTTTGTTGAAGAGGGAGTAAAACCTTCATATCAATTTCAAGAAAGATTAAATCTACCGATGAAGGATAACGTGATGGATGGGGTACTCAAAATTCATGAAGTTAGAGTGACGTAGTACTTTGGCATGCTGTCGAGCCAATGACGTCAAACAAAGGCGCTACTTGGGAGACAACCCAATGGGAGTACAATTTATTTATATATATATATATATATATATATATATATATATATATATATATATATATATATATATATATATATATTAGTTATTTGTGTCTTTTTCTTTGCATTTTACTTTACATTGGGGACAATATAAATTTTAAGTGTGGGGGGAAAGGATTTAGGTTATTTTTATTTTCTTTGCATTTTTAGGAGTAATTTTTGAATTTTTTGGGTAAATTCATTGTAAACCCTTACGAGACATAACTCGTCCACTTGAGGTAACATTGGGGTTTAAAGACTTGTTGCTCGTGCTAAGTGTTATGTTTCCTACAAAAATGGATTGTTAGTTAATTTTATTTCATTTTTTGGATGTGTCATTTGAGCAATGAGTTAATTGGATTTTAATTTTTAGCCAATGATAAAAATTTTGCTTTTAATTTAATAACTTTTATGAAAAAGATAAATTTTTGCTTAGTCTGAATTTTGATCTTTTATTGGTTATTACTTTGTTTGAGATTCTTTTAATTTGTATGCACTTATATCCATTTGTTTGAGCTACTTTTAATTTAGAAAAAGTTTATATGGTTAAATGCTTATAGAAGATATTTTTGAGCTCTATATATTATTTGATCATTATTTAATGTGAAATATAAGGCAAAATATAATTTAGAATTGATGATTTAGGTAATTTTTTTAGGATTGTTAAATTAAAAAATTATGTGGTGTGTTGAGATGGAGCATAAAATGTACTCACTCATAAACACATGAAAAGCGAGAAGGAGCATAAAACGCACTCGCTGGTGAGATAGAGCATAAAATGCACTCACCGAGGGAAGAGAAAAATAATGGGATGAAGCATAAAATGCACTTATTTAAATAGAGGAAAAAATAAAAAATATTTGAAAGAATTAATATTAATAATCCTAGTGTATTTAATTGTTTCAAAACCTTTTGACCTTCTAGTTTATATTTGCCTATATTAACAGAAAGTGATGTGAAAAATAAGTATAGAGAATTTTGTTGTATATCTTTTATGAGGTAATTAATAACCTAAACTTATCTGAGTTTTAATTAATTTGATATATTTGGATTCACACACACACAAAGGGTTTTGAATAAAGTAAGATTAATAATTGTGTTAAAATTTTAGATTTTGCATGATTTTGAAATTTTCTTTGAGTTATTATCTTTTAAATCTTTGAGGTTAATTTTTAAATTCGTATTGATGTGTTGCTCGGGTTAATTGGTTTAAGTGTTAGAGTCTTAATTTTATAGTTTTGTTGTTAGTGTTTTGCACGAGGACGAGCAAAAGCTAAGTGTAGGAGAATTTGGTAGGAATAAATTTTATTATATTTTTACCCCTTAATTCTTAGTCTTTATATTTATTTTGTGTCTAATTATATTTTTTTTTATTTTGTGAGTTTTAAGTGTTTTATGTTAGTTTTAGGTGTTTTTTGTTAACTTCATGTGTTTTGATATTGTTTTGTAAGAATTGAAATAAGGGTTTGGTGGATTGAAGCTTGGAATTGTAATATTTGGATTTTCAGCTTGCGCCTCATCTAGCAGTCACTTCAAGCATAATTTTGACCTTGATGAAATTCGAATTTGTCAAATCCTAAAACATGAAAGTTATAGATATACTTCTCAGCTTTCCAAAAGATCTTGAATCATCTCAATCGGAGTCTGTATGAAAAAGGTATGACCGTTTTCCAACATATGCCAAAGCTGAAAAGTACTGGCTCAGGGAACGCCATTTTTAGGCTATATCCAATGCGGGGCGCACCAAGACATCAGAGTTTCTGCATAACCGGCGCGGGACGCGCCGTTTATAGGTCATTTTCGGTACGAGGCGTGTCGTGTCGTGGCCAACCTTGAATATTAATGCGTTTTTGATGTTTTAGACTCCAAATTGGATTGGATTTCCTTCTAATGCTATGAATTTGTTATGTAACCTTTAAAAATACATGTCAAAACTCATATTTTAGGGATGGTAACATAGTTTTATCATAGATGAACATAAAGAAGAGAGAGGAGATCAAGAATTGGAGGCAAGATTGAGAGCATGTTAGGCTAAGTTTTCAATTCAGTTCTAGGGGATTTCAAACCCAATTACAATTAATGGTTAAATTAATTCAATAATATTATTTATTCTTCCTTATATGAAATTATTTGTGATAATCTTTTTTAATTACTTTTTGATATTAAATTTGGTTGGTTTGATTAGAGCTCATTAGATTGATCAAATTATTATTAATTGCAAGATTTAGAGATTATATTACGTGTAATTGATATTATTCATAATCGTTGGTAGTGAATAGTGATAGATGACTGTGGTCAAACTTTTGTTTATTGCTATGATTATCATGATATAAGTTAAATAGTCCGAGCTTATAAGATTGTTGCTTAGAATAATCTAATTTCCTTGTGATTAATGCTTTCATTATATTAAATTTAGAGAGTTTGTTCTAGGTTGTATAATAGTTAGAATCTAATGAAAAGTTTGTTTTGTTAGATTAAAATTGAGGAAAATTTTAGGTTGCAGAGCTCATTGTTGCCTAGGGTTATTAGTTTCATAGAAGGACATAAATATATTCTAATTAGTTGATCTATTAATTGTAAGGGTGAGATTGAACTGAATAACTGAAGTTTTTAATTTATTGATTAATCTTATTAATTTGCTTTTGTTTATTTAGTTAATTATAATTAATTCAGAACCCCCCAATTTTAGTTTACATTGCATAAAATTAAATTAATCATTCTCTGTGGGATCGAACCTTACTTGTTGTTATATTGATTTTATGATTGAAAGTGAGGATTAATTTTGGAGTGCTAACGTCAGCTACCAAATCTCAAGTTGCAAAGAAATAGTTAAAGCTTGAACTTCGAGAGGCTTTTAACGATTTTTCGGGAAACCCTAAAACAGTTTCAAGGCAAGTTTTCTAACTCTTGTTACGTGCTACGTGTGTAGTATTGTTAAAATGATAAATGAGATGTGTAATGTCATGTTGTTATGTAATAGATATTATGTGAAGTCTTTAACTGATGTTTGCAAGTCTTCTAACTGTTATGTGTTATGGTTATGAGTAATGAACATGATGTATACACTTTGTGTGTCAATGTGATATAAATTGTTGGAATGTGAGTTATATGTGATATTAAATAGAGAATTATGTTCAGTCAAGGCATGTTAAAGTTTATATGAAAGCATAAACTGCGTTTGTGCTATATGTTAGACTTGATGAGTCGTTGTGCTCATTCTTGCGAATAAAACCTTATTTGCAGATTAAAGATGAACGTTAAGAAGATCAAGAACGTAAAGATGAAGTGTAGATTAGGTTTTCATGTTTATTACTTGTATTTGTATAAGTTATAATAACTGTTGTAATACGAATAAACAAATATGTAACCGAATATTAGATGAATGATATAAATTATTATCATCAGACTGTTGTTATGTCCTAATTTTGATATAACTTAGAATTGTTAAAACTTAACATAGTATTGATAATGATCTATTTATCTAGATGAGGATTGGTAAATTACTTGTGAGTATTAGACATTCGAGACAGGACTAACCGATGTTGACTGGTTAAATCCATCGCTAGGTTCCTCAGACCTAGGTATAACTTGTTATTACTATTTTGAATGTCAAATAAGTAGAATTATTGATATGAAGAGATATCACTATAACCAAATGTATGCTTCGGGTGAAGGTTTTAACTAGTTGGGCAATATGTCAGAGTTCATGCCCTAGAGGCCAATTATTTGATGTAATTGCTTAACATTTTTTATATTATATTTGATTGAATAAATGAATTATTTTATTATGATTTTATTTACTGCGTTATATAAATGTTAGCATAATAAAAGTCCTTAGAATAGTGATACGAATTATATAGCTTCAAGTATGTGACTTGAACATGAGATTATATAATTACAATTAGTATCATTGCTCTTAAATGTCCCTAGTCGAGTATCATCCCTACGGTCACACACTTAGAACGTAATTAAAAGGGAATTAATTTAAATTGTTAGGATTTAAATATGTTAATATGATTGATAGTATTTAAATTACGAATTTAAATTAATAGGATAATTTGTATATATGTATATTAATTAAGTAAGACTTAATTAAAATATAATATATATATATATATATATATATATATATATATATATATATAATTCAGATTTTATTTTTCTAATTAGTTTTTAGGTAATTCTTTTAACAACTATATATATATGATATATCAGCTGTTTTAAGTACATAAAAAAACTAAAAACCAAAACCCTAGCCGCTTTCAGAAAGAGGCTAGAGAGAAAAACTCAGAAAATTCAGATCCAGATCTTGGCGGCTAGTACCGCAATTCTCTTTCCTACGGATCGTGGGACGATTCGCGGAGGCGTTTGTGTGGATACTGTAGAGACGCAGTTCTGTTGGATTGCGTTGAAGATTCGAAGCCGTTCCAGAATTTCATCGTCTCCATTCAAGCTCGGATAATCGGTAAAAATATATCTAAACCTCTGAATTTCTATATTTTCGCATGGATCCTGTTTTAGGGTTTCAAAATTTTTTAAAAATTCCACTGCGTTTATGTGTCGAAACCCTACACAATGTTCTGTACGGAAAGAGAATTTTGCACCGGACAAAGATACAACCATTTATCACGGATAGAGATGCAAACATTTATCACGGGTGAAGATATAAACATTCACCGCGAGATTCTCTATTCCCAAGAGTCATCCTAATGATTTAATGTCGTGAATCTTAGAATATGTAAATTATAGAATATTTAAATCTTAAGGTTAAAATTAGACCGTTATATATGGTGTTATCTATTTATACGGATGTACTACAAGTTGATACTTGTAAAAATAATGAGATCGAGATCGAGTTAAGATCCAGGGATAAAGTTAAGAGAAAATTTTAAATGTATAGTCTAAAATAAGACTAATTCAACCAATATGATTATGGAATCATTGGTTAAGTTGGTAAATGAATGGAGTTTAACGCACAAGGTCCATCGTAGCTAAAGTGCGAGGATTTTGGGGGCCTTACAGTAAGTCAAAGACCAGAGAAGGTGTTACATATAGGTGCTTCCATTGTAGCAAATAGGGTCAGTACAAAAGAAATTACAAGATTTGGTTAGAAAAACATAAAACTGGTAAGAAAGGAAAAATTAAGGATAAGAATACTACAGCTACAGTTACTGACGATGTTGTGCTTCTTTCATTCGGAGAAGAAGAATGCTTACATGTTGATCAAAAAATTGATTAGGTTATTGATAGTGGTGCTTCGTATCATGTTACGACACCCAAAAAGAAATTATTCATGGTGTTTATACAAAGCTGGAGACTTTAGGCATGTGAGAATAAGTAAATACTGATCAGTCCAAGATTGTTGGGATTGGTAATATTTATAATTAAACAGTTGTAGGCTGCACTATTACTTTGAGGAATGTTAGGCATTTTCCAGATTTGCGGCTCAACTTGATTTCTGGTATATATGGCCTTGGATAGGGAAGGCTGTGATAATCACTTCGGCGGCGAAAAGTGGAAGCTTACCAAGGGTGCAATGGTGGTTGCAAGAGGTGTTGCTTGTTGTTCGTTGCACAAGACTCATGTAAAGGTGTGTTCTAGTGAGTTGAATGTAGTTAAAAATGTTTGCTAAAGGTACTGTTCTAAACCCTTATGATTATTGTTTGCTTGGTAAGAAAAATAGAGTTTCTTTTAGTTACTCTGCTAAAAGAAAATCTAAGTTACTTGAAATAGTATATTATGATGTATGTGATCCCATAAAAGTTGAGCCTTTAGGTGAAAATAAATATCTTGTTACTTTTATTGATGATGTCTCACATAAGCTGTGGGTGTATTTGTTAAAAACAAAAGACTAGATATTCCAGCACTTTCAGAGTTTTCATATTATAGTTGAAAGGGAGACTTAAAAATTATTGAAATGTCTTCGCAGTGACAAAGGAAAAGAATATACTTCAAAGAAGTTTGCGGCATATTGTGATAAACACGGTATTGGACATGAGAAGACAGTTCCTGGCACCCCATAACATAATGGTGTGGCTAAAAGAATGAACTACACTATTATTGAGTGAGTCAGATGCATGTTTAGAATGGCTAAGCTTACTAAGTCATTCTGGAGTGAAGCTGTTTGTACTGCTTATTACCTAATTAATAGATCTCTATTAGCACCGTTGGATTTTTAGATTCCAAAGAAAATTCGGAGTAGTAAGAATGTGTCATATTCTTAGTTAAGGGTATTTGGTTGCAAGGCTTTTACACATATCCCCAAAGATCATTAATCGAAGCATAATGATAAATCTACTCCATATGTGTTTGTTGGCTATGGAGACGCAGAATTTAGGTACAGGTTATGGAATCTAGTTCAGAAAAAATTATTTAGAAGCAAAGATGTGGTGTTTCATGAGTACCAGAATTATGAAAATTTTGATAATATTACACGTACAGCCCAGACATGATAGTGTTCCAGACCTCAGTGGAGTTCCTTTTTAATTATAGAATGCCACAAATGGAGGATTTCAGAATGAAGGAGTGACTGATACAGATTTGTATGATGGTGATGGGTCAGATGTAGAGAGTGTTAGGGGGAGCAGCCCCCTCATCTTGATATTGAAGAACCTCAGCTCAGGAGATCCACGAGAGTACACATACCATCAATCAAGTATCCTTCATCTAAATATCTTTTAGTTGTTGAGGAGGGAGAGCTAGAGAATTTTCAAGAAGTTAAGACTCATAAGGATAAGAGCAATTATCTTAGAGTAATGCGAGATGAGATGGATTCTTTAATTGCATAAGAATCACACTTATGAGTTGACTACATTTTCGAAGGGCGAAAAATCATTGAAGAATAAATGGGTGTTCAAGCTAAAAAAGGATGGTGAAAAACTAGTGAAGCACAAGGCTCAGTTAGTCGTCAAAGGTTTTGTTCAAAAGCAAAGTATTGACTTTGATGATATTTTTTTTCTCCCGTTGTGAAGATGACTTCAATTCGAGTAGTGTTGGGGTTAGTAGATAGTATGAATCTTGAGCTTGAACAACTAATTGTGACTGTCTTCCTTCATAGTGATTTGGAAGAGGAAATCTACATGAAATAGCCAAATGGATTTGAAGTTAAAAGGAAATAACATTTAGTTTACAAGTTAAAGAAAAGTTTGTATAGCCTCAAACAAGCCCCGAGGTAATGGTACAAGAAATTTGATTCATTCAATTCATTATGGATCAAGGTTACAGTAGAATATATGCAAATCATTCTGTGTATGTGAAAATATTTCTAGATAGTAACTTCATTATTGTGTTACTATATGTAGATGATATGTTGATAGTTAGGCAAGATGTTAATATGATTTGCAAGCTCAAATGTGAGTTATTCAAGTCCTTTGATATAAAGGATTTAGGCCTGCCTAAGCAAATTTTGGGCATGAAAATTGTTCGTGACAACAAAAGCCAAGAGGTTGTGATTGTCACAGGATAATTATGTTGAACAAGTGCTTGCAAGGTTCAACATGGGTGATGCTAAGCCAGTTAGCACACCACTGAAAAGTCATTTTAAGTTGATGAAACATACGTGTCCTACTGAAGAAATGAGAGATGATATGGCAGCAGTTCCCTGCTCTCCTGTTATAGGGAGTCTTATGTACGCAATGGCTTGTACGTGGCCAAATGTAGCTATTGCAGTTGGCGTTGTGAGCATGTATTTATCAAATCATGGTAGAGAACATTAGGAAACAATTAAATGGATTCTCAGCTATTTAAATGTTACTTTCAGTTTGTACTTGGGTTTTGGTGGTTCGAATATAGTCTTAGAGGATTTTACATATGCAGATATGGCAGGTTTTGAAGAAAAGAAGTCTACATTGGGGCGTTTGTTTACTTTTGCAAGGGGAGCTATGTCATGGCAGTCCAAGTTGTAGAAGTGTGCTTCTTTGTCTACAATTGAGTTGGAATGCATTGCCACTACGGAAGCAGGCAAGGAGATGTTATGATTAAAATGGTTTCTCTAAGAGTTAGGTTTGATACAGGATGAATATGTGGTTTATTATGATAGTTAAAGTGTAATTGACTTGAAAAAGAATGCCACTTATCATAATCATACTAAACATATTGATATTCGTTATCACTGGCTTCGAGAAGTGATGAAAAAGGAATTGATGAAAATAAAAAAAAGTTCATACTGATAAAGAGCCTCCAAACAAGTTGACAAAGTTTTGATTCGTAATAAACTTGAGGTTTGCAAGGAGTTGGTCGGGATGGACTCTAAGTGATGAGGTCACGGTAGAAGCCCACTTTCATAGATTTGGTAGGAGAGATTGTTAGGATTAATAGTCCAAATCCAACAAGGATTGGTATTGCCAAAATCAAAAAGGAATTTGGTGATTATGGCTTTCTAAAGCCAATTAGGACAAGGGATACACACACACACACACGTGGTGTGGCTTAAAAAACACACACGAAACATACAAGCAAGAAATCCAAAAAAGTGAGCACAACTTATAATCAATCTGTGAGGCAATTTAATTTAATTTTTTCGGCAAAATAAACCAAAGCAACAGTTTCAACTATTTTCATGGGTAGTCGGAACAGAAAATTGAGAGTTTTCATGAAGGTTTATTCACGAATTTTGCCATTTATTCAGATCAATTAATTGCTTGAAGATTTTTATTAATTCAAAGGGTTTTGGGTGGTTAGGTAATTTGAGTTTTCACTGAAATTAAGGCATTTTTTAATTCTCTCAATTTTGTAATATTTTGAGTTTTTGGTATTAAAACATACAATTTGCACTCATAGTCGATTATGGTAGAATTATTTTTAGAGCTCGACCCGTGTTTTTTGCCTATTAGTTTTATTAGAGGGATTTTCACGTAAATTTGGTGTCTTGTATTTGCCTTATTTTTTACAGTTTTATTTATTTATTTGGTAGAATTGTATTATTTGTTTCGCGTGGTTTGTTATTTAATTTATCAGAATCGATTTTAGTTGGAGAATTTTTTCCAACATTATCAAAGGAACTCTAAAGTAAAAGTAATTAACGAGTCGTAATGATCTTTTAAACAATTTAGAAAGGAAATTAGTATCACATCTACTTAACATTTTGAACATTGAATATTTACTTATTTTGGGCATCATCAAAAACTTATGCTCCAGGTTTACACATCACTTTACTTAGCCATGAATGTGCAATACAGTACACAAAAGTATCTCTAGACATACATGAATTAAGGATCAACTAAACTCATTACAAGATTACCAGTAAAATACAAACATATAGAGAAAAAGATAGGCCAAATTAAATGCCAACAGTATATTGGCAATCAACTAAATGGGATACTTATTAAGTTCTAATAAACAACCATAAAAACCCTACTTAAAGGAAATTTACAAGGATAAATTAAAAAAAAAAACACCATTACTACATTCACTAGGTAGTAGTTAATTTAGGAGAGGAGGACATACAAAACCCAGTGGAGGAGTATGACCGCAAGTAGGTAAGACTTGAAGAGCAAGTGGAATGAATATGTTAAGGTTAAACAGCTTAAGCCTTATTTTATTACATAGACAAATAGCTGCTTCTAGCCGAAACAACCCTTAAAGCACTAGGCATCAAACATTCTCAATTGGATTCCTTAACCCTATATGCACTAAACCTCCAAGTACATCAACACAAAGACCTAATTTAAGTGCGTTAATTGAACAAGTTGGCATAGTTGTTGGTGATGGATTAAAACCCGGTATGCCACCACCTCCCCCATGTCCCCCACCTCCGCCACCACTATGTCCACCACCTCCACCCCCACTACCACCGGATGAAGGGGGGCTAAGGTGGATAAGAGGATGACGCCGGTGGGTGATAAGTAGATTTTTTTATCTATTCATTAAGTATTTTTAGACTTGATTAGTTGTGAGTTTTTAGGTATTTTTAGCATTTTAGATAATTTATTTATTATTATATGTTTTTATTATTTTTACTAATTTTATATTATTTTTAATGTTTTTATTTTATTATGTATGAATTAATTAAAACTTGAATGGCAATGTGGTAAATTCCAGCAACTTGTTTGGCCGCGCCATGCGTGCATGAGAACTGAACAGCAACGTAACGGTGTAGTTTTGAGAAAGCGGTTGGACCAGCAGTGGCGCACCATGCGCGGAAAGCCAATTGGGCTGCAGTGCTTAGCGCAATGCGTGGGCAGGATTTCTTTGGCATGCAGGCGCGTGGGATCAGCTGGGTGATTCCTTCATCAAATGCGTGGTTGGCAACTTCTTTCTCCAAACCGTGTAGGTCCCAACCGCATTGATGATTCAGCAGCTTGTTTCTTAATTTTCGTTTCCAGCAAATTGAACAAAAGAGATTTATATATCTCCAATTACAATTCAGAATAGGTTTAAAAATAGGATTTTAATTAATTATTTTATTTTAATTAATGTTTGTAATTTTTATGAGGTTTTAGGATAAATTATGTACTCTATAAATAGAGATTATTAAACACAATTAGGAGCTCTATAGCTCCATCTCAGGTCTCTCTTTTATCTCTCAATTCTCTTGTATATTATTTTTCTATTATGTTTGGCTAGTTTTTCTTATTCAGTTCTAAGGGGATATTGAACCTTATTTACAATTGATGGTTTAATTAAGTTATTATTATTTATTCCTTCATTTGTGAAATTTGTTCTTGATGATCTATTATAATTGTTTAGATAATATTTGTTTTGATTGATTTAATAATGGTTTGTTGAATTGATTTAACTATTATCGCATGCTAGATTAAGCTATAGTATTAAGCAAACGATGTTATATCTGATCATAAGTAGCAATTAGTAATATTTGATTGTGGTCAAGCTTTTGAATATTAATCTAATTTTCTAATTCTTAATGCTACTATTATATTAAATTTAGACCGATAGTTCTAGGTTGTATGATAATTAAGGTCTAGTGGGGGCAATTGTCACATTAGAATTAAAACCTAAGGGGGATTGCAGGTAATTAACAATTGTTGTTACCTAAGGTTATTAATTTCATTGAAGGGATAAATATTGGTTAACTTGATTATATTATTATTGTGAAAATGTGATACTGAACTAAAGAACTGGAGTCTTTAATTTATTAGTTAACTTTTGTTTATTTAGTTAATTATAATTAGTTCAAAACTCCTCATTCTAGTTTATAAAAGATAAAATTAAATTAATCATTCTCTGTGGGATCAACTCTTACTTGCACTACTACATATTTATTTATCAAAGTAAAATTTTATTTTTAGTTGCATGTGACAGCTTCCAGTGGGATTATTGCCGGAGGATTAGTTATAGGAGGCATAATGACCGGAGGATTAATAATAGGAGGTGTTATAATCGGTGGAGGCATTACATTTGGTGGGAGAACAACTGGTGGCTTATGTGAAGGTGGTGACCCTTTTGAGCCCCCTCCTTTTCCATGGTGTGGTGGGTGTTTGGTGAATGGCGGGTGTGGCCCGGGAGTTGATGGAGGGCATGGCCGTGGAGTAGTTGGCGGACTTGGGCGGTGGTAAGGTGGGTGTGGCTCACAGTAGCCACAAGCGTAGGTGGGTGGCAATGCCAATAACATGCATATGAAGAACATGGCTAAAACCTTTGAACCCATGTTTGATTTAAGATTCCAAAAGGGCTGCCTTTTCTAGGTTTAATTGATGGACTCAGTTTGATCGTTAGATTTTAATTTATAGCTGAATTTTATGGACCCGCGAATGTTAATTGATGAAATTAATGGAAGAGATGATCATGGATGTTTTACATTATTAGTAGGAGGATTCCAAGAGATTGATGAAATGAATCAACTGGGGAATTAAACTAGAAATTATGGATGTTTGGTGGTCCTTTACGAACTTCAATACTCAATCCGCGACATGCTTTACTGTATCCGTGAACTTCAGTTGCACAGATTTTATGAATTTACGTACTCTTTGTTTACTTGCAATATAGTGGAGTGAGCTAAGTAGTGTACTTTACTGCTACTATTAATCTCTGGTCTTTATCTTCCTTTTCTTAGGTTTTCTTTTTCTTTTTCTTTTTAAGAAAGAGCATTATACGGTGAAGTTGTCCTCTAATTGATCATTTATGAGTTTGATATGTATTTATATGATAATCACAAAGTTGTATTTGGATGATCTTTGCTATACAATTGTTATACGATGGCAAAACGTACTCTCGTTGTACAAGTGCGACTCATTCTTTTTTTTCTTTTTTTTGGTTGCTAAATGCGACTAATTCTTATCGAACTAACAAAATGATCATTTGGAAGATAACTTCACTCAAACCGAATTCCTTTAATTTCTGGGTTTTATCAAATTATTTATATACTGCCCTTTAATGATTTTTTGCATAGATTTGATGAGCTCTCTCTGAAATGACAGCCAAGCATGAAGTTTCCTATTTTGTCTTGATGTATTCTGCTCGTGGAACTGGGGAGATGGATGGTATAGAAAATACCTAAATGAGAAAAGAGTAGGACTAGGGTTAGCATTGCAGGTTCTATAGTACTATTTCTTTTATCAATATTTCTTATGAGCTCATTTCACGAAGTGATCATGTGAATTTTTGGTCCTGCTCCTCCAGAAGAAGAAAAAAAGATGGGAAAAAAAAGTTGGGGTAAAAACGTTTGTCATTGTTCTAGCTTTCTAAGTACTAAACCTCTACAGCTACAAGAAATAGTACTAGCTAGTTTCTTTTGAATTTGGGATTACAATTGATTTAAGATGTAAAACGGCAATCAGATTCTATAGATTAAGTAAAGTCCTGATACATTATAGAAAAAATTGATTTTGTGGGGGTGATAAACCATTGGATTAGTCTAGCTCTACCTCTTTTCATCTTGCAATTATCTCTGAGATGCTCAAAAGTACATCTTTTCTGTTACATTATGAAACTAATTAATTTTCAATATATTTACAAGATGAAGAACGTATATATATAAGATTTAATTCTGACATTGAACAGAAGTTTCGATCATATAGAATAAACTCGTCTCTTTTCTAGTCAGAAACTCTAACTGCTAAAAATTCAACCTTAAATCTGAAGAGTATCTCTCTTTTCTCTTTTAAAAAGACCTCCTCCTAGATTTTCTTGTTATATTAACATCTTGTTTCATTATTATCTTTTGTGAAGTTTGTTTCTTTTTTTTATTGAATTAATTTTGTTTTCTCGTACTTTGGAGTTAGATCTCTCATTCTTTTCCCACTTTTGTGGAAGTCTTTTTTCTCCTTTGAGAGATTGAATTCTCTCTGTATAGCAAGTTAATTAAGTTTACGGTGATGTGGGATGCGACATGCATGTTTTCGATAGTTGTTTCATGATTTTTTTTATTTTTCTCCTTTAATCATGAAAGTTTGTAACAAATTTTATTTTAGATAGAATAAGTATCCCTTCAACTATTTCATGCATATAATTTAATTTTTTCATATTGAATGAATAAATTTTTCCTGATCTATTTCTCAGGGTTTCTCAAAAAAAGATAAAATCTGCATTATACATAATAATTTTAGTTTTACAATGAGAATTTTCCAGTATGATAAACCACTTATAAATAGCATTTGTTGAAATCAGTTAATTTTTAATCAGTCGAGTATGATTTAGTAAATCACTTAAGAATATTAAGTAATTTCATCTTTCACATTATATATTGTACAACGTAAATTCAATCAAGATATGTCATTTTCTCTCATTTTACGCACATAAACAATGTGCTTGTGGGTAGTGCTCTCGCTTGTTATGCATAGAATTTTGCTATACGTAATAATTCATACAATGATCCATACAATGATCATTTGTAAATTAGTGGGTCCCATATATTAATTGCTTATGAGACTCACTATTTTACAAATGATTATTGTATGAATCATTACGTATAGTAAAACTCGTATGCATGTGATATTTCTTTGTAAGATTTGGTTTATTTTGTATATGACATAACAGAATATATGATTAGACTGTAATGTTTTAACACAAATGTGAATAATTAGTTATTATACCATCACAGACAAGGTAAAAATCTCGAATCCACAAGAAAGATTAAAACTCTCAGGGAAAAAATCATATAAGTATCAAAGACTGTATCTCATAAAACCCTAAGATAACATATTTATAATGCTAAACCACTTTCCTACAACTAATTGAAAAAAAGAAAATAATTAAATCCTAAAGTAAATAAAATTATAAAAGATATAGCCCAAAACATAAACAGGACAAATATAACTTAAACTACTGAATTTTTCTAATTAATAAATAAAATAATATTAAATATATTAAATTTTTATAAACAATAAAATATATGAAAATCCTAATTTTGATTATAATTTTTCACTACATCAGACTCCCCTTATTAGAAAAATTCATTCTCAAATTTTAAAGCATACGAGTACACTGCTCTGATACCAATTGACGCAACGACTTACAAGGGTTACTTTAACCTACTAACACAAAGGCAAATAAATCCTTGCGTACAAAAAAATAAAAATTTCTCCAAGAGAAATAATAAGTGTATCATATGAGTTTACTTGTTAAGAAGTCTCAACACAACCTATATTTATAGAACTAAGAATTTTTCTACATCTATTGTGAAAAGGATAATAAATAACTCTTTAAAAAGAATAATAAAACTAATATTTAACTTTTTCTACAATTAGTTGAAAACTATAAAAATAATAGCAAATTTAAATCATATTCTAAATCTAATTCTGAACTAGAATTTGTCACTACACCAGTATACCAAGAAAACAAATTATTTGGACTCTTACATGAATTTTATATGACACCTAAAATCATTATTTTAAAATTTTTGAATTTTTTTTACATATAGGTCTGTAAACGAGTCAAATTTATTCGAACAAAAATTATTCGGAGGTTAAATTTTTACTCAAATAAGAATTATATTTGAAATACTTTTTCAAATTCGATTCGACTCGAATTTTCATTACTCGAATTGGATCCGAATCGGATCAAATTGTATTCAAACTACTTGCGAGCTTCGAATTTATGCTCGAATTCGAATCTTCATATAGTAACTAGCTTTATAATACATATAATTACTAATTGGACTTATTATTTTGCTTAGAAATGAGAAAATATAATTACTATTATACTTTACAAATATAAAATTAAAATTACAAACAAAATAAAAAAAATAGTTAATTTTCTTTAATTGTGTATATATTATAAGAGAATGTATCGACTATATATTCAAATATATATCAATCGAGTATATATCGAATCATGATTGAGAATTCAAGTAGTCCATATTCTATATGAGTCGAGTATAATCTTGCTCAGTTTTACTTTTATTTTTATTCGAGTTATTTTTTGTGTTCAGATTTGGATTATATTATTAACGAATTCAAGTCTTACTCACATTTTTTTCAAGACGAGACCAAATCGAACCCGAACCATTTGGTTTAATTTACAGCCTTATTTACATGGTCAGTGAAATAATTTACACGCATTCTGTTCTTAATTTGTAATTATTTCTATGGTGATGGTTCATACTCCGTACGTCATCAAAATTATGTACAAAGTACATATTTAACACAAATTAATAAAATTAGTATAAATGAAAGATAAAAAAAATAAATACCATTTTTAGCTATAGTGAACCCATATAATTATACTAATATCACTATGACATCGTTTATAATAGTTCCAACTATGTTTTATGGGACGCGTAACGAAATTGTTTTCGCCCTCGCAGTTTATTAATTTGGTTGTAAGATTTTATTTTTTCTAAAATATGCGAGCCTAAACGTTTAAGAATTATTAGATGCAAAGTCATTTGCAATGATGGTACTGATCATGAACTGTGCATGGCCCAATTGTCACAACAATTTACATACCAGGCAAGAAAGGTTGTAGATTATAAACGAACAAAGGTACTAAACCAGCTAACAAGTTCCGAAGATTGGTGTGCATTAACAACACTCCAAGAAATGTACCAACGACAATCATCAACTTCCTCAAAGCATCTCATCCCACATCAAATCCCCAATATGACAATATCCATAGTTGGGAGAGACCAGACAAGGCATGGTATGGCCGGTAACCGCGAGCTCGCTTGGCGCTACATGGGATTTATTTATTGGCTCCATCAAATTTTACAGCCATGGCCGTTTCGGTGCTGGTGGTGGATGAGGGCACACATTGGCACGCAGGACAGTCCAGGCCAGCTTTGTGACGCCCCCAAATTCGAGTTTCAAATACCCGGATCCGATCATCACGATCCAATACAAACATTCACCTCTAAACAACATACAATAACTAAATGCGGAATAATAAACATATTTTGTTTATTCAAAAGGTATTACCAGTCCCAAGATACGATAACCTTACACAAAAGTACACAAATACCCTTAGTAAAGTACTTAGGGTTTATATTACAGAACAAGTAATTTAATTAACTAAAAGGCTGCATCCTGAAGTCTGTCATTTCATCTTTCCCTTACCCTTGTTCTTCCCAGAGGTCTCGGGTTGCACTGCAATAAGGTTTCGTGATATAGCAAGGGTGAGCAACTAGTTTGCTCAACAAGTTTAAATAACAACAAGAACCAATATATCATGAATAAAAGGGAATAACTGGACAATTCAACAATATGAATAACATAAGCAGGAATAATGATTTACTTTTAAAATCGAGGTAGTCAAATAGACTATGAACTATAAATATCCACTGGAGTCAATAGCAGGTTGACCCAATGGTTACTACCAGAAATATGTACCCGAGGGGATCAGCCTCAGTACAATATGTATATGCATAACATTTAATTTTCGTGTTTTGTACCTGATATTAGATACAGGGTACACCCCTATAATAAAAGGGGTGTTTGTAATAATCCAAGAATCCGCATCTTCAATGATTTGGATAGCTTTTAAAATCTTTAAAATAATGTCTAGCCGAACAATGACTTAGACCTACTTTGAACAGTTCTTTAAACAATAGAACGTTAAATAAGGTACAAGTCTAAGACTGTACAAGCTCAAGTGCACCAAGTGCAAATAACAATAATATTGATGTGGAATAATTGTAAAGTAATTAAACCACTCAAAGCATGCTTGGAATTACAGTTCAAGCTTAACTAAATAATTTGCTCAATGAAAATAAGTTTAGAGATAAGGAACTTGTCTGTCTTCTCAGCTACAATAAATGTCTAGCTTTAACTAACTGGCTTTGAAAGACCTAACATTAATAAAGTTGGTCTAATAATTAGTACGGCGTATTTGCACAACTATACGCTCACTAAGGAACTTATCTACCACATAAGTACTGACACATAATTTACACCAGTCAAAACAATATTATTAACCTTATAGTCCCTTAATCATATTAGGTTAATAATTTAATAAGTTAGAAAATATTTTTCTTAAGTGTTGGACACTTATTAAACCCTTAAACAACCTATTACAATTGTTTAATTAAATCATAATTAAATTCAATTTATTTTATTAACTCAATCTCTATTTAATTACTATTTAATCTTGATTAAATAGAAATTAATTAATTAACTTTAGTTATTATAAATAATAACTAAATGTACATACTTATTATTTAATAATAAATAAATAATTATTGATTTAATTTTAACCTTCTTTAATTTAATATTAATCAACTAATAATTAACTAAGTAATTTAACCTCACTTATTATTTAATTTAAGAAAATTAAATAATAGCTTACTAATTTTAATCCTCTTTAATTATTATTTAATGTTAATTAAATCATAATTAATTATTTAATTAATTTTAATTATTATTTAAGGTTAAATAATAATAAATTTATTTATCTTTATTTATTATTTAAATTAAATAATAAATTATTAATCTAATAACTTAATTTCCATTAATCATTATTTAATGCTAATTGAATAATAATTAATTACTTAGTTATCCTTATTTATTATTTAATAATATTTAAATAATAAATAATTAATTTATAAATTTTTATCTCTCTTTAATTATTATTTAATAGGAATTAAATAATAATTGTTAATTTAGCACCTTTATTTATTATTAACAATTTAAATAATAAATAATTAATAAAAATTCTATTTATTTAACTTAACCATAATTTAGCTAACTAGATTAATATATAAAATATTTAAATATCAAACTCAATGAAAAATATCATCCAAAATATTATTTTTGTATTATTATTATTTTTGTTATAATTTTTAGATTAATTTTTAAACATTTAAATTAATTAAATTAAACAGAATGGCAATTTGGTAATTATTCTGAAAAATCGAACGGAGGGGCAATTTTGTAATTTTACCGGAAAACTGCTCCCGCGCGTAACGCGTGCCCAACAAAGGAAACGGCCCCAAAACGGCGCCGTTTTTGGGAACCGCAACTGGCTACCGCGCGTGACTCGCGGACTGAAACTTTAATACTGTGAAACAGCGTCGTTTTATTCGCTGCCAACAGGAATTCCCTGGCGCGCAATGTGCGGCCAGCCTTATATTTTCTTTTCCAGATTTTCGCTACAGTTTCGGTAATTATCCAATCTTAATGAAATTTAAATGTTCAAATAAGCTTTAACCCCTCAAAAAAAATCCAAAATAATTACCCATCACTTAACATCAATTAATAAAATAAAATTTTAATTTTTCATGATTTAATTTCATTTTTTTCATAAAAATTATTATACCAAATAAACAACTATAATTCATAACTTTTTGTGTATAACTCCATTTTGAGTGATCCAAACTTTGTTTTTCTCATGATTTAATGTTCCATAATATTAGAACATTAAATCTAAATAGTATAAAATTTATTTTTGGTCATTATTTTGAGACTTGATTTAACACCACCAAACACATGTTTTTAACATATAAATTATACCAAAATTGTAAGACCCCGAATTTTATGAAATATAAAATTTAATTTTTCTTCGTATATATTTTTTTCATGAAACAGTAAGTGGTTAAATTGATGAAATCGAAAGTTAAGGATGTTATGTGCAAATTTTATTTTGTCGGATAATATTCGTTTTGTCGGGGAATATTCGTTTTGTCGGGGAATATTCGGGCCGTACGACGGCGCCGAAATAACAAATTATTTGTGGACCCCACAACGGAATATTTGTCGGATATAGAAAACGACAGAAGTAACCTTTTTAAATAAAAATAGTCAACGGTGTTAACTGTTAAAATACCGGTAATAAAAGAATATTAGCATACGGTAATTTATGGTATTTTACTGTAGCATGCGGTACTCTACAGTAGCACACGGTATTGCACAGTGTCTCATATTATTGACATCGTAACTGTTACGCATCATTTCATCAATAATTGTCACTGCATAATATTTTATATTATCAATTCAATTATTGTTGCTACACAGTATTTTGCATTATTGATTCAATAATTGTCATTACACTGTATTTCATATCATCGAGTCAATAATTGTTGGTACACTGTAGTTTAAAATTATTGAATCTAATAATTGTCACAGTAGCAAATATACTGTAATTTATATTATTAAATTAATAAAAATATGTAACGTGTTTCTTACATTATTATGGTAACATTATTTTATATGTTGGACTCACAGGAAGAATAAATAAATAAATAAAAAAATAAAATAATTAATTTTACTATTTGAAATAGTAACGTGAATAGTAACGTGAATAGTAAGTGAATAGTAAGAAACATGTGGGACCCATTGTGGGGCCCACATGAAATGTGAGAAATGTGAATTTGCTGAAGTGGGTTGGTGGAGGCTGCGCAGCAGCCTCTGCTGAATATTTTTCAGCCCACCTACCACACATAGTAACTTATTTTCTCCTATAAATAGCTTGCTCAGCTGAATAGAAAAATCACACCTAAAACATAAATTTTTTCTATAAGAATTTTATGAGTTTTCTCTGAGAATAGTAAGGTTATTTTGAGAGTTTGAAAGCCAAAAGGAGTGCAGGAATTTTTCAAGTAAGTGTTTTATTAAAGAGTAGTAATTTCATAAATTCCTATTTTTCACGGTATTCACAAATCTTCCTTTAGAAGACTCTTCTTTGAGAAGATTCATTTTTAAAAGCTTTCTTTGGAAGATTTATTTTGGAATATTATTTTAAAAACTATTTTAAAGTTGTTATATTATACTACAAAAATTATGTTAAATATATATAATTTTGATAGTTCATAATATACGAGTTATCATACACTTTGAAATTTATATGTGATAATTACTAATTATATTAAAAATATATAGGTTGATCAATCTCATTTAAATCAATATCCAGTCACGTGTTAAGGTAAGGAATATCATTCTTTTCACACTCTTAAATTTATTACGGTAAGGAATATCATTCTTTTCACACTCTTAAATTTATTACGGTAAGGAATATCAATCTTTTCATACTCTTAAACTTACTACGGTAAGGAATACCATTCATTTCAAACTATTAAATTTACTGTAGTAAGGAATATCATTCTTTTCACACTCTTAAATTTATTACGGTAAGGGGTATCATTCTTTTCATCATCATAAATGGATATTATTTTCTTTCTTACTTGAAGGGATTATCATTCTTTGATTCTCGAAAATAATATCGTTTCTTTCTTGTGTCATTTACTTCCATGTATTAAATTGTGGAAATAACCTTACGGCGCGGTTTACCGCCTGTTGGTGAATAACCTTTTGTATTCATTCCTTATTAATCTTTGAGAATAACCTTACGGTGCGGATTATCGCCTGTTTGGTGAATAACTCTTCGTATTCAAATTGATGAGAATAACCTTACGGTGCGGATTATCGCCTGTTTGGTGAATAACTCTTCGTATTCAAATTGATGGGAATAACCTTACGGCGCGGATTATCGCCTGTTTGGTGAATAACTCTTCGTATTCAAATTGATGGGAATAACCTTACGGCGCGGATTATCGCCTGTTGGTGAATAACCCTTTTTATTTGTCTCGTGTGGAAATAATTTGTCTACACGAATTATCACATGACACTTTTATTCCATATTCGTAAGTGATATCATTTTCCTTTATACGCATAAGGGATACCATCTTTTTCATCTTCCATTATTCAAACTTACTATGGTAAGGGATATTAATTCCCTTCACCTTTTGTTAATCAAACCTGCTACGGTAAGGGATATTATTTTCTTTCATACACCTAAATCGAAACTTATTATGGAACTATTGCTTCTATAATTCCTGAAAATATTATATGTTCCATAATAGTTGAATTTCATTATTTCAACTGAACCTTCCTATTTACGTGAACCTTTCTATTGAACTGTAACCGTTATTCTGAACTGTGGATCTTGAATATCATTTTTAAATTTCACTCCACATCATGTTGGCAATTTGGACATTATTTGAATCTGCACAAAGTAAACTTCTGATACTTATTGTTTATCCTGATCTTCTGTTCATCATTTGTATCACTGTTATTTGTATTAATCATCAAGAATCAAGCTGTTGTGAATATCTGTGGCCGGGGGCACAGATGTGATATAATTGTTGAACAGATGATAGGTTAAAGGCGATATACTAGGTTAAAGGCGATACATCTGTTCGGTGTCTTTTATGGCACGTGGTGAATGTTCTCTTTGGCCCGTAGTGCAAAGATGAACTGTTGGTTGGTATGATTATGACCAAAGGCTGAATCTGGTATAATCATGACCGTTGGTGCTTTATTGAATATCTTTGGCCCGTAGTGCAAAGATGAACTGTTGATTGGTATGATTATTACCAAAGGCTGAATCTGGTATAATCATGACCGTTGGTGTTATATTAAATGTCTTTGGCCCGTAGTGCAAATATGAACTGTTGATCTGCATGATTATGATCAGGAACTGTGAATTTTTATTATCATGACTAATGGTATTTCAGATGATAAAAGTTGATGATATTTTTACAAAAAAGAGAAGCGAGTGGACATTATAGTCTGCATTATTCTTCTAATAGATTGTTCATTCCGCTGCTATTATTGATCTGAACGTTGTTTAAGAATTTAACTACAGTTTTTGATATAAACCTTGTAGTCTATTGTATTCTATCAAGAACTCAACTGTTGAAGGCTAATGATAATTTATTCGTCATTATCTTAGTCATGATATTTCTTACTGGGCTATTTGAGCTCACCCTTTCTTTTCGTTCCATTGTTTTTCAACAGGAGATGAGAACGTAACGGGGTCTAGCCGGGGAATGGAGTGAGAGTGCGGGGATAGCTATCATAGTCTTCACGTGTTATAAAATAGTGTGGCAATAATAATGAAGACTTAGTTGTGTTGTATTATCCACTGTATTGTTGTACTTTGTATTTCATTGTAATAATTTTGTTGTAGTCTTTTGACGACTCAAGTTTGGGCTGTGTGGGCCTAGATTTGGGGGCGTCACAGTTGGCATCAGAGCTTAGGGATATGGTCTTTAATGGAGATCTGGGGTTAGAACTAGGAGGGGAGAGACGAATAGAATCAGTCACTAGTGTGTCCTACCTAAATTAGATTTTATTATCTAATGAGTTGATTTGAATATAGGGACATGAAGTGATGAGTCAGTTTATTTGAACTAACATTTATTTTGTGACCACAGTTAAGTATGACATCTAGAAATCAGGAGGTTAACCACGGAGTACCCAAAGTGAATGTAGAGGCCACAAACAATTCTTCTACAAACTCAGAGTTGAATAATTTGCCTAAAGCAAAAATTATTTGTATCCGATCTAAAGAAGAAGAAGGTGAAAGTTCTACCGTCGTTCTTCCAAATTCGTTCTTTAAAGGATATCCGGAACTTGCGGAAATTGTTGCCTTTAATTTGCTCGACAGTTGGAAACATATCATCACCTGGTTATGCTCGATAACAAAGGATCAGAATATATGGATGTTTCATATAAGTCTTTGGGATTTATGGTGTTCGAGCTATGATTTTCAAGATTATTTAAAGATGATGTATCTATACTTTTGGGCGTTACAATTTAGAGGAATTCAGGTTAAGTTAGTCACTATCGTGGAAACTGTAGTCTATCGAAAATACTATTTTAATGGAAATCATTGGTACGCTACTACTGATGAAGTTGAAGAATCTGAGAAACAGTTCGTTAGAGAACTATTTCGTGGTATCCCCATGGTTGAAATACGTGAAGATCCGGATGAAGTATATGGGACTCGATTTGATGATGACAGCCTTGATGATCAAGAAATCGAATGAGGTGATGACCGGTAAGCTATTCATAAATTCTCGTGAATTCTACGCTCTGTTAGATACTGGCTCTATCCACTCTTTTATCTCACCTATATGTACTCAACGTTTAAATTTGACTATTGAAAACTTAAATCTTGTCTTATCAGTTGAAACCTCATTGGGAGAAATACCTATTACATTTACTATCTATAAATCTTGCCTAGTTCAAATCAACAACCTCACATTACCTATTGACCTTATTTCTTTGGAGATGCATGAATTTGATGTGATTTTAGGAATTGATTGGTTGACTACCCATCATGCTAAAATTGATTGTTTTCATAAGATTATTAGTTTTCATATTCCTAATCAACCTGTCATGCAAATTCAAGCAACTAAACCATTGAAATCTATAACTGTTATTTCTAGCCATAAAGCCATTCGTTTATTGAAAAACGGATGTCAAGCCTTTTTAGCTCATGTCACTGATTTGAACAAAAATACGTCAAACTTGAATGATATTCCCATTGTTAATGAGTTTCCTGACGTTTTTCCTAAGGAACTTCCTGGCTTATCCCCAAACCGAGAAATTGAATTCTGTATCGATCTTGAACCCGATACTAAGCCCTTTTCCAAAGCCTAACACCAAATGGCTCACATAGAATGCCAAGAGATGAAAGTTTGATTATTAGATATCGGTATCATTCGAGCGAGGAATACGAGAAGAGTTTTCAAGAACTCAAGAGGAGACTTGTTTCAGCTCCTGTTCTGACCATTCCATCAGGATCAGGAAAATTCGTCATATATAGCGATGCTTCAGGCAAAGATCTAGGTTGTGTCCTTATGCAACATGGAAAGCTTATAGCTTATGGCTCTCGACAACTCAAAGATTATGAGAAAAATTATCCTACTCATGATCTAGAGTTGGCAGCAGTCGTTTTCGCGTTGAAGATCTGGAGACACTACTTGTACGGAGAAAAAAATGGATATCTATACGGATTATAAAAGTCTCAAGTATTTCTTCACCCAGAAGGAACTCAACATGCGACAACGACGTTGGCTTGAGCTATTGAAGGATTACGACCACACAATCCAGTATCACCCGAGAAAGGCAAACGTTGTAGCTGACGCTTTGAGCAGAAGATCTTATGCGAGTACAAGTGCACTGCTGACAACACAAAAGTGTATTTTGTACGATTTGCAAAAGATGGAGATACAGCTAAAGACACCAGGGACCCATTCGAAGATTGCTCACGTGCGAGTAGAACCGGCTTTAATCGATAAAATTAAAGCTGCGCAAGCTACCAATCCGGAACTGATGAACATGATGAAGAAAGTACAAGAAGGTGCCATCCCCGAATCAAGAATCGACGAGACAGGAATACTTCGAGTTAACTCTCGACTCTGTGTTCCTAACGATCCTGAATTGAAGCATAAAATCATGATGGAGGCACACAACACGCCGTTTGCAATCCACCCAGGAGGTACCAAGATGTATCGAGATCTTCGACATACATTTTGGTGGAACAATATGAAAAGGGAGATTACAGAGTTTATCTCAAGGTGCCTAACTTGTCAACGTGTCAAGGCAGAGCATCAAGTACCTAAGGGTCCATTACAACCACTTGAGGTTCCCGAATGGAAGTGGGAACACATCAATATGGATTTCGTGACGGGTCTTCCCAAAGTTTCTCAAGGCTTAGATGCAATTTGGGTCATCGTAGATAGATTGACCAAATCCGCTCATTTCTTGCCTATACGAGAAAACTTTTCACTTGAACGTCTTGCCGGTATGTACATAAATGAAATCGTGAGACTGCATGGCATGCCAGTTTCCATAGTTTCTGATCGAGATCCTAGATTCACTTCACGCTTTTGGATCAGTCTACAAAAAGCTATGGGCACTGAACTACGTTTTAGTTCTGCATACCATCCTCAAACGGACGGACAATCGGAAAGGACGATCCAGACCCTCGAAGATCTTTTGAGACTTTGCGTACTAGATTTCAAAGGAAGTTGGGATAAGTACTTGCCATTGGTGGAATTTTCCTACAACAACAGTTACCAAGCAAGTATAGGTATGGCTCCATTCGAGGCTTTATATGGACGCAAGTGTCGCTCTCCAGTATGTTGGAATGAGGTAGGAGAAGCAAAACTGTTGAGACCCGAGTTGGTACGCTTGACAACAGAAAATATCCAAATGATCCGACAACGAGTACAGACCGCACAAGAACGACAAAAGAGTTATGCTAATCTTCATCGGAGAGACGAAAGTTTCAACGTCGGAGATCATGTATTCTTACTTATTTCTCCATGGAAAGAAGTTACGAGATTCGGAAAGAGAGGAAAGCTTAACCCTCGATTTATTGGCCAATTTGAAATCCTCGATCGAATAGGAACCGTAGTCTACAGACTAGCCCTACCACCAAGTATGTCTCGCATCCATAACGTTTTTCACATATCTATGTTACGTAAATATGTGAAGGACCCAAACCACGTCATTGAGTTAGAAGCAGACGTTATAGCAGATGATTTAACGTATGAGGAGGTACCTGTTAAGATCCTAGATAAGAAGGAGCAGATCTTACGCTCAAAGGTTATACCTCAAGTTAAGGTTTTATGGAGGAACCAAGATATTGAGGAAATGACCTGGGAGCTAGAATCTGAGATGAAGTCTAGGTATCCATACCTCTTCGAAATGCCAGGTACGTCAATTTCGGGGACGAAATTTCATAAGGAGGGGAGGTTGTAAGACCCCGAATTTTATGAAATATAAAATTTAATTTTTCTTCGTATATATTTTTTTCATGAAACAGTAAGTGGTTAAATTGATGAAATCGAAAGTTAAGGATGTTATGTGCAAATTTTATTTTGTCGGATAATATTCGTTTTGTCGGGGAATATTCGTTTTGTCGGGGAATATTCGGGCCGTACGACGGCGCCGAAATAACAAATTATTTGTGGACCCCACAACGGAATATTTGTCGGATATAGAAAACGACAGAAGTAACCTTTTTAAATAAAAATAGTCAACGGTGTTAACTGTTAAAATACCGGTGATAAAAGAATATTAGCATACGGTAATTTATGGTATTTTACTGTAGCATGCGGTACTCTACAGTAGCACACGGTATTGCACAGTGTCTCATATTATTGACACCGTAACTGTTACGCATCATTTCATCAATAATTGTCACTGCATAATATTTTATATTATCAATTCAATTATTGTTGCTACACAGTATTTTGCATTATTGATTCAATAATTGTCATTACACTGTATTTCATATCATCGAGTCAATAATTGTTGGTACACTGTAGTTTAAAATTATTGAATCTAATAATTGTCACAGTAGCAAATATACTGTAATTTATATTATTAAATTAATAAAAATATGTAACGTGTTTCTTACATTATTATGGTAACATTATTTTATATGTTGGACTCACAGGAAGAATAAATAAATAAATAAAAAAATAAAATAATTAATTTTACTATTTGAAATAGTAACGTGAATAGTAACGTGAATAGTAAGTGAATAGTAAGAAACATGTGGGACCCATTGTGGGGCCCACATGAAATGTGAGAAATGTGAATTTGCTGAAGTGGGTTGGTGGAGGCTGCGCAGCAGCCTCTGCTGAATATTTTTCAGCCCACCTACCACACATAGTAACTTATTTTCTCCTATAAATAGCTTGCTCAGCTGAATAGAAAAATCACACCTAAAACATAAATTTTTTCTATAAGAATTTTATGAGTTTTCTCTGAGAATAGTAAGGTTATTTTGAGAGTTTGAAAGCCAAAAGGAGTGCAGGAATTTTTCAAGTAAGTGTTTTATTAAAGAGTAGTAATTTCATAAATTCCTATTTTTCACGGTATTCACAAATCTTCCTTTAGAAGACTCTTCTTTGAGAAGATTCATTTTTAAAAGCTTTCTTTGGAAGATTTATTTTGGAATATTATTTTAAAAACTATTTTAAAGTTGTTATATTATACTACAAAAATTATGTTAAATATATATAATTTTGATAGTTGATAATATACGAGTTATCATACACTTTGAAATTTATATGTGGTAATTACTAATTATATTAAAAATATATAGGTTGATCAATCTCATTTAAATCAATATCCAGTCACGTGTTAAGGTAAGGAATATCATTCTTTTCACACTCTTAAATTTATTACGGTAAGGAATATCATTCTTTTCACACTCTTAAATTTATTACGGTAAGGAATATCATTCTTTTCACACTCTTAAATTTATTACGGTAAGGAATATCAATCTTTTCATACTCTTAAACTTACTACGGTAAGGAATACCATTCATTTCAAACTATTAAATTTACTGTAGTAAGGAATATCATTCTTTTCACACTCTTAAATTTATTACGGTAAGGGGTATCATTCTTTTCATCATCATAAATGGATATTATTTTCTTTCTTACTTGAAGGGATTATCATTCTTTGATTCTCGAAAATAATATCGTTTCTTTCTTGTGTCATTTACTTCCATGTATTAAATTGTGGGAATAACCTTACGGCGCGGTTTACCGCCTGTTGGTGAATAACCTTTTGTATTCATTCCTTATTAATCTTTGAGAATAACCTTACGGTGCGGATTATCGCCTGTTTGGTGAATAACTCTTCGTATTCAAATTGATGAGAATAACCTTACGGTGCGGATTATCGCCTGTTTGGTGAATAACTCTTCGTATTCAAATTGATGGGAATAACCTTACGGCGCGAATTATCGCCTGTTTGGTGAATAACTCTTCGTATTCAAATTGATGGGAATAACCTTACGGCGCGGATTATCGCCTGTTGGTGAATAACCCTTTTTATTTGTCTCGTGTGGAAATAATTTGTCTACACGAATTATCACATGACACTTTTATTCCATATTCGTAAGTGATATCATTTTCCTTTATACGCATAAGGGATACCATCTTTTTCATCTTCCATTATTCAAACTTACTATGGTAAGGGATATTAATTCCCTTCACCTTTTGTTAATCAAACCTGCTACGGTAAGGGATATTATTTTCTTTCATACACCTAAATCGAAACTTATTATGGAACTATTGCTTCTATAATTCCTGAAAGTATTATATGTTCCATAATAGTTGAATTTCATTATTTCAACTGAACCTTCCTATTTACGTGAACCTTTCTATTGAACTGTAACCGTTATTCTGAACTGTGGATCTTGAATATCATTTTTAAATTTCACTCCACATCATGTTGGCAATTTGGACATTATTTGAATCTGCACAAAGTAAACTTCTGATACTTATTGTTTATCCTGATCTTCTGTTCATCATTTGTATCACTGTTATTTGTATTAATCATCAAGAATCAAGCTGTTGTGAATATCTGTGGCCGGGGGCACAGATGTGATATAATTGTTGAACAGATGATAGGTTAAAGGCGATATACTAGGTTAAAGGCGATACATCTGTTCGGTGTCTTTTATGGCACGTGGTGAATGTTCTCTTTGGCCCGTAGTGCAAAGATGAACTGTTGGTTGGTATGATTATGACCAAAGGCTGAATCTGGTATAATCATGACCGTTGGTGCTTTATTAAATATCTTTGGCCCGTAGTGCAAAGATGAACTGTTGATTGGTATGATTATTACCAAAGGCTGAATCTGGTATAATCATGACCGTTGGTGTTATATTAAATGTCTTTGGCCCGTATTGCAAATATGAACTGTTGATCTGCATGATTATGATCAGGAACTGTGAATTTTTATTATCATGACTAATGGTATTTCAGATGATAAAAGTTGATGATATTTTTACAAAAAAGAGAAGCGAGTGGACATTATACTCTGCATTATTCTTCTAATAGATTGTTCATTCCGCTGCTATTATTGATCTGAACGTTGTTTAAGAATTTAACTACAGTTTTTGATATAAACCTTGTAGTCTATTGTATTCTATCAAGAACTCAACTGTTGAAGGCTAATGATAATTTATTCGTCATTATCTTAGTCATGATATTTCTTACTGGGCTATTTGAGCTCACCCTTTCTTTTCGTTCCATTATTTTTCAACAGGAGATGAGAACGTAACGGGGTCTAGCCGGGGAATGGAGTGAGAGTGCGGGGATAGCTATCATAGTCTTCACGTGTTATAAAATAGTGTGGCAATAATAATGAAGACTTAGTTATGTTGTATTATCCACTGTATTGTTGTACGTTGTATTTCATTGTAATAATTTTGTTGTAGTCTTTTGACGACTCAAGTTTGGGCTGTGTGGGCCTAGATTTGGGGGCGTCACAAAAATACCAACCAAGCATATTAACTCAAGTATGGCATAATTACAACAATACACAATACAAATTATATTAACATGTTTATACTAACATATTGATTTATTTAATTCAAAAATAAAGTTAGATTTAAAATAACCATTACCTTGATTTAGTGGCTATTTTTCTTTTTCTTCCAAAATAGCTAATGAGGTTTGAAGGCATGAAGAAAAAAAAAACCCAAGCTCCTTCTCTTCTCAAATCACAGACTCTCCTTCTCTAACTCTCTCTCTATGTTATCGGATGACAATAAAAATAAAATAGAAGGATAACTCACTAACGTATATACTGATATCCTCACTCCTTCTAGCTCCTTCAATCATTATAAGCTAGTAGTAGAGTGGCTTCTTAGATGTCTAACCCATCAATTCACATACACTCCAATGCCCAACGCAAGCTACGAAAAATTAATAAAAATCAAGTGTAGCCTCCCTCTATCTCCCTAGCTCGGCAATCACAGGGAAATGAAATAATAATAAATGCAAAGTCCAAGATATCTCTCTCTCTCCTCCATGTTCGGGAATGATACACCAATTTTCTTTTAAATTTTAAATGAAAGTAATGATGTATGTTAATGTCATAAACTCATTTACCAATTGGGCTCATTAGTTACCAAGTTCCGTAAAGGTATCCTGGACTAATTAATTAAAATAATAATGTCCCCTTTTCATTAGTCACACAATAATTACTCAAATCTATAATTAATTTAATGATTGACTTGAATAATTAATTAAATAATTTAGTCCATTAGTATTAATTACTAAGTGAACTATTAAATATTATTATTAATATTTCTCATTAATTACATTAATTAATAATCATATTAATTAATTTATTATATTTAATTAACTCATTATATTCAATTTAATTAAATATTTAATTAATAGGAAGCTTATCAATTATTTTGATATCAAAACTTTAGGGTTTGTTCACTAATTTAATAACATATTAATGACCCCCTTTAATTAATTCTAGTAATTAATCACATAATCATTTAATCACGTAATTAATTAATCATATAAAAAAATTTAAAAAATCTCGTAAAACTAACTCGTTAGAAATTAAATTAATAATTTAATTAATAATGACATGAAAATTCTAGGACATTACAAGCTTAATCAGCGGACGCCCACCAAAAGGTCAGGCTATATATATGTTAAACCCACAGCCCTGATAACTTAATTATTAAAGGTAGATTTATAGATTGGTTTTGTAGTTGCTCAAATTTATTAGTGGTGACAAACTTAAGAGTATGGAAATGCTATTGGATTCTCTGCTGTTGCTGATTAAGTCAAGGGTTGTCTGCCTGTGTCTGTTGCTTTGCTACTTGATGATTTGCTTTGCTATGGATTTTGCTTCAAAGCAGTGGCTGTTTTGACTTGTGATTTACCGTGCTGCTGGTTTTAGTTGGGTGGCAGTGTCTCTCTACCGTTGGTTCCTTGAGGTTTTAGCTGGGTTGCAGTTTCTCTGTAGTTGATAGTTGTGCTGCTCTTGTGCTGTTTGTATGTGGCTGGATGTACTGTCTAATTGTTGATACTTATGGCTGGATGTACTGTAACCTTGCATTTGAGTTCTTAATATTTGGTTGGGTTTGGTTCCTATTTGGTTTTGCCTTTTTGGCAGCTGGTTGTGCCATCTGTAGGGCTCCTTTTCTTCTGTTGGCTATGTCATTGTTTGTTTAACCTGGGGCATGCCCCTCTACCTTTGTACTTTCTTTTTTAATACAAATTTTAATTTAGCAAAAATAAAAAATGCTGAAAAATTCATTATACATGATGATGGTAAGTGGTTAGACTAGAATCCATGTAGAAAATAAATAACAATTTAAAATGTAACTCCTTGTTCCAAGTTTCTTCGAATTGTCCTTAACTCCGTTACTCCAACAACAGCTACTACAATTTCAAACCAAGTAGAAATATGCACCCTTTTGCACTTGATACCTTTAGGTTAAAAAATTCACATCCCACACTACTCAAAGTACTCTTAAATAACCATAACTGACCCTTTTGTAATTTTTGGCCAGAAAAGTTGCTGGAATTGTCACGTGTGTGCGTGCGTGTGTTGAAGAAACATGGTTGTGGTTAAATAATTGCCACAATTTATTTATTTTTAATAATTCAAAAAGAGCCTAGATCCTCCCTGTAAGAATGAATACTTCTCCCATACTACACTCATTTTAGCAAGCAAGCAGCCAGTCATAAATCTATAGACCGAATACATAATATATCAATACTTTGGTACGTGAAACATATCATTCTATATTGAATGGATCCAATAGGATACAACAGAAATGAAAGAAGGCTAGGTGCCTTCCTCCTTTATTCCAATCATTACATTAATTGCATAGATACAAAATATTAATTGAAATATTTATGACAATACAATACCTCAAGAAACACCCATTACAACTCCAAATTTAAGTACTACACACACCACAAAGGGAAAATTAAACAAAAATGATAAATTCTCAAGGGGGAAATTGTAATGTCCTAGAATTTTCACGTCATTATTAATTAAATTATTAATTTAATTTTCAACGAGTTAGTTTTACGAGATTATTTAAATCTTTTTATGTGATTAATTAATTACGTAATTAAATAATTATGTGATTAATTACTAGAATTAATTGAAGGAGGTCATTAATATGTTATTAAATTAGTGAACAAACCCTAAAGTTTTAATATCAAAATAATTGATAAGTTTCCTATTAATTAAATATTCAATTAAATTGAATATAATAAGTGAATTAAATATAATAAATTAATTAATATGATTATTAATTAATGTAAATAATGTGAAATATTAATAATAATATTTATTAGTCTATTTAGTAATTTAATACTTATGGGTTAGAATATTTAATTATTTATTCAATCTAATTATTTATTTAATCATGGATTGAATAATTAATGTGTAAATTATTAAATTAGCCCAACATGGGTCAATTAGTAGCCCAAGTGGAGAATAATAAAATTTGACAAATTAGTAGCCCAAACAATTTAATAGAAGCCCAATTGGTATTTTAAATAAAGCCCAATAATTGGCCCACTTGAAAAATACTTAAATTAACTAATAATTATTAAAGTAAAATGAATATGACAATAATTTTGGGACAAGAAAAAGGCATCAGCCGAAACATGCTAGGAGAAGAGAGAGAAAAAAATAATTTTGTTTTTATTTTAGTTTATTTTTCAATTATTTAATAAATGGTTGCTTGTTTTATTTTTTGTAGTACATGAATACCATGCTTCTTTTCACCAACTTAGTCCTTAGCTAGATTTCTTGTACAAGTCTCCAACAACCCTCATGATGGCAATTTTAATAGATATATATTTTATATCTATCCAAATTGTAAGTATACTTACAATTTAGGAGTTTATGTTGGTCATTTCTTCTTCTTCCACTTTGCAAGCTAGAGAGCATTTGAGAGTGTAGAAAAATATTTTGAGAGCAAAATTATCAAGAGAAGGAGTTCTTGGTTCATATCTGTAATATCCCAAATATTTCCAAAGTGATCTAACAAGATCTAAGCAAGGTTGTCAATTCAAAACCTAAGATCGATTGCTCAAACATACCTTGAGCTATCTTAAAGAATATATACGACTCAAAACTGCGATCGTATACAACTAAGAGGTTAAAATCTTTAACCTAAACTGTATGTTATGTGATTAGTAAAGCTTGAATTGAGCTTTTAAATGTGCTATGTGAATTACTTATGTGTAGGATTTTATGTTTTGGTTTGAGTAGTTAACCTGAACACTTATTAAAAATCAGAAGTTAATTTAAGGTAAAAACCTAAATTGGAAAAAAAGTTAAAACCTAAACCCTAACCCTAGGGTCTAAACCCTATGAAATAACCTAGGGCCTTGAGCAAAATGTGAAGGTCAATTTGACATTCTGTTTGAAGATTCAACCTTCCCACGATTTGAAAACACGTAACAGTCAAAAAAAGTTTTTCTCGAAAAACGTGTAAAAGCACTATTCACGAAGTGACATTTTTTCATTCGTTTGGCTGCTTCTTTCATCTGTAGGACTTCTTACATTTCACAACATAGTGATAATATGAAGTTTAGATGCCAGGGAATCAATAAAATTTTCTGGGGGAAAAGACGAAAAAGACACGATTTACGAGAAAATATTTGTCGTCTTTTTGAACGTTCTTATCAACGTTTGGACTTTTTCCATTTCATAATATATCATTTATATGGGGAATAGATACCAGGGTGCCACTGATATTTTTCCTAAAATAAAACGTAAAACGCTTTTCAAACGGAAACCTTTTTCCATTTTTGAACGTTCTGCTGAAGGATACAGTGTTTGTATGCAACACCGGTACGTAATAAGCAATAAAAGATTTTCTCGAAAAATGTGTCGGGAATAAGACGAAATAGGGAAAAGACAAAAATAAATTTTATTTTTGACTTTTTGATCGTTTAAGCATATTTTGAGAAATGGTAGTCAAAAACACTATTCACCGAAAAACGTGCCAAGTCTTTTGGACTTTTCACTTTATAGAAAAGTGTTTATTCGGAACAAAACTCAGTAATATCAAAATTTTAAATCAGTATAAGTTAACCATTTAGTTGGAATCAAACTGTTATATAATTAAACTGCTAATTCATCCGTGTTGTTTTCTTCAAATGCAACATGAGACAGGTTAACATTAAATTTGAATAATCAAATTTATCAGATTAATACCTAATTATATTATTCCATAATAATTAGTGTCTAGAATGAAAGAAATTTATCAATCACGTCGCCCGGTAGGTGTATTTGAGAAAAATACACGGAAGATTATCTGAGATTAATTCAAGAAAAACTTTGAGGGTCAGACGAGACATCATATTAATACTGTATGATGTATTTTATGAATAAAATATGTATAACTAATTAAAACTTAAATTACTAATGCGAAATATTTTAAATTAATCGCACGCGATTTATCCGATATACAGAAGTCGGAAGAAAGAGCTCACCAAGCTTGCTTTGGAAGCTAAAAGAAGTGTATTGGAGAAGCTTTATTAAGCTTGTTCAAGAAGCTTGGTCTTAATGACCTAAATACCCTAACTTTGAAAGTCTTATAAATAGAAGGCTTAAGTTCATTAGTTCTTTACCATTTTGAAAGCTAAAGAGCAAATATAGAGAGAGTTCTTGTGAGACAAGAATCGATTGCAAAGAAATAGTTAAAGCTTGCAATAATAAAGGTACGATTCTGAATCGTTATTATGCTTAAAGTTTTATTTTATCGATGAGGCTCAAGAACATAAGTCGTAGCCATGTACGATTTTTCGTTCTCCGTGTTCCTTATGACTTGAGCAAGTCGTTGTTATGTCAAGTTTCATTTCATAGTTTAAAGTTCAAGAACATACGTCGTATCCATGTACAGTTTATCCGTTCTCCGTGTTCTTCGTATGTTCTGGAGTATTATTATAAATTGTTATAATTAAGTAAACAAGTCGTTATAATGACCAAATTTTGTCAATTATAAAGTGTTATAATCACGTATGTAAGCAGTTATAATGCTCAAATTATTTCAAGTATGAAATCCAAAAGCTCAAGAACATAAGTCGTTACCATGTATGATTTTTCGTTATTCGTGTTCTTCGTGTGTTCTTGAGCAAAAGTCATAATTTCTACATAAGTAGGTTTATGATTTGGTAATTTAGTGTTATGAGATGATGAAACATGATGGTCTTGCTAAATAATGCTTGTGGCATAAAGTTTTAGTAGTCGAAACGAAGAACGATGAAACTTTGTTCTTCGTGTTCTTCGTGTTCTTCGATTCGTTCTTTGTGTTCTTGAGAAAAAGTCATAAAATCTTATATAAGTAGGTTTATAATTTTGTTATTTTTATGTTATGAAGTGATACGGAGTGTTAGAACATGTTATCTTAGCAAATTAATGCTTGAGGTATCATGTTTTACCAATCGGATCAAAGAAAGTTAAGTCTAATATAGTCGCAGAATATTTTTGCAAATTTTCGAAATTTTAAAGTCTGAATCTGCCTTAGCAACCTAAATTAAAGTTGTATATCATGAAATTCTAAGCAATTTAGACTCAAGAATCACTCAAAAATGTTTTCGTATGACAAAGTTATGACTGTCACTGTAAAAGAGGTCAAAAATATGAATCAGTTTTAGATCAGTCCCATTACTGGGAAATATGTGTAAATAAGTAAGGAATCTTGAACTTTGGTTTGAATGAAAATTTTAGATACGGAAGTTACGAACGCGTGAAATTTTGAACGACTCAAAAATGTTTTAAAACGAAGAAGTTGTGGCCGTTTGATCGAGCCGGGGTCTAGCAGCCATACATGCTGCCTATTTTTTTAAAAGTGACTTAAAAGTGAGTTTTTGAGTTGGACAATTTTTCAATTAATTCCACCAATGAAAATAGTCTAGTTAAGTTATTCTAAGACTTATTCAAAAGGAAAATTTGATGAACTAACGTTCGGGTACACGTAACCCTTTATATAGGCGCTTTAAACGATTACCGGGGAACCCTAATTGTGCAAAAAGGCAAGTCTTCTAACTCTTGCTATGTGCTACTTGTTTAGTATTGTTAAAATGATAAATGAGATGTATAATATCATGTTATTATGCAATAGATGATATGTGAAGTCTTTAACTGATGTTTACAAGCCTTCTAACTGTTATGCGTTATGTTTACGATGTATGAACATGATTTATACACTTTGTGTGTCAATGTGATATAAATTATTGGAACGTGAGTTATATGTGATATTAAATGGAGAATTATGTTCAGTCAATGCATGTTAAAGTTTATATGAAAGCATAAATTGTGTATGTGTTGTATGTTAGACTTGCTGAGCCGTCGTGCTCATTCTTGCGAATAAAACCTTATTTGCAGATTAAAGATGAACGTTAAGAAGATCATGAACGTAAAGATGAAGTATAGATTAGGTTTTCATGTTTATTACTTGTATTTGTATAAGTCATAATGACTGTTGTAATACGAACAAACAAACATGTAACCGAATATTGAATGAATGATATAAATTATTATCATCAGAATGTTGTTATGTATTTACTTTGATATAACTTAGAATTGTTAATACTTAACATAATATTGATAATGATCTACTTATCTGGATGAGGATCGGTAAATAACTTGTGAGTGCTGTACATCCGAGACAGGACTAAGCGATGTTGACTGGTCAAATCCATCATTAAGGTTCCTCGGACCCAGGTATAACTCGTTATTACTATTCTGAATACCATATAAGTAGGATTATTGATATGAAGAGATATCACTATAAACAAATATGTTTCGAATGAGGGTTTTAACTAGTTGGGTAATGTTCTGTACGGAAAGAGAATTTTGCACCAGACAAAGATACAACCATTTGTCACGGATAAAGATGCAAACATTTATCATGGGCGAAGATACAAACATTCACCCCGGGATTCTCTGTTCCTAAGTGTAAGACCCCGAATTTTATGAAATATAAAATTTAATTTTTCTTCATATATATTTTTCATGAAACAGTAAGTGGTTAAATTGACGAAATTGAAAGTTAAGGATGTTATGTGCAAATTTTATTTTGACGGACAATATTCGTTTTGTCGGGGAATATTCGTTTTGTCGGGGAATATTCGTTTTGTCGGGGAATATTCGGGCCGTACGACGGCGCCGAAATAACAAATTATTTGTGGACCCCACAACGGAATATTTGTCGGATATAGAAAACGACAGAAGTAACCTTTTTAAATAAAAATAGTCAACGGTGTTAACTGTTAAAATACCGGTGATAAAAGAATAGTAGCATACGGTAATTTATGGTATTTTACTGTAGCATGCGGTACTCTACAGTAGCACACGGTATTGCACAGTGTCTCATATTATTGACACCGTAACTGTTACGCATCATTTCATCAATAATTGTCACTGCATAATATTTTATATTATCAATTCAATTATTGTTGCTACACAGTATTTTGCATTATTGATTCAATAATTGTCATTACACTGTATTTCATATCATCGAGTCAATAATTGTTGGTGCACTGTAGTTTAAAATTATTGAATCTAATAATTGTCACAGTAGCAAATACACTATAATTTATATTATTAAATTAATAAAAATATGTAACGTGTTTCTTACATTATTATGGTAACATTATTTTATATGTTGGACTCACAGGAAGAATAAATAAATAAATAAAAAAATAAAATAATTAATTTTACTATTTGAAATAGTAACGTGAATAGTGACGTGAATAGTGACGTGAATAGTACGTGAATAGTAAGAAACATGTGGGACCCATTGTGGGGCCCACATGAAATGTGAGAAATGTGAATTTGCTGAAGTGGGTTGGTGGAGGCTGCGCAGCAGCCTCTGCTGAATATTTTTCAGCCCACCTACCACGCATAGTAACTTATTTTCTCCTATAAATAGCTTGCTCAGCTGAATAGAAAAATCACACCTAAAACATAAAATTTTTCTATAAGAATTTTATGAGTTTTCTCTGAGAATAGTAAGGTTATTTTGAGAGTTTGAAAGCCAAAAGGAGTACAGGAATTTTTCAAGTAAGTGTTTTATTAAAGAGTAGTAATTTCATAAATTCCTATTTTTCACGGTATTCACAAATCTTCCTTTAGAAGACTCTTCTTTGAGAAGATTCATTTTTAAAAGCTTTCTTTGGAAGATTTATTTTGGAATATTATTTTAAAAACTATTTTAAAGTTGTTATATTATACTACAAAAATTATGTTAAATATATATAATTTTGATAGTTCATAATATACGAGTTATCATACACTTTGAAATTTATATGTGGTAATTACTAATTATATTAAAAATATATAGGTTGATCAATCTCATTTAAATCAATATCCAGTCACGTGTTAAGGTAAGGGGTATCACTCTTTTCATCATCATAAATGGATATTATTTTCTTTCTTACTTGAAGGGATTATCATTCTTTGATTCTCGAAAATAATATCGTTTCTTTCTTGTGCCATTTATTTCCATGTATTAAATTGTGGGAATAACCTTACGGCGCGGTTTACCGCCTGTTGGTGAATAACCTTTTGTATTCATTCCTTATTAATCTTTGAAAATAACCTTACGGTGTGGATTATCGCCTGTTCGGTGAATAACTCTTCGTATTCAAATTGATGGGAATAACCTTACGGCGCGGATTATCGCCTGTTTGGTGAATAACTATTCGTATTCAAATTGATGGGAATAACCTTACGGTGCGGATTATCGCCTGTTGGTGAATAACCCTTTTTATTTGTCTCCAGTGAAAATAATTTGTCTACACGAATTATCACATGACACTTTTATTCCATATTCGTAAGTGATATTATTTTCCTTTATACTCATAAGGGATACCATCTTTTTCATCTTCCATTATTCAAACTTACTATGGTAAGGGATATTAATTCCCTTCACCTTTTGTTAATCAAACCTGCTACGGTAAGGGATATTATTTTCTTTCATACACCTAAATCGAAACTTATTATGAAACTATTGCTTCTATAATTCCTGAAAATATTATATGTTCCATAATAGTTGAATTTCATTATTTCAACTGAACCTTCCTATTTTTTTTTTAAACATTCCTATTGAACTGTAATCGTTATTCTGAACTGTGGAGCTTGAATATCATTTTAAATTTCACTTCACATCATGTTGGCAATTTGGACATTATTTGAATCTGCACAAAGTAAACTTCCGATACTTATTGTTTATCCTGTTCTTCTGTTCATCATTTGTATCACTGTTATTTGTATTAATCATCAAGAATCAAGCTGTTGTGAATATCTGTGGCCGGGGGCACAGATGTGATATAATTGTTGAACAGATGATAGGTTAAAGGCGATATACTAGGTTAAAGGCGATACATCTGTTCGGTGTCTTTTATGGCATGTGGTTAATGTTCTCTTTGGCCCGTAGTGCAAAGATGAACTGTTGATTGGTATGATTATGACCAAAGGCTGAATCTGGTATAATCATGACCGTTGGTGTTATATTGAATGTCTTTGGCCCGTAGTGCAAAGATGAACTGTTGATTGGTATGATTATGACCAAAGGCTGAATCTGGTATAATCATGACCGTTGGTGTTATATTGAATGTCTTTGGCCCGTAGTGCAAAGATGAACTGTTGATCTGCATAATTATGACCAGGAACTGTGAAGTTGTATTATTTTGACTAATGGTATTTCAGATAATAAAAGTTGATGATATTTTTACTAAAAAGAGAAGCGAGTGGACATTATAGTCTGCATTATTCTTCTAATAGATTGCTCATTCCGCTGCTATTATTGATCTGAACGTTGTTTAAGAATTTAACTACAGTTTTTGATATAAACCTTGTAGTCTATTGTATTCTATCAAGAACTCAACTGTTGAAGGCTAATGATAATTTATTCGTCATTATCTTAGTCATGATATTTCTTACTGGGCTATTTGAGCTCACCCTTTCTTTTGTTCCATTGTTTTTCAACAGGAGATGAAAACGTAACGGGGTCTAGCCGGGGGATGGAGTGAGAGTCCGAAGAATAGTTATCCTAGTCTTCACGTGTTGTAAAATAGTGTGGCAATAATAGTGAAGACTTAGTTGTGTATTATTATACACTGTATTGTTGTACGTTGTGCTTTGTTGTAATAATTTTGTTGTAGTCTTTTGACGACTCAAGTTTGGGCTGTGTGGGCCTAGATTTGGGGGCGTCACAGTTGGTATCAGAGCTTAGGGATATGGTCTTTAATGGAGATCTGGGGTTAGAATTAGGAGGGGAGAGACGAATAGAATCGGTCACTAGTGTGTCCCACCTAAATTAGATTTTATTATCTAATGAGTTGATTTGAATATAGGGACAGGAAGTGATGAGTCAGTTTGTTTGAACTAACAATTATTTTGTGACAACAGTTAGGTATGACATCTGGAAATCAGAAGGTTAACTATGAAATGACCGAAACAAATGTAGCTGCAAAACAAGAGGCGACGAATAATCTTCTTACAAACTCAGAGTTGAATCATTTGCCTAAGACAAAAAATATGCGTGTTCTATCCAGTAAGGATGAAGGTGAAAGTTCTGTTACAGTCGTTCCAGATCCATTATTAGAAGCAATTAAAGGAAGTAATGAACTTGCGGAAATTATCGCCTTTAATTTACTCACTAATTGGGAGAGTCATATCGCCTGGTTATGCTCTGTAACAAAGGATCAGAATATATGGACTTTTCATATTAGTCTTTGGGATTTATGGTGTTCCAGCTATGAGTTTCAAGATTATTTAAAAATGATGTTTCTATACTTTTGGGCGTTACAATTTAAAGGAATTCAGGTTAAGTTAGTCATTATCGTGGAAACTGCAGTCTATCGAAAATACTATTCTTACAGAAATCATTGGTACGTTACTACTGATGAAGTTGAAGAATCCGAGAAACAGTTCGTTAGAGAATTATTTAGTGGTATTCCTATGGTTGAAATACGTGAAGATCCGAATGAAGTACTCGGGATTCGATTTGACGATAACAGTCAAGAAACCGAATGAGGTGATAACCGGTAAGCTATTCATAAATTCTCGTGAATTCTACGCTCTGTTAGATACTGGCTCTACCCATTCTTTTATCTCACCTGCATGTGCTCAACGTTTAAATTTGACTTCTGAAAACTTAAATCTTGTCTTATCAGTTGAAACCTCATTGGGAGAAATACCTATTACATCTACTGTCTATAAATCTTGTCTAGTTCAAATCAACAACCTCACAGTACCTGTTGACCTTATTTCTTTGGAGATACATGAATTTGATGTGATTCTAGGAATTGATTGGTTGACTACCCATCATGCTAAAATTGATTGTTTTCATAAGATTATTAGTTTTTATATTCCTAATCAACCTTTCATGCAAATTCAAGCAACTAAACCATTGAAATCTATAACTGTTATTTCTAGCCATAAAGTCATTCGTTTATTGAAAAACGGATGTCAAGCCTTTTTAGCTCATGTCACTGATTTGAACAAAAATACGTCAAACTTGAATGATATTTCCGTTGTTAATGAGTTTTCTGACGTTTTTCCTGATGAACTTCCTGGCTTACCTCCAAACCGAGAATTTGAATTCTGTATTGATCTTGAACCCCGTACTAAGCCCATTTCTAAAGTCCCATACCAAATGGCTCCCATAGAACACCAAGAGTTGAAAGTTTAATTACTAGATATCGGTATCATTCATTCTAGTACAAAACTTATATCGAGCGAGGAATACGAGAAGAGTTTTCAAGAACTCAAGAGGAGACTTGTTTCAGCTCCTGTTCTGACCATTCCAATCAGGATCAGGAGAATTCGTTATAGCGATGCTTCAGGCAAAGGTCTAGGATGTGTCCTTATGCAACATGGAAAGGTTATAGCCTATGCTTCTCGACAACTCAAAGATTATGAGAAAAATTATCCTACTCATGATCTAGAGTTGGCAGCAGTCGTTTTCGCGTTGAAGATCTGGAGACACTACTTGTACGGAGAAAAAAATGGATATCTATACGGATTATAAAAGTCTCAAGTATTTCTTCACCCAGAAGGAACTCAACATGCGACAACGACGTTGGCTTGAGCTATTGAAGGATTACGACCACACAATCCAGTATCGCCCGAGAAAGGCAAACGTTGTAGCTGACGCTTTGAGCAGAAGATCTTATGCGAGTACAAGTGCACTGCTGACAACACAAAAGTGTATTTTGTACGATTTGCAAAAGATGGAGATACAGCTAAAGACACCAGGGACCCATTCGAAGATTGCTCACGTGCGAGTAGAACCGGCTTTAATCGATAAAATTAAAGCTGCGCAAGCTACCAATCCGGAACTGATGAACATGATGAAGAAAGTACAAGAAGGTGCCATCCCCGAATCAAGAATCGACGAGACAGGAATACTTCGAGTTAACTCTCGACTCTGTGTTCCTAACGATCCTGAATTGAAGCATAAAATCATGATGGAGGCACACAACACGCCGTTTGCAATCCACCCAGGAGGTACCAAGATGTATCGAGATCTTCGACATACATTTTGGTGGAACAATATGAAAAGGGAGATTGCAGAGTTTATCTCAAGGTGCCTAACTTGTCAACGTGTCAAGGCAGAGCATCAAGTACCTAAGGGTCCATTACAACCACTTGAGGTTCCCGAATGGAAGTGGGAACACATCAATATGGATTTCGTGACGGGTCTTCCCAAAGTTTCTCAAGGCTTAGATGCAATTTGGGTCATCGTAGATAGATTGACCAAATCCGCTCATTTCTTGCCTATACGAGAAAACTTTTCACTTGAACGTCTTGCCGGTATGTACATAAATGAAATCGTGAGACTGCATGGCATGCCAGTTTCCATAGTTTCTGATCGAGATCCTAGATTCACTTCACGCTTTTGGATCAGTCTACAAAAAGCTATGGGCACTGAACTACGTTTTAGTTCTGCATACCATCCTCAAACGGACGGACAATCGGAAAGGACGATCCAGACCCTCGAAGATCTTTTGAGACTTTGCGTACTAGATTTCAAAGGAAGTTGGGATAAGTACTTGCCATTGGTGGAATTTTCCTACAACAACAGTTACCAAGCAAGTATAGGTATGGCTCCATTCGAGGCTTTATATGGACGCAAGTGTCGCTCTCCAGTATGTTGGAATGAGGTAGGAGAAGCAAAACTGTTGAGACCCGAGTTGGTACGCTTGACAACAGAAAATATCCAAATGATCCGACAACGAGTACAGACCGCACAAGAACGACAAAAGAGTTATGCTAATCTTCATCGGAGAGACGAAAGTTTCAACGTCGGAGATCATGTATTCTTACTTATTTCTCCATGGAAAGAAGTTACGAGATTCGGAAAGAGAGGAAAGCTTAACCCTCGATTTATTGGCCAATTTGAAATCCTCGATCGAATAGGAACCGTAGTCTACAGACTAGCCCTACCACCAAGTATGTCTCGCATCCATAACGTTTTTCACATATCTATGTTACGTAAATATGTGAAGGACCCAAACCACGTCATTGAGTTAGAAGCAGACGTTATAGCAGATGATTTAACGTATGAGGAGGTACCTGTTAAGATCCTAGATAAGAAGGAGCAGATTCTACGCTCAAAGGTTATACCTCAAGTTAAGGTTTTATGGAGGAACCAAGATATTGAGGAAATGACCTGGGAGCTAGAATCCGAGATGAAATCTAAATATCCTTACCTCTTCGAAATGCCAGGTACGTCAATTTCGGGGACGAAATTTCATAAGGAGGGGAGGTTATAAGACCCCGAATTTTATGAAATATAAAATTTAATTTTTCTTCATATATATTTTTCATGAAACAGTAAGTGGTTAAATTGACGAAATTGAAAGTTAAGGATGTTATGTGCAAATTTTATTTTGACGGACAATATTCGTTTTGTCGGGGAATATTCGTTTTGTCGGGGAATATTCGGGCCGTACGACGGCGCCGAAATAACAAATTATTTGTGGACCCCACAACGGAATATTTGTCGGATATAGAAAACGACAGAAGTAACCTTTTTAAATAAAAATAGTCAACGGTGTTAACTGTTAAAATACCGGTGATAAAAGAATAGTAGCATACGGTAATTTATGGTATTTTACTGTAGCATGCGGTACTCTACAGTAGCACACGGTATTGCACAGTGTCTCATATTATTGACACCGTAACTGTTACGCATCATTTCATCAATAATTGTCACTGCATAATATTTTATATTATCAATTCAATTATTGTTGCTACACAGTATTTTGCATTATTGATTCAATAATTGTCATTACACTGTATTTCATATCATCGAGTCAATAATTGTTGGTGCACTGTAGTTTAAAATTATTGAATCTAATAATTGTCACAGTAGCAAATACACTATAATTTATATTATTAAATTAATAAAAATATGTAACGTGTTTCTTACATTATTATGGTAACATTATTTTATATGTTGGACTCACAGGAAGAATAAATAAATAAATAAAAAAATAAAATAATTAATTTTACTATTTGAAATAGTAACGTGAATAGTAACGTGAATAGTGACGTGAATAGTACGTGAATAGTAAGAAACATGTGGGACCCATTGTGGGGCCCACATGAAATGTGAGAAATGTGAATTTGCTGAAGTGGGTTGGTGGAGGCTGCGCAGCAGCCTCTGCTGAATATTTTTCAGCCCACCTACCACGCATAGTAACTTATTTTCTCCTATAAATAGCTTGCTCAGCTGAATAGAAAAATCACACCTAAAACATAAAATTTTTCTATAAGAATTTTATGAGTTTTCTCTGAGAATAGTAAGGTTATTTTGAGAGTTTGAAAGCCAAAAGGAGTACAGGAATTTTTCAAGTAAGTGTTTTATTAAAGAGTAGTAATTTCATAAATTCCTATTTTTCACGGTATTCACAAATCTTCCTTTAGAAGACTCTTCTTTGAGAAGATTCATTTTTAAAAGCTTTCTTTGGAAGATTTATTTTGGAATATTATTTTAAAAACTATTTTAAAGTTGTTATATTATACTACAAAAATTATGTTAAATATATATAATTTTGATAGTTCATAATATACGAGTTATCATACACTTTGAAATTTATATGTGGTAATTACTAATTATATTAAAAATATATAGGTTGATCAATCTCATTTAAATCAATATCCAGTCACGTGGTAAGGTAAGGGGTATCACTCTTTTCATCATCATAAATGGATATTATTTTCTTTCTTACTTGAAGGGATTATCATTCTTTGATTCTCGAAAATAATATCGTTTCTTTCTTGTGCCATTTATTTCCATGTATTAAATTGTGGGAATAACCTTACAGCGCGGTTTACCGCCTGTTGGTGAATAACCTTTTGTATTCATTCCTTATTAATCTTTGAAAATAACCTTACGGTGCGGATTATCGCCTGTTTGGTGAATAACTCTTCGTATTCAAATTGATGGGAATAACCTTACGGCGCGGATTATCGCCTGTTTGGTGAATAACTATTCGTATTCAAATTGATGGGAATAACCTTACGGTGCGGATTATCGCCTGTTGGTGAATAACCCTTTTTATTTGTCTCCAGTGAAAATAATTTGTCTACACGAATTATCACATGACACTTTTATTCCATATTCGTAAGTGATATTATTTTCCTTTATACTCATAAGGGATACCATCTTTTTCATCTTCCATTATTCAAACTTACTATGGTAAGGGATATTAATTCCCTTCACCTTTTGTTAATCAAACCTGCTACGGTAAGGGATATTATTTTCTTTCATACACCTAAATCGAAACTTATTATGAAACTATTGCTTCTATAATTCCTGAAAATATTATATGTTCCATAATAGTTGAATTTCATTATTTCAACTGAACCTTCCTATTTTTTTTTTAAACATTCCTATTGAACTGTAATCGTTATTCTGAACTGTGGAGCTTGAATATCATTTTAAATTTCACTTCACATCATGTTGGCAATTTGGACATTATTTGAATCTGCACAAAGTAAACTTCCGATACTTATTGTTTATCCTGTTCTTCTGTTCATCATTTGTATCACTGTTATTTGTATTAATCATCAAGAATCAAGCTGTTGTGAATATCTGTGGCCGGGGGCACAGATGTGATATACTTGTTGAACAGATGATAGGTTAAAGGCGATATACTAGGTTAAAGGCGATACATCTGTTCGGTGTCTTTTATGGCACGTGGTTAATGTTCTCTTTGGCCCGTAGTGCAAAGATGAACTGTTGATTGGTATGATTATGACCAAAGGCTGAATCTGGTATAATCATGACCGTTGGTGTTATATTGAATGTCTTTGGCCCGTAGTGCAAAGATGAACTGTTGATTGGTATGATTATGACCAAAGGCTGAATCTGGTATAATCATGACCGTTGATGTTATATTGAATGTCTTTGGCCCGTAGTGCAAAGATGAACTGTTGATCTGCATAATTATGACCAGGAACTGTGAAGTTGTATTATTTTGACTAATGGTATTTCAGATAATAAAAGTTGATGATATTTTTACTAAAAAGAGAAGCGAGTGGACATTATAGTCTGCATTATTCTTCTAATAGATTGCTCATTCCGCTGCTATTATTGATCTGAACGTTGTTTAAGAATTTAACTACAGTTTTTGATATAAACCTTGTAGTCTATTGTATTCTATCAAGAACTCAACTGTTGAAGGCTAATGATAATTTATTCGTCAATATCTTAGTCATGATATTTCTTACTGGGCTATTTGAGCTCACCCTTTCTTTTGTTCCATTGTTTTTCAACAGGAGATGAAAACGTAACGGGGTCTAGCCGGGGGATGGAGTGAGAGTCCGAAGAATAGTTATCCTAGTCTTCACGTGTTGTAAAATAGTGTGGCAATAATAGTGAAGACTTAGTTGTGTATTATTATACACTGTATTGTTGTACGTTGTGCTTTGTTGTAATAATTTTGTTGTAGTCTTTTGACGACTCAAGTTTGGGCTGTGTGGGCCTAGATTTGGGGGCGTCACACTAAGAGCCGTCCTAATGATTTAATATCGTGGATGTTGGAACATGTAAAGTTATAGAATATTTAAATCTAAAGGTTAAAATTAGACCGTTATGTATGGTTTTATCCATTTATACGGATGAAATACAAGTTGATACTTGTATACTTATGAGACTGAGATCACGTTAAGATCCAGGGACAAAGTTAAGAGAAATTTTTTAATGTATAGTCTAAAATATGACTAATTCTACTAATATGATTATGGGATCATTGGTTAAGTCGATAGATGTATGAAATTAGCGCACAAGGTCCGCCGCAGTCGAAAGCGCGGGGATTTTCGGGGCGTTACAATGTCATCTTCTTTCACCACTTATTTTGGAAGAAAAAGGAAGATAGCCATTAAATCAAGGTAATGGTTATTCTAAATCTAATTTTTGTTTTAAATTAAATAAACTAACATGTGTGTATAAATATGTTAATATGGTTAATAATGTGTAGTGGTAATATTTATGCCATGCTTGAGTTTAATATGCTTGGTTTGTATTTTGGTATCATTTATATGTTAAAAACATGTGTTTAGTAGTGTATAATCAAGTCTTGAAATTTATGACCAAAAATATTTCTATAAAACTTAGGTTTGATGTTCTAATATTATAGAACATCAAATCATGAGAAAAACAAAGTTTGAATCACTCAAAATGGAGTTATACACAAAGTTATGATTTGTGGTAGTTTATGTGATGAAATTTTTTTTATAAAAAAAAGAATGATATTAAATCATGAAAAATTAAATTTTCATGTTATAAATTGATATTAAGTTATTGGTAATTTTTTTGGATTTTTATTGAAGAGTTAAAGCTTACTTGATGGTATATTTTTATTTAAAATGTGTATGCTGAACACTGTTCACATTCTGCTAAGGAAAAAAAAAAAAGAAAAAGTTCGCGCAACGCGCGCAAGGTTATTGGCTGAAACGAGCGGAGCCAAACGACGTCGTTTGGCGTCGAAAAGGTTACTCCCCGCGCGGAAACGGATACCGGCTTCTCAAAACGACACCGTTTTGGGCCGTTCTTTCCGAAGGCACGCGCAATGCGCGGAAGTAGGTTTCCGTGAAATTATGATACTGCCCCTCCGTGTTTTTCTCGGCGAAATTACTATTTTGCCCTCGGATCAGTTTTCAACTTATTTACAGAAATGCCATTCGGGTTAATTTTAATTAATTTAAATATTTAAAAACTAATTTAAAATTATAACAAAAATAATAATAATACAAAAATGATATTAGGGAGGATATTTTTCATTAAGTTTAATATTTAAATATTTTAAATATTAATCTAGTTAGCTAAATCATGGTTAAGTTAAATAAATTTATTAGTTATTTATTATTTAAAATGTTAATAATAAATAAATGTAATAAATTAGCAATTATTAGTTAGTTACTATTAAATAATAATTAAAGAGAGATAAAAATTTATAAATTATTTATTTATTATTTAAATATTATTAAATAATAAATAAGGATAATTAAGTAATCAATTATTATTTAATTAACATTAAATAACGATTAATGGAAATTAAGTTATTAGATTAACAATTTATTATTTAATTTAAATAATAAATAAAGATGAATTGATTATTATTTAACCTTAAATAATAATTAAAAATAATTAAATAATTAATTATTATTTAATTGGCATTAAATAATAATTAAAGAGGATTAAAATTAGTAAGCTATTATTTAATTTCCTTAAATTAAATAATAAGTGAGGTTAATTAATTAATTAATTATTAGTTGATTAATATTAAATTAAAGAAGGTTAAAATTAAATCAATAATTATTTATTATTTAATTATGATTAAATAATAAGTAAGTACAATTAGTTATTATTTATTTTAAATAATAAATAGAATTAATTAATTAATTTCTATTTAACCAAGATTAAATAGTAATTAAATAGAGATTGAATTAATAAAATAAATTTAATTTAATTATACTTTAATTAAACAATTGTAATAAGTTGTTTAAGGGTTTAATAAGTGTCGAACGCTTAAGAAAAATATTTTCCAACTTATTAAATTATTAACCTAATTTGATTGAGGGTCTATAAGGTTAATAATATTATTTCGACTAATGTAAATTATGTGTTAGTACTTATATGATAAATAAGTACCTTAGTGAGCGTATAGTTGTGCAAATACGTCGTACTAATTATTAGACCAACTTTATTAATGTTAGGTCTTTTCAAAGCCAGTTAGCTAAAGCTAGACATTTATTGTAGTTGAGCAGACATGCAAGTTCCTTATCTCTAAACTCATTTCATTGAGCAAATTATTTATCTAAGCTTGAACTGTTATTTCCAAGTATGCTTTGAGTGGTTTAATTACTTTACAATTATTCCACATCGATATTGTTGTTATTCGCACTTATTGCACTTGTACTTAATTATTGTTCTATTGTTTAAAGAACTGTTCAAAGTAGGTCTAAGCCATTGTTCGGCTAGATATTTATGTTAAAGATTTTAAAAGCTATCCAAATCATTGAAGATACGGATTCTTAGACTATTATGAACACCCCTTTATTATAGGGGAGTACCATGTATCTAATATTAGGTACAAAATACGAAAATTAAATGTTATGCATACACATATTGTACTGAGGCTGATCCCCTCGGGTACATATTTCTGGTAGTAACCATTGGGTCAACATGCTATTGACTCCAGTGGATATTTATAGTTCATAGTCTATTTGACTATCCTAATTTTAAAAGCAAATTATTATTCCTGCTTATGTTATTCACATTATTGAATTGTTCAGCTATTCCCTTTCATTCATGATATATTGTTCCTTGTTGTTATTTAAACTTGTTGAGCAAACTAGTTGCTCACTCTTGCTATATCATGAAACCTTATTGCAGTGCAACCTGAGACTTCGGGAAAGAACAAGGGTAAAGGAAAGATGAAGTAATAGACTTCGAGATGCAGCCCTGTAGTTAATTAAATTAATTGTTATGTAATATAAACCCTAAGTACTTTATTAAGGGTATTTGTGTACTTTGTTGTAAGGTTATCGTATCTTAAGACTAGTAACACATTTTGAATGAACAACATATGTTTATTATTCCGCATTTAGTTATTGTATGTTGTTTAGAGGTGAATGTTTGTATTGGATCGTGATGACCGGATCCGGGTATTTGGAACCCGAATTTGGGGGCGTCACAGAAATAACGCTAATTTATACGCATTGGAAGCCAGTGGGAACCTTCTTTCCACAATAATTAAGCAACAAGCCCAAATCAACAGGAACATTAAGATTAATACCCAAAACATTAGATTTGATCGCGGTGCAAAGGCAAATGGTGGCATCAAGATCAGCAAGACCATTAAGAAGGCCGCAGCATGGCTCCTTAGCAGGGGTTCCAATGATGAAACCGATAAGGCCACCAAGCACATTGGCACAAACACCCAACTTTAGGGCATCTCTGTTGAAACAGTAACAAGTTACCTCGCCTCTGTTATGACAATAACAGATTACCGAATGTATGAGTCTGGGTTGAGTCGCGGACTAGGTCGCTCTCTTTAAGATGTTTCGCAGCTCTGCCCCGATTGTGCAAGCAGTTCGTAAAACACCACGCCATCCCTAGGATAAAATAGCCCAAAAAATTTATGTTTCGCCTTTCCCTGCACAGAAGAAAAACGAACACAAACACAATTTTGACTTATTGCTCGAACTCTGAGAGATGGGTATTTTCTGGTGCGTTTAAAAGAATGAGAGCAGGTTTATTTATACAAGAAGCAAGGAGAATCAATCAGTCCTCCTGTTATTACGTACATGATGTACGCCCCTTAATTGAGCCAACGGTTGTTGATTGATTGCCCCTAAATAAGCACACGGTTTTGATTGATTGAAGCAGATTGAAAAATTGCAAAACAAAGGGCTAACTGGGTGTGCATGCAAGGCTTAATTTTTGGCGGATTTGCAAACCCCCCCCCCCCCTGTGCGCGAGTAACACGTGACGCGCACCCGGTTAAATGGTTTCCGGATCAGTTTTTCCAAATGCCCTTCGTCCTTAGCCAAACCCCTTGAGCGCGCGAGCTCTCATTTGGGTCTAGCCTCATTCAATAGTCCACTAAAGGGAAAAGACTTATAAGGAAAGAAAAAGTTTCCTAACTATTCAATGTGGGACTTTCCCAAATTTGTTTTGTTTTTAGAAATACATTATAGCTCCAACAATCCCCCCTTGTATTTTAAAAAAAAAACAAGAAAATAATATTCGAGCAATAAGGTATAGAGCAGCGCATAAGTAAAGGTGTATTTCGACTTGAACCATTACATAGTGATAGTGCTTCAGATGAAAACTAGAGTAACTTGTGGTTTTGAACTCTAAGTCTAAGTGCACCACACACACAACTCTACTATTGTGAATGTTCAAAGCCAGCACTTTATGGCCATGTGCTAGTATTCCAGTTTCATGAATGACTTAGAGAATTTGCCCCAATTCTCCCAAGAAGCGGCCACACTTCAACATTCAAATAGGTGAGTCTATCAAGAGTACTCCTGTAGTCTAGGTACTCCACTCCACATAGATCTATAGAACTCATTAAGTGTTAGAATAACACAACCACTTTCGTTACAGGATGTCATGCTTCTTAGGGATGGACTTGAGTAAAACTCCTTATAGCATGATTCTTACCATATCACCATGTGACTCATTTTTCCCTTTGAACCTATTTATTGGGATCTCCAGTCTATAGGTTGGGTATCCATCATAAGTGACTCATTTCTCAATGGGCTTGAGTCCCATCCCTTTCGAGGTGTTCCACACCTTCTCCCGTGCTAGTCCTTTCGTCAAAGGATTAGCCAGGTTCTCTTCTGACCGTACATAATCCACTCTAACAGCTCTAGTAGTAAGCAACTCTCTAACTGTGTTGTGCTTACGACGTATTTGTCGTTTCTTGCCGTTAAAATAACGGTTCTAAACTTTAGCAATAGCCGCGGTACTATCGCAATGGATTAATATGGCCGGTATAGGTTTTTCCCATAAGGGAATCTCTGACAGAAGGTTTCTCAACCAAGCTGCCTCTTCACTAGCTCCAGCTAGTGCAATCATCTCAGACTCCATAGTGGATTGAGCTAAAATCGTTTGTTTCTTGGACTTCCAGGAAACTGCACCTCCTGCGCTGTTAAACACATATCCACTAGTTGCTTTGGAGTCATCTGAGAGAGTATTCCAATCGGCATCACTATATCCCTCTAACACAGCGGGATACTTCGAGTAGTGCAAACCATAGGTTATGGTTCTTTTCAAATACCGCATTACCCTCTCAACTGCATGCCAATGCTCCATACTAGGCCTGCTCGTGAACCTGCATAGGACACCCACAGCATATGCAATATCTGGTCTAGTACAGTCAGTAGCATAACGAAGACTACCAATAATACTTGCATATTCAGATTGTCTAACACTATCTCCAGTATTTTTAAACAATTTAGTGCTTGAATCAAAAGGAGTGCATGCAGGTTTGCAGTCAAAATAATTGTATTTCTTCAAGATCTTTTCAATGTAATATGATTGATCAAGAGAAATTCCATTTTCAGACTTAGTAATTTTAATACCCAAAATAACATCGGCTTCTCCCAAATCTTTCATGTCAAAATTCTTACTAAGTAGAGATTTGGTTTCATTAACAACAGATGGATTAGAGCCAAATATTAGCAAGTCATCAACATATAAGCATATCAGCGTGCAAACTGAATTATCAAACTTGTAATATATGCATTTATCACTTTCATTGATCTTAAAGCCATTCGACAAAACAAGGTTATCAAATTTTTCATGTCATTGCTTAGGTGCCTGTTTAAGACCATAAAGAGATTTAACTAACTTACACACTCTGTGTTCTTGGCCGCGGACAACAAAACCGTCTAGTTGATCCATGTAAATCTCTTCCTCTAATTCACCATTCAAAAAAGCAGTTTTAACATCCATTTAATGTACAACTAAATTATGGATAGCGGCTATGGCAATCAAAACACGAATGGACGTGATTCTAGTCACAGGTGAATAAGTATCGAAAAAATCTATATTCTCTCTTTGTCTATAACCCTTAGCAACAAGTCTAGCTTTGTATTTATCCACAGAACCATCAGGTTTCAATTTCTTTTCAAGTACCCATTTGCAACCAATTGATTTACAACCCGGTGGTAAGTCGACTAGTTCCCAAGTTTTATTGGACTCTAAGGATTCCATTTCGTCATTTATGGCTTCTTGCCAAAATTCAGCATCTGGGGAAGTTAAGGCCTCTTTAACAGTAGTAAGGTCATCTTCTAGGGTAAATGCAAAGTCAGGACCAAATTCTTTCGCTGTGCGAACTCTTTTGCTCCTTCTTGGTTCTATTTTAGTGTCTCTAAAGTCCATGGTTCTAGGTTCTTTTAATCTAGGTATGCTATCACCCCCACTATTTCTTGATTTAAAGGAAAATTTATCTTCATAAAAATCAGCATCAATTGATTCAACAATTACTTTATTGTTAATGTCAAAGAACCTATAAGCTTTACTATGTGTAGCATAACCAATAAAAACACATTCATAAGCTCTACTAGCAAGTTTTGACCTCTTCGGGTCAGGAATATGAACATAAGCTAAACAGCCCCAAACTTTAAAATAAGACACATTAGGTTTCCGATTTTTCCACAATTCATAAGGTGAAATCAAGGATTTAGAATTAGGAATTCTATTAAGCACATAACAAACAGTTAATAAAATTTCACCCCACTAATGTGAAGATGCACCCGAACTAAGCATAATAGCAACAACGAGTTCAGTAAGTGTTTTATTCTTACGTTCTGCCTTTCCATTCATTTCAGGTGAGTAAGCAACAGTTTTCTCATGAATGATGCCAATAGAATTGTAAAATGTAATGAACTTGTTTGAGTCATACTCAAAGCCTCTATCGCTACGAAGTCTCTTAATCTTTCTATTAAACTGATTTTCAACTTCATTTAGAAAAAATTTAAACATGTCAAATGCCTCATCTTTGTGTTTCATCAAATAGACAGATGTAGTTCGAATGATCATCTATGAATGTGATAAAATATCTTTGTGCATTTTTAGTGAGGACTCCATCTAGTTCACACATATCGGTATGAATTAATTCAAGCAATTCCGTTTTTCTAATAACCAACTTATGAGGTTTCTTAGTGATTTTGGCTTGACTACACGATTCGCATTGTTCAAAGTCATTTAATGAGATGTTAGGAATGAAACCTAAGTTACTCATGTTTTTAATCAATTTCTTGTTTACGTGACAAAGTCTTGCATGCCAAATATTCACAGAACAAACAATATAAGAAGAAGTAACAGTTTTATTCATGTCAACATTAAGTTTAAACATTCCATCAGTAGCATAACCTTTACCAACAAACATGTCATTCTTGGTGAGAGTGTACTGATCAGCTCCAAGGGTCTGAGTGAATCCAGCTTTATTGAGGAGGTAGCCAGACACAAGATTCTTCCTTATTTCTGGAGTATGCAACACTTCTTTTAGGGTGACAGTTCTTCCAGAAGTGAAATTCACGTCTACATTACCAACACTAAGAACCTTAGTGGTGTGGGAATCACCCAACAACACTTTCTTATCGTCTGCTTCACAATAGCTCTTGAACAAGGAACGATCATGACAGACATGGCGAGAAACGCCGGTGTCTATCCACCAACCTCCTGAACCATTTATCAGATTTATCTCAGAAATCATAGCCACTAGTGGTTCTCCATCTAACAGGTTCGCCTACGGAGCAGCACGACGCCTGGGGTTCCTGCAATTTCTTGCCATATGACCAGGCTTATTACAATTGTAACACAGAAACTGGACAGCGTCTGTGTCTCATGCCTGGCCTCCTGAATGGAGTTGGTTCTTGTTCTGATTGGATCTACTATTCTGATTCTTGCGGTTCTGGTTTAGTTTCGTGATTCTACCATTTGGTTTGAGTGCAGCCAAACTATTATGCCTCTTCTCTGAATTTTGATTCTTCTTGTTTGAGACAAATAGAACCTCCTCCTTCTGATCAAGTTTCCGAGCCTCCTCCTCAATCCGGAGACAAACAATTAAGGTCTCCAAGGAAAACTCCTTTGACTTGTGGCGGAGATCTCTTTTGAAGTCCTTCCAACTGGGTGGCAGTTTGTCAATAAGGACAGCAACCTGAAATTGTTCACAAAAAGACATACCCTCAGATAGAATTTCATGTGCAATTTTCTGTAAGTCATGTGCCTGGGAAACCACAGATTTTTCATCGACCATAACAAACTTGAGATATCGACTAAATGCATATTTCTTAGTCCCAGCCTCTTCGGTGTCATACTTTTTCTGGAGGGCATCCCAAAGTTCTTTAGCAGTTTCAAAAGACAGATAATAATAATAAAGTTCATCAGTCAAAGCATTCAAAATATAGTTCTTTGCCAAAAAATCTTCCTTTGTCCATTTTTCTCTTTCTTTGGTGTTTTCAGAAGTGGGTGGGTCAACAGGAATAGGTATAACAGAGCGACAATAATCAGCAAGCTTTTGGGTCGTAAGAAAAAATAACATCTTTTGCTTCCAGCGTTTGAAGTGAAGACCCTCAAAGCGAAAAGGTTTGTTAATATCAGTGGTAATGGAGATCTTGTTTTCAGAATCCATGGCAAAAAAGAAATCGTCTTAAAATTGTTGAAACAGTAACAAGTTACCTCGCCTCTGTTATGACAATAACAGATTACCGAATGTATGAGTCTGGGTTGAGTCGCGGACTAGGTCGCTCTCTTTAAGACGTTTCGTGGCTCTGCCCAGATTGTGCAAGCAATTTGTAAAACACCACGCCGTCCCTAGGATAAAACAGCCCAGAAAATTTCTGTTTCGCCTTTCACTGCACAGAAGAAAAACGAACACAAACACAATTTTGACCTATTGCTCGAACTCTGAGAGATGGGTATTTTCTGGTGCGTTTAAAAGAATGAGAGCATGTTTATTTATACAAGAAGCAAGGAGAATAAATCAGTCCTCCTGTTATTACGTACATGATGTACGCCCCTTAATTGAGCCAACGATTGTTGATTGATTGCCCCTAAATAAGCACACGGTTTTGATTGATTGAAGCAGGTTGAAAAATTGCAAAACAAAGGGCTAACTGGGTGTGCATGCAAGGCTTAATTTTTGGCGGATTTGCACCCCCCCTGTGCGCGAGTAACACGTGACGCGCACCCGGTTAAATGGTTTCCGGATCAGTTTTTCCAAATGCCCTTCGTCCTTAGCCAAACCCCTTGAGCGCGCGAGCTCTCATTTGGGTCTAGCCTCATTCAATAGTCCACTAAAGGGAAAAGACTTATAAGGAAAGAAAAAGTTTCCTAACTATTCAATGTGGGACTTTCCCAAATTTGTTTTGTTTTTAGAAATACACTATAGCTCCAACAATCTTTAGGGCAAGTTTCCTTCTTTAGTGGTGATGGTGGAGAAATCGGTTTCGGCATAGGTGGCGGTGGGTTTGTAGGTTTTGGTGGTAGTGGAGATTTTGGTTACGGTGGGTGTGGCTGTGGTGGAGATATCGGTTTCAGTGCAGGCGGTGGTGGGCATGAGGAATGATGAGTAGAGCTTACGAAAGTGAAAAAGAGAAGGTTTAGGGTTAGGAGAAGAGAAGTTGAGGCTAAAGCCTTTGAAGCCATCACAAACAATTACACTAGAGAATATATATATATGTTAAAACCTTGAATGGTTTTATAATTTCAATGAGCTAGTTAGTGATGGAAATGGTGTAATGAATTGTGTTTTTTTATAGTGGAAGGATTTTTATATTTTTTTAGTTTTTTTTTTTCTCTATTCTCTCTAGAATAATTCTCTCTTCTTGTGGAAAATTTTTCCCTTTTTGTGGGATTTATTTTCTCCATGATATGACACGTTTATTTCTATTTTATGAGAGGTTTTGATTATCATCTCATAAAATACTCTACTTTCTCCAATTGGGAGATTATTATTTTTTTTGCTTGTGAGAATTTTTTCGGCCGATTCTTCTTATGCTCATATTAAAGAACTATTGAGATTTGTATATTTGTTATCACTTTTAGAATATAACTATTTTTCAAGAATATATCTAGTCCCCACTAGTTGTTACGATTTGTTATTTCCCTGATTATCTATTTTTTGAAAGGATTGCCTTCTCAATTCTTTTTATTGTAATATTTTTATCATTTTTTGCAATAGTTTACAGTTTTAATATATTTCAATCGATTAAACTATTTGATAAAAAAAGTTTTTTTTTTTTTTTTTTAACAAAATTTTAATATTTTTGCTTTTGACAAGAATGGAGCCTACGACATCATGCATTTGTTTTTTTATAATGAAGAACTATACGAAATAATTATAGAGACCCGTGTGAATTCATTCGGATAGAAATCCGGCTATTAATTTAGACAAGTTAGTGGTGCAACTTGTAGGATGTACCTATAAAGGATTCTATATGGAGTTTGGAGTTTTCTATGTTTTAATTTTGGAGTTTTCTGAGTTTTTATTAGTCGTCAATTTTCGCTCGTGAAAAGAAAATTATCACTTAATGATCTAAAGAATGCCCGGTATTTGCAACTTCTTGGCACGTTTGACTCTTCTCTTCAAGGAGAAAAGAGTAACGCTACCGTAACAAAAAATAATTACAAAAAATAGATTTAATAAGATATGTTAAATTATAGTTGGTGGATATTCCATTTGGGTTCAATGATTATAACGAATAATTATTATTCATATTATTTAATTTTGTATTCTTTTTTATATTTTATCTTTTGTTACCAAAATATTATTGATGTCTTTAAGGAGTGTTTGTTATAGATCATGTAAGATACCCATGAAAATTCAGATTACTAAGTATTTGATTATTAATAAAATAAATTGGTCATATCTAAAAATTTTCATTTGCTAAATATTAATATTGTTGCGAGTGTTTGGTACGAAATCAAAATTACTAGGTATATTTTTTTAATATTCACCTTTTACTAAAATGCCTCATATATATATTCATTTATGTCAAAATAATTCACCAATGAATTTTTGTCAAACAAAATTAAATGCCCAAAATATTGTCCAACTAATTAATTCAATAGTATTTAGTAAAATATATTTAAAGTTTTATTTTTTTGTAAAATAATAATTTATAACATATTCAAGTAGTAACACATAAATAAAAATTAATTAATTAAGTCAATTTAAGTTCAATAATAAATTAAACTTACAATAATAGACAACAAAATAAGATGAATAATGATAAATTAGAACATTTATGTCCAAATTATTTAAATGAAGAAGAGTGTGTTTGATATATGGGTATATGTTTAATAAACTTCCTATAAATATGTATAAATAAGAATATTTATGTTCAATTTACTAAAATATAATGGATACTTTTGTTTATAGAAAAATCTTAAGGTGACCAAGATATGATAATCTAAGATTATCACAAATTTTTTGGTCATTCGGATACCCATTTCAAGTAATAATCTAGACACTTTACCGCATATGAGATTATCAAAAATATAATATTATTAATGTAACAAACACAATTTATTATAATTATCGGATATCTAAAATGACCATTATAAATGATCCGTAACAAATGTTCCTTAAGTTTAACATCACAAATTTACTATCATGTTACTACTACTAAACTAAGTACAAATATATATATATATATATATATATATATATATATATATATATATATATATATATATATTTCTTAATTTTTTTATTGGCCCTTAATTCGTTTTTCTAATCACAACATTGTTCATAAATACTTAATTATTTCAAAAAATAATTTAAGCTATACTATATATAAAGCATTAGGAGTGATATGAGATTAAAAAGTTTTTAGAAAATTATTTTGATCATATACATTATAAAATTTATAAAATTCCAATTTGATCGATTTATATATTACACTTAATTTTATTTTATTTTTATTATTTTCATAAAGTAATTTTTTTCCAGTGGGGTCAATTGACCCCACTCTCCTCAACGAAGCTTCGTCCCTGCCTCGGTGCCTCCTATATCAATCAGTGAATTCAGTACGCAAGCAAGCAGGCAATGAATTCAGTACGCAAGCAAGCAGGCAATGAATTAAGTACGCAAGCAAGCAATCATATTGGAAAGGGCGATGTTTAAAGATATCCAGTCTTCTCTTAATTATTCTTATCACTATTATTTTGTGGAGAATAAGAAGCAAGGAGAATGTATAGTTGACTATTTCCAGTCCAATAATTGAATGTATTTGTCGTCGTTGAGAATTATATCTGTACGGTATCCATCCAAATTAAGTTCAAGCCTAGTTAGCTGGTAATAGAAAAATCAAGCTTTGCGGCGGAAAAATTAATGCCGTCTGGTGTGATCCTTTCCCAATTTAAGTCACCCTAAGAAGGCGACTTAAGAATTAATGCCTCTATATTAAATTATCAGTAGCAAAATCACAATTTTAATTTTCTGCATAGACTATTTATATTAGATGCTTGTTAGGAAAACTCAGCCACTTCATTATTGATCACAAGTCTTTGAATTCACCAGACATAAAAATAGTAATTTTAGGCACATGAAGAAACAATGATAAGAATGTCAAAATCATACTGTAATTAACAGAAACGGAAAGTAGGCGCAAACAGTAGGATTGCTAAGGAAAACATAAACATATACAAAACATAGAAGTATGCATTATGAATGTTTTTATACCCTGTGAACAAAAATACAAAACCTTATTATAAGATATGATTAAGAAGGTATACATACGTAGTATTAAGAAGGTATACATGTAATATACTCTAAACCTTCTTATCATGCAGATGCATGAAGAAAAATCCAGAATTACCAAAAGAAAAGCCAAGAAAACCAAAACATGATACAAAGACACCAGCAATAAAGTAATAATATATATATATATATATATATATATATATATATATATATATATATATATATATATATAAACAAGTGGTCAGTGGTTCCTGCTCATGTAAGTTTTCCAATCTCAGTTTCAACTCAGAATTCATTGAAACTAGATACACTTCATATACTATATGCATATGGTTTTAACTTGTGTGGGGTTTGGTTTGTCGAATAAAAATTTGATATAATGCAATAGTTTACGTAATATAATAAAATTATAATATAATGGTAATAGATTATTACGATATTTGTTTAGTTGGTTCTTAGTATTTGTATAGTAATAATATTATTACATTATATTCAAAATTATGTTTAGTTCACTAAATTAATTATATGTTTGTATATTATAAATAAAGTAAATTATAAGTCAAATGTCAAATACATCAATTAAAGGATGTAATTAAAAACTTAAAATTTGATGTAATAAAATTACGCCAATAATAGACTAACGCATATAATAAGTGAACCAAATATAATAAATGTCACATTAATATAATAATATATTATATTATAAAATTATTATATTAATTTGACGCAAACTTAAACGTCATCTTAATCGATCAACAACGCGTTGATTCTCCTGTTTCTAGACTCTCTACAATGAGACTATGTACACCGGGAATAAATAAAGATAACCAGCTATTATGCATGTCAACGCACACATGCAGACATAGAACAACTTCGAAATTGATTAAACTTGTGGCCCTCCTGACCACCAATCCTTTTGAAATCTATACCCGTGATTCGAAATCCCTAATTATTCTCAATTTGTCTAATTTTTGGACTTAAATCAATATTTGATGTAATTCATTTATTTTAAAAAATAACATTTTCTTTCATTAGTAATATTTTTAAATAATTTTCGATTTTCATATACTTAAAACTAAATCAATTCATCTCAATTTTAAATTTATAAATATCTCAAATCGAGTTTCGAAACTTAATTCTATATTTTGGTGCGACCATATTTGACAACTAAAAACAAACCTGAAAGTTTGCCGACGCTAATTAGCGCTATGTATTCAACAATTCCTGCCGACACTTACCGACTTTCTTTCCAAGAAAAGATCTTGTATTCTTTTTACCTTCTAATTTTCTTCAATCAGTTGCAATCTGCAGGAAGATTTTATTGGGAGCATGAGAGAGAGAGAGAGGAGCAGCCATTCACGTAGAGGGAGACATCATCTTGTAGAATCTAACCCTTCAAAATTATGTGCCAAGAGCCTTTGGGGTTTACCGAGCACACGCTGATGAAGTGAACTCAAGTGGTTACTTTGACAAAGTTCGAGTGGTGCACATCTGACATGGGTATCAAGAATTATTCATCAAGTGAAAAATATTGGGATTGACTAATACTTCTGCGGGTTTAACTAATGGTCACTACGATAGGGTAGTTGGGAGTCTCGCTCGCCGGTGAACGGCTGCCCAACTCGTCGGTGAGCGAGTGTCCAGCTTGCCGGTAAAGGGGCAGCTCCTCCTAGAATCCAAGCACAAGATGTAATTAGACTTAGAGATTTATTAGCAATCCAGTCTTTGATTTACTAATGTATCGGGTTTGAGCTCATGTTATAGCAGCTAGGGTTTTTTAATTACTATCAAAATAATTGTTTTATATGTGAATCATTGTAGAACGTGTGAGACATCTAATGAATACATCAGACAAGCAGGACTAGTCAAATTGGTGAATCTATATATATCTTGTGTTTTTACTTTTCTATTCTTGTGTGATTGTGTTATTATTCGATTTTAAATTCTAACAATTTATTTTATCAATATTTCTTCTGACCTCATTTCACGAAGTGATCATGTGAATTTTTGGTCTTGCTCCACCAGAAGAAGAAAATATATGTGACATCATTAGCACATCATTTATAATAATTCTAATAATGTTTCATGGAACACGTAACAAAATTGTTTTGACCCTCGCTGTTTATTAATTTGTTTGTAAGATTTTTAATTTTTTCAAAAATATGTGAGCCTAAACCTTCAGATATTATTAGATGCAAGTCATTTGCACTGATGGTAATCATCATGAACCGTGGCCCAATTGTCACAACAATTTACAAGCCAAACAAGAAAGTTTGTACCTTATAGAGGAACAAGGGTACTAAACCAGATAAAAAGTTCCGAACATTATTGTGCATATTCACAACACTCCAAGAAATGTGCCATCAATCATCAACCTTCTCAAAGACTCATCAAACAACTAATCCCCACTAGGAAAAGGCATGATATGGCCGCTAAAGGCGAGCCCGCTCGGTGCAACAAGGGATTTATTGGCTACATCAAATATTGCAGTCATGGCCGTTTAACCCACATCAGCACGCAGGACAGTCGTCCGGGCCAGCTTAATCAGTGGACGCCCTCCGAGAGCTCAATCATGTATAACCCACAACCCTGATAACTTAATTATTAAGGTCATGTTTGTTTGTAAGGAGATTATAATTCTGAGACTATATTTCCATGAATTATAATTTTAATATTGTTAATTCTATGATTCAATAGTCTTAGTCATATGTTTATTTAGAATAAGATTATTTATGAGATAATTTAAAATAATCTCATATTAATTATTTTTGTTGTGTCCAGAATTATTTAAAGAATTGGATAAAAAAATTATTATTTAGACTATTACACCCTTTCCAATATCAACAAACCAATTGTATTTTCAATAATGTGAGTATATATGTAGAGAATGGGATACATCAATCATTTTAAAAAAAGATAAAGGTTAATTTTGCACACATTTTTAATCCCAAATGACAAGGATTATAATATCTAATTAGACATGATATTAAATAGCTTATATTCTAAATCATTTTGTTATCCCTAAAGTAATAATCTCAAGTCTAATTTTTAAAACAAATAAAAAACTTGTGATTAACAGTAAACAATCCAAAATATTATCATTGTAAACAAACGTGTCATAAAGGTACATTTATATATTGGTTTTGTAGTTGCTCAAATTTATTTGTGTTGACAAAGTTAAGAGTACGGAAATGCAGTGCAAAATGCAAAAAATTCATTATACAAAATGATGGCAAAAGATTATACAAGACTACACGTACAAAATAAATAAAAGTTAAATATTGAAAAAATTAAAAATCCTTGTTGCAAGTTTCTTCCCTATTGTCCTTTACTCCGTTACTCCAACAACAATTACAATTTTAAACGTTTGGAATGTCATCGAACTAAAAATCTCAAGAATGAAAAAATATTTTTAGTTTCCTTTACAATCAACAAATAAACCGAGTAGAAATATTTTTATCATTGCTATTAATTATTACTCCTTCCGTCACTCAAAATTTGGTTTTATTTTACTTTTCTAATTAAATTGACTGGTTTTACATATAAAAATTAAACATATTAATTTATAAGTTCAAATTCATAAAAATTAGAGGTGATAGTAAATTCGATATTTATAAAAAAAAAATAGAGTGACTTTTGGCTGCGCAAATGGTCAATTATTATTATTATTGTTGGCAGTGGTGGTGGTGGTAGCAAATGTTAATTTTTCTGAATCCAAAGACTATATGCCAACTCTTGTGAATGTACCTTGATGTAAGGTTTGTCTTCTTGGATAAGAAGCTACATATAATTCATTATGAACTTAATTTGCATATCGACAAAATTTGTACATTTAATCTATTTATGACATGTGTGCGCGTGGGGAGAGATAGTATAATAGCAAGTCTGATCAAGTTGCGTAGGTCATGACCAACTTGTTATTTAATCTGGATCACCATAGTCGTTTTTAAGAGGATTTATATTTAAGCTCAAAGATAACCTATCATCGAAATTAAGCAGTCCATAATGAATGTTGATTTTATTTTGATAAGGGATTGAGAATCAATTTATATTTTCCACAGAAGAAATAATGTTGATGAGATTCTTCGTCACCATTTCTGGGATCTACTTTCCCCATTCTACAAAGTCAGACTATAAATGTACTCCTGTGTATTTATTTGTGCTATATATATATGTGTGTGTGTGTGTGTGTGTGTGTTGAAGAAACATGGTTGTGGTTAACTAATTGCCACAATTTATTTATTTTTAATAATTCAAAAAGAGCCTGGATCCTCCCTGTAAGAATGAATACTTCTCCCATACTACACTCATTTTAGTAAGCAAGCAGGCGGTCATAAATCTATAGTAGTAAGCAAGCAGGCGGTCATAAATCTATAGATCGAATACATAATATATCAATACTTTGGTACGTGAAACATATCATTCTATATTGAATGGATCCAATAGGATACAACAGAAATGAAAGAAGGCTAGGTACCTTCCTCCTTTATTCCAATCATTACATTAATTGCATAGATACAAAATATTATTTGAAATATTTATGACAGTACAATACCTCAAGCAACACTCATTATAACTCGGGAAATAACACTAGTTTACGCGCACTGGAAGCCAGTGGGAACCTTCTTTCCACAGTAATTAAGCAACAAGCTCAAATCAACAGGAACATTAAGATTAATACCCAAAACATTAGCTTTGATGGCGGTGCAAAGGCAGATAGCGGCATCAAGATCGGCAAGACCATTTAGAAGGCCGCAGCATGGCTCCTTAGAAGGGGTTCCAACGATGACACCGATAAGGCCACCAAGCACATTGGCACAAACACCCAACTTTAGGGCATCTCTAGGGCAAGTTCTCTTCTTGGGTGGTGATGGTGGAGATATCGGTTTCGGTGGAGATATCGGTTTTGGCGTAAGTGGCGGTGGGTTTCTTGGTTTTGGTGCTAGTGGCGGTGGGCTTTTTGATTTTGGTGCAGGTGGTAGTGGAGATTTTGGTTTCGGTGTGTGTGGCGGTGGAGATATCGGTTTCGGTGTGGGTTCTGGTGGGCATGAGCAATGATGAGTAGAGCTTACCAAAGTGAAAAAGAGAAGGTTTAGGGCTAGGAGAAGAGAAGTTGAGGATAAAGCCTTTGAAGCCATCACAAACAACTACACTAGAGAATATATGTTAAAACGCTGAATGGTTTTGTAATTTCAATGAGTAGTTTGTGATGGAAATGATGAAATGAGTTGTGCCTTTTATAGCGGAAAGATTGTATTTTTTTGAAGTTTCTCTTTTCTCTATGTTCTTTTTGTTTTCTTCTCTATTTTCTCTGGACAAAAACCCAAATCTCCATCTTTAGATCTGGGAGGGTTCTCCTTATTTTGGAGAGACCCTATCCTACATCTATCTTCTTGTACTCTAATAATTCTTCCTTCTTATGGAGTTTGTTTTTCCCTTTTGTGGGACTTTTTTTTCATTATATGACTGATTTCTTTCTCTTTTATATGAAGATTTCATTATCATCTCTCAAGAGACTTTGTTTTTTTCAGTTGAGAGAATTTTTTTTTCTTGTAGAATTTTTTTTGATGTGAGAATTTTTTCAATGTGAATTTTTTTTCAATGTGTGAATCGTTAAAAATAGATTGTTTAAATTTGGATGTGGTGTTATCATGAAAGTCAGTTCTTCCTCCGCCCGTATTAAAGAACTGTTAAGATCTGCATATTCTATTATCACTTTTAAAATATGATTGTTTTTCCTAATTATATATTTTTATGTTTGAAATGATTACCTTTTTAATTTCTTGTATTGTATTAATTTTATCATTTGTTTGTAACAGTTTACAATTTCAATATATTTTAGTCGACTAAACTGTTTGATAAAAAAAAATATTTTTTTTATAACGAAGAACGTTAAGAAATAATTATAGAGACCCATGAGAATACATTCGGCTGGAAATCTGGTTTATTAATTGAGACAAGTTGGTGGTGCAACTTGTAGGATGTACCTATAAAGGAATCCTATATGGAGTTTGGAGTTTTCTATGTTTTAATTTTGGAGTTTTCTGAGTTTTTATTAGTCGTTAATTTTCGCTCGTGAAAAGAAAATTATCACTTATTGATCTAAGAATACCGGTATTTGCGACTTCTTCGCACGTTTGATTCTTACTTCTCTTCAAGGTGAAAACAGTAATGCTATGGTAACAAAAAATAATTACAAAAATTGGATCAAACAAGACATGTTAAATTATAGTTAGTAGATATTTTATCAGGGGAGAAACCTCTCAACCAGTGGGTTGGTGCCAGATACATCCATCTTATTGCACCTACATTCCCGTCTTGCTTACCTTTTGCATTGGCTGATGGAGATTGTAATGAATTTAATGATTATAACTAATAATTATCATTCATATCTTTTAATTTATATCTTTTTTTTATATCTTATTTTTTGTTACCAAAATATTATTGATGTCCTTAAGGGTGTTTGTTATATAAAGGTCATGTAAGATATTCATGAAAATTCAGATTACCAAGTATTTGATTACTAGTAAAAGAAATTGGTCATATCTTACGTTTCCATTTGATAAAAATTATTTGATTACTGGTAATATATATTGTTATGAGTGTTTTGTACAAATTCAAGATTATTGGGTATATATTTTTTAACATTCACCTTTTACTAAAATGCCTTATATATATATATATGTGTGTGTGTGTGTCAAAATAATTCACCAATGAATTTTTGTCAAACAAAATTAAATGCCCAAAATACTGGTCCAAGTAATTAATTCAATAGTATTTAGTAAAATATATTTAAAGTTTTATTTTTTTTGTGAAATAATAATTTATAACATATTCAAGTGGTAATATATAAATAAAAAATTAATTAATTAAGTCAATTTAAGTACAATAATAAATTAAACTTACAATAATAGACAACAAAATAAGATGAATAATGATAAAGTAGAACATTTATGTCCAAATTATTCAAATGAAGAAAAGTGTGTTTGATATATGGGTATCTGTTTGATAAATTTTCTATAAATATGTGTAAATAAGGATATTTATGTTTAATTTATTAAAATATGAGGATATTTTTGTCTATAGAAAGATTTTAATATGACCAATATATAATAATCTAAGATTATCACCTATTTTTTGGTCATCTAAATCTCCACTTCAAGTAATAATCTCGGCACTTTCCGGGTACGAGATTATCGGAAATATAATATTATCAATACAACAAACACAATTTATTAGAATTATTGAATATCTAAAATGACCATTTTAAATGATTTGTAACAAATGTCCGTTAAATTTAGCATCACTAATTTATTATCATGTTAGTACTACTAAACTAATTACTTACTATATTTAAGGATATAACCGGAAGAAAAACATATTATTAAAGTTTGTAAATTTTATAAATTGAACTCTTTTGACGAGGAAGGGAGTAATATTAAATTAAGGAGAACAGTATTTTTATTAAGAGAAAACTGGATATCCATTTCCCCGTTTCTAATGTGTACGTAATTATATAAACGACAACTTAGAGAGAAAAGGGACACTTCGATCACTTCATGATGTTGTCCTGGAATTCCACTCCCTCCCCTGATTTTTTGGAGCTTCTATCATCAAATCTATCTTTGAAGGTTGGGATCTATAGTCTCATCTCCCTTGGTCAGTTGGTCTGAGTAGTTTATCTGTTAGTACTCCTTTAGCCCTCCTATCAATCAATGAATTCATATTGGAAAGGGCGAAGTTTAAAGATATCTAGTCTTCTCTTTTATTAATTATTACTATTACTATTATAATTTTGTGGAGGACAAGAAGCAAGGAGAATAGTTGACTCTTTCCTGTCCAATAATTGAATGTAATAATTTGTCGTCGTGCATGTTGAGAATTATATATGGCAGGCCTGTACCCATCCAAATTAAGTTCAAGCCTAGCTAGCTGATAGTATGAAAACAGCAAAGACAGAAAAATCAAGTTTTGCAATGGTCGCCAATACATCAATTAAAGAATAAAATAAAAAAACTTAAAAATTAATGTAATAGAATTACGTCGATAATAAGTTAATACATATAATAGGTAAATTAAATATAATAAATATCATATTAATATAATAATTTATTATATTTCAAAATTATTATATTAATTTAACGCAAACTAAACGTCATCTAAATCCATGTTGACTCTCCCTGTCTCTCTGGACTCTCTACAATGAGAATGTGTATACTGGAAATTAATAAAGATAACCAGCTATTATGAATGTCAACGGATATATATATATATATATATATATATATATATAGATATATAGATAGATATAGATATTTATAAGTTAAATGTCAAGTTAAATCTTTTGTAACCTATTATATTACGGACATAATGAGTCAATACATCAATTAAAAAATATAATAAAAAATTTAAAAATTAATGTAATAGAATTATGCTAATAATGGACTAAATACATATATATAATAGGTGAACCGAATATAATAAATGTCAAATTAATATAACAATTTATTATATTATAAAATTATTATATTGATTTGATACGAACAGAATGTCATCTTATTCAATCAACAACGCGTTGATTCCCCTGTTTCTAGACTCTCTAGAATGAGAATGTGTATACTAAAAATTAATAAAGATAACCAGCTACAATGCATGTAAACGCACACATGCAGACATACAAGAACTTTGAAATTGATTAAAACTTGTGGCCCTCCGACCACCAATCCTTTCAAAATCTAAACCCTTGAATCGAAATCCCTAATTATTCTCAATTTGTCTAATTTTTGGACTAAAATCAAATATTTGATGTAATTTATTTAACTTTTAAAAATAATATTTCTTATCATTAGTAGTACTTTTAAATAATTTACGATTTTTATATGCCTAAAACTAAATTAATTCATGTCAATTTTAAATTTATAAATATTTCAAATCGACTTTCAAAACTTGATTCCATATTTTGGTGTGACCATATTTGACAAAACTAAAAACAAAGCTGAAAGTTAGCCGACGCTAATTAGCGCTATGTATCCAACAATTCCTGCCGAGACTTCTGACTTTCTTCCCAAGAGAAGATCTTGTATTCTTTTTACCTTCTAATTTTCTTCAATCAGTTGCAATTTGCAGGAAGATTTTATTGGGAGCATGAGAGAGAGAGAGAGAGAGAGAGAGAGAGAGAGAGGAGCAGCAACTCACGTAGAGGGAGCAAGCGGGACCAGACATCATCTCGTAGAATATAACCCTTCAAAACAATGTGCTAAGAGTCTTTGGGGCTTACCGAGCACAGGGGTTGTGCAATGCCGATGAAATGAACTTTAGCGCATAAGAGTCCAACGACTTGACTTGCGGTACACTACTGATGTTGAAATTCCAGTATATCAATCTGATTGAATATAAGTATTAACAACTCGTAATTTGCATAAGACAAATTGAAGGTCGATCATAATAATTAAGATCATGGCTAACTGCTCTGTCGGCAAGAGGAATGGATAATATCATAGAGAATTCCTCTTCAGTAACTCTATCATATAACCTTGCGACACATAACAAAGAAGCATAACAACTACGTTTGGATTAGAAAAATAAAATGTAGGAGGGAATGGAATGAAAAGTAATTTATTTGGTACTAATCATTTTTCAGATGATAAACCATTCCATGAAATGAATTGATTTTCATTCCGTGGTAGAGGCGGCGGAATGAAATCCATTCCCTCACAATTTTGACATCCTAGCACACCACCCCCCAACAACCACCACCAAATATAGTAACCAAGCTAGAAAGTGTAGAACTCAAAATCTTCCTCTTCTATTTTTTGTATGACAAGTGTGTTGAACTCAACATTCTTAATCATTAGTTTCCGGTCTGCATACATCAAAACAGCAATGCAAGGAAGCCAGAATGTTATACTACCTAATGTTATACTCCATAAAATATCCAAGTTAAATTAATTGTTTGGTCAATTTAAATGCAAATGGAAATCTACTTATTGTGGGCTTCCGGCATGGCATGTTACAAATTGTTGAAGAACTTAGCCTACCAGGTGAAGAATGTTGACAGAGCGCACAATTTTATTCATGTTATTCTTATCAATTTTACTGTGAACTATATTCTTATATATATTTGATATTATTATAACCTAAGTCTTTTCGGAATCAAACTTGAATACACATTAATAAAGTTTGCATTGTTCATATTTTATTAACAGAACACAATCATATACTCTGGACCAGCCATACTAAGATCATTGGGATTATACATATTTGAAAAGAAACACGAGTGCATAAAGCACTACCAATCTCAGCTAATCAGTGGATGTGTCCGTTTCATACATAACCAACTCAAAGATCAATGCATGAATAAAACTTCAACACGGAAAAAATGGAAAGAAAAAACAAATACTAGCTAGCAATGTGTATGACATGTTCTCAATGGCACCTTCAAGGTATACCAACTTAGAAGCTTCTGGCACTTGTGGGAGCAAGTCGTGAATCTTCTAAGTAAGAATTTCTCCGTAAATTTGAAAATGGATGCGGCTGTCCTGTTCAGTGAACTACTACGATGCAAATTGTTGCATGTGTCAGAAGGTTTCCATCTGACAAATCTGATATTATATTTGTTATTTCGTAGCTATGGTCGAATATGAGTCTCTGAAACAACCCATGAAGGACATGTTCAATACCGGCGGATCTAACGTAGTAGTTTGTGTCGATTTTTGCTATAAAATTTTTATTTATCTATTTATTTATGTTAAATATTTATTTATTAATAAAGTACATCATTCATCATTCATGGTCATTTTATTTATTTATATGAATCCCACATTATATATATATTATGATTTATGTGTATGAATAAATATTATGCACAGAAGATATAAATCATATGTAATATATATATATATATATATAATGGCTTATAACTTATGATAATTTGATAATTTGGAGATATTATCATGTAAGTTATAATGCTTTAACATATACGATTTATCTTAATCTTGGAAGTTTGACTTCTAATTAAAATACTAGTTCATTAACGGTGTGCATCGGATCATATGATAATATATTATTTATAAAATATTTTCACATAAATATTAATTTGTGAATTTTTTTAATTTTAAAATAATAATAGACTTAATATTGTAATATATATTAATTTAATGTTCCAATGAGTGAAATTACATCGTGTTAATTAATACCTCAGAATGTTGATTAATATATTTAATTAATATTAAGAATATTGTTATTGTCAAAACATCTATAAAAAAATTTATAAGATATTTTATTATTAAACATAGAATCTTGACCGAGTCTTTTAATATTTATTATTAAAAGGATTGATTTAATTGTTAAATCAATTAATGATCAATTAAAGATAAAGTATAGACTTATGAAATTAGTGTAAATATATCGGGACTATATTAATTCTGAAATATTTATGTGCATCTATAGAGAAAATATTGACAGTTTATTAGTAAAGGGTTTATTTAATAATTCCTGAAGTGAAGTTCAATTACAATTATTTAGTAGAATTAATTATAATTAATATTTATTTTGTATATTATTATTAGATAATAATATCTAAATAAGTATTGGAGTTAGATAAGGAATCTCTTATGATCCCCTTCCTAGCCTAATATGGATTAGTTTTATAAGAGAGAATAAGGATCAATATTGATATAAATATATCATTGATCAGAAAAAGACCAAACTTCGTATTCTCTCTTTTTGCTTAGGAAAAACAAGTAAATTTTTTTTTTAGAAAAGTGCTTCGGAGGCCACACTCTAGATATAGCATAAAGTCGAAGAAGGGAAGATCTTGAAGATACTAGAGACTAACAATCTCGTATTCTATATAGATGCATCGTATATATATTTGTTGTTTTAAATAAAATCATAAAGATAATCTTGTTTTATTAAAAAAATTAGAACATATTTTCGAAGAATTTTTTCCATCAATTGGTATCAAAAATCATCTTTATGCTTTTATATGAATAACCTGAATATATATGTGTATAGGTGATTTTCGAAAACTGTTGTTTAGAGTTTTAATAAAGTAATTTGTCTATTTTTGTTATGAAATTAAAGTATGCATGAGATGTATTAAAGTATTCTATACAATACATAGTTGGATAGATTATTGTTCTAACTTCTGTTTTGCTGAATTGAATGTCGCATACTCTCATGGCTAGTATGAATGTTTTAACTAAATAACTATTTGGTTTCGATTTTGGGTTGTAAAACTGTGACAACCCCAAATCCGGGTTTCATAATCTTGGATTTGGTTCTCACTGTACACTACTTTACTAACAATTAAATACATAATTTGCATTTAAATTTCGCGGAATAATATATAAAGATTCCTTACAAAAAGATTACAATCCCAAGGTCTATCAACCATAACATAAATAGTTCATATATTAAGGAATTATAAAAGATTTACCAACAGTAAATACATATCAAACATTTAATTAACATGCATTTTTAATTTAATCTCTGGCTTTCTCTTTTCCCTTGTTCTTCTTGGAGCATTCAGGTCTAGCTGAAAATGGTTCATGATATATCAATCATAGAGATTTAATATATCATGAGTGAATGGGAAATAACATCAAATATTTCAACAATAGATATAACAATTGTGAAAGAAACAAGACTTAGATCTCATTGAACAATAATATTTGAATCTTAAATACTGAGTGGTCACCAAGAACCCTGAACTAACGAGGGTATAATAGAGTTTTCTCTTACCCTTTCAGTAGTTTGGTTTTCAAGGGGATCAGTCTATTCAACCCGCTATATATGCATTACATTTAGTCTTCTGACGCCAAAGTCGGTTTCCCTACATAAAATCTCTTTTATCTAGGGTTGTTCAATTCTCAGACTTAGTATAAGAATCTGCACCAAACAATGGTTTGGATCAGCTCTTAAAGGTATTCAAGTTATTGAATTTATAAATGTAACGTCTAACTGAACAATTAGCTTAGACATTTTTAATACAGTTCATGAAACAAGAACTATTGAGCTTCAAATGCACCATGTGCAATTTTATAAACAATAGGGACGTAGAATAATTTTAAATAATTAAACCACTTCAAGCTCAGGCAATAAATACAAGTATAGAAACTTGTTCAACAATAATTAAGTAGGGATAGAGAACTTGCAAAAATAAATACAAGTTAAGGTTTGGAGAACTTGTCTCGTGCGTAGTCTACTGTTAACCAATTCAATTTATTTCTCTTTGAGTAGACCTAACAATTAATCAAGTTGATCTTTAAATTAGTATCATATATACATTCATATGATAACCCCAATACTTCTTACACCTCTAACACTTAACCAAATAATCATGTAGTTAAAGGTATATAAACACTTAGAAAATATTATCATCACTTGATAATATTTCAATCAAATAAAACCTATATTAATTATTTAATATAGTTCAAACCCTTATTAATATTATTAATTATTTAATAATATTTTAATCATTATCTAATATTATTAATCATTTAATAATATTTTATTACTTTATTAATATTATTAATCATTTAATAATATTTTATTCATTATCTAATATTATTAATCATTTAATAATATTTTTATCATTATCTAATATTATTAATCATTTAATAATATTTTATTACTTTATTAATATTATTAATCATTTAATAATATTTTATTCATTATCTAATATTATTAATCATTTAATAATATTTTATTCCCTTATTAATATTATTACTCATTTAATAATATTTTAATCTCTTACAAATATTATTAACCATTTAATAATATTTTAATATTCTTCAAACAATATCAGATGTTAACTTTTTAATTGTGTTAACTTTAGTCTTTATTTTAGACATTTAGCTACCAATTAATTACTAATAACTATCTTACAATAGATTATCTTTATATCAATAGTGAACTTTCTTTTTGTTAAGTTTTATAATGTCCGACAAGTGAAACTTTTAGTTCCGAACAAGTCTAGACTAAAAACATAATTTTTTAACATGCATGGGTGTATAGACGCCGGCCCAAAGCTGTTTTGGGGCGTAGATACGCCCATGAGCATAACCAAAATAGGTCGGGCGTACACTTGGGCGTCTAGACGCCGGGTACTTTGGCTGTCGGAACCTCTCTTAGTAATTTGGTTATAACTTTATCATACGAAAATATTTTGAGGTGATTCTTGAGCCTGAATTCATTAAAATTTCATGATCTACAACTTCTATTTTGATCACAAATTCAAATTCTAAACGGAAGTATCCGTAAAATCGCTCATAAGGACATAATGAAAACTAGTTTCATAAATCCTTGGTTCGATTAGTTCAAACTTGAATAAAATAAACTCTACACCTTCAAATGACACCAACTTGGTGTTGTTGTCTTCCTAACTTCTTGTTTTACAACATTTCATGGTTCGATCAAATTTTTGAAATCGTTTTGACACAAAATTAAGGATCGAACCACTTAGGGTTTCAAAACGACCTACTTTGCGGTAAAATCTATAACTTCTTTGTTTTTCCATATTTTTGAAAGCTTCAAGTTAGGTTTTCTTTAAAACTCATATATGTAATTTTCTAGCCATAAAAATCCATTTTTCCAACTTGTACATTGCAAACTACAACATTAAACATCATATGCTCAACTAGGTTTTACCGGTAAAGCTTGATATGAACATTTCTTCCATTTTTATGCATACCACACATACCAAAACATGATTTAAACATATCAAACCATGAATATACATATATAACATAGTTTAAGACTTCTATACCATCAAAACAAGTTTTGATTGGTTAAAATTATATTTTAACCGATTAAAACACATATAGGCTATAAAAATAAAATTTAGAAGGGTTGGAGCACTTTTAAACCTTGATGATTTGTGTGCTCTTCTTCTTCTCCTACCAAAGTATGAAATGAGGCTAGTGGACATTCACCAATCTCCTCCTCTTGCTATTTCTCACAACTCATAAATGTATCTCTATTTCTCTCTTGGAAATACTCTCTCTTTTTTCTCTTTAGAACTCTAGCAAATGAAGTAACCAACATAGCAAGTATGTAGAGTACTCTATTTATAGCACTCTACTAATCCTTCATTAACTTCCCTAATTCACCAACATAGTCAAATTAAGGCTAATTGATACTTACTATTTGATTGAATGACTACATGATGGACAAGTTGATTGACAAGGGTGGTTCCCCTACTATGACAAAGAGTAAATTGGAAGCAACATTACAAAATCAAGCCACCCCATGTGGGCCCCCTTAAATCTCAGCAAAATGGGATTAAATCCCCCATTTTTTCTTTATATTTGTAGCTTATATTTATATATATATATATATATATATATATATATATATATATAACCCTTTGCCAACATTTTGACTTCCTATTGGGCTCCACTTTGGACTTAGGAATTAAATAAGTTGGGCTCATTCATTTAATTTGTTTGGGCTTAATTCTACAGTTTAGATGATATGTAAACTTTTAATGAGTATAGGTTTCATTAATGTATTTACTTATATATAGATCTGATGTACACTTCCTATAAAGTATATGATCTATATGTAATTTGTTGCGTTAATAATATGTAAGCTGCTGAACAAGATGGACATGAAGTTTTTTTTCAGAATCCGAGATGGACATGGAGTTATAGAGTAGACATCATTCGAGTTAAACAGGGATGTTTCAGGAGAGTCCTAATGGATCCAGGATTGTTATTAGCCATGAAAGTATACTGATTGTAGTTATCCTGCTATATAATACATGATGATGTGTTTATTTGCTTGTTATTAAAACCTAGATTAAAGCAGCATGATTGAATTTTAGTTGATTCAAAAAATTCAGAATATAAAGCCCAAAAATATTTTTTGAAATTATATTTCTACAAAAATTTAAAAAAAAATGTTTTATGAAACTGTACAAACTATACGGAATGTATGTATAGTACAAAATGTACGGATTGTTCGAACTCTACAGAGTTTGGGCTAGATTTAAAGAACTTTCGAATTATCTAATTTTTAATATTTATTTTATGTGAATTATTTTATTTCATGAGTGATATATGAATAAATAAATAAAATAATAAAAATTCAAGTGGGAGAGGAATATAATCCCAAAGCCTCTATTATATATCTATAGTTATGACAATTAATATGTTTCCTACGAAAAATATTACTGATCAAGATAACAAGATAAGATACCCTCGCGGGATATGAGTTTATTAAAATAATAGTATAAATATAGTTTCCCTACAGAGATATATTTTGAGGTATGAATATTTTATGAAGTCTAATATAACGATATACACTTGATAGAGAGATTAATAAATAAAAAATTCCTATGAAAATGTAGTTTATTAATACTTTTAACAGCTCAAAAGATAAAATATAGGCATGTTATATTCTTTGTTAAAGAGTTAACTAGAAAAAAAATAATGGTACTTTAAAATAATTGTTTTTCCTATATATTGATATTATTTAAAAATTAAGATACCTATGTTAATATTAGTGGATTGTTTAAAAAAATATGTATTGTTTTACTTGATAATGGTCATATGAATGATGTATGTAAGTTTTTTATTACTAGATATCATGTCTGCAATCAACTCAATCTCAATCATTCTAAAAAAGGACCAATTGATCGGCCCTAATTATGTTGATTGAAAAATAAACTTGAGAATTGTTCTTACTGCTCAAGATTATAAATGTGTGCTTACTGAAACCTGCCCTGAGGCACCTGCAGCTAATGCTCCCCGTGTTATTAAAGAAGCACATGCAAAATGGGTAAAGGCTAATGAGAGTGTTAAATGTTACATTTTTTGGGCTATTTATCCAATATTTTGCAGCATTAGCGTATGGTTGTTCCAACTGTTAGGGTCATGATAGAATCTTTGCATGGTATGTGTGGCGCCCCCAAATTCGGTTTCTCTAACCACGAGTTTGGTGCTCACCAACAACATAAGCATTCTATCAATTATTGCGAAAAATAAATATACATTGTTCATTTAAATAACATTCTAGAACATACCCCAGTTCTCTTTCACCTTAACTAAACATACCCTCAAATATTACAAAAGGTTTACATACAATTTATATATTAAAGTATATCACTTAAATAGTTATATTAAACTATTCATAGCCATCTAGTCTTGAACCTTGCCCTTGCCCTTGTCGTTCTCGTTCAAACTTTTGGGCTTAATTGAAATAAATGTTATGATATGACAAGAGTAAGCAACTAATTTGCTTAGCAAGTTTAATTACAAAAGAGATATATCATAATTAGAAAGAATTTATCTATCGATGTTCAACAATGAAATTCAATTGAAAGAACATTTAACAAGATTCAATAATTGAATAATAGATACTAAGTGGTCATAAATGACCATGAACATATGCGAAGGTTGTCAGTATTTAAACTGATCATTTTAATAAGTTTTGGTAATCAAGGGGATCAGTCTTTCATACCCGGTGATTTATGCATAAACACTTAATAATCGAGCAATAATTGTTTTCCAATTAATGCTTTAGTAAAATTGTTCTTTACTCAGTCGAAGGATCCATACCAATCAACTGGTTGGATTACCCTTTTTTTTTATATAAAAGTTCTTTGAGTTTATCAAATTTAAACGTATGATCTAGCTAACACAATTAGCATAGATCCAACTCATAATTAGTTCATCAATAAAAGAACTTTAAATACTTCATAACTCAATAATAATAGAACAAGAATTTTAATAGCACAAAGTGCGAGTCTCAATAATCATTTCAGATGTGAATAATCATCAATAACTATTCACTAACATGTTTTGAAAAATAATAACTCAAGTTGAGTTGGGGAACTTGCCTGTTCGACGAGTTATAATAATCTAGCTTTAATTAATATTCTTCAATGGACCTAACACCAATAATGGCGGTTTATCAATTAGGATAGCATACAAGTGAATATATAAGTTCTAGCATATACCAGCAATTTATTCGACACACATCGCTTGTTAGTATCTATACTATTATTAAGTCCATTAGATACTTAATAGACTTTAGAATAGCAATTTAATTAGATAACACCATTTTCTTAAGTGCTAAACACTTATAGAATTTTTACACAATTAATTATCAATGATTAATTAGTGTGTTAATTAACTTTGTTAGCATTGAATCACAATTTAATGTTAGTTAGATAGTAATTAGGTAACTAATTATAGTTACTTAATATTTACAAACTTTGTCTCCTTTTAATTACTATTTAGTAATAGTTAAATAGTAACTAATTACTCACCTTTAGTTATCATAAATAATAACTAATTACATCTACTTATTATTTAAGGTTAATTAAATGATAAGTAATCAAATTATAAACCTTATTTGTCTTTAATCACTCTTCATTATTAAAGAATAATAAATTAGCATTTGAGCTTATTTATAACTTAACATTAAATAATAAATAATTAATCAATTATTTATACTTGAAAAATAAATAACTTATTTACTTCATGAATCTTTCATAAATTAACTAACTTATTAGCATTTAGACTAACTTATTATTAAATTAAATAGTAGACAATTATTTTATTAATGTAATTAAGTAATTACATTTTTATTACATAGTATCACTTAGTTACTCATTAAAAAATTTCAGTATGAATGAAAATAATAATCATTCATTTACTTCCTTTTTAATTCCTATTAGTTAACCATTTTCGTCAAATTTTCAATTTTGGGGTCCTTTACGGAAACGTTTGCAAAACGAAATCTACAACTCAGATTTTGGATCCGTCGGAGACGTTGGATTCGTCTTTTCTTGAACTACAATTTTCATTTATCACACACTTCATTTAGAACTGTTAAGGTCTCGGGAATCAGTGTTAAAGTGGCTGACCAGAAAATAATTTTCTGATTTTTTTTCCCCAACTAAAATGTGTTTTATTCAAAATTCCATATCTTGTTCATTTTAACATGTTTTAGGGTCATTCAAAAGGGCCTTTACTCATGACTTAGAGATCTAGCACACCCAACAAGCAAATCACAAATATCAAACATAGATCTCAAAATGAGCAACATGGATCATAAATACCAACTAAAATATTCCATGAAAACTCATAAACCCAACACTTGCAACATAATATAACATATATAAACATGATTCACCATAATAATATGTGATCTAACCTTTTCTTAAGGTCCTAGCCAAATAAAACAATAAACTCCATAAATCAAAATAAGAGTAACTAAACTTAATGAAAACAAAACTTGAAATCTTTTATACCTCTTCTTTGTTGCAAATCTTCTATTTCTTTCAAAGTAATTTATAAACTTTGGGTGCATCCAAGCTTTGATCACTTCTCTCTTTTATTCCTCCAAACCGTGGCCTACTCTCTCTTCTAGTTTTTTTTTTTTTAACTCTCTTTTTAGAACAAAGGAATTAAAATGGAAGAAACAAAAGGAAGTATACTTGTTTCATTATTAAATATAATATGTATATCTAACCTATCCTTATCTCTTACTAATTAAATAAGTAAATAACACGTGTGGTTAATTGAATTGGATGACACCTTGCAAGAAGGATAAACTTTAAAAAAAATTATCATTTCTCTTCTTTATCTCTTTCCATGCCCGGCCACATCAAACGATAATGCCCAAATTTTGGATTTTATTTTAATTACTTATTTACTTTCTCAAATGACTAATAGGTCCCTACCTTATTGAGTAAAAAAATTTGGACCACTAATTTAATTATGGGTCCTTTACATAAGTATACAACTTTTAGAAAATAATTACAAAAATAGTACACTAACAAAAATAATTAAAAAAAAGTGCACTAACAAAAATAATTACAAAAAAAATACAAATGAGAGAGAAAGAAAAAACAAAGGAGAGGGAAAAGAGGACACCTGTTCCTCCCCCCCTCCCTCCTCCTCCTCCCTCCGCTCCCGCCTCCCGCCTCCCGCCTCCCGCCTCCCGCCTCCGCCTGCCTCCTCCCCTCCTCCGTCCCCCATCCCCCTCCCCCTGCCGCCTCCTTCCCCCCTCCCCGCCTACCTCCTCCTTCCCCCTCCCTGCCTCCCTCCTCCGTCCCGCCTGCCTCATCCTCCCTCCCCCCTCCCCGCCTACCTCTTCCCTCTTCCCTCCTCCGTCCCCCCTCCTCACCTCCCTCCTCCGTCCCCGCCTCCCTCCCCCCGTCTCCTCCCTCCTCCGTACCCCCTCACCGCCTGCCTCACCCCTCCCCGCCTCCCTCCCCCCACCTCGTCCATACAAAGGTAACCAACCCTGTAATACAAAGGTAACCAAACCTTAATAAAGAAGGTAACAAACATTTATTACAAAGGTAACCAAACTTTAATACAAGGTAACCAATTCTTAGTACATAAGTAACCAATCTTTAATACACAGGTAACCAAACCCCTAATACAAAAGGTATCCAACCTTAAAACAAAGAAACCCAACCTTTAAAACAAAGGTAACCAAACCTTAATACAATGGTAACCAATCTTTAATACAAAGGTAACTAAACTTTAATATAAAGGTAATCAACCCTTAATACAAAAAGATAACCAAACCTTAATACATATGTAACCAACCTTTAATACAACGGTAACCAAAAAGTAGGCGAAGGAGATGAGGGGAGGGGGTGGCCACCACGATCAGATCTGGAGCCACCACGAGGGGAGGAGGAGAGGCAGAGTCAGGGGGATGAGGGGCGGGGGTGGGCGGGGGTGGGGAGAGTAAGGGGAGGAGGGACGGGGACGAGGACGGGGAATGGGGCGGGGGCGGGGGGGGGTGTCGGAGGAGCTGGGGTGGGGGTGGGGGTGGTGGTCGGGGGGAGGAGGGGTGAGGGGCGGGAGGAGGCGGGGGAGAAGGGAGAAGGCGGGGGGAGAAGGCGGGAGGAGGTGCGGGCGTGGGGGCATGGGGACGGGGGGAGGCGGGCGGAAGGGATGGGGTGGGGGTTGGGCGGAGGAGTGGCAGGCGCGGGGAGGAGAGTGGCGCCACTAACTATGGAGAAGAAAGAAGATGGAGGAGATAAAATGGAGGAGAGAGAAATGAATAAAAATCATCTAATTTGGATTTTGAAATTTGAAACCAACTAACTACCCATTAAATCACTTACCTAAATTAAAGGAATAAAAATGCACTAATTTATAAATTAAATATTGAAGATGTACTAATTTTGTAAATATTTTATGTATGTATTTTTATTGTAATATTTTAAAAAAATGTATTGGTAAATGTAAATCTCCCTTTAATTATTTGGGCTTGAATACACTTGCTTAGGCTACTTGAAACCAAATATAATTTTCATCATTCTTGGGCCACTTAATTTATTAGCTTATTGGGCTCTCAATATATGATTTAATTAAATGTTAATGGCTAGTTTAATCCATTAACTTAATAATTCTTCAATTCCACAATTAATTAACTAAAGGGGCTTGATTAAATAACTACATGAATTAGTCCATATTTTAGTAATAAATCATGTTCCACATAATTTCTCATATTAATTAATTAATTAATTTATTTTTATTTTTTTTTTAAAAAAAATTCACTTTACTTACTATATTCAATGGAATTAAATATTTAATTAGTTCATTATCTTATCAATTTTCCTTGATATTAATTTACTTAGGTTAGTCCACAAATTTAAATATCTAGTAGTGGGGTCTCCTATTAAAATAATAATTAGCCACATATTCATTCATATATATCAGAAGACTTTCAACATTACAAATATTGAATTAATATATTTATTTACAATGACTTAGAAATTCTTGGTTATTACAGTATGTTTGGTGAGCATACTCGTGACGTAAGGCAGAGTATAATGAAGTCTCTTATGGAAGAAAAAATAATTGAAAAAACTCCAGTGGGTGAGCATTGTCTCAAGTTTATATCTCGTTTTAGCATACTAGAAGTCCTCGGAGCAAATGTCGATGCAGATATCCAGGTTGCTGCAGTCATTGTTGGTTACTTTTTAAAATTTCAGAGTTAACTACAATATGGTCCAATTTCATTATAATGTCTCTTAGTTAATGAAACAGCTTCAGTCGACCTAAGATATTCTAGTACCTAAACCAGTTGTCCATGTAGTATAGGCTAATGTTGCTAAGGCTAAGGCCAACAAGAAAAAGAAACCAAACAAAGAAAAAAGAATGCAAAGTTTTCTAGCACTGGGGGAGTTGGAAAGAGACAGGGTCAAGGTGAGGTTAAGCCCAAAAAGAAGTGTTTTCACTGTGGTGAAAAGGGGCATTGGAAAATACTTTGAGAAAGTGAAAAACTACGGTAAGTTTCAAACTTTACTAGTTGAATCATGTTTATTGGTAATTTATACGAGATCCTAGTTCGTAGATTCCGAAGCCACTAATCATATTTGCAATAATTTGTAGAGGTTCCAAGAGACTAGAAAGCTAAATGAAGGAAAATTTTATCTACAATTAGTATTGAATTCAACAGTTGCGATAGTAGTAGTAGGAATAGTTCATTTACAATTTTCTAGTGATAGGAGTTTATATTTAAATAATATACTTTACGTACCAAACGCTCGTAAGAATTTAATTTCGGTTTCTTGTTTATTTAAGCAAGGGTACTCCGTGGTTTTTAATAATTAAGTTGTTATTAAGAAAAATTTTACTTTTATTTGTAATGGTACTGATAAGTAGATTTTATATCTATTTATTAGTTGTTTTTAGGTTTAATTATTTATGAATTTGTAAGTATTTTTAGTATTTTAGGTAATTTATTTATTATTATGTGTTTTTATTATTTTTATTTTATTTTATTTTATAGGAAAAATAAAGCTTGGATGGCAATTTGGTATTAACAGCATCTGTTGGGGGCATAACCATAATATCAAGAAGTTAGAATGGGCGCCATGCGAGCATGGGAGAAGAAGCAGCAATTAACCATTAAGCGACGACGCCGTTTCGAGCAAGCTGATAGGCAATAGCTTCAGCACCATGCACGTGAGATTCCAATGTAGGAAGAAAAGAAGGCGCAATGCGCGATGGACCACAGTTTGGCGCGGGGCAGCTTCTTTCATGCATGATTTTCAGGCTACTGGCTCTTTTATTAATAGTGGGTCCCATGGGAGTTAATGAAGCAGACTTCAGGCTGTTGTTTTTAATTTTCATGTGGGATTTGGCAATGCATTAATAAATAGAATTTATTTGATCCAATCGCAAATTGGAAATGGAGAACAAATTAGGAATTTTAATTTATAATTTATTTTTATTTAGTATTCTAATTCCTATGAGGTTTTGGGATAAATTATGTAACTTATAAATAGAGGCTTTGAGATACAATTAGGAGAATCTAATCTAATCTAATCTCTCTTATCTCAATTTTCTTGTGCATGACTTTTATTCTTCTTCTATTATGAGTAGCTAAGTTTTTCAATTCAGTTATAGAGAATTTCAAACCCGATTGCGGTTAATAGTTAAATCAATTCAGTAATATTATTTCTTCTTCCTTGTATGAAATTATTCAACATAATGTGTTTTAATTATTTATTTGATATTAGGTTTGATTTATTTAATTTTGGCCTGTTGAGTTGATTAAATTATTATCAATTGTTATATTTGGGATTATATTACGTGTAATTGATATTGTTCCTAATCGTTGGCAGTGCACAGTGATAGATAATTGTGGTCAATCATTTATTTATTATTATGGTTATCATGATATAAGTTAAACAATCTGAGCTAATGAGATTATTGCGTAGAATTATCTAATTTCCTTGATATTAATGCTTCTGATAATTGGGTTTTACTCCCATTTATTATATATTTTTAGGCTTAATTATTTGTTAATTTTTAAACATTTTAATTGATTTTACGTAATTTATTTAATTTTATGTGTTTTTATTATTTTTATTATTTTTATTATTTTTATTTATTTTTAATTAATTTATATTTAATTTTGTAGGAAAATAATCCTTGGTGTCAATCTTATAATTCTATAGCAAAATGAATGGCATAATGGTAATTACAGCAGCTCTAGTGGCAAATTCGTAAATATACAAAATCATTGTTGGCGCGTAAAGGGAATCAACAGCATGCAGGGATGGCGTCGTTTAGACGTTAGAGGCATCAGTAGGAGGTCGCGCCATGCGTGGAAGGCTTTGGTTCAGCAGATTGAATGGATCGATGTCGTTTAAGGCGGGCAGGAGGCCAAGCGCAATGCGCGCAGTTCAAAAGAAGTTGCTGACGGGTCATGGAGTGAAGGATTTATTTGGGCGGCGCATTAATGCAGCAAAACGGCATTATTCATGATTTTTGCTTTATTTTGATTCCGAATTGGATTTTTTTTCCACTTTAGCTTAGGATTTTTAATGTACCCCTATAAATATATTACGAGACTCTTATTTTCAGGATATTAACATATATTAACATAGATTAACATAGTTAGGAGTATAATTAGAAGCAGATATTCAACGCGAAAGATTCGAGAATTGAAGGTAAAGCTTGAGATTGAAAATTGCGATTCGAGTGACAGGTGGATATCAAAACACATATTTGATCTCTTTTCTTTTTCTTTTATTTTTGTAATTTTGATATGTTGAATTATTTGTGGATAATTTACTATTTAATTATGATTTAATTTTTATTTGAGATTGCAATTGAACCCAATGTGTAGTTTAAATTAATTCTTTTTCTTTTTGATTCTATTAGTTATACGTGAATTGTTTATCATATTTTGTGCGTTCAAGTATCTTATTATTTGCATTAATTAATATGATAATCTATATGAAATTGACGAATAGATTATAATGTTTAGATCTAATTAATTATTTGGAGCATTGATGTATTAATTAATTATTAGGATAATTTATATGTAATTGAGAGATGAATTATAAATTTAGATCTGAATATGATAAAATATGTTTGTATTTTTTACATTGATGGAATTCATGATTTGTGTATGGGATAAAGATATACATATATGCCATATGTAACCTTCGAAGAATATGTGCTTTAAATCCTTTTTTAATTATAATTCACATAAAGATAGTTAATTAAGGTGCTCACTTTAATTTTGTTGCCTTTGTGTCGAATTTAAAGGAAATTATTTATATGATCATTGAGAGAAGTATATAAATATTATAAAGAATTCTCGATTAATAATTTTAGATAATTAATTAATTAAAAAGGGATTGAAGAAATTTAAATGCATCATTGGAGAAAATTATAATCTTAAATATTTTTAATCTGATTTAATTATTTTCATTAGTTTAATTTAGTTGTTAATTTTAATTAGTTTTATTTATAGTTTATTACGATTGTTTAAATAAAATTAATTTGATATAAAATTAGTAATTAGTAATAATTATTTTTAATTCCTTGTGGGTTCGACACTCGACTTAATTATTATATTACTTGTTGGCTATGTATACTTGGGTGTAAATTCCTAATTAAAATTAGGCAAACAACTTCCATTATATTAAATTTAGAGAGTTTGTTCTATGTTGTATAATGGTTAGAATCTAATGAAGAGCTTGTTTTGTTAGATTAAAATTAAGAAAAATTTCGGATAGTAGAACTTGTTATTGCCTAGGGTTATTAGTTTCATGGAAAGATAGAAATATATTCTAATTGATTGATCTATTAATTGTAAGGTGATATTGAACCGAAGAACTTATAATTGTAATTTATTAGTTAATCTTATTAATTTACTTTTGTTTATTTAGTTAATTATAATTAATTTAAAACCCCCAATTTTGGTTTACAAAACATAAAATTAAATTAATCATTCTCTGTGCGATCGACACTTATTTGCACTACTACATAAATATTTTTTCAAAAGTAAAATTTTATTTTTGAGTATCATCAACAACACACCAGGTACATTATTAAATAACTTATATATTATCACCCCTGTTACAAGAACATTGCAAAATACTAAAAATGATAATAACATATCTAAGAAAATAAAAATTTATTCAACAAATAAAATTTATTTATAACACTTATGTTTAGATCATATTAATCTAAACAGGATCCAAAAACTAATAAATGATGGACCTTTAAATTTTCTTCAAGTTAATTCTTATCCAGTCTGCGAATCCCGTATAAAGGGTAAAATGACCAAAACACTTTTTAAAGCAAAAGGTGATAGAGCCATAGAAAAGTTAGATTTGGTTCATACTAATATATGTGGTCCATTGACATCAATAGCTAAGGGAGGTTATGAGTATTTTATCACATTTACTGATGATTACTCAAGATTTGGTTATGTATACCGAATGCATCATAAGTATAAAGCCTTTAAAAATTCAAAGAGTTTCAAGCAAAAGTAGAAAAACAAATGGGTAAATACCTAATGACCTTTCGATCTGATCGAGGTGGTGAATATCTTCTTACAGAATTCAAGAATTACATGTCTAAAAATGGAATAACGTCACGGTTGTCTGCATCTGGGACTCCTTAGCAAAATGGAATACTATCACAGTTGTTGGATTTTTGTAATAAAAATCCTATGTATCTATTTATTTATTTATGTTGGACATTTATTTGTTAATAAAAGTATATCATTCATCATTTATTAAATGGTCATTTGGTTTGTTTAATTATATGAATCTCCAAATTATATATATATATATTATGATTTATGCTTATGAATAAATAATATACCGAGAAGATATAAATCATATTTAATATATATAAATAAAGATATAATGGTTTATAACTTATGATCATTTGGAGATATTATCATGTAGGTTATAATGCTTTAACAGATATGATTTATCTTGATCAGTGAAGTTTGACTTCTAATTAAAGTACTAATGCATTAACGATGTGCATTAAATGGATCTGGTCGCCTAATCGAGGAGATCATCTCTAAAGCTCCCCAGAATCTCACTGAAGCCTATAACAAAGTGAAAATTTTCATCGAGATGGAAGGATCCTTTGCCAGCCTTTGGGGTTCTTCCAAATATAATGACTATTATAATCAGAGAAAAAAATCCAAAAGTGATGCATCTGATAGAAAAGATGATGACATAAAAGGTTACAAGGGTGATTGAAGCGACAAGAATGATAATTCCAAGGATAAGAGGGCAAGAATAAATATAAAAATTCCTCAAATAAAGAATACACCCTTCTGAATACTAGCAAAACACATATCGTGAAAGAAATCATGGACGAAACCTTTTTCGAAAGGCCCCTAAAGATCAAATTCTCCGCTAGACAAATGAAAAATGGTAAATATTGTTCTTACCATGTGGAGAAAGGTCATGAAACAGAAGAATGTCGGCACTTGAAGCATTTTTTAGAAAACCAAGTATAAAAAGGGAACTTGGATTGCTATGTAACCAGCCAAAATAGACAATCAACCTTCGATTGACTCGCACTTCCCCTCTTTTTCGAAGCACCAATGGGGTGTTATCAATGTTATCATAGGAGGTTTTGCAATGGCCAAGTCCAATAGGCAGAAGAAAAGCTTCACCTGAGTTGTCCATCAAGTGTCCGGTTAACCTAAGGATGCAAAAAAAATATCATTAGCTTCAGCGATGAAGATCTCTAGATATAGTAACATCTCATGATGATACACTTATTATAACTGCACGGGTAGGCACGATGGATCTTAGGCACATATTAGTCGATGATGGAATTTCAATCGATGTACTTTACGGACATACATACAATAGACTAGACTTAGGGGGGGGGCAGGAAGTTAAAGCTTTGCAATAAGCCACCTCTTTGTCTTCGAGAATGCTCTTGTCCCGATTATAAGAACCATAGAGTTACCAGTGATCTTCAACACGACTCCTTAACAATCTTTCATAATGGTAAAATTTTATATGGTCCATGTGGATAGTAACTACAATGCCATTTTAGGAACAACTTTATCAGTACTTAAGGCAATCATTTTCATTTCTCAGCTAAAGATGAAATTTTCAACCGAGTTCGAAGTAGGTGAAGTTGTGGGAAATTAATATATGTCCATAAAGTGCTACTTCAGATTCTTCAGGCCACTTCTATAGGGGTCAATAAATAGAAACAATCAATGAAAATTGACATAGAACCCTTCACAGAAGGTGGCACTTCGGGGAATTTAAGTAAAATCGGGTAAAATGAACGTAAACGACAAAAAATATCACTTTTTTTTTTGCTAAGTTAAATTTGTATTAAAAAAATAGGAGAACAAAGCAGAAGGGCATCCCCCAAAACCAGCATAAATGACCACCCTTGGACATGCCCAACGATGGTAAATCTATACAAGGTTATAAATCATCAGATATGTTAAACCAGTTTTAACGGCTAGCAAAATAAACTTTATGGTCGACTTTGGAAGTGTGTGGCAACTTGGAGGGATAGAATTGACATTTAGCCCATCAACATCCAAATACAAGTTTGTTGAGTTAATAAAAGAAAATCAAAAATCAAATTTAATAATAAATTGAGATATCTATAAACCAACAACAACAACATCGAACCCAAAAACTTGAAACCCATAATACAAACACCAAATCCAGAAACTTGAAACCCAGAACAAGAACACCAAACCCCAAAACTTGAAACCCACAACAAGAACACGACACCATATTGATTGCTCTATGGAAGAACTTACATGGTAGTTGTAAGGAATATGTAAGTTGGTTAACGTATTCCATGATTGATTAGTATATAATTAACATTGAGTTAAGTTGTTTAACTTACTCTATGTTTGATTAGTAGTTAACATAAAGTTAAGTTAGTAAACATATACTCTACGATTGGGTAGTAGTGAACGTATAGTTAAGTTGTTTAACTTACTCTACAATTTTATTAGTAGTTAATGTAGTATTAAGTTAGTTAACTTACTCTACGATTGGGTAGTAGTAAATATAGAATTAAGTTGTTTAACGTACTCTATGATTGGTTAGTAGTTAACGTAGAGTTAACTTAGTTAAATTAATTACTCTACGATTGAGTAATAATTAACGTAGAGTTAAGTTGTTTAGCTTACTCTATGATTGGTTAGTAGTTAACGTAGAGTTAAGTTGGTTAACTTACTCTACGATAGGGTAATAGTTAACGAAGAGTTAAGATATTTAACTTACTCTATGATTTGAATGTAATTGTTTTTTTCTCCCCAATTAATCTCTGAATTCTCTCCCAATTTTCTATCTCTCTCCAATTTTCTTTTATTTCTAAACTTCTATTTTCAAACTCCATTTCTACTAGACTCATTACAGAGAATGTTTTTTACAATAATACAATAACTACCATAAGAAAATAGTTGCAGATTTAAATTTGAAAACCCAAAAGAAATTAGGATTTTTTCTTGTGTAACCACCAAATATTGAAAACTCATGTAATTGTGGAAAATTCAGATTCAAAAATCCAAAACCATTCGCATCAATTGCACTGAGTTTCTTCCAAATCTTTCACAAAATTTCGTCTTAATCTGAGAACCCTTAAGTGGATAACGAAGATGAAGATCAAATGAAAATGAAAATGAATGAGATGAAGAAGGAAATTTTGACTCTATTTTTGTTTTATGGATAAACTAGTACTAGTGGTTATAAGTTTTATTTTTTTACTTTTTATTTTGTTAATATGGTATTTAACATGTATTTCTACTACTAAATTAAGTCAACTACAGTACTTATACGCTCAACTATATTTAAATATTAAATTAGGACACATGGCTACTTTCTAGCAAAAAATATTGGCTGAAACTCTATTATCGTGATTACTTAAGAGTACTTTGGGTAGTATGATAAGAGTTTTTTAACATAAAGGTACCAAGTGCAAAAGGGTGCATATTTTGGGATCCGATATGCATTTAACTCTTATTATTATTATTATTATTATTATTATTATTATTATTAGTATTATTATTATTGCCTATTGTTATATTTTGGTTGGTAACAAATGTTATTCTGAATCCAAAGACTTTTCTCATGTCAAAAAAAAAAATTAGAAGAAGGAGAGGAATAGGGAATCCAAAGATTATATGCCAACTCTTATGAATGCACCTTGATGCAAGGTTTGTCTTCTTGGATAAGAAGCTGTATATAATTCATTATGAACTTAATTCGCTTATCGACAAAATTTGTACATTAATTTGATCTATTTCTTTAATCAATATTTCTTATGACCTCATTTCACGAAGTGATCACGTGAACTTTTGGTCTTGCTCCACCAGAAGAAGAAGAAAATTATCACATCATTTATAATAATTCCAATAAAGTTTCAAGGGAACACGTGACAAAATTGTTTTGACCTTTGTTGTTCAGTTTTGCTATACATAATGATGCATAAAATGATTCATGCAATGATCTTTCGTAAAATAGTGGGTCTCATAGAACAATTAAAATACGGGATCCACTATTTTACAAAGAATTATTGTATGAAACATTACATATAGTAAAATTTCTCTCTGTTTATTAATTTGTCTGTAAGATTTCTTTTCAAAAAATGTGAGCCTAAACCTTCAGATATTATTAGATGCAAGTCATTTGCAATGATGGTACTGATCATGAATCGTGGCCCAATTGTCACAACAATTTACAAGCCAAGCAAGAAAGTTAGTACCTTATGGAGGAACAAGGATACTAAACCAGATAAAAAGTTCCGAACATTGGTGTGCATATATTCACAACACTCCAAGAAATGTACCAACAATCATCAACCTCCTCAAAGACTCTCATCAAACAACAAATTCCCAATATGACCTTTTCATAGTTGGGAGAGCTAGGACAAGGCATGATATGGCCATTAACGGCGAGCCCGCTCGGTGAAACAAGGGATTTATTGGCTTCATCAAATATTGCAGTCGTGGCCGTTTTGGTGCTGATGGTGGATGAGGGCACACATCAGTACGTAGGACAGTCCAGGCTAGCTTACTGAGCGGACGCCCTCCGAGAGGTCAGTTTATCTATAACCCACAACCCTGATAACTTAATTGTTAAGGTCATATTTGTTTGTAAAGATTATAATTCTGAGATTATATTTTCATGAATTATAATTCTAAATGAATTAATTTTAAGATTAAATAGTCTTAATCACATGTTTATTTATAATAAGATTATTCATAGAATAACTTAAAATAATCTTATGTTATTTTTGTTTTGTCTATAATTATTTAAAGAATTGAATAAAAAAATTATTTTTTAGACTATTACACCCTTTTCAATATCAACAAAACGATCGTATTTTCAATCATGTGAGTATATATATATGGATACACCAATTATTAATTTTTTTAAAGGTAAAGGTAAATTTGGCACACATTTTTAATCCCAAGTGGTAATGATTATAATACCTAGTTTGACATGAAATTAAATAGCATACATTCTAAGTCATTTTGTTATTCCTGAAGTAATAGTCTTAAGTATAATTTTTAAAACAAATAAGAAACTTGTGATTAATATTACAATCCCAATATTATCATTGTAAACAAACATAACATAAAGTTACATTTATAGATTGGTTTTGTAGTTGCTCAAATTTATTTGTGTTGACAAAGTTAAAGAGAACGAAAATGCAGTGCAAAATGCTAAAAAATCATTATACAAAATGATGCCAAATGGTTATACTAGGACTACACGTACAAAATAAAAAAAAGTTAAATATTGAAAAAATTAAAAATTCTTGTTCCAATTTTCTTCCTTATTGTCCTCAACTCCGTTACTCCAACAACAACAATTACAATGTTAAAGGTTTGGAATGTCATCGAACTAAAAATCTCAAGAATGAAGCCCTATACTACTATGACTGAAAAAATATTTTTAGTTTCCTTTACAAACAACAAATAAACCAAGAAGAAATATTTTTATCATTGCTATTAATTATTACTCCCTCCATCTCTCAAAAATTGACTTTATTTGACTTTTTTAATTAAATTGACTAGTTTTACAATTAAAATTAAGAATATTAATTTATAATTTTAAATCCATAAAAATTAGAGTTGATAGTAAATTGGATATAATTTCTTATAATTATAATTATTCCACCTATATTTATAAGAAAATAGAGTAATTAAATTTTGGTTGCACAAATGGTCAATTATTATTATTATTGGTGGTGGTGGTAAATGTTAATTTTTTTTAATCCAAAGACTATATGCCAACACTTGTGAATGTACCTTGATGTAAGGTTTGTCTTCTTGGATAAGAAGCTACATATAATTCATTATGAACTTAATTCGCATATTTGTACATTTAATTTATTTATGACATGCGTGGGGAGAGAGACAGTATAATAGCTCGTCTGATCAAGTTGCGTAGGTCATGGCCAACTTGTTATTTGATCTGGATCACCATAGTCGTTTTTAAAAGGATTTATATTTAAGTTCAAAGATAACATATCATCAAAATTAAGCAGTCCGTAAATATATTTTAACTTTGATAAGGGTTTGAGAATCAATTTATATTTGTACATTTTTTTTTTTTTTAATAATTCAAAAAGAGCCTGGATGCTCCCTGTAAGAATGAATACTTCTCCCATACTACACTCATTTTAGCAAGCATGCAGGCGGTCATAAATCTATAGATCGAATACATAATATATCAACACTTTAGTTCGTGAAACATATCATTCTATATTGAATGGATCCAATAAGATGCAACATAAATGAAAGAAGGCTTTGTGCCTTCCTCCTTTATTCCTATCATTCACTAATTGCATAGACACAAAATATTAATTGAAATATTTATGACAGTACAATACCTCAATCAACACTCATTGTAACTCCAAATTTAAGAACTACAGACACCACAAAGGGAAAATAAAACAAAAATGACAAATTCTCAAGGGGGAAATGACGCTAGTTTACGCGCATTGGAAGCCAGTGGGAACCTTCTTTCCACAGTAATTAAGCAACAAGCTCAAATCAACAGCAACATTAAGATTAATACCCAAAACATTAGCTTTGATCGCGGTGCAAAGGCAAATAGCGGCATCAAGATCGGCAAGACCATTTAGAAGGCCGCAGCATGGCTCCTTAGCAGGGGTTCCAACGACGACACCGATAAGGCCACCAAGCACATTGGCACAAACTCCCAACTTTAGGGCATCTCTAGGGCAAGTTTCCTTCTTGGGTGGTGGTGGAGATATCGGTTTCGGTGTGGATGGGGGTGGGTTTTTTGGTTTTCCTGCAGGTGGTGGTGGAAATTTTGGTTTTGGTGCGTGTGGCGGTGGGCTTTTTGATTTTGGTGCAGGTGGTAGTGGAGATTTTGGTTTCGGTGTGTGTGGCGGTGGAGATATCGGTTTCGGTGTGGGTTTTGGTGGGCATGAGCAATCATGAGTAGAGCTTACCAAAGTGAAAAAGAGAAGGTTTAGGGTTAGGAGAAGAGAAGTTGAGGATAAAGCCTTTGAAGCCATCACAAACAAGTACACTAGAGAATATATGTTAAAACGTTGAATGGTTTTGTAATTTCAATGAGCTTGTTTGTGATGGAAATGGTGAAATGAGTTGTGCTTTTTATAGTGGAAAGATTGTACTTTTTTTAGTTTCTCTTCTCTCTATTCTCCCTAGACAAAAACCAATCTCTGGGAGGGTTATTCTTATTTTGAAGAGACCCTATTCTAGATCTATCTTCTTGTACTCTAATAATTATCCCTTCTTATGGAGTTTGTTTTTCCCTTTTGTAAGACATATTTTTTTCATGATATGACTAATTTCTTTCTTTTTTATGAGATGATTTTATTATAATTTCTTGACTTTGCTTTGATCTCCAGTTGGGAGATTTTCTTTATTTTTATTTTTGGCTTGTGAGAATTTTTTCGATGAATGAATCGTTAAAGATAAATTGTTCAGATTTGGGTATGGTGTTATCATGAAGGTCAGTTCTTCTTCTGCTCATTTTGAAAAATTGTTCAGATCTATATATTTTTTTATCACATTTAGAATATGGTTGTTTTTCTGGAGTCTGGTGTTCACTAATTATTGCTACAATTCGCCTTTTTCCTAATTATCTGTTTTTTTGTTTGAAATTGTTATCTTTTTAATTTTTTGTATTGAAATATTTTTATCATTTGTAACGGTTTACAATTTCAATATATTTCAGTCAATTAAACTGTTTGATAAAAAAAAATTATAATGAGGAACATTAAGAAATAATTATAGAGACCCATGTGAATACATTCGGTTGGAAATTCGGTTTATTAATTGAGTCAAGTTGGTTTAATTGAGACAAGTTGGTGATGCAACTTGTAGGATATATGGAGTTTGGAGTTTTCTATGTTTTAATTTTGGATTTTGGAGTTTTCTATGTTTTAATTTTGGAGTTCGGAGTTTTCTGAGTTTTTATTAGTCGTCAATTTTCCCTCGTGAAAAGAAAATGATCACTTATTGATCTAAGAATGCCCGGTATTTTCAACTTCTTGGCACGTTTGATTCTTACTTCTCTTCGAGGTGAAAAGAGTAATGTTACGGTAAGAAAAAAATAGTTATAAAAATTAGATCTAACAAGATATGTTAAATTATAGTTGGTGGATATTCTATTATACATGAGTGGGTTCAATGGTTATACCAAATAACTATCATTCATATTATTTAATGTTGTATCCTGTTTTTTATATCTTATCTGTTGTCATTAAAATATTATTGATGTTCTTAAGGAGTGTTTGTTATAGGTCATATAAAATACCCATGAAAAATCAGATTACTAAGTATTTGATTACTAATAAAAGAAAATGGTCATATCTTAGGTTTTGATTTGGTAAAAGTTATTTGATTACTGGTAATATTGTTGTGAGTTTTCGTTACAGTGATCTCCTTTTTTGGTTATCACAGCACAAGTAGGTCTGATTGATATGAGGAGGATCATGAACGACAATGGCTCTTCGGTGGATGTGTTGTATAACCATGCCTATCAACGTATGGATTTGGAATGACATAAAATGTAGGTTAGTCAGGAGTCGCCATTGCATGGGTTTGGCAATGAACATGTGCATGTAGTCGGAACTATGGAGTTACCTATGGTCTTTGGTATGGTTCCTCGGCATGTGCAGATAAAGATAAAATTATTTGTTGTGCAAGTTGATTATGCTTATAATGTTATTTTAGGTCACACTACGTTAGCTGCATTACATGTCATCACCTCGACTCCTCACTTTAAGATAAAATTTCCTACGCCTAATGGAGTTAGTGAGGTAAAAGGGGATCAGGATATAGCCCGGAGGTGTTATCGCCACACACTTACATCATCAATGATTGGGGTCAGTAAGTAAAAACAGACGATGATGGTTGATATAGAACCCTTCACAGAAGGACCGATAGAACCTTTGACTTTGCCTGTAGAAGAAACAAAGGGTGTGGAACTGATCCGGGTAATAGTGCGAGGACGGCGAAAATAGGTGTTGGGTTAGAGGAGTCAGTCAAGACAGAGTTGATTGATTTTCTTTGAGTTTATGCTGACATTTTCTTCTAAACACCTAATGATATGCCGGGTATTGCAGAAAATTTAACGGTCCACGAGTTATGTATGGATCCAGAAAGAAAACCGATTTGGCAAAAGAGGCAAATTTTCACTCTAAAACGACAAAGCGTTATTGATGAGAAAATAGCGAAGCTTCTGCATGTCGATGTTATTTTAGAAATTGAGTACCCTAAGTGGTAACTAGTGTGGTATTGGTCAGAAAGTATAATGGAAAGTGGAAAGTCTGCATTGATTATATAGATCTAAATAAAACTTGCCCGAAGGACTTTTATTCACTCCCTCATATTGATCGGTTGATTGATGCGACGTCGAGACATGTCATTCTCAGTTTCCTTGATGCCTTTTTTGGGGTATAATCAGATTTCGATGTGCAAGGAAGATATCCCAAAGGCGACATTCATAATACATCGAGCTATACACGCCTACAAGAGGATGTCTTTCAGTCTTATCAATGCGAAAGCGATATACCAACACATGATGAATAAGGTCTTTTCCAAGTAAATTGGTAGGAACGTGGAGGCTATGTAGATGATATGATCGTCAAGAGCACTAGAGCTCATGATCATCTACAAGATTTGGAAGAGTGTTTTCAAATGATCTGGTACTACAATATGAGGCTCAATCCCACAAAATGTACTTTTGGTCTGAGTTCGGGAAAAAAAATTGGGCTACCTTGTTAACAAAAAAAGGATTGAAGCCAAGCCTGAGAAGATTCGAACGATACTGGATATGAAGTCACCTTAATCTTTTAAAGACGTTCAGAGATTAACAGGACGAGTGGCTGCTCTTCAATGCTTCATATCTGGGTTTGCAGAACGATGTCTTCTATTATTTGATAGTACTTTGAAAGGTTCGAAGAAATAAAAGAGTTTTCAATGGACTTTGGAATGTGAAGACGATTTTCAAGGAATAAAAAAATGCATGTCTTCAACTCCATTATTACAAAAACCTCTTCCGTTTGAACCCCTATATTTATATTTGGCATTAAGTTCTTTGGTTGTGGGGGCGGTACTAGTTCGGGAAGAATATGGTAAACAATGCACGGTGTACTATGTGAGTCATGCTTTAAGGGATGCAGAGACAAGATATCTGAACTTGAAAAAGTGTTCCTATGCATTGATTATTACTAGTAGGAAGCTTCGGCACTACTTCTAAGGAAGGGTTATAATGATTTATACTGATCAACCTTTGAAAAAGATGCTCCAAAAGCCAGAAGCATCGGGTAGGATGATAGCATGGACAGTAGAGTTGAGCCAGTTTGCTTTAAACTATCGACTGTGCGCGGATAATAATCAAAGGATAGGCATTAGCGGATTTTATGGTCGAATGTATATTTCCCGAAGAGGATCCAAAGGGAGGATCGGGTTCAAAAGTAGAGCTGATAGTTGGGGGCAGTAGTTATCATCATCTTGGATTTTATACATGGATGCTTCATCGACTGTAGATGCAAGTGGGGCCAAAATCATCGTAATCAACCCAGAAGGTTTTAGAGTTCAATAGGGGATACGATTCTGGTTCAGGGAAACTAATAATGAAGCTGCATATGAAGTCATCTTGGCTGGACTAAGGTTAGCATGAAGCCTAGAAGTACATCATCTACTCATCTTTAGTGATTCTTCATTGGTAGTTAAGCAGATTTAGGGTGAGTACAAGGCTCGAGGGGCAAGGATGATAAAATATCTATCTGAAGTAAGATGTTGTTGCAGCATTTTGATTCCTACCCCCTCCGAGGAATAGAACAGAATGGTAATATGGTGGCTCGTTCATTGTCTAAATTAACTACTACTCAAATGAAAATTTTTGGTCCTTCAATTTATCTTGAAGTTCTCGATGAGCCCAGTATTCTGAAAAAGGTGATGATGTCGGTTGAAAGGTCGAATTGTTGGTTCACACCTTATTTGGAATATCTTAATGAAGGCAAGCTTGTGTCGGACAAACTGTTGGCAAAACGGATCAAGTAATAATGTAATATTCCGAACTTCCGATATAGTTGTAATCCGAATTCATAGGCATAAATAAATATTATATTACATCTAATATGTGTTATGGAATTTTCTTGTGTGTTTATTTTTGTGTTTTCGTTTCAAGAATCCAACTTAAAAAATTATTAGAAAAATAAAAGTAAAATTTTTGAAAACCTAAAACTAGGGTTTGGAGAAAACCTAAACCCTAATTTTAGAAACCCTAAGGGTTGAACCCTAAGGTTCAAACCCTAAACCCTAAAAAGTACTATTCACAAATACGCGTATAAATACGAAAAATATACGGATAGAATACGAAAATAATACGACAATTGTACGAGTATAATACGAAAATTATACGGTATAAATACGGAAAGTCAACCGATGAATAGTGAAAGTCAACAATAGTGGCTAGGAAAGTTAACTAGCTTAAAAAGGACTAACCTACCCTTGACCAAGCTTGGTAAATGACCATGGCTACCCCTCAAATAATGGGTTAAATGACCAACCAAACAAGCCTTAACACTAGGCATTTGGTAGGCTAAGTGTTGGACCAATGGGAGGCTAGCATGTGTGGCTTTGTGATGTCATAAAAGCTTGATCATTGCAAGCATTCAATGGCCTTTAACCATCAGCATTGGCGTCCAAATAAAGAGGAGAAAGGGTGATGCACCTTTGCTTAGCTTAGCTTGGAAGTTTGGTAATAATGACCTTTATACCCTAGACTTTGATGGCCTATAAATAGCAAGCTTAACTCACTTGTTTTCTCATTCATTTCTAAGGCAAAATCAAGAGCAAAATCACTCTCTATATTTATTATTCATAGTTATATTTCAAGTATTGGAAATTGCAAAGAAATAGTTAAAGCTTGCAATCACAAAAGGTACGATCCTTAGTCGTTGTTATGTTTAATTTTTCTTTCAATTTATAGTCGATAAAACTCAAGAACGCGAGTCGTAGCCATGTACGATTGTCGTTCTCCGTGTTCTTCACGTGTTCTTGAGATTTTCTTCATTTTATAGTAGTTATAATGTTTAATTTTCTTTTATTGACAAGCTCAAGAACATAAGTCGTATCCATGTACGATTTTTCGTTCTCCGTGTTCCTTATGACTTGAGCAAGTCATTGTTATGTCGAATTTCAATTCGTAGTTTAAAGCTCAACGAACATACGTAGTGGTCATGTACGGTTTATCCGTTCTCCGCGTTTTCGTATGTTCTTGAGCATTTTTATAAATTGTTTTAATCAATTATGCAAGCTGTTATAATGACCAAATTTTGTCAATTATAAAGTGTCATAATCACTTATGTAAGCAGTTATAATGCTCAAATTATTTCAAGTACGAAAACCAAAAGCTCAAGAACATAGTCGTTACCATGTACGATTTTTCCGTTCTTCGTGTATTCTTGAGCAAAAGTCATAAATCTCTATATATGAAGGTTTATGATTTTCTTATTTTATGTTATAAAGTGTTATTGATTGTTAGAACATGTTATCTTAGCAAATTAAAGCTTAAGGTATCATGTTTTATCAATTCAGTCAAAGACATTTTGAAACAGTTTCTGGCAGTCCCTTTTTTGTAAAAAACTGTGTAAATCAGTAAGGAATTTCGAACTTTGGTCTAAACATAAATTGTAGAGACGGAAGTTAAGAACGCGTGAAATTTTGAACGACTCAAAAATATTTTAAAACGAAAAAGTTATGGCCGTTGAACTGAGCCGGGGTCTGACAGTCAATGTTGATGTCCACTTTTTATAAAGTCACTTAAAAATGAGTTTTTGAGTTTGAGAATTTTTCAACTAAAACCACCTATGGAAATAGTCTAAACAAGTTATAAAAACATTTATTAAGAAGTAAAATTCGATAAACTAACATTCGAGTATGCGTAAACAATTATGTAGGCATTTAACGCTTTACCGGAAAAACCCTAAATTGCTTCAAGGCAAGTTTTTTATCCTTAACCTTTGTTTACTTTCTCTTGATGTGATTTATACATTTTGTAGAAGCAACGTGTTATAAATCTTTGATATGTGAGTTATTGCTTCTTGTTTCGGCATAACTTGAAAAATGAAATGCATATTCGCGATATATTTCGAATCATGCATTATTTTATCAAACCAAGTTGTCTTGGGGCGATCCTGACATATGAAGTAAACTGAGATGAACGAATATGTACCACTGTTCATGATTAGTCCAGTGTAGTGTATGTTATGCATAACATAGGATGTCGTTAGGTTGATCCCCTTTCTATATCCACTATAAATGGTTCTAAGTCGAAAGACAAAGAACAGTTCTAGGTCTAACCACCACTCAGTCTTACTATGTTAAACATTTGTAATATCAGTTGTTGTACCATGAATCTTTAAAATCCATATCAGTGTGAGTTCACTTATATGCTATGTGTTAGACTTGCTGAGCGTTTGTATGCTCACCCTTGCAAATAAACCTAAATTACAGACATACCCGAAAGTTCCGGTTCTAAGAAGAAGAAATGCATAGATTAGTTTACATGCTTTATTAAATTGCTTGTCTTTTTGTTTTAAAGTCTTGATGACTTATGTAATATGAACAAGCAAACCGTGTAACCAACTCTATATTAATATATATCAAGTTTCATCACATATTATTGTTACGTCTTTACTTTGATTAAACTTAGAATTGTTAAAACTTAACATAGTATTGATAATGATTTATTTATCTGGATGAGGATCGGTAAATAACTTGTGAGTGTTGTACATCCGAGACAGGACTAAGCGATGTTAACTGGTCAAATCTATCGTTAAGGTTCCTCGGACCCAGGTATAACTCGTTATTACTATTCTGAATGTCAGATAAATAGGATTATTGATATGAAGAGATATCACTATAACCAAATATGTTTCGAGTGAGGGTTTTAACTAGTTGGGTAATGTTCTGTACGGAAAGAGAATTTTGCACCGGACAAAGATACAACCATTTGTCACGGATAAAGATGCAAACATTTATCACGGGTGAAGATACAAACATTCACCGTGAGATTCTCTGTTCCCAAGAGTCGTCCTAATGATTTAATGTCGTGGATATTGGAACATGTAAAGTTATAGAATATCTAAATCTTAAGGATAAAATGTCATGATTGGGTATTAAGTCTCTTGTATCGATTACAAGGGCTTGATATAAAATAATGAAAGATCTTTGGGGATTACGATGAGAACTTTGTTTATGAATAAAGGAAATCATCCATAAACCTAATGATTTAGCATTTATAGTGAGCGCCAAGTTAGCTATAGTAAGTATAGTGATTTGGGGGCGTCACAACTAAAGCGCCTACTTCTACCTAATTGATGGAGATTTATATCGATCTGCTTATTTCTCTCCATTACTGAAATGCCTTGTCCCGTCGAAGGCATCATATGCTCTTCGGGAGGCTCATGAAGGGATCTGTGAAGATCACATGGGAACAAAGATGTTGGCTTACAAGTTAATCAAACAGGGTTATTATTGGTCGACCATGTTTTAAGATATAAAAGAACTTGTAAAGAAGTGTTCGAAGTGTTGATAGCTCGATTCTTTATTAGCCCCCTAAAGAATTATCGCCAGTGTTGTCCCTGATCCCGTTTGTTGTATGGGGAATTAATTTGATGGGACCTATGCCCAAAGAAAGGGGACAGTTAGCATACATGGTGGTGGCCATTGACTATATGACCAAATGAGGATGGCTTTGACTAGTATTCTTCATTTTCTTTTTATTAGTTGGAGTTTTCAGCGTCGAATAGTTCTAAGGCATTTTTATTTTTAAGAATTTTGGTTGGTTCGAGAGGGTTGGAGGTTTGGTTCTAGTTCTCGCTGGGTTTGAGAGGATCGGAGATTGATGGGTTTTGGTTTTCAATTGTTTTAAGGGTTTAGTTGTGGGTTCGGTCAGAATGAAAGAAAAAGCTATGTGTTGAGTAGTGGCTTCGGTATCGGGAGCGAAAGAGAAGATGTGGGTTGAGGCTTGTACATTGTTACTGCAAAGAAAAGGAAAATTTGTGTTAAATATACACGAAAAAAAATATGCATAATTTACATAAGGAGGTCGGATACTTACATTTGTAGATGAATAACCAACTTTGATCTAATTGGAGGTCGTGTGACCAATATGATGTCAGCATCTTCTTGTATAAGGTTTTAAACTCCTTCTCTTAAAGCGGAGGGGCTTAGCCGAGGCCGAGGCTTGTCTTTGTTAGTTCCCCCAGCTCGGTAAAAGGTGGGTATCGAGCCCCCGTACAAAGATTCGGTATGGATGTCACCCCTTATTACTTGATGGGGTCTTCATCTACATTTGTCGACCTGGCTGCTTGGTTAGCTTCCTAAAGCCGGGTTCCTTAGAGTGGCTCAGAGTGAACATGGTGAATAAGAAGTCCAGGGATGGTTCAACTCTGCACTCGTGGCAGAAGGCAATAAAGCAAATCAGGTGAATGTAAGAGTTGGGAACGAGTTAAGAGAACCTGATCCTAACGAAAGCGAGGAAAGAAAAGATGAATTCGTGGAAAGGGAAGCGAATACCGTACCAAAGTGCATAGATTGGGACGCCGATCCATTCTCCGTTAAGACACCAATACATTATTTCATCCAGGTTAAGGGCTCGGATCATGTATTCATCAAGGATTTAGTATTGTTGACAGATATCTAGGAGATGTCAGGAGGTTACGTTGGATCTGGCATGGCAATATGCGTTCTCTGAACTGTAAGTCTAACAATTATCCATCTCTCTCCTCTCATAGGGGTTCAATGGTGGGCTAGAGGTGTTTTCAAAAGCATATAAGTAAGGGTTTTATGCCATTTTTGCTGTGAGAGGGAGAAATTTTGCTCAGGAGAAGATAGTATGTGTGGAGAGAAAAGAGTAAGGAAGCCAAAGAATTTTTTGTGAAAGTAATCTGAGTATGGCAGGTTGTGTTTGGTTTAGGGCCTGAGGCTCTAATGATGGGCACAAGTCCCACGGGCGGTGCATTTAAAATGGGGAGACGAGAAGTTTGTGGGAATACGTGCATGGTAGCAGTTTGGGCCTATAAATGTGGCAGTTAGGAGGTGTGATTAGTTGTTTAATTAATCCGATCAGTTTTTTTATATTTTGGGCATTACTCTCGTATTATAAAATTTTATAATAAGAAAATGGGGGGTAATATTGGGATAAAATTATTTAGGGCCGGCCTGGTTCGGGTGTTGGTCCATGTCAACATTGTACTTAAGGCCCGATTCAGGTGTTGTATTTTGACGGCTTGACATTCTAGAAGGCTCAAAGTCCAAATTGACTTACAATTGGGTTTTCGATATTGGAAGGATAAGAACGTACTTATCCCATTATGGATTTATCTAATTATGGGTTTCAATTATAAAGGAATTCTAATCAGGACTTGTAATTCTAACTGGCCTCAGGTGTGCATGGACAGTTGGTGGTGAGTAGCTATAAATGCAGTCATAAGTTGAGGTAAATGAGATTATTATTATTACAAATACATATCATCATATATTTTAGCAATCTAAACATTTATTATTAACGCTTTTGACATGTATTAATTCTCACACCGGAGCTATCGTCCGACGACCCAAGCCGTCAAGCTTCTTGGTATGATCATTTGACTGTTCCTTGTGCAGGTTGACTTACTGTTTGATAATTTTGACAAGCATACAAATTTTAGCGTTAACACTAGGTATATATTTTTTAATATGAGATTATCGAGAATATAAGTTTACCAATATAACAAACATAATTTATTAGAATTAACGGATATCTTAAATTACCATTTTAAATGATCGGTAACAAATGTCCCTTAAATTTATCATCACAAATTTGTTATCATGTTCTACTAAACTAAACACTTACTATATTTAAGGATTTAACGGCAAGAAAAACATATTATTAAAGTTTGCAAATTTTATAAATTGAACTCTCTTTTTTGACAAGGAAGGGAGTAATATTAAATTAAGAACAGTACTTTTATTATGAGAAAACTGGGTATCCATTTCCCCGTTTCTAATAGGTACGTAATTATATAAACGACGCTACTTAGAGAGAGAAGGCCTGAAACTTCACTTCATGATGTTGTCCTGTAATTCCACCCCCTCCCCTGATTTTTTGGAGCTTCTATCATCGAATCTATCTTTGAAGGTTGGGATCTATAGTTTTATCTCCCTTGGTCAGTTGGTCTCAGTACTTATCTGTTAGTTCTCCTTTAGCCCTCCTATCAATCAATGAATTCAGTACGCAAGCAAGCAATAATATTGGAAGGGCGATGTTTAAAGATATCCAGTCTTCTCTTTTATTACTTATTACTATTACTATTACTATTAATAATATTTTGTGGAGAATAAGAAGCAGGGAGAATATATAGTTGACTACTTCCTGTCCAATAATTGAATGTATTAATTTGTCGTCGAGCATGTTGAGAATTATATACGGCCGACCTGTATCCATCCCAATTAAGTTCAAGCCTAGCTAGCTAGTAGTATTACCATGAAAACAGCAAAGGCAGAAAAACTAGATCCAAGTTGGTGTGGCCTGGTGTGAACCTTTCCCAATTAAGTCACCCTAGGAAGGCGACTTAAGGTGACAAATATCCAAACGTTAAAAAGTTGAGTATAAAAAAACAAATTAAATGCCACTATATTAAATTATCAGTAGCAAAATCACGATTTTAATTTTCTGCATAGACTATTTATATTAGATGCATGTTAGGAAAACTCAGCCACTTCATTATTGATCGCAAGTCTTTGAATTCATCAGAAACAAAAATAGTAATTTTAGGCACATGAATAGAAAATGACAAGAATGTCCTGTTTCTAGACTCTACAATGTATACCGGAAATTAATAAAGATAGCCAGCTATTATGCATGTCAACGCATACATGCAGTGATGCAGACATAGAACAACTTCGAAATTGAGTAAACTTGTGGCCCTCCTGACCACCAAACCTTTTAAAATCAAAGCCCGTGATTCGAAATCCTTCAATTTGTCTAATTTTTGGACTTAAATCAATATTTGATGTAATTCATTTAACTTTTAAAATAATATTTTCTATTATTAGTAATATTTTTAAATAATTTGCGACTTTCATATCCCTAAAATTAAATCAATTCATGTCAATTTTGAATTTATAAATATCTCAAATCCACTTTCCAAACTTAATTCTATATTTTGGTGCGACCATATTTGACAAAACTAAAAACAAAGCTGAAGTTTGCCGACGCAAGTTAGTGCTATGTATCCAACAATTCCTGCCGACACTTCGACTTTCATTCCACGAAAAGATCTTGTATTCTTTTTGCCTTCTAATTTTCTTCAACCAGTTGCAATTTGCAGGAATATTTTATTGGGAGCAAGCGGGGCCAGACATCATCTCATAGAATGTAACCCTTCAAAACTATGTGCTCAGAGTCTTCGGGGCTTACCGAGCACACGGGTTGTGCAATGCCGTGAAATGAACTTTAGCGCATAAGTCTTGACGACTTTACTACACTCCTGATGTTGAAATTCAAGTGTACCAATCTTATTAAATATAAGACAAATTGAAGGTCGATCGTAATAATTAAGATCGTGGCTAACTGCTCTGTCGGCAAGAGGAATGGATAATAATATCATACAGAATTCCTCTTCGGCAACTCTAACATATAACCTTGCAATACATAATAAAGAAGCATAAATACTACGTTTGCATTAAAGTTGTATTTATTCAATTGAATGAATAAATACTACTTTAATACCCATTAATAAAGTTTGCATTGTGCGTATTTTATTAACAGAACACAATCATATACTCGGGACCAGCCATATTAAGAACATTGGGATTATACATCTTTGAAAAGAAACACGAGTGCATAATTGCACTACCAATCTCAGCTAATCACTGGATATGTCCGTTTCATAATAGGCATAAATATTGCCATTATTTTTAACTATTCCAAACACAAACAAGTACACGGGAGAAAACATATGTGAAAAAACATTTACTCGTTCAATTGCAACCAGGGGCATACGGTTCTCCACTTGTAGGTTATCATATGGGTAAACCTTTGGTGCCTGGTCAAAACAGCAGAAAAATCTTATCAATCATAAGTACTGGAAAATGGTTAAAAACAAGAATTTAAATATCAACAACCAACTCAAAGATCAATGCATGAATAAAACTTCAACACGGAAAAAAAGGGGAAAAAAACAAATCTTTCTTCTAGCATAGTCAGATGCGTACCCTTCTTAGAAGCAGTTTTTACCAAATATATTTCATTCAAAGAAAATATACACGTGTGCTTATATGATAATATGATAAATAAAGTGACATGAACATTTGCATCAATATCAAACTGCTTTATATGCACCCAAATAACTATTTCCTTCAACGCTAAAATAAATAAAGGCCAGGCAGAATATTGTAAGGGTATCTTAGATTAACATTCCAAATAAATGACAAGGGAAAGGCCTATTATGCCACTGAAACAAAAACGTATACCAACTTAGAAGTCGTATTATTTGAATTGGATGTGAATCTCCTAAGTAAGAATTTCTCTGTAAATTTGAAAATGGATACAGCTGAACTGTTCCAAGTGAACTACAACTATGCAAATTGTTGCACGAGCCAGAAGGTTTCCATCTTACACAGTGGCGGAGTCAGGAATTTTAATTGGGGAAGCTAAGAATATTATAATACCAAAATTTAAAACTATGATTCTTGAAAAAGGAGGATAATGTTTTTTTAGGGCTGGGCTACAGCCTGTGGAGACGACTTTTAGCTCTGCCCCTGATCTCACAAATCTGATATTATATTTGTTATTTCGCAGCTATGGTAGAATATGATCTCTGATACAATCCCCATGAAGGACATGTTCAACACCAGCAGATCTAACATATTAGTGTGGGTGTTGGGCCGCATATAACGGGCCTTGTTCCTGTGGACCCAAGTACAAATTAGGGTTTATATTTAACTTAAAGAATTAAAAGAACAAAGACAAAAAAACTGAAAATAAATTAACAAAACCTGAGAGGGGCCCTCATGAGTCTTGTGGCAGAAGGCTTGTGGGGACAACTTATTTTGAAAATTGATTGAGGGATTGGATTATTAGTTAGAAGAACAGGACGATTTGGACATTACTTCGGTTATTAAGGGTATTATAGTACTTTCCCTGCGACTAAGGGTATTTCTGAAATTTTCCTTAAAGTCGCATGCCTAGCACATGAACCCCTTGTCAGAAGACTTTATAAATAGCCCCCTCATTTCAAGAGGAAGGACTTTTGGAACCTGACAACTCTCTAGGGAATTCTCTCTGAGTTTGAGACATAAGAGAATACTCTTGAACCCTCGAAATTTGGACTTGAATTCTCTCGAGACCCGAGACCCCAGAGAAAGCTTTTAATCATTGGATTCTCTCGAAATTCCAAAAACACACAAATGGCTCTTGGACTTTAGAGATTACTCTAGGATCCCAAGAGTTTTGTTCTGTGTTATTCGAGTGATTGTCCACCCGTTCTTCTCCCCTCTCCGATCGACCAATCAATTTTGTATTCTTCGAAAATTGCCCGCCTCCAATCTTGACACGAAACCTTAACCCTAGCGAGGTACAAAATTCCTTGCCTACAGTTCCCAATCAGCCCATTATCATTCAAGTGCCCATAATAGACTACTTAAGTCTAACAGGATTGGGTTACCGCCTTGCCAACTAAGGTTCATATCCAATACAAACTTCTGTATGATACTTACTTTTTTCAATAAGATCTCTTTATACAATACCAAATAGGAGTTATAATCCTATTGAGATCAAAATGTTAAACTATAAATACAAATTCTTAATAGAGGTACATCCATCTTATTATATTTGAAACCTACTAAATATTTTTGCCTCCATTGTTAACCTAGAACTGTTCTTACTCTCATACTGAATACATCTCCTGACGGCCTAAGTTGTCAAGTACTTTTGGTGATTCTCTTTGTGCAAGTTCACGTTCAAGCTGGTGGTTGAACGTGTGGACAAAAACAAGCATTAACATTGGCGTTAGAATGAGGGTTTTCTAGTATTTAGTAGAGTTCTCTTTTCAACCAATTTATGTGACGATATATCCATGACGGCACCACAACTGTCGTTAACTCATCACGACAGTTCCAAAAGAGAGGCACACTCACAGTCATATCAACTGGGATATGGTGACAAGCAGCGTCGCCTCCAAGAGGACCAGGACAAGAGAAAATCTCTCCCAACTCCAACAGGAAGAGCTTGATAAGAAATTTGCAGAATTAACAAAGGCTGAAGGCAGCCTATTGTGTAAGCGAAGAACACCTTCCCAAGCAGGTCGTCAAGGCCTTCGTCATAGCCACAAATACTCTTCCTCCAGTATTGGTACGAGATCATAACAGGCCCTGAAGAAGGACAACCAAATCTCCTTCACAACATAAAAACAACGATCAATATCGAAGGCGATGCCAAAGCTATAACAACTCCTTTGATGAAGAATCTCCTCAGAGATCCTTTGAAGGACGCACAGGGGCTAATGGCAGTAAATCCTACACATCTCCCTTTACTATGGATCTTTATAATGTTAGAATTGACAAATCCCTCAAAGTTCCAAATCTCGAGATGTACGATGGAACAGGGATCCCATACCTAATCTTATGAGCATTTAATACGTTTTTATGGTCATAATGCTACCAAAATCCCTACCCTGGATCCCGTTTAGGCCATACAATTTCTCACACTAGGGCTAAATGTTGATAAGTCTAGTCGTCTAATCGAAGAAATCATCTCCAAAGCTCCCTAGAATCTCACTGAAGCCTATGACAAGGTGAAAATTTTCATTGAGATAGAAGAAGTCATTGCCAGCATTCGGAGTTCTTCCACATATAACGACAATTATCATCAATAAAAAAAATCCAAAAGTGATGGCCTTGACAGAAAAGATGATGACAGAAAAGGTTACTGGGGTGATCGACGCGATAAGTATGATAACTCTAGAGATAAGAGGGAAAAAATAAATACAAAAAGTTCCTCAAATAAAGAATACACCCCCTAGATACCAGCAGAGCACAGATCGTGAAAGAAATCAGGGATGAACCCTTCTTCGAGAGACTCCCGAAGATCAAAGTCTTCACTAGGCAAAAGCAAAATGGAAAATATTATTCTTACCATAAGGTAGGGGTGCACACGGTTCGGTTTGGTCGGTTTCTTGGGGAAAAAAATAACCAAACCATTTAAATCGGTTATAAAAAATTAAAAACCAAAACCACCCAAATTTTTACATCGTAATCGGTTTTCGGTTTATTCGGTTTCGGTTTATTCGGTCGGTTTATTCGGTTATTCGGTTCCATAATTGATAATTTGGTATTCATTATATTATCAAACTTTTCATTATTTTCAGAATACACACTAGGACTTGTTCTAGAAACTAAACAAACTAAGGAATTGAAGAAGTCCATATTACATAAGAGGGTGGGTTGCCTTCTGCTACTTCAAAACAATAAGCAAACCTCACCCTGTTCATAGAATAACTAACTTCTTATGGCACAGCACTGATTCACCTAACCCTGTAATTAATATCACAGCTCCAACCATAGGCGCCTAATCCAATACAGTAGGGTTTCTACCAGTGCAAATTAGACAAAAACTTGTTAATTTGAAGAGCTGTTTTAACTTGTGGTACTTTTCCTCTTTCAGATCTCTGTTGGACAGTTCTACGAATTAACTTGAGGAAAAGTTCATAGTTAATGTGCATCAAGCTGCAGTTTCCATGTACTTGGAGAAATATTTATTAAAAATATATATAAATTATATTATAATTTTAAATTATTCGGTCGGTTCGGTCGGTTCGGTCGGTTTCGGTTTGTTGAGAAGACAAACCAAACCGGCCGAACTAATTTCGGTTTTTCAATTTTATAGTGTTCGGTTTTTTCGGTTTAATATTTTTCGGTTTGAAATAGTAACGGTTCGGTTCGGCCGGTCGGTTTTTCGGTTTTTTCGGCTTTTTTGTGCACCCCTACCATAAGGAGTGGCAAATATGATACAGAAGAATGTCATCACTCAAAATGTTTTTTAGAAAACCAAGTACAAAAAGGGAACTTAGATTGCTATATAACCAGCCAAAACAGATAACCAGCCTGCAATCGATTCGCACTGCCCCTCTCTTCTGAAGCACCAATAGGTGTCGTTGATATTATCTCAAGAGGTTCTGCAATGACCATGTCCAATAGACAGAAGAAAAAATTCGCTCAAGATGTGCATCAAGTGTCCGGTCAACCTGAGAATGCAAAAAACATCATTACCTTCACCGATGAGGATTACCCCCCAAACAGGGATACACAAAAGGCATGTGACCTGTAGTAAGGCCTCGGTCGACCTGGGCCCGGTTTGGTCAAAGCCCAGCCTGGTCAAGACCTAGACCGATCAGGCCGAGCCTGAAAGGCAGCTCTTTTTAAGATAAAAATATAGTATGGCCTGTAAAATAGTCTGGTCTGACTTGGCCTTAGACCTGGTTTGGCTTAGTCTGACTTGAGGCCTGACCTGATTCTTTATCCAGTTATTTGTAATTTTTGAACTTTAAAGTCATAATTATTCAACAATGAAGTATAAATTTTTACTTATTCATTATTATAATTTATAAATTATAATACATTAGTTTTAATTAAAACATTAATAAAGTTTAAATTTTTAATTATTCTTGATTTCACATAAATATATTTAATTAATATATATCTTCAATGAATAGCACTAGTTAGTATATTTAAAATTAAGGCCTAAATATAGATTAATACCTGAACTTTTAAAGTTTTTTCACTTTGGAGATTGAGCTCTCAATTTTTTTAATTAAGTGAATAAACTTTTAATTTTTTCCACTTTGGAGATTGTCTTATCAATTTTTTCAATTAGGGGATTGAACTTTTAATTTTTTTCCACTTTGGGAATTGTCTTCTCAATTTTTTCTGATTACATCTAATTGATAGTTATGTGTTTGTTTAATTTGTTTCTTTTTATTGAATGAAATTATGTACTTCCTTCGTCCCAAATTAAAATATTGTTATTGGCTTTTGAAAGTTAATTTAAAATATTTTTAATCTCAAAATTAATAAAATTTATTAAAATTTATGAAATAACAAAATTTTAATTAGTAGTACATTTATACATTTTAAATATTCATCATTATGTTGATTATTTATGAGTTTTTTTAAGTTGAGTTTGTAATGTCTTAAATTTACTTTTAAAAAATTAATAAGTCCCTAATTACAAGATTATCTAAAATCATCATTACAAGATTTTAAAAGTATCAATATAATGATGAATATTTGAAATGTATAAATGTACTACTAATTAAAATTTTGTTATTTCATAAAATTTTAATATATTTTATTAATTTTGAGATTAAAAATATTTTAAATTAACTTTCAAAAGCCAATAACAATCTTTTAATTTGGGATAGAGGAAGTACATAATTTCATTCAATAAAAAAAATAAATTGAACAAACACATAACTATCAATTAGACGTAATTAAAACAAATTGAGAAGACAATCCCCAAAATTGAAAAAAATTAAAAATTTAATCTCCTAATTGAAAAAACTGACAAGACAATCCCCAAAGTGAAAAAAATTAAAAGTTTACTCACTTAATTGAAAAAATTGAGAGTTCAATCTCCAAAGTAGAAAAATGTTAAAAGTTCAGGGTATTAATCTATATTTAAGCCTAAAATTAATAATAAGTTAGTTACTTAGTTGATTAGATATTAATAATAAGTTAGTTTATTATAAATACTAAATTATTAATATTTAATATTTAAATTTTATTAATATTCTTTGATACTTTTAATGGTAAATGTTAACATTAATTAATACATCAATAAACTAATATATATATTCTTAGTTTTTATTAAAAATATATTTTGATATGAGATTTTATTATTAGGGGTACCTATGCCGGTTGAAATTAGAAGAAGATACATCGGTATTTGGAGGGAAGCCAACTTCCTAATCGACTTCAGCAGTATATTCCGACGCACTCGAATTTTCTTTGGCTACTGACAAAAGAAAGAAATGTAGCGCGCCTGTTTTGATGTTTTCTCTTTCGCTCTCTAAAATTGAATTTCTCTGAGATTTGAAATCACGATTGGAGAAGAAGATTCAACAACGCATATGTTCAATTTGCAGCGCTCATATTTCAAAGGCCATTGCATGTCAAAACAAAGACAACGAACGCATAAGAGCTGCGAATCTATTAATTCTGAAAGGGTGGCTTCATTGCACTTCTTAAAACGATTGGATCGTCTTCTAAATTATTCACCAGACAAGCTCCCTAACTCTCTCTCTGTAACGATAGCATATGCATGTTCGGCATAATTCTCCTGTATGATGACATTTGTAGAACCTTATTAAGTCTTCTAATGAGGAGTTGCATTAATTTGGTCTATCCAAGTTCCTACATTTGATCTATCATTTGTTTGGTTTCCTATAATTCAAACTTTTTACTCTTTCATTTTCGTCCTTTATTATTTTTGGATGCTGATTAAATGATGGAAGTGCGGCAATAGATAGCTATCTAATTGCTTAAATGCTTGTTACAAACAATTTCACTCAGCTTGAGTTTATAGAGTTGGACGTGCTATTATATTGCCTTTGAATGTTTTCAATATGATTTTAGAGAATAATTGCAGTTTTACCTAGAGGAACTAGTGTTGGAAAAATATGTCAATTTTATTCAATAATTAATGAACATAAATACTTATAAAAAATGATGTGAGTTGAGGTGTGCATAGCAATTATTTCTGTCCCTTAGAGAAGATTTCTTGGTGCTAAAGGTCACTGGCAGTAATCCCTCCAGCATTCAACAACCCTTCCTCTAGGTTAACCAACATTAGAATAACCAGAGAATCAGGAACAACTTCTATCCTTTTCTTTACTCAATTGAGTGAAAAATCGAAACGGTATGTAAAGGTGGAGAAGAAATTAATGTATATATGTGAAGATGGTAAGTATATAGACACAGTTTGAGAGAGAGATATGTGTTAGTATTTTTTTGAGAAGAAATCAACATAGGTACCCCTATATTCAAGCGCTCGTGGCCTTATGGTTTCCTTTTTAAGTCGTTACAACCTTTTATCTTTTCACACGCGTGGGGAATATGGACCTTTGGGCCTACTTTTTAAATCCCTAATTGGTTGGGCCAGGTCTATCAAGTATCCAAAGGAGTACTTAGAGTCCATTTCTTAGCAGCCCATATAAGCTCAGTGAACACTAATCAGCCCATATCGAGTGATCGCTCTCTTTTGCAAAATAATTGCATCGCTTTCAAACCAAGGATGACCTTTTCAATTATAAATTGAATTCCCCATCTTTCGGGCTTTGCCTTCGGTATCAGTAGCCTCATGGGATCCCAAAGCCTATCTTGTTCTACTCCTCCACTTCATTTCATTCTTTAAAGGAGTGGGAGGCAATGTTGGGCCGCTTATTTTGGGCTACCCGAATGGGGCTTGTTCCCAGTCAACCCATTATCATTTAAGCGCCCATAATAAACTACTAAGTCTAATAGGGTTGGGTCACCACTTTGCCAACTAAGATATCATGCAGTTACCATATCCAATACAAACTTTTATATGATACTTACCTTTTCCAATAGGATCTCTTTATACAATTCCAAATAGGAGTTAACCTAGAGTATGTTCTTACTCTTCACACCGGAGGTATGCCCCAGCAGCCCAAGCCATCAAGTACTTTCGGTGGTTCTCTTTGTGCAAGTTCCTATCCAAACCGGTAGTTGAGCATGTGGACTAGTTTTAACAGTGAGTATAATCCACACAAAATGGATAAATCACTGGAAAAAATATATTTCTCATATTTAAATTAAGGTACAATTACAAATATATTTTATTATGACAAGTAATTTTACCAAATAGTACGCTAAGACTTGAAATTTGAGTATGTTTAGGTCCATGTTTACTATGCATATATTTACGAATCTAGTTGTTTGTATTAAAGCAGTTAACATACAATATAGAGGTAAGTGACCTGACCAAGCTCTTCAAAAATGTGACTTTCTTACAAAACTTTTACTGTTAAAAATGAACTCATATATTATTGAATGTAGCTTAAGGAAATACTGGTACTTCGGGTTGAACAAGTGGAAGTAACACTCTCCACTTATCAGGGAAAAAAATGGAGTGGAAATAACAGTCCCATTAACAGAAATAATTCTATATGTAAGGATTACCAGAACAGAAAAGGAGAGATGTACCAGAATCACAAATAGATGTAGAGTTGAATGAAAACTCTTAGATAAGAACATATCAGTCAGAAATCCCTAATCCTGGGATTATAGTATGCCAATCCCCCCCCCCCCCCCCCCCCTTCTCTCTCCCTCCTTAAACGAATCAATCTTTAATGTTTCAATGAAATACAAACAACAGTATTTCTAAGGAAAGGTCAATGAATTTTATCAAAGCATCAATAATACAAAAACAAAAAGCAACAGTTCCACCCCTGATTACACAATTTGACAAGGAATTCTGAATCAATATGAAACTCTCGTGCCTATAATTCAACCAATTTTTTAAGTTGAAATCCTATGTAAAGAAATTATTAGACTATAAAGCAAATGATAGTTGAAGAAGCTAAGAAAAGAATGAAATGTCTAGGCCTAAGTAATGCTGCATATATTAGACTACTGTTTGTCTTTAAAGTTTAAGTTACTTAAAATGATATCATTATGTGTACAATGAATGAAATGGTTACATTTTTATACATTTTGAACCAAAACCATATTTGTTTGCAAGGATAACACTTGGGATTAGACTATTAATCCTAAGTTCTTTGTTTGTTTTAAAAATTGAATTTGAGACTATTAGTCCCGGAATAACAAAATGAATTGGAATGGGAGACTATTTAACACCAAATTCAACCACGTATTATAATCCCTACCAATTGGGATTAAAAATTTTGTGAAGAAATTTAACCTATACCATTTTTTAAAAGAACGGGTGTATCCTATTATATTCATCTATATTCGCACTACTGAGAATACGATCTCTTTGTTAAGTGGTAAGGGTATAATATCTCAAACGATAAGTTTTTATCTAATCCTTCAAATAATCCTGAACAAAACAAACATAACATGAGATTATTTAAGTTAACTCATGAATAATATCATTCTAAACAAACATATGACAAGGACTATTTAATCCTAGGATTATTAGACTTGGAATTATAATCCATGGAAATATAGTCCCGGGAATTCTTGCAAACAAACATGACATAAGGCCCTTCCTTAAAATTCCCGAGCAAGCTATATCATTGGAAAATTACTAATGCAGTTCAGAAAACTAAAGAAATCAAATTAGGACACAATTAACAGTGATTATTCTATATATATGGATTACCCAAACAAAAAAGGAGAGAAGTACCAAAATCATATGAATACTCTCTCATTACTATATATCAGTCAAAACTCCCTAATCATGGGATTATAGTTTGCCCCTAACCGATTAATCTTTAATGTCTCACTGATATACAAACAGCAGTACCTCTGGGGAAAAGGTCAATGAATTTTATCAAAGTATAAAGTACACGAAAGAAGAGCTACAGTTTCATTCCCTGTTTACACTTTACACAACTTAACTACAAATTCTGAATCTATAAAAATATGATATTCCCATGCTTATAAAACTACAAATTTTCTAAATGAAAGCCTATGTAAAGAAATTGTTAGACTATAAATCAAATGATAGTTGAAGAAGCTAAGAAAAGAACGAAAATGGCTAGCATAAGTAATACTACATATATTAGACCACTGTTTGTCTTTAAGTTACTTACAAAAATATCTTTATATGGACAATGATTGAAATGGATATGTATAAATTTTTAAGCTTAGATACTAATTCACTGAATTCACAAGCTGGCTATATCATACGAAAATTACTAATGTAGTCAGTGGCGAAGCTAGGTGTAATGGTGTGGGGTCAATTGACCCCACTGAATTTTTATTTATTTTTTATATATATGATGTATTAAATTTATTTAGGTGTGTAATTTACAGATTTGACCCTACTAAATTTTTTATCTCTTTAATACTTCACACTAATTGGAAGCGCCCTAAAACCCCCTCAAATTGACCCTACTCAAATTTTCTGAATTTTTATTTATCTTTTATATATATGATGTATTAAATTTCTTTAGGTGTAATTTACAGATTTGACCCCACTAAAATTTTTATCTCTTTAATACTTCACACTAATTGGAAGCCCTAAAACCCCCTCAAATTGACCCCACTCAAATTTTATAATTTTTTTACTATACGAGGTCAAATTAAAATTTTATATATTTCTCAATCAAATTTTAACACCATATGACTCTTTATCTCTTCTATATGTGTATATTTCTCTATAATATTTTTAAACTAAATAATAATCTAATTTAAATCATTTTTCAAAATAATTAATTAATTATGAACCATTGTGATTAGAAAAGTCTATTATGGGTAAATATTATGTATATATACCATATATTATTAGTTATTATACTTTCATTGTAATATAATATAGATTTTATATACATGTGATTCAAGAGTACAAAAGTATCTAATAAAAATTTGGAAATATGTGATTCAAAAGTATCCAAAAAAAACATTTATTTTATACACGTGTGATTTAAAAGTGCAAAAGTATCCAAAAACAATTTTTGTCCTCGTTAAATTATTTATAGCTCAGTAATAACTTTGACCCCACTGAAGAATGATGCTGGCTTCGCCACTGAATGTAGTTCAGACAATAAAATAAAAGGGTGGAAAATAGACATACAAATGGTATCTTAAAGGCCTAGTCATTCCAAACAGCCATTAGTCCAAGTGAAGCGAAGAAACTCAAACCTCCACACAGCCATGCCAGTGCTTCATACTGCGGGGAAAAAAGGAATAAATTAGTAAAAATTAAAATTTCGAATTAATAGCAGAACCCACATAAAGATGGAATCTTTGATTCCCCAATAGAACCGGGGGGAATGAGAGAAGAAATTCACCTTCCCAACTGTATCTGCAATACGATCAATACACGGTTCAGGGAATACAGTCCCATTGTCCCAAATTAGCTCGTCATTTACAGAAAGCAGAGAGCAAGCTGAATAATAAACAAAATTTTGTTAGAGTTTCGTCATTGGTAGCAAATTCAAACGAAAACCAAGAATAATACCAAAGAAATCATTTTAAATTTTTAATCATATATACATGTATATACACAATATAATTAAGTATTAAGTATGTGATTTAAGGTGAAAAGGATTACAGGTATATAGGGGATGATGTTTATGCGAAGGGGAGGCCCATGCCGGAGCTGAGGCGAATAGAGGAGCTGACGGAACGGGAAACGACGCCATTTCCAACCCGTAAGCCGAGAAGCAACGTGGCTCAATCTTCCTGCCATTTTTTTCCCGATCTGATTCTTGTTTTGCAATCGATCGGTGTTTGAAACGGGTTAAATCAATTTTACCCGTACCCCAATTTATATATATATTATTGTACTAAAAAATTTTTAATATCAAATTATTGTACTCAAATTTTTTTATAAAAAATTAATTTTTTGTCAAAAATTATCAATTATTTAATAAAAAAATAATATGACAGTATTAAATATTATTTTTATTATTAAATTGAAAATTAATTTATAATTACATCATTGAAAAAATAATAATAATAATACTCTCTCCATTACGCAAAAAAATATTAATTTGAGTTATTTTAAAAATAAATTTTAATTTAATAATAATACCATCTCCGTTAAAAATAAAAAAACAAGTTTTTCTTTTTTTAAATGAATTTGAGATATTTTAAAAATAATTTTTTATTTAATAATAATAATAATAATAATAATAATAATAATAATAATAATAACAATAACAATAATAATAATAATAATAATAATAATAATAATAATAATAATAATAATAATAATAATAATAATACCCTCAGTATTACACACACAAAAAATTAATTTTGCTTGTTAAAAATTAATTTGAGATATTTTAAAAATAAATTTGAATTTAATAATAATACAATCTCCGTTGCACAAAAAAAGATTAATTTTACTTTTTTAAAATTAATTTGAGTTATTTTTAAAATAAATTTTATTTAATAATAATAAGCAAAAAACATTTGCAATTTTTCAATCTTTTTTTTTCTTTCTTTTTTAAATTTCATTTAACAATCAACACAAATCCCATAACGCCTACTCTCCCTCCTTATTTCATCTGTCTTTCACATTTATTATATTTTTTCACTTTTTTGGGACTTTGATTTTTTTTTTTATCAATTTATTATTTAATCAAAATTTATTTTTAAAATACCCCAAATTAATTTTTAAAAAACAAAACAAATCTTCCTTATATTATATTTATCGCTTTGAGACTACATGAAGAAATAATAGAGATATTTAATGTTATATATATAAATCATTCCTTTTCCTAGCTAGCTATTTGTTTCATTTTTTTTCTTTTTTAATTTTCTCCTTTATTCCTTAAACATTTTACATAAACATAAAATATATGTATAACGCATTCCTACCTCATAACATATGGAGTATTTTAGTTTGTGCTTGGAAGCACTCCATCTACGACTGATTATACTTGGAACTCGAAAAGATTCCATTTGACTTTAATTAATAACTTAAGGTAAGAGTGATTACAATAAAATGGTCCCTCAAAAGCAAATCAAAAGAAGAGAAACAAAATTACAAGTATCTATAGTATACCATATGCATGAAAAAGAACAATATATATATATATACATAGAATAAATAACCATCCTCGATCAAATACCCAACTGGTTTTGCACCTCCAGGATTGTCTTAGCCGAATCCTTAAGCTGCTGTACCTCTTCATCAGTAAGGTGTACATTTGTTACACCCAATACTCCGGTCCGACCAAGCTGTGCCGGCAAGCTTAGGAACACTTCCCTGTCGTCAATGCCATAGAAACTCTTGGCCAGGACTGAGACCGGGTGGATCCTCCTCTGGTCCCTAAGTATGGTTCGAGCTAGGTTAGCCACCGAGTACCCAATTGCCCAAGATGTGTAACCTTTTAGACTAATTACTTGATATGCACTTTCCACTACTTCTTTGTGAATTTTCTGTAGCGTTTCCTTCTCGTAGGCTATTTGTTGCCTTTCTAAGAAGCTCAGAACTGGCACTCCTCCAACGCTTATGCTTGACCATAGCGCCACCGAGCTGTCGCCATGCTCCCCAACAATGTATGCCTGTTTTAATCATCACAATTTAATCAAAGATCAAATTAACTATGGTGCTTTGATCACTAATATATAAATTGGCAAAGAAAAAATAGTGTAATATAAATGGTGACTTCAATTTTTATTGTGGCCATTAATCATATTTGTGAAGTATGTGATGGCCAGAAAAAGAGGGGGTGATCCTTTGGTCCATCCCAAACATATTTTATTAAATTGGTATAAGTAGTAGTTTATGGAATGTTACGTGCACACATGGTTGCCTCACAACTGGTTGGTCTAGTACACACCCAAAGTGTGATGTAAAGTATGTATTTCATGTAATTAATATACTAAAAATATATAACTGAACCATTTTGTAAAGTATTATAAGTAAACAAGAAGATGAGATTAACTCATATTTTAGCGGATTTAACAATAATTTTTACAACAGAGTAGTAAGGGTTGGTAATTTATTTGGGCTTGATAGTTTATTTGTAGCGTGGTCTTGGATTTGTCATCTAATATTTTGGGTTTCATGTGTTTAAATTCATATAATAGTTGTTAAGGATTTTTAGTTAATATATAAATCGATGCTTTATGTATTAATTATTTTATAGTATGTGAGACATATTAATTAATACATGTGACATGCAAAATTAGCTAGGCATAATTTAATGAATCTAACTAGGTATATCGTTTTTTATTCATATATATACTTTCGTTCAAAAACATAAGATAAAAAGTGATATTTTAAAAACTCGTGAAACATTTTTAATTTACAATTAATATGATTTTCATTTTATTTTTATTAATTTAATTATGAATATTACTAAATTATCTATTAAAAAAAAATTATTAATTTTAAGATTTATTATTTTTAAAATTCTAATAAAACATGTTAATTTAAAATTAACTTTTAAAAAGCTAAAAAATATTGGATTTATGTTTTAGAAGGGGAGGAAATCAATAAGCTCACCTGCACATCTTGAGCATTAACGTCGAGATGATCCGCAATGAGGAACCGAAACCTAGACGAATCCAGATTAGTACCCGACCCGATCACCCTGTTGGAGGGAAACCCAGAAAGCTTCCAAGCAACATAAGTCAACACATCCACCGGATTCGACACAATCAGCAATATCGTCTCCGGCGAGTTTTTAGCCAGCGGCGGAATAATATTGGAAAACATAGCCAAGTTCCTCTGTAACAAGTTCAGCCTGGACTCCCCGGGTATCTGCCTAGCACCGGCGGTGACAATGCAAAGATCCGACCCAGTTGTAACAGAGTAGTCGACGGAGGCCTGGATTTTGGTACGAGGGAGGAATGCTGCGGCGTGCTGGAGGTCGAGCATCTCGCCTTCGAGCTTATCAGGCTTGGCGTCGACGAGGGCCAGCTCGTCGGCGACGTCTTGGGTGAGGATGGTTTGGGCTATGGCCATTCCGACATTTCCCACACCAATGACGGAGATTTTTGTGTGGCGTTTGGTGAGCGGCGGTGGGGAGGTGTTTTGGATGGGTTTAAAAAAGGCCTGGGTTAGGTCTAGGCCTCCTGGGCCCAAAGTTGATGAGGATGAACTCTTCTGCATTTTGCTGTTTATGTATTGGCTTGAGTAAAAAAGTTTATGTTTATGTATTTGGGGCTGGATTTTGCAGTTTTATAGGCACATAGAATAAATAGATTGGGAAAGGAAAGGAAAGAGATGGTGTGTCGGTTAAGGCATTAGAAAGAAGAAGAAGATGATGGGAGGGTTGATTTCAATAGTCAATGTTACGACGTAAGACTCAATACATGCTATTGAACGAGGAATGATCAAGTGTTGCGCAAATGTATTATAGATACTTAGACTTTAAGATTGTTTGTGGTTTTGATTTTGATTCTTTTATTTTAGCGGTTGATAATGTTATAACAATATTTATGTTATCAGAATATATGATATTTTTATATTTATTTCAGTTATATTTAAAATATATTATAATTATTGTTTTAATATTTTATCAATAGCCTTTAATTTTTATAGATGAATTCTCTTTGTAAGATGGAACTTGACAATAGACTGTATTATAGAATTTTAATATTTAATATAAAATGATTTTTTTTTACATGAGTGTTGATTCAATGAATTGGGTAAATAATTTCAATAATAATATGACAAACTTCAACGATAAGAACTAAACCTAAAATCTAATGATTTTAGGGTTTCAATCCATTTTTCATTTGAGAAAATTGATAAAAGTAACAATTCTGAGATACTAGTCTAGAGCAAAAATATCAAAATTTTAAAGAATTTATGTAGTCGTTTTATGACAATATCTCATAAGTTATGTAGTTTTCACAAGTACCTTTAAATATTATTTAAATTTATTTAGTTAAGTCATTACAAAAAAGATTTTGTTTAATTAATTAATGAACTTTTTTCATATTATATTAATTTTTAATAATTAAATTTATTGTGTTTACGTAGGGCGTTTATGTCCTAGCCTCTCACAAAAAAACTCGCGTACTTTTAAATACTACAAAACAAGGAAAATCAACAACGACTTCATGATAACAACCATGGGGTCAACTTCATGAGATAACTACTCGTTCTTCTAGGTTATAAGAATTGTTCAACCTTTCCATATATTATTAATTATTTGACAAAAGCTAGACTTACTTTTCTTGATGCACGCTCCAATTGATTGAGAAACAAGACACCTTCTGCAAAAAGAAAGGGCTGCGGAAAATAAGGACGGGGTGGTGGAAATTTATATATATATAAAATATTATTATATTATTATTTATTTAATATTATCAAAAAGAAAATAAATTTAAAAGATGAATACTTAAATTTTCGTAGAAAATTCTCCTTTCTCAATCTTTCTAACCACCACGATAACATATTGTGTTATACTTGATCTACGTAGTTTTGTTTTAAGATCATTCCAACCACCGGGATAACATATCATTTGTGTTGTACTTGATTTACGGAATTTTGTCTTAAAAAATGAGTCTCATTTGCAAAAAATGATGCATGGGCCAGATATATAGGATTGAAATGTTGATTCATTGGAATGATGTCACAATTTCCCCATGCATTTGCAAAAAGAGTTAATTACAGGAGTATTGATCAAATCTTTTTCTTATAGAAGTTTCTCTTTCTTAGAAAACTTGTCTATTATAATTTCTTAAATTGAAACTATATTATGTGGAGTATAGTATGATACTATGATATTAAAAATTGTTAAAAAATATACTAAAGGTTTTCATATTTCACATACATCGTTGTTAGCCCAAATCTTGCATTTATGCAGCCCATGTTTCAAATCAGTCTAATCACTTTGGGCCTTGGTTGACCCTTGGATCTAGTATATATAATCATTTAACCACCAGGGGGCAGGGAGTCGCTAGTCCGATAAACGCGACTGAAAATATCACCGATTTAGATTAACTCTGCATAAGTATTATCCTCTAGTCCAACACCACAGCCTAAACCTTCTCATTCACAATAACCATTACATTCATCTTCGGTTTTGATGAAGAGGCCAGTAGCGGCAGCAAAAGAAATGGAGGCGGCATTGGCGGAAGTAGAGAGAGTCCAAACACGAATTCTCCAACGAATAACAGCCCTCGAACTCACTCACCTCCCCCAACATTTTTCTCACTCTCTGTCTCTCTCCTCTCCTCCCAACCACCACTCCGCCGCCGCCCCCACCACCACCGAAGCTCGCCTCTCTGGCATCCTTAGCGACAATGGCGTCAAAGACTTTGAATTCAGGCGAGTCCCCTTTGATTACTACGATTGGCCCTTAGAATCGCGACGAGATGTTCTCGATGCCGCCTCTATCCATCATCTCTGCAAGAGTATTGTTCTGGTACTTCCTCCAATCTTCCCCTTTTGTGTATATAGTGTTTCTCAGCTGATTTTTTTACTCGATTGTTGCAATAAGGAGCATTCTTTTTATAAAAGTGCTTATTTTTGAGCGGTGGTTGCATGCTTTCATTTTGAGCGGTAGTTTGGGGCAACATTTATACATGAATTAGGATTATTGGGACTAGAATTATGGATATAATTAAGGGAAGTATTAATATTGGTAGCTACATGATAGCAAATAGTCTCCCACAGCTCGTAAATATACACACAGACTTGGTGGATGAACTGCTCTGGCATATATGATGCGGTGTAGCATCTTTTGGAGGGTTTTTTATGAGCTCAAACTTTTCATGGTCAGCCGTTTGTCTTAGTTCCTAGGAACATTATACCGACCGTAAGTTTTAGGCTGCATAAGGATGTATCTATCTCCTAAAGAACATCTGGTGGAAATTAGAATGTTGCAATTGATATATTTTGTGTCAAGAAAGTATTTTGGAAAGCATTTTGTTCATTAGTAGAAAGCTAGAATTAGGGTAAAATAAAGATAATCTCTTCTCTTGGCACATTGTAAATAGGCATCTCTCTTTTCTCTTGCTTTGACTATTATGGTGTGAGAGAATTGTTCTTTAGCTAGGCCTTCTAATCCCTATTTCAATTTCCTTTTACTTATTTTTTAAAAATAGAGTTGAACTGCTAATTCAGGCCCCTGCTATAATGCGACTGTTGAAGACTTAGAGATTGTCTTTGTCCTAGTAATCATTATGATGTCTGATACAAATAAATCATCCACTGAACCTCTTTTATGATTGGGGATGGAAGGGTGATTAGATTTTGGAGGAATACATGGATAGGGGTGGAGTCTTTAAGGGTACACTTTCCTTATTTATTCTCTTAACCAGTGTATCCAGATGCGAAAGTCATTGATTATGTTTCGTTTCAAGATTGGGAGCTGGAGGAGGAGGATTGGCTTTTGGACGTAGTGGGCTGTTTGGGAAGCGTAGCGATCGTGTAGATTCTTTGTGTTGGAGAATCATAATATTGGCCATTTCACTGTAAGGTTTTATTATTAGCATTTGTGTGGTGGGGTTGCATCAAACTTTCCATGCTGAAGCATCTGGAGACTGGGAGTTCCGCAAAAGATGGCTTTCTTTATGTGGACAGCAGAGCTTGAGATGATTTTGACACAAAATTCTTTATGAGCGAGGGGTAATTGTGGTGAATCAGTGTTGTATGTGCCAGCAAGATTGGGAGTATCATTTGTTTCTGCCTTGTGAGTTTGTTCGTCCATTATAGATGATGCTTTTCTCTCTATGGGGGTTACTATGGATGATGCCAGGTTCGGTGGTCCATTTTTGAGTGCTTTGAGGAGTTTAGACTTAGATCTCGGAAGAGGAGTCATGTTATGCAGGATATGCTTTTGCATTGTCTGTGGTGAGTGCTTTAGAGGGAACAGAACAATCAATACTTTGAAAGTGGCCAGTTGCACATATAAAATACTTACTGTTGAGTCTAGTATTATTATTTTTTTCCAGAAAGAGGTTTATCATGGATTGGTTCTTGCTTTTGTTGATTTTTTGTCAGAGTTTAGCCTTGGACAATGATCTTGACACATGGATGGCACCCACTTGTTACCTCTATGAACAAATTCTATCTTAACCAAAAAAGTAAAAATCAGCAAGGTGCTCAGTGTTTGAAACTATCAGAATTTGGCATTTAATAGTAATCTTATTCCAGCTAGTGTGGGATAAAATAAAAGGCCTTGATGAGTTGAGTTGAGATATTACTCGTACACAAATGCATGCCTGTAGGAGAATGCTGTCCATATCATGATGTAATGATGGAAATGATAATGTGGTGTCCCAATTTTCTTTTCCTTTTCCAAGTAGGAGCATTATAGTTCAGCGTATCCAACTCCTGCACTTGGGAAATTCATGGAGCATTAAAAATGTGAAATTTTCCTACTTACCAAAAATAAAAATAATAAATGTAAGTATCCTATTGTTCGATGCAGGTAAATACTCAAGCCCCATCAAGTGTCACTGATTGTAGTAACCGAAACATGTCAAAATATTATACTGTTGTCGTTCAGGTATTTTTTAACTTTACTTTTATTTAAGCTCTCAGTAATCTATCCTTTCCAATTGAACTATTTTAGCACTAAAAACATTTTTTTATTGCAGTATACTGCTCGATTTAATGCAGAGACTGTGAAGAACTTTCTATATTCACTCAACAATGGCAAAATACCAAAAAAGAAATTCAACTGTAAGTTTGAATATATTAAAAGATAAATGAACACTTCCAAAAGTTTCTGAGTACACAAGTAGAAGTTTCACTGCTATGGTGGCTTACTTGGCGTGAATACATGTATGCTGAATATCTCTACAGAAGTTGCAGAAACCTGAACTGATGACAAAAGATTCTGGAATTAGGTTGAAATTGCATATTTGGTTTTTGGTTAAACGAGGTTGAATAATCAGTGGACTGAAGTAACAGTTGCTCAGCATAAAGTCACTTTGTTTTATCTTTCCCCAAGTTCAGTGTATGACATGAAGTATAAAAAACTGCATAAACAAATTTGCGATGATTCCAATGGTGCAGGAACTCTTGTTAAACCCGCAACCACAAGTTTGCGATAAAACTGCCTTTTGTTAATACTACTCAGCCAGCTAGGTGAACCAGAATATAACTATATTCTTCTTTGCAACTCTTATTTCCACAACCAATATTACACAAAAAAAATTAAAATAAAATATAATTCCACAACCATAAATCATGTCAATGTTGAGGGTGAATTAACAGTGTAGCTGCTATTTTATGAATCTGAACTCAGCATAAATATGCATACAAGTTTGTCTTGAGTTAAGAAAATCAAGATAATCCCTTAATTCATGGCAAACCCTACTTTAAACTATCTAGAATACCTCATCATTACCCTTACCTTTCTGGTGGACTGGTGACGTGAGCTCAAACTAGTTGTTTGGCGTTTCTCTTCCAACATTGGAATTATTGTACTATAAAAATTCTGCATTTTGCTTGTTGGTAGTTGTATAATGTTGTCATCATCAGTCTTAGATGGAAATGCTCATACGTCCAATGCATATGTAGGCTTTGGCTTGTTTGTAATTTTGATAGAGCTTACTATTGTTTATGTAGTGAGGCTTGCTCCCGAAGATATAGCACAGAAGTTAACCAGCTATGAACACAATGGGGTGACATGTATTGGCATGAAAACAGACATTCCGGTAATTTATCATTTCTGCTGTTATTGATGAAGACATTTGACTCCCTATTGAAATGGCGATCTTTAATCCTTTACCTAGCACTTGAAAAAGTATTTTTATTGATATATACGCAATTTTGTTGCATCTATCGGATGTCTTATCTCTTGGGGCTTCTCTGCATTTTTTCATGCACTGTGGTTAACCACATCCATATTCATCTAATTTGTTACAACTGACTGAGAAAGTTAATTGAACATTAATCTGAAATGAGCGGATCATTTTCTCTTTTAAACACCATCTTTACAACATCCCTTTCAATCTTGGACTATAAGAAGGCTTCTAGCAACTCACCAGTGACCCAAATTTTCAGACATCCCACCTTGAAGTACTACTCCCTTGCTTGGCAAAGCTTGAACAAATAGGGCCCTTGAGATTTGATTTCCTTGATCAGACTCCTATCCTTCTCTTGCTTAATTCTATTGTTGGTCATAACAAGAGATATGAACAAAGGTCCTTGTCCCACTGTGTTTGTGGATTGGCGAGGTTTAGGGTGAAATGATTAAGATACTCATAATATTTGATACGGGCCTCATTCTTAGTTATTATAGAATCCTTCCAGACATTTATGCCAGCTGTTGGATTCCATCATTGGACACTGTCTAAATCTCATTGATGTAAAAGCTTTTAGCTCTAGGTTGGCATTTTAATAGAGTTCTTATATGTGATGTAGCGGTAACCGTGTTGATCATCATTCATCTAGATTGATGATATTAAGATACCCTTTTTCATATGTATAAAACTAGCTTTAGTTTACTGCTCGTTGTGACTTGGGTCTTTTAATGTTTGAAATAATTATTGTTGACCCATCTCAATAATTTTAGAGTTACTTTCTGCTCTGGCTCATAGGTTATGTTAAGCAGCCCCTCCGTTTCAAATTATATAATCATTATTGACTTGAAAATCAATTTGAGACGATGTCAAACTCAAAATTGAGATGACTCATTAAAAATTATGAAACAATAAAACTTATAACAATGAGTAATACTTTTTAGATAGTTTATAATATTCATCATTGTATTACTTAAAATCAAAAAAATCTATGTCAATTTTAAGTTTAAAAATGCAACAGTGATCAATAATATGGAACAAATGGAGTATTACATTGTCTTTATGTTACAGAATGAATTATGTCCTTCTATGCATCAAACTTATGTTGCAGTACGAGCATAATGCAACATCTTAATCGGTGTAGGTAATAGCTGAGCTGTACCTGCAAGTTGCATAATTTTGCAGAAGTGTAATGCATAATATCAGTAAAAACATAGAGGTAAAACGAACAATTAGACAGCCTAGGCAGCAAGTCAGAAAATATAGCAAATGTTGATGAACAATTTATAACTATTGGTTCGTTGTGGTAACATGTTGTGGTCATTACTGGCACCAAAATCCTTGTTTTTAGAAAGCATGATTTTGTTTATGAACTAAATGAGATGAAGATCAAGGTACTATTCTTCAAGTGCAGGGATCTAGTACATATTTATACTGTACCCTTTGAATTATTTTCTCTTTAAGAGAGTGGTATGATTGTCCAACAAGTAACTTGTGTATTGGTAACAGGTGATTTTGGATGAAGCAATTGTAAAACTTAATCCCGACTTCTTTTGGTTGGGAGGTGGAGAGATAGATCTGAAACTGGGGATCAGAACCTCCGAACTCATCAACTTTCTAAAACCTTTTATTGTGAACTGCAGTGGTTCTTGATTTGCCCGCTGTACCGAATGTGAATCAACTATAGAAGAAAGACAGGAGGACCTGGCAAGAGTGTTGCAGAGACTATGATTGCATGGTAATTAGTCCACCTGAAAATTCCAACCACCATAATTATTGACATCTGCTGTGTAGTTTCAGGTTTGGAATGTTAATAATTAACACTCTGAGCATGAGTTTGCTTTACATTTTTTGTTGTTTTTAAATTTAGGGAAAAATTGTAAGAATTGGTGATTTGGTATAAGTGCCACTTTTCATACCCAATAACTTTACTGACAATTGGTGAGTTTGATTATAGTTTGCTTTAATATTTTAGAAATTACCTATTGCTCAAGGTCATATTAGAAAACATGACAGTTGGGAAAGCAACCGAAAGTGCATGAACGTTGATATAACTGTCGCCATTTAAGAGAAACCAACCAACACATTTATACCATTGCCATGCAAAAGACAAGACATCCATTTCGGGTAGGCTCTTTATTCACAGCACGTTAAATACATAGAGAAAACACAGCGCATGGGACCATCTCCACCATATTCCCCTAAGCTACAACTCGTCATATAGGGATGAAACATTAGCTTCAACTTGATTTTTTCCCCCAAGGGATTCCAAAAATATTCAAAGCCATGGCAGAGTTGTACAATTCAAAGTGAATTCTTTACTCAAGAAATACTTCTCTAATACCGACTGTATCACATATAATATAATGTTCTCTTACGGTAAAACATCAACTGAACATTTTATTTCACAATAAAGGGTAGAAGCCTTGAGGAATAACCTCAACGTCGCTGGATCCAATCCCCATACTTGTAGTCAAAATGACCTATAAAAGAAATATATAATTGAGAGCTAGAGTTTTCTGTTTTGAACGGGTGGTTTGCGATGGGTTTGTACTACATGTAATATGAATGAAATCTAGGGTTTTATGTTGTGAATCGGTGGTTTGCGATGGGGTTGCGCATAATCCGTAACTACTACGTCTTCTCTGATATCGTTTTCTTTGGAGTTTACAGTTTCCTCGGCTTCATGTGGAGCCGATCCCAATGTTGACCGTGATTGCCTGCTCCATCCCTACAAAAAGAATATACATAACTTTTAAGACTTTCATCTACACCATATTATTATCTTCATTGAGCAAAATAGTTGGATTAATTTTGTCTTTTTTCTGCGTGTTAGCAATGATTTACACTTCATATTCATGTTTGTATGCAAGAGCATACCATCCTTGCAGACATATTGAATAGTTCGGCCATTATTTTTGGAAGTCATCTTACACGTTTTAAATACCATATACCATCTAAAAACAAAAAGCCTTAAAATTATTTACCACTAGTTCTGTTGCCTCTTGAGAATCGTCTTCAGAGTATGATATTGCAACCTCTCTTCCTGCAAACCACAACACAATCAATTGGAAAAATAAAAAATTAGACACAGTAATAGTAGTTGATGTAATAATATTACTAAAGATTTAGAAGGAAAAGAAAAAAGAGATAATAACAGAGGGAAAAACAAAGGAGATCAAAGAAATAATGATAGCCGCAACAGCACTGAAGCAGTTGTAAGTCCATATATATATGATTTAAAATATTGAGGCAGATATATGGTATGTAAGACATCTAGTGCACTAATTGTATTGGTAGAAATACTTGGGTTTTATGTTTAAGGTTGTATTATTATTACATATAAAGGAAGACAAAGAAGGAATACAGAAGCTTGCGTAAACAGTGTGCAAATGGAGCTGATGCATGGGAAATAAGAATATTGAAGTATGGAAAGAAAGAAAAAAATGGGTAGTGCAGTTGTAAGTTTTTGTGTTTTTGCATGGCATGCATATAGTTCTAATCTTAAAAATGGAAAGTTTGATTTAAATACAGAGAGACAAGAACAATATATTCAATCCGATACCTTTGTTCTTGCCTTCCTTTAGGATAGCCTTTGAATCCTTTTCCTTCAGAGTATTTGCAAGAGCCAAAGTCTGTAGGGTTTTTAGTTCACCAGTTTCAGTGGTTTGCTTTTCTTGTGCTTGGAGTTCCTCAGGCTCAGAGCGCTCAAGCGTCGGTGCCAAGGTATTATGAAGTTTTCTGTTATGTACATCCTGCACCAGATCCTGAAATCATCATATTAGGTTAATTGAAATATGTCAGTGGTGAATCCATGCATGTCGATTAAATAACTTATAAGAATATAGTACACTCACCTTGCCAATTAGGTGAACTTTTCTACCAATTCGTTTGTCAGTAACGCCTAGATGGCGAGCACTGCATGCATGCAGAGAAAGAAATAGGACGACATAAACAAGATACGACATGTTGATATTCTTAAAGATTATCTGTGGATTTAGGTTTAAGAACAACTATAGAAGCTTTCTGTGTGAGTTTGATCAGAGTTGGTTTCCAACTAGTATATATGTACTAAAGTGGGAAAGGAAGGGCATTAAATGCAGAATTCGTAGGCCGTTTAAGAGAACATGTAGATGTTTGGGTGATGAACCTTGAAAATGAAATCGAAGATTTTTGGTGCCGTCTATGTCCCCTCTTTGTCACGTTTTAATCAATGGGGCCCGTATATGAAAAAAAAAGCATTATGGAGGTACGTAGATGCATGGAATGATCACTATTTCTCTTAATAGATGACAACACGAGTAAGTAGTATTCATAAGATAAGTAGGATAATAAACAACACTAGGAAGTTGACAACCTCCCCATATGTCAAGTACTCCATTCTTCTGATTAATTTAACTACTGCATGGCTCCCAACTCGTAGTTACTTTTTTTTTCACCTCTCTCTCAGGCACAATCTATTATATATATATATATATATATATATATATATATGGGTTCTCATACATCATAAACACTTGTCATGAGTATTGTTTTAGCAACCAAAATCTCTATCGTTGATCTCAATATTGGATTGGCTGAAATTAAATAAAATTCCACCCCTCTTGCGGCACGATTAATTACATTATTACCCCCTTAAACATACCCACCTGCCGCAACAAGGATATGCGGCAGGCCCCTTAATTCTTCAATTACATGCCGCTTGAAGGATATGCGACAGGCTGAGCAGAAAATTTTTATTGGAAATTTGAAGTAGAAGAAGAACATAGTAAGGAGTAGAATAAAGAATGTTTTTTTTATACTAGTGGTACTACTAATATACATGCATGTTAAGAGCGTAAAATCAGAAAGGAAAGTCCTATTCTAATTTGAAAAGGAAAAAGATGGGCATTCAGTTTTTGGATTGATTATATATATATATGGTGTATGTATCAACATTATACGCTAATCCCTCATTGATTGTATAGTTTTAAAATTCAAAATCCATATGAACTTATTTGATTTTAGGACAAATAATTATAACTACTCCTAAACTTACAAGTATTATAATTATCATATTTATTGCTTTCAAAACTAATCATTATGTCATCATCATGTCGCGGTTATTAAACTACTAATTTACTAGTTTAAGGATAAATATGTAATAAAAATATATTCTGAAATATTCACAAAATTTTCAAATGAAACTTCTTTTGTGAACGGATCATATCAATGTTGAATTTTAAAATTTTAAAAACTAGCTTAATAAAGTCGAAATATTTTCTAATTATTGAAGGAAGGGAGCATGAATTTTATTCTATTTTTTTAAGTGTTTATAAAACAGATTTAAGGTATCGAAAATAAATTTTAATATTATAGTTATACTTCCCCTTTTTTTAATATTAAGCTATGCTACATAAATTTTAATGATTTTTAATAATTAAAATTAGTTTTGAAATTTAAATATTTAATAAATATTTTACTAAATTATGTCCCAAAAATATTATTTGAAAAACTAAAATAAAAAATAAGACTTCTTTCAATACAAAGGAGTATTATTATTTATTTACTATACCTGTAAGCGGGATTAGCGTATAATGTTGATATATACTCCATATATATATAATCAATCCAAAAACTGAATGCCAATCTTTTTCCTTTTGAGTAATTATAAATGCACAACATCTAAATATAATATCAAATATAACGTCAAACACTACATTCATCTTACGCATTAAAAAATAGAGTATAACATTAAAATTTGTGATATATTTCACTTTTTAATAAATATATAATATTTGATATTATATTTAAATATTATATATGTAAACTTGTCCTTTCCTTTTCGAATTAGAATAAGACTTTTTCCTTTTTGATTTTGCGCGCTTAACATGCATGTATATTAGCAGTGCCACTAGTATAAAAGAAAACATTTTTTATTCTACTCCTTAATCTTTGTTCTTCTTCTACTTCAAATTCCCAATAAAAAATTTATGCTCAGCCTGCCGCATTTCTTCAAGTAATTGAAGAATTAAGTAGTCTGCCGCAAATCCTTGTTGATACAGGTGGGTATGTTTAAGGGGGTAACCGTGCCGCAAAGAGGGGATGTACCTGCCGCATATCCTTGTTGCGGCAGGGGTGAATTTTTTTTTAATTTCAGCCATCTAATATTGAGATCAACAATAGAAATCTTGGTTGCTGAAACAGTGCACATGGCAAACGTTTGTCATGATGAAAACCCTATATATATATATATATATATATATATATATATATATATATATATATATATATATATTTCCCTTATTGAGTAGAGGGGCCCATGGTATCTGAAACTTTGTATGTGACAAATGAAATATATCTATGATCCTTGAGGTGATGAAATGACTATCAGCCTTTATGTAGGGAAATTAAAATTTCAGTTATATGGATAATTCTATCAAATCCCATGTTTTTGTATGTTTCGCAATAGTTCAGTACAAAATTGTTGCAACACGTAGCAAAACTCCTTGTGTAATTCCTCCGGCAGAAGTCATAAACTGAAAAGATATGCAGTTTACAAAACAATGGTCTCCTCAAGAAGCTGTATTTACCAGTGGAAGTTTACTCAGGGCCGGTCCTAAGAGTTTGGAGGCCCTGTGCGAGAAAAAAAACAGGGGCCCTCTCTTGCTTATAAAAATACTAATTTTTTTATCAGCACCAATATATAAAGTACAATGTATATCAAAATTCATCATTAATTAAAATAATAAATGTCAACGTCCCGTAACAAAATTATCAATTAAAAAGAAAATATAGCTAAAACTTCAATAAATTATCAATCCAAAAGAAAAGGTAGCTATTGTATCCATGAGCACATCTGTCATCTTCTGTCTGCAGCAGTAGACAAGTAAACCAAACATTAGCTAACAGCAGCACATCTGTCATGCTTTAATGTAAGACAGTTCTGGGAAAAGTAAATCCCAAACAGGCTTCTTTGGACTCTGATTGTAGGATTTCAAGGTGAAATTCCACACAGCAATCATTTTACTATTCTAAATTTTAAGCCCATAGGACGCTGGACGCGAGTAAGGATAGATGAAGCTTTTCAAAAAAGCTTTTAATAACTGAAAATCTGCTACAAACTTGAACTATGAGCAAAATTTTGGTATTTAATTAGGATTGGGGGTGCTAAAGTTGAGCCTTTGAAGAAGAAGGATCAGAGACAAGAAGAAGAGAAGAACCACGCTTCATGTTTCCAACGGTAAGCAAAGCACAGAAACACAACCTCAGATTCTCATTATTAAACTATACTTGCAAAATGACATATAGGTATTGATCAACAACATAGCTAGCTTTAGGATACAAAAAGGAAGACATTAACTATTTGGCAACTTAAACTATTTTAGATCATGGACTTTATTTGGTGGTCAAGCAGAATAGCTTTAATATCTGTACATGGATTGCTCACAGAGTCACAGACTCGCTGGCGAGGGCCTTGAACAAGCAGCTTCAAAATCAAACCCATGAGGATTTGGGGACCCTTCAAATTTGGGGGCCCTGAGCGGTCGCCCCTCCGGCACCGCCTCAGGGCCGGCCCTGAGTTTACTTCATGAAGACGACACAAATAATTTAATAAACTGAAAAAATGAAGTATTTTACTTGTCAGAGAACTCTGCTTTGGATACAATGTGAACTACTAACATTTCTGTGATTTTTGACTCATTATATGCTCTTCACTTTAGCTCTTCATGGCCACTTTAGTTCTAACCAGTATTTTATCCATCAAATACCTAAAAGGTTCTTGATTTACTGTTTTCCTTGTCCGATAGTTTTAAAATATGCTGCTTTAGAAACACGATGTATAATTGTTTCTCTTTTGGATAATAGAAATTTTAGCATGGTTTGATTATTAAAATCTTAAGAGACCACAAGCTCGGCTGTAATTTGCTTCATTATGAACAAATCTGGTAAATTCAATGTGCTCGGAAACTTTTGCTTAGACTTTGAGTACCCTATGGTCCATAATTTTCAGTCTAGATTTCTAACGCAAAATATATGTTTACTCCAAGAAATTTGCAGCTTGATACATGTTTTCTGGAAGGATTTTACACCATTAACTCATTTAGCCACACAAGAAATTTGCAGGTTTGAATATCAAATGCATGAAAATTATGGTGACAGCTCGGTGGTAGTTTGTGTTAAAACATAAATGAGGCATGTTACGGAAAAACAATCATGTGGCATTTGCATTTATCATTTGATAAGGATATGGTGTTTCAATTTGAAACAGCAGGGACCTACAGGGAGTGGGAAGTAGGGACTGAAGAGAAGAGAGAAGGTGGGGGGGGGGGGGGACAAAGTTACGTGGTCAAACTGGCATGTGCAGTTGTGCACCACCGGAGGCAGGACATGGGGACCGAGAAGGAAACCACACCGGTCTAGTCCATGTGATAATGTCACTACCATGTGAACTATATTTATTTAGTAACAAAAAATGGAAACTACGTTTAATCTCCGATCAGAGCATAGCCGAGCATAGCCTTGTCATATGGTCCTCTGCTTTCATTCTCTGTTTCATCCTTTGGTTTTAAGTCATATATCAGCATGAAGATACATGGGAGTATTTGTTTTCTTTCTAACTCGGAGATTATGATGGGTATCCAAATTACGCCAACTCCAATTTGGAAACGCATAATTTGTCGGAATCTTGCTCCAAAGGCTTTTGTTTCTCTTTAAGTATATTGTTTTCTCGAGGAAATGCATTTAAGTTTACCATCATCAATTAGGTGGGTTTTTGTACTGCAGAAAAGAAAGACCCAACGCGACCGCGGACAGAAGCGAACAGTTGCAAATGTCTGACCCAACTCCTGCAAATTGGTAGACAGAGCAAAACATTTGCAGCTAAGCCGGAGTGGCTCTTGTATGCAGCTACGCCTCCTGCCCTACAACTACAAGAAGAGAGAGAGAGAGAGAGTTGACATTTCTTCATATGCTTTTGAAATTGTTGTGCTCTATAAAGAGTTCCAATAGGGCAGGGCCACTGTGCTCATCTGAGTACTGTAAGCTGCTTGTACTAATACATGAAAATTTTGAGGGGAGCTAAAACTATATCCATATATAGCTATTCTTATTGCTAGGCACCATCAGTTTGCACAGCAAATCTGGACAGATCTGAAACTAGTTCTGACATTGGAGTACTGGTTTGAGTTCTGTCCTCCTTAAAAGGAGAATTTGTTTAAATTTTTTAAGAAATGAAGCATTTAGATCAAGTGCCAAAATTTTAAACGGACAATTTATTTTCATTCCAAAAGAGAGTGCAATCATAAAAGTACTCTGGGGGAAAAATTGTTTGGTGGCATTCCTTAGTGCCATAAATTAATATGATTATGCCTTTGAAAAAGGAAATATACTATATCATTAATGATGCCAAGAAAACAAGAGAAGCAAATATTTAAAAACATTCAATAACATAGTCTCGAGATTGTTTAATTTATTGGGAACTATATACAATTAGCTATACAAATCGGGAACGATAAGATCTTTCTTAAATTTAGACAATATAAAGAAAATATCAGCATAAGGCGCGGAGGCTGCAGGATTGTCATAGGCTATCATAAGCTCTGGACGCCAAATGTGTTCTCTCCACTATATGTAACATATAGGAAACCATCTTCATCCTTCTTCTCATCATATATCGCAGACATAATTGCCCCTGCAGAAACCAAATACAACAGTAGCACAAGAGCTTGTTCATTGATATGGAGGCTGAAACTTAACTACCAAAAAAAACAAAAAATAAACATCAGTTTATAAAACAGAAGATCAGAGTGCAGCAATTGCCTGTTGGAGGCAGGACATTGTCCACAAATATGAAAATTGCTTTCTCAGCACTCAATTTGATCCTTTTGCGAATCACATATACGAATTGTCCTACGGTCAAGTCAGCTGGGACGAGATACCTGAATTTTTTTTTATTAAACATCACCAAAGATAAGCAATAGTAATCCCTGACCAACAGACACTTCCATTCTTACATATTTTCAGATTAAACGTCACCAAAGATAAGCAAGAGTAATCCCTGACCAACAGACACTTCCAAAGTTGAATGAGTTTTAGAATCCACCAAACACAGGAACAATCCACAAGATAACATAGGACCATAATGTACGAACAGGACTCTCGTAATCTCGTGCAAGGCATAAAGAGCTAAGCAAACAATAACCTACACTACAAAATCTAAATGGCTGCCGTAATTGTTTCATAACCTTCATTTCCACGTCACTTAAGTCTCTATTTGTGAGTTTTCCAGACTAAAATTCCTAAGGATTTTTAACAAAAGAAATGATGGGAAAGGAAATGATAGGAAAGTAACTTTCCTTAGTTCTGTATGTAAGTTTAGTAAGGAAAATATAACAATTTATCTATCCTATGTTTGTGAGTTGCTGAGGAAAACAAAAGATTTTTATTTTGTGATATTATTACAATTGTACCCTTGTATATTGAATATAACATGCTTAATGCTTATGTAATTACGGAATTAAAATAAATTCATTAAACCCATTTTCCTTTCCTACCGTTTTGGTCAGGAAAATATCTAAGGAAAATTGGGCTCAATTCTCCTTTACTTTTCTCATCTTTCTTGACTTAAAAAACTCACAAACATAGGATTTCTAAGGAAAAATATAATTTTCCTAAGCTTTCCTCTCCTTTCTTTAGTTTTAAAAACTCACAAACAGGGTGCGACTTAGGTCGATCTAGTGTTACCTGAAAAATGTGATTCGTTTTAGTACGCAGTACGCTACATAACTAAAATGCAGCACTTTAGGGTATCGTTATATAAGTTCTTATAGTTGAAAATTATCTTAAAATCTAAATGAAACAAACCCAAATTTTATAGGAATTTTTTAATTGAATTGACAAATTGGTTGTTTTATAAATAGTTTAAAACAAATGTAATGTTTGGGCAATATAATAATAAGTTAAAATATTGATATTTATGCAATTATAGGTAAAATAATAAAGAAATTTTTTTATGGTATGTAAGAGAGTCGTGTTTGAGTACACTAGTACCAATACACAATTTGCTAGATCAATGAAAGTATCTGGTAACTCTATGTCAGGCAACCCAAGAACTACTCGAACCCACCCACGAAATCTTGGTACATGGGAAATATTTTTTTCATTTTCAAACTACCCATCCAACCCATAGCCTGCCCAGGTTTAATTAGAGCAGGATTGTTTTTATACTTCTATGAACCCGTCATTACAAATATTACATCATTTCATGTGTCTTTTGATTGGAATTACCGTTCCTTTTTACTGGGCATTGCAGCTGTTTGTAACATGTATATGTTAATTGTGGTGAAACCAGTGAAAAAAATGTCTACAATCCACAAACATATTTATCACAAGAGGTCAATAGTCTTTTGTTTCTTACGGGAACAGTATAATATCCGAAGACGAGAGTCTCATTTAACTTTTTTGACCCTTTTTCTACGTATATTAAGATTTGAACAACAAATACGAACTTAAACATAATTATCTTTGATGATTTTCTTGCAATATACATTTAAATTTATTTTTAGGAAATGATTACATAGGAAAATCATGTTCAGAAAACTTGTACTAGGAAAACATTGATATATGTGAAGTCCTTATTTCTAGACAGATGTGAGTACTAAATCGCCATGTTAGATACATTTCCAGAGAATTATAAAGTAGAGAGAATCGTCCATATAAACTACATGGCTCCCGTACGCTATAATGTGTAAATATTTCATTCGTCGAACAATCAGAATTATCTGCTGTATGGTCTCAATTAGACATTTAACAAATAACATGTCATAGGAATATAAGCATGACAATATACAAGAAGTTTTGAGTTGTAGGTACTAAGAAAACTTAGTACTAATCGTCATGTTAGATACATTTCCAGAGAATTATAAAGTAGAGAGAATCGTCCATATAAACTACATGGCTCCCATACGCTATAACGCGTAAATATGTCATGTGTCGAACAATCAGAATTATCTACAGTATGGTCTCAATTAGACCATTAACAAATAACATGTCATAGAAATATAAGCATGACAATATACCAGAAGTTTTGAGTTGTAGGTACAAAGAAAACTTACTTCTTCTTATCAATATTAGGAATATCACTTCTCTCCCCTTTCTCCACAATCACCTTCAGATCACAAAGGCAGGATTATATGAAAGTCAGACAAGAAAGTATAGTGAAGAACTATATATGCTATGAGCAATATCATTAAGAATACTAATCTACTTGATGGAACTTATGTAATGCATGATAGAGGAACTTCTGTCAACACTATGGATATGAAGGTTGACAGAGTGAAACGTAAATAATGGAGAAAGAAAGTTCTCCTCATTCATAGCACACTCATAGCTCAACAAATCGACTAGAGTATTATTAAACATCAACAAAGGATTAAGAGTAAGAACCAGAGGTTACAGTCCTAAAAACTGCATTAAGAATTGATTAATTTCCCTTTGTTGTTCAATAGAAAGAATTAATGTAGAGCCAAACTGAATGTCTTAAGCTGCATATGTATCAATCCACACGGTTTTGGTTTTTTAAAGTTCAAACCTTTGAAGGACTCCACTAAAGATGGTAATGCCTAATGAACCTCTACGATTCTCCTATTCTCTCTCTTCTATATGTTACAAATAAATGTATTTACCTTATCCCTACGTTCATGTTTCAATTCTTGTTAATGACAATTGCTATTGCTTTTTACTCCATACTTTCACATACTACTCGTTTAGATTCTATAAATATGTGACCTTCTCTTCCATCTACTTCATTTACTAGTTTCCTCTTTTTACCTATTAATAAATATTTTACCCTATTCCTATACATTAAGGATGTTTTCTTCTTTCTTTATTCCCCCAAATGAAAATTCCCCTCCCAAAATTCTCAAATACTCATACGTCAGTATATTACACATCCATATTTCTAATTAATTATATGGACTACCCTACCATTTGCCATATCTAGCAATGTTGTCCTTCTACATAATTACTTATTGACATTTCAAGATGCTAAAAGAACTAACTTACACGAACACTTCACCCATGAAAGACGTAATGCATGTTTCCACGCTAACCTCAAAATCTAAATTGTTAAGCTTACCCATACATGTATTGGAAACATACATCAAATGAGATGATATTCTTACTATTAAAAGCTTTGAATTTACACTTAAAAGAACTACACAAGCCTCCAGTCTACCCCATCTGTCATAGATTTTACAGAATAAGAAGTTCCTATCATTCCTAATTTTATGCCTAATTAATAATATTTTTTCCTTTTCTAAGGGACATGGCCCTAGTATCATTCCAACTTAGTCATTTCCCATAAAGCATAGCTCATAGATTCTTAAACACACTTCAAACATTTCTCAACTTAAATGGAGCACCCAACACTTGTAATTGCGAAACATACATAATGCAGAAACATATTACAAGTTTGAAACTCTATGAGCATATAAAAGTCTGAATGATGGAGGTTGGAAGTATCAGTGAGTCAGTGACCATTAAAATTTTGAAAGTATATAATTGACATCTATAATATAACAAAGTTCATAACTCAAAAACAATCAAATACGCCTCAATTGCAAAATAATGCAATTGTGTGATATTAAGGATTGGGGAACTTGGTTAATTCTCACCGGAACCCTATCTGGGTATTTCTCCCTAATCCTAGCAGCCTCTGCTCGCCTCTTCTCTGAAAACAAATAATCCGAAACTTAATAAGATCTTTTCATATCCGTACATATAAGAACCAAAAAAATCAAATACCCAAAGGCCATCACATACCAAGATCATGCTCTTGCTTGAATGAACTCTTTTCCATTGAAAACAGGACTACGGTACCAAATAATTTACTTTTTCTGTCCACATAAATCACAGCAATCAAAAGACATATACATCAAACAAAACCCTAGACTTAACTTCATAAAAAAAAAATCATAATATCATAAATCAATATGTTTTCCATATAAACGTAGAACTGACCCAATCGATCAAAAGCCTCAAAATTGACTTGTTTTTTCACAATAAAAAAATACAAACATCTCGAAATAGAAACGAAAAATAAAAACCTATACGTACATAGATAAGAAAGGAAGTAACCTTTTCAAAGAAGAAGAACAAGAGACAGAAAGAGCCTCGATTTATGCTTCAAGCGATCAACTTTAAACGAAATATATATGTGATTATAAAGACCCTAAATTTTAATCATTATCCACTTTCTCTCTAATTTTGATAGAGGAATCGGGGGGAAAGTTTGAGTGTGCTCGTTCCTACAATAAGGAGATGTGAACTTCAAGTCGGTCTGAGGGCTCCACTTGTATACTACAGTACTTCCCCTACTACGCACATTAATTAAACTTATTTAAATTATTAAAAAATCTTATTATTACAATTGCCAAAACAATTAACTAAATTTGCATATGGAAAATTGATAAATTAAGACAAATAAGCTTAAAGAATGTTTGGGTTCAATTTTTTCTTAGAAAGATGAACCAATATGACTTCAAAATTAACCCTTTAGATCAACTTTAATTATTTATCTATCTAAAATCAAAAACTAAAATTAGTAATATATTTTTATAAAGAAATAAGAATTAATAATATAATTTTATAAAAAATAATCAAAATAAAACTATTTTACCCAATATTAATTTGTTAATTTTATTAATATATATATATATATATATATATATATATATATATATATATATATATATATATATATATATAAAACACAAATTTAAGTAAAACTATCTTGCTACTTAGATAATATAGATTGAGAAATAAAACAAATTCCTACAAAAATCATAAAATTATCTTAACTAATATAATTTATTTATCTATTTACCCATCTATCTATATTATAAGTAAATAGATAATTTGATCCATCCTCTCTTTTGTTGGTTTGGTTCAACCTTTGACTTTTTGTACATTGAAACAATTTTTATTTTTTATCAATTCAAATTAAAAATGAAAACAAGAACTACTAATATAGTGTTATAAGAAAATAAGAATCATCATACTCAAAATTAATTGATTTATTTTATTCATATATATATATATTATTGCATTGCTTGCGGGCTAATTGTACGAAAGATGTCTCAAAAAAATTTGAACTGAAAGTAAAAAAGTTCACGTTTAATATATAATTATTAGTACAAATTTTTTTTATTTCAAAATAAAAAATCTGAACGTAAATAGTTCCAAAAATATTAAGAAATCTAAATCGCAAAAGACAATGTATAAGAAATTAACTTATAGAAATTTTTTTTTTTAAAAAAATTAAAATTTATCATTAAAAATAATTAATTAATAAATATAATTTGATAAAAGTCCAAAATATTAATATGTGAAAAACAAAATACCCTTTTAAGTAAAAAATAATATTATTTATTCTATCAAAAATATATATAAAAAATTAATCTAAATAAATATAAAATTTAAGTATTAAAAATAGACCTGTGTTTTGCACGGATATACTGTTAGTTTTATTTTATTTTAGGGAAAAGCCTTTTTTAGAGTTATGGGCAAAATAAACGAGCTTTTGGACGTGACCATCACGCAAGCAAGGCCAACCACATCAGAAGAATGTGAAGTTCTCTTAATTTATAATTCCGTGGCCAAAAAATAATAAATTTATTTGAGTATGATTCTAGTCGATTTGTAAAATTATAAGATTTAAATTGTGTGTAAATTTAGATTATTTTTCAAAATAATAAGTTTGTAGTTAATAATACTTTTAAGTAGTTTATAATATTAATTATTATAAATCAAGATAAATAAATTTATATTAATTTTAAATTTTAATATTTATCATTAATTAAAAAATATTAAATTAATTTTCTTTTTGGAACAAAAGGATTACTATAATCTGATATAGGGTCCTTATTTATTGATTAGCTTTATGAAGAATTTGTCCAACTCTTAACTTATACAAGTAATAGAAGTACTTTTATCACAGAAGTCAGAACAAAGCTTGTTCTATCTTAATAAATAAATAAAAAACGACTCAATCTTAATTTATTTATCTTATCGTATATATAGACATGCATATTGGTCGCAATTCAACTTTGTTATATATTTATCGACATTTATATCATTTTCCCTTAAGAAGAAAGATTGCAAATCAACTCTCAATACGCCCAGTCCACTGCATTAAAAATGTTATGAAACAATTTAATTGAAATTCATTGTTTTTGTTATTGTTTGCTCAAATGGCAAGGAGAATTCATTGTTTCTTGTCAACCCAAAATAGTTCAGAAAAACCTAGTCATCAAAGCCCAGATTGCCACTGTATTGCCATTACTTGTTTCTTGTCAACCCAAAATAGTTCAGAAAAGCTTGGTCATCAAAGCCCAGATTGCCACTGTATTTCCATCTGACTCAAAGGGTATATGTTTTGCAACTATGAGCTTCTGATCATTCAATAATTCCAGTTTCTAGAATGTATCGGGAGTAGAAGTAAAGCAAAGTAGCCAAACAAAACCGAGAGCCTTTGGCTCAGTTGTATTCTAGCCTTTTGCATAGCAAGAGGTACTAGGTTTAAACCGTGTGCGCGTCAAATTAACAACAACAAAAAAAAAAGTAGCCAAACAATTTTAGGCTAAAACTTTTGAGTCAAAATTGTAAGTCTATGTTTGAGAACCAAGTGTTTCAGAGTCCCTTTTTTTCAAGCAAAAACTAAGCTCTAAATATAGGTGCAATCCAATGTTATGCAGAAACATTTGGATTGCAGTCGTCGACGGACGTTCCACTGAAGTAGAGAAGAGAAGAATACAGCATGAACACAGAAATATAATGAGAAATCACAACTCACAAGGGAGAGCTGAGAACACCATAAGGAGTCAAAATATTGCAATTCTATTAATCAACAATACATTGTCAAGGTAATCTTACGGAAGCCTTATTTTATAGGCAATCACAAGATGAGCCAAACCTGTTAAACTAACAATTTAAAAATGAAGTTCTAACTCTTAAGGCATGCATGCAGAACTTACTAGGAAGACAAGTTGCTAAAATTGATAGGCACAAGCCAGGTATCGCAGTCCGAACCTGACAAACTCTTTACCCATTCAGCAGGATAATCAGATGATAAACCAACTACAAAATAAATGGAAGAAACAATAGAAGTTGTTGAGTTTGTTCTGAATTGCTTTATGTAATATCTAGTATGGAAAACGAATCATTGTAGTAATCTTTTGACTAAGAAGCTTGCTTTGGAATAGAAGAAAATGTACAAACACAAGCCAAACTGGAACTATAGACAAAGGTGTGAATTGTGTTGGAAATGGATTTGAAAACTAAATAATTAGAGCATTTTTTAGGCTCAATTAATGTGGAACCCAAACTCCAAAAATGTCGGGTCCATGTACCAATACGTTCTCCTCCGCAAAGAGTATAACGTGGTATATTTATTTGTTCAAATCCATTAAGTATTGAATGAAAAATTGACTCTAAAATCATCTACTTGAAATGTTTAAACTTGTCATAAATACTTTGTCCCTCATAGAATAAATGAGGGAAAGGTGAAGGGTTTATATATGGGATAATTGCACAATGGGAATAGCCCCAAGGGGCACCCCACTTTTGTGGAAGAGAGAGGACCTAGCTAAGGCTTGGTTTGAACACGCGCACCACCCGGTCGGGTCGTGGGTCGTGGGTAACTGTATATAAGTTTTTGGGCAAAATTTATTTATGGCGCCTTTTTCTGAACAGAAGCGTCCATTCTTATTGGTCCAAAACTACGTCGTTTTGACGAATGGATGCCATGCCAAAGGAGGTGTCCCTTCTGATCAGTCACAATTCATCCTATAAATAATCTGTCTGCGCTGCAATCATTCAATAATTCATTTCCAGAAATAGCTTTCATTTTTCTGCATTCATCATATAGTCAGTTCGAATATAAAGCATAGAAATTGAGTTCGAAGAATTCTTAATTTTTAAGTGCTTCTAATTAAGGATTGGAAATCCGTTTCATCTTGGGAAGTAATTATTCAAAAACCTTTTAGCACCAGTGAGAGAATAAATTTGCTTCAAAGAGACTTTGTGAATTCAAAGGACTCGGATTTAATCTTTTCAAAAATTCAATCTCCTTTTTCCAAGTAAGTATACTGAACTTTCTAATTTCAATTTACTTACTTAATTTGGTAACTCTGTTATTGCATATTAAATATTTACTATAGTTACCAGAACTACAAAATGTGATTCTTGCTTTCTACTCAAGCTTCCAAGGACTACAAATAAAGCATGAAATGCAACTTGCAAGTGAAAACAGTGAATGCTTAAAGCCTTAAACATGCATGATTGTTACCTTGGCCGGCCTGCTGCTTACAGATTGTTAGTCCATCTTTACACGGTCACTAAACTTGACCAACTCTTGGCTCTAATCTTTTTCACTCATCCTCATTCCTCAACCACGACTAAATTCAATTTAAACATTTTCTTCGATAAGTAAGTTCTTTTAGGATAATATAATCAACCCTGGTCTTTGCACATTTTAAAATAAATTTTAAAACAGATTCAGTTCTATTAAAAATTAAGAAACAACACAAAGAAAAACTTTAAATTTTTTATTCTTTTATTTTATGCTTTAATTAAGTTTTTTTTTTTTCAAAACTCAAAAACAAAGTGTAAGGTTTTGCATTTACTTTTTTTGAGGGATTTGTTTATTTTGATCAAGATTTCCCTTTCGTCCAAGCTCCGTGCCAAAGGAGGGAAAATGGCTTGAAGATTACTCCAAAAGTTTGGTAGCTGGGCTCAAGTTGAGGTGGCTGGGTTTTCTCTTGGACTGGACTCTGTTCCTAATTGGGTTGCTTGAAGGTCCAAATTTTAGTGTCCAAAAAGAGAAGGAAAGTTTTTTGTCCGTGGAGGGTGTTGAATTGGTGACTGAACACTGAAAAGTGAAATTGTAAAATGCCACTCATTCCGTCCAATTTTAATTATCTTAAATTAAATTATGACAATTAAATTGATCATAAAAGTTAAATTATGACGATTAAAATGAGATAGATAGAATATAAAAACTTATACAAGACTAGACTGATAACCCGTGCAAGTCACGAGCTAATATCGATAATATAATTTAAAATTGTAGTATGTGTCATTTGGTATTATAATTTGAGTATTAAATATTATATGTGAATTCGTGAAATTAAAAAGCTGTATGTATATTAATATCATTGTAGATATTTTCTAATATATGTATGTACACTCTTGAAATAATACAATACAGGATATAAAAAAGTTTAGTATAATTTTGAAAAGTACATATATTGAATTAACTCGAGACTAATTAAAGAATAATTTATGATCAATTAAAATAACTCAATTAATTTACTAATCAATTCAAGATCTCGATTTATTTGTCCTGTTATATATATATATAGTAATAGTAAACAAGATGAAATTGAGAGCTTCATTTTTTAGCTATTTAATTTATTTATGTTGAGGAGGGTAACCAGTAAGTTATAGGTAATATAACTATTTTTATAATGTTACTATCGGATATATTGGAATCTTGAGAAAGACATTAATACTATGGGTTCTCTTAACATGTGTCCTAAGGGCACATGCTAAGCACATAGTTCAAGAGAATATTCTCTTGAATTATGTACTTAACATGTGCCCTAAAGACACATGTTAAGTTTTTCCTAATACTATTACTAATTATATATAGAAAATTATGTAATTAAATGAGAATTTAAATATAAATAATTTTGTTATTTTATTTATTTTTTTAATATATGCAAAAAAAATTAACCATAATTTTTATAACGGAGAAAGTATATTTTAGGAGAAGTCAATTCTTAGATGAAACTTGTACGCCTTTAAGAAAGAAACCTATGGACATAGCATGTCTAAATTATATAATTAAAAATGCATACGCTTCGTAAGCCCTTAGGCTTAGAGCTTCACTTGATTCATTTTTTCTCTCTGGAGGCCCATTGAATAACAAATAATGACAAAACTATGGCAAAATTGTGAAGATATTTGATAGCCACCAAATATATATATATATATACAATTGAAAACACAATCTTTACTAGAAAAATTCTCTCTATTATTCTTCAGTGTTTTTTATGGTTATGTGTAGCTAAATTATTTTTTTTGGTTTAAGTGACTGAAGTCATTAAGATTTATACACTGTGAGATCTAATTTATTTTAATTGTTAAATTTATATTTTGAGTATTGAATATATTTCTGTGTTTATTTATATAATTAATTTGTTTAATTACTAGGAGACCTACTAGTTTATTATTCGCATTAATCTACTATTAAATTAAATATCAAATTCGTAATTGTTTGGTCACTTTAATTTATGAAGCAACTAAGATTAATAATTATGTTGCAGATCAAAATATTGTTATATCTTAGGAAGAATATTCATCTAAATTAAATGCAGACGTTTGGCTTGTGTTATTTAGTTCAATAATCTCTCTATTTCTTTAAGTTGTTACTAGGTTAAATCTTTAGCGCTTATATGAGGTTATTTAGTGGTAAGAGTTATTTAGATTGCTTGTTTCTACTTAACTAAAATTAATGAGAGATAGAAAAATTATTCAAATGGGAGGAATTATTTCACGTTGAATATTTAAAATTTGAATTGAGTTATTCTTGCGTCAATGATCAGTTGTAAATTCTTGATGGTGGATGCTAACTTAAAGCAAGATTTTTTCTTCTTATTTATTTCATTAAATTATTTGCATATTTATTTTAGTTAATTTTATTTAAATTATTTCTGTAATTAAACCCCCTCCCCCTAATTTTGATTTACAAAACATAAATTAAATTAATCATTTTCTGTGGAATCGACTTTTACTTGCACTACTACGTTAATATTTTTTCAAAATAAGATTTTATTTTTAGGTATCTGCGACAGTACACCCGGACCGCGAGACTGTGATTTGTCCAAAACAAACTATAAACAATTCAAGGTAAGACCTAATCACTTCCATCTCACTTCCATCTTTCTCCTTTCATTTAATTGTTAAGAATATGTGATCTATATATAGATATTTGAAATTAATTTTTTTCCGTCTATTATGCGCAATTTATATTATATCCATACCCAAATCCATAACTGATATTAGTTAAAAATATCAGACTTATATATATTCATTTAAAATCACATATTGATACAAAAGATTAATTTATTATGTTTATAGTCCATTAGAGTATATATATTCTCAAATTTTCTTCTTATATTTTGATGTGAAACTTTAGTATCACGCGATACTTCAATATCAAGGTGTCCAAAATTTTCTTTTAATACTGAATATATGTTTGGAAATGAAAAAGAAAGAGGAAAATCAACATCTAATACTCATTCCGTCCTAAGATAAAAGTACTGATTACTATATGCATATTTATGAAGTATTACTAATTATATATAGAAAATTATGTAATTAAATGAGAATTTAAATATAAATAATTTTGTTATTTTATTTATTTTTTTAATATATGCAAAAAAAATTAACCATAATTTTTATAACGGAGAAAGTATATTTTAGGAGAGTCAATTCTTAGATGAAACTTGTACGCCTTTAAGAAAGAAACCTATGGACATAGCATGTCTAAATTATATAATTAAAAATGCATACGCCTCGTAAGCCCTTAGGCTTAGAGCTTCACTTGATTCATTTTTTGTCTCTGGAGGCCCATTGAATAACAAATAATGACAAAACTGTGGCAAAATTGTGAAGATATTTGATAGCCACCAAATATATATATATATATACAAGCTAACTAGGTAGATATATAGTTATGGAAACTCTTTCAATGGCTTAATAGTCCTAAAATATGTCTCTCACTTGATTTAGGTTTTATGATTTTGATATTAATTGATGAAAACATCTAACCTTATAATCCCTTTTCTATTATCATAAATTTCAATAGTTTTAATAATAAATATTATAAATTATTTAAAAAATATTAATTATTAAAAAAATTATTATTTTATAATTATTAATAAATTATTTTAATTTAAAATTTAAAAATATCTCATAATCGAAAAGAAAAGAGATTTGAGATAATTTTTTTTGAGAATTGATATTTGAACACTGTTTTTTAATATTTTCATACGGTAAACTTTACATGAATAGTTTATAACGACAGTTAAACGTCGTTATACATCTATAATAATATTTTTTTATAAAATTCATTGTATAAAAATATTAAAAAATAATATAAAAATATCAATTTCTTATTTTTTATAAACAAAATTGTTAAGGTAGAATAAGAAATATTTTTAGCATTACGCGTAATCGTAGACACGTACATCAAAGTTCCTAATAAGAAGAATTATATAGCAATTTTGTAAGATGAAATGATGAAAGAAAGAACCACTGAACAATTCCATGCCGATGTCGACCACAAATCTTTAGCGTGTTGGGACCACCATTTGCACTAATTAACATGCATTTATTGAACTGATTAACTGTATATAGTGGATCATACCCTATAATCTATATCTCTCTTTTAGAATAAGTTATGTTTACTTATAAAAAAATATATTTAAAATTAAATTATTTATATTAATTTAATATTATTTTATTTTATTATAGGAGATTAATAATTCTTTAAATTATTTTTTATAATTATTTCTAAAGTTATTTATGTGGGATTATATAATATCATAAAAAAATTAAAATTAATAATTTTTTTTATTTTAAACTATTAAATAGTTTTATGAAACTATTAATCTAACATTAAGACTGTATTTGTTTGTAAAAAATATATTTGGAATTTGACTATTTAATTTAATTTAATACTACTTTACACTATTTAATCATTTGATGATGAATTATTAATCCTATAATATTAGACTATTAGTCTCATAAAACCATTTAATAGTTTAAAATGAAGGGGATTATTAGTCTCAATTTTTTCATGAAATTATATAATCTCACATAAATAATCTTAGGAGTGATAAAAAAATATTTATAGGACTATTTAAAAGACTATTAATTCTTCATCGTGGGATAAAATAATTCGAATTAGTATTAAATTAATACAAATATAAACTAATTATAAGTAAATTTTTTGCAAATAAATATAGCCTAAGAGATTAATAATCCATCATCAACTGATTAAATAGTATAAAATAATATTAAATTAAAATAAATAATCTGATCTCAAACATATTTTTTATAAATAAATATAGCCTAAGTACTATATAAGGGTGGTATTATGACTTCTAAAAAAACAAATTTATGATATTTTTATATTTAAATTTGATGCAATTTGTAAGACCCCGAATTTTATAAAATACAAAATTTAATTTTTCTTCATATATATTTTTCCTAAAACAGTAAGTGGTTAAATTGATAAAATTAAAAGTTAATGATGTTATGTGTAAATTATATTATGTCGGACAATATTCGTTTGGTCGAAAATATTCGTTATGTCGGGGAATATTCTTATGATGGCGCCGTACGAACCAATCATTGGTGGACCCCATAACGAATAATTGTCGGATATAAAAAACGACATAAACAATTTTTAAATAGTCAATGGTACTATCATTTTTAATTATTAAAATATTCGGTAGTAAAAGAATAGTAATATACGGTATTACAAGTAACACACGGTATGTGACGCCCCCAAATCTGGGCCCACACAGCCCAAACTTGAGTCGTCAAAATACTACAACAAAATTATTACAACAAAGCACAACGTACAACAATACAGTGTATAATAATACACAACTAAGTCTTCACTATTATTGCCACACTATTTTACAAAACGTGAAGACTATGATAACTATTCCTCGGACCCTCACTCCATTCCCCGGCTAGACCCTCTTATGTTTTCATCTCCTGTTGAAAAACAATGGAACAAAAGAAAGGGTGAGCTCAAATAGCCCAGTAAAGAATATCATGACTAAGATAATGACGAATAAATTATCATTAGTCTTCAACAGCTGAGTTCTTGATAGAATACAATAGACTACAAGGTTTATATCAAAAACTGCAGTTAAATTCTTAAACAACGTTCAGATCAATAATAGCAGCGGAATGAGTAATCTATTAGAAGAATAATGCAGACTATAATGTCCACTCGGTTCTCTTTTTAGGAAAAACATCATCAACTTTTATCATCTGAAATATCATTAGTCAAGATAATACAAATTCACAGTTCCTGATCATAATCATGCACATCAACAGTTCATCTTTGTACTACGGGCCAAAGATATTCAATATAGCACCAACGGTCATGATTATACCAGATTCAGCCTTTGGTCATAATCATACCAAACAACAGTTCATCTTTGCACTACGGGCCAAAGAGAACATTCACCACGTGCCATAAAAGACACCGAACAGATGTATCGCCTTTAACCTATTATATCGCCTTTAACCTATCATCTGTTCAACAAATATATCACATCTGTGCCCCCGGCCACAGATATTCACAACAGCTTGATTTTTGGATGATTAGAATGATATAAATGATGAACAGAAGAAATAGGATAACAATAAGTATCGGAAGTTTACTTTGTACAGATTCAAATAATGTCCAAATTGTCAACATGATGTGGAGTGAAATTTAAAAATGATATTCAAGATCCACAGTTCAGAATAACGGTTACAATTCAATAGAAAGGTTCACGTAAATAGGAAGGTTCAGTTGAAATAATGAAGTTCAACTATTATGTAACATATAATATTTTCAGGAATTATAGAAGCAATAGTTCCATAATAAATTTCGATTTAGGAGTATGAAAGAAAATAATATCCCTTACCGTAGCAGGTTTGATTAACAAAAGGTGAAGGAAATTAATACAAAGGGTTATTCACCAACAGGCGGCAATCCGCTCCGTAAGGTTATTCCCACAATTTAATAGAATTTGAGTACAAAGAGTTATTCACCAAACAGGCGGCAATCCGCTCCGTAAGGTTATTCTCAGAGATTAATAATGAATGAATACGAAAGGTTATTCACCAACAGGCGGCAATCCGCTCCGTAAGGTTATTCCCACAATTTAATACATGGAAATAAAAGGCACGTCTTATGAGTAAGGAAGAAACAATATTATTATCGAGAATCAAATAATGATAATCCCTTACCATAGTATGTTTGAATAATGGAAGATGAAAAAGATGGTATCCCTTACCTCAACACGTGACTGGATATTGATTTAAATGAGGTTGATTAACTTGAACAGTACACGTATACTTATAGATCTTCACAAATACTCAAGATGACTTAAGCACACTTAGAGAGAACTTTCACAAGAAGTATTTAGAGAGAGAAAGAAAGAACAAGTAAGGAAGTTTATGAAAAATCCTTAAGTTAAGGCTTCTATTTATAGCCAAAAATCTTATCATTCATTTAATCTAAACCATTCATTTAAAGATCATCTTTTAATCTACACCATCCATTTCAAATATTATATTATCTTTAATCTACACCATTCATTTCATATCACCTAATAATCACCTAACTTTATATTATAAACAAATCAATTTAATTATTCAACAATAATTCACACTTTAATCTACACCATTCATTTCATATCACCTAATAATCACCTAACTTTATATTATAAACAAATAACTTTATCAATTCAATTATTATGACTAATTGTTATAAATACAGTATAGTTAGCTCTTAGATATCAAGTCAATAAATTAATGAAATACAACTGTTTAAATACCATCATAATAGAGATAACAATAATGTAAAATAAAGCATACGTTACTGTGTAATGACAATTATTGATTCAATAATGTGAATTACTGTGCATATGTTACTGTGACAATTATTAGGTTCAATAATTTTAAAAACAGTGCAACAACAATTATTGACTCAATGATATAAAATACAGTGTAATGACAATTATTAAATCAATAATGCAAAATACTGTGTAACAACAATTATTGAATTGATAATATAAAATATTATGCAGTGACAATTATCGATGAAATGATGCGTAACAGTTACGGTGTCAATTATCAGACCAAAAATATGAGACACTATGCAATACCGTGTGTTACTGTAGAGTACCGAGTGCTACAGAAAATACCAATAACTATCGTATGCTACTATTTTTTTATCACCGGTATTTTAACAGTTCCGTTGACTATTTTTATTTAAAAATGTTATTTCTGTCGTTTTCTATATCCGACAAATATTCCGATGTGGGGTCCACCAATAATTTGTTATTTCGGCGCCGTCGGACCAAACGAATATTCCCCGACAAAGCGAATATTGTCCGACAAAATAAAATTTGCACATAACATCCTTAACTTTTAACTTTATCGATTTAACCACTTACTGTTTCAAAAAAATATATATATGAAGAAAAATTAAATTTTGTATTTCATAAAATTCGGGGTCTTACAACCTCCCCTCCTTATGAAATTTCGTCCCCGAAATTGACGTACCTGACATATCGAAGAGGTAAGGATACTTAGATTTCATCTCAGATTCTAGCTCCTAGGTCATTTCCTCAGTATCTTGGTTCCTCCATAAAACCTTAACTTGAGGTATAACCTTTGAGCGTAGGATCTGCTCCTTCTTATCCAGGATCTTAACAGGTACTTCCTCGTATGTTAAATCCTCTGCTATAACGTCTGGTTCTAACTCAATGACGTGGTTTGGGTCCTTCACATATTTACGTAACATAGATATGTGAAAAACGTTATGGATGCGAGACATACTTGGTGGTAGGGCTAGTCTGTAGGCTACGGTTCCTATTCGATCGAGGATTTCAAATGGGCCAATAAATCGAGGGTTGAGCTTTCCTCTCTTTTCGAATCTCGTAACCCCTTTCCATGGAGAAACACGTAAGAATACATGTTCTCCGACGTTGAAACTTTCGTCTCTCCGATGAAGATCAGCATAACTCTTTTGTCGTTCTTGTGCGGTCTGTATTCGTTGTCGGATCATTTGGATCTTTTCGGTCGTCAAGCGTACCAACTCGGGTCCCAACAATTTTGCTTCTCCTACCTCATTCCAACATATTGGAGAGCGACACTTCCTTCCATACAATGCCTCGAATGGAGCCATGCCTATGCTTGCTTGGTAACTGTTGTTGTAAGAAAATTCCACCAACGGCAAGTACTTATCCCAACTTCCTTTGAAGTCTAATACACAAAGTCTCAAAAGATCTTCGAGGGTCTGGATCGTCCTTTCCGATTGTCCGTCCGTTTGAGGATGGTATGCAGAACTAAAACGTAGTTCAGTGCCCATAGCTTTTTGTAGACTGATCCAAAAGCGTGAAGTGAATCTACGATCTCGATCAGAAACTATGGAAACTGGCATGCCATGCAATCTCACGATCTCATTTATGTACATACCGGCAAGACGTTCAAGTGAAAAGTTTTCTCGTATAGGCAAGAAATGAGCAGATTTGGTCAATCTATCTACGATCACCCAAATTGCATCTAAGCCTTGAGAAACTTTTGGAAGACCCGTCACGAAGTCCATATTGATGTGTTCCCACTTCCATTCGGGAACTTCAAGTGATTGTAATGGACCTTTAGGAACTTGATGTTCTGCCTTGACACGTTGACAAGTTAGGCACCTTGAGATAAACTCCGCAATCTCTCTTTTCATATTGTTCCACCAAAATGTATGTCGAAGATCTCGATACATCTTGGTACCTCCTGGATGGATTGCAAACGGCGTGTTGTGTGCCTCCATCATGATTTTATGCTTTAATTCAGGATCGTTAGGAACACAGAGTCGAGAGTTGACTCGAAGTATTCCTTTCTCGTCGATTCTTGCTTCGGGAATGACACCTTCTTGTACTTTCTTTATCATGTTTATCAGTTCCGGATCGGTAGCTTGAGCAGCTTTAATTTTATCGATTAAAGTTGGTTCTACTCGCACGTGAGCAATCTTCGAGTGGGTCCCTGGTGTCTTTAGCTCTATCTCCATCTTTTGCAAGTCGTACAAAATACACTTTTGTGTTGTCAGCAGTGCACTTGTACTTGCATAAGATTTTCTGCTCAAAGCGTCAGCTACAACGTTCGTCTTTCCCGGGTGATACTGGATTGTGTGGTCATAATCCTTTAACAGCTCAAGCCAACGTCGTTGTCGCATGTTGAGTTCCTTCTGGGTGAAGAAATACTTGAGACTTTTATGATCCGTATAGATATCCACTTTTTCTCCGTACAAGTAGTGTCTCCAGATCTTCAACGCGAAAACGACTGCTGCCAACTCTAGATCATGAGTAGGATAATTTTTCTCATAATCTTTGAGTTGTCGAGAGGCGTAGGCTATAACCTTTCCATGTTGCATAAGGACACAGCCTAGACCTTTGCCAGAAGCATCGCTGTAGATAACAAATTCTCCTGATCCTGATGGTATGGTCAGAACAGGAGCTGAAACCAGTCTCTTCTTGAGTTCTTGGAAACTTTTCTCGCATTCCTCGCTCCATATGAATTTTGTGCTTTTTCGAGTAAGCTGCGTTAATGGAGTGGCGATTCGAGAAAATCCTTCTACGAATCTCCGATAATAACCAGCTAGACCCAGAAAACTTCGGACTTCGGTTACTGTTTTGGGTTGTTCCCAATTTAGTACCGTTTCAATCTTCGCAGGATCGACTGATATTCCTTGACTAGAAATCACATGCCCAAGAAACGCGACCTCCTCAAGCCAGAACTCACATTTCTTCAACTTGGCATATAATTTGTTTTCACGGAGCTTTTGTAGTATCAATCTCAGGTGTTGTTCATGATCCTCGCGACTCTTGGAGTATATGAGGATGTCATCAATAAAGACAACCACAAAATGATCCAAATGTTCCTTGAATATCCGGTTCATCATGTCCATGAAAGCTGCAGGAGCATTAGTTAGTCCAAAAGGCATGACTAAGAACTCATAATGCCCATAACGAGTTCTGAAAGCAGTCTTTGGAATGTCCTCAGCTTTAACCTTTAACTGATGATATCCAGAACGGAGATCAATCTTTGAGAAATGTTGAGCGCCTTGCAATTGATCAAACATGTCATCAATCCGAGGTAATGGGTACCTGTTCTTGATGGTGACATGGTTCAATTCTCGGTAGTCAATGCACAATCTCATACTCCCGTCTTTCTTCTTCACAAATAGAACAGGAGCACCCCAAGGTGATGCACTCGGACGAATGAAACCGGTATCCAACAATTCCTGTAGTTGGACTTTTAACTCTTGAAGTTCAATGGGAGCCATTCGGTAGGGAGCTTTGGAAATGGGCTTGGTACCGGGTTCAAGATCAATATAAAAATCAATTTCACGGTTTGGGGGTAAGCCAGGAAGTTCTTCAGGAAAAACGTCAGGAAACTCATTAACAATGGGAATATCATTCAAGTTTGACGTATTTTTGTTCAAATCAGTGACATGAGCTAAAAAGGCTTGACATCCGTTTTTCAATAAACGAATGGCTTTATGGCTAGAAATAACAGTTATAGATTTCAATGGTTTAGTTGCTTGAATTTGCATGACAGGTTGATTAGGAATATGAAAACTAATAATCTTATGAAAACAATCAATTTTAGCATGATGGGTAGTCAACCAATCAATTCCTAAAATCACATCAAATTCATGCATCTCCAAAGAAATAAGGTCAACAGGTAATGTGAGGTTGTTGATTTGAACTAGGCAAGATTTATAGACAGTAGATGTAATGGTCATTTCTCCTAATGGGGTTTCAACTGATAAGTCAAAGTCCAAATTTTCAGGAGTTAAGTTTAAACGCTGAGCACATGCAGGTGAGATAAAAGAATGGGTAGAGCCAGTATCTAACAAAGCGTAGACTTCACGAGAATTTATGAATAGCTTACCGGTTATCACCTCGTTCGAGTTTCGTGCCATTTGGGATGTCACAACAAAAGCTCTCCCTTGAACTACAGATTTTCCTTTATCCGCGCTAGCTTTTGGTATCATCATTGCAGCTGGACTTGATTTTGTGGCAGGACAAAACCGCGCAAGATGACCCTCTTTCCCACAACTGTAGCACTTTTTGGATTGCAGTGTACAGTTTGGGCTGATGTGACCTTCCTGACCACACCTATAGCATCTCACTGGTGGTCGATCTTCTCCCCTTGAAACTGGGGTCGGTGCTGGTGTTGGTACTGGTGCTGGTGCCCTTCCATAATTATTATGGAATCTCTTTCTTTTGAAATTGTTCCCACTAGATTCTCCTCTTCTGTTATTTGGTGTGGAATTACCACCGAAGTGTTGGTTACCTCCTCGATGGTTCTCGTTCCTGTGGTTGTTGTCACTCCTTTCTCTATGCTGATCATTAACTCTTGGCTGCAATGTTTCATCTGTTTGCTCCACCCTTTGAGCCCTATCTACAACATCTGAATACAAACTAAATTTATGAGAACTAAGTTGTTGACGAATTTTGAGTCTCAAACCTCTCAGGAACATTCGACTCATTCGTGCTTCGTCATCTACTAGATGAGTCGCAAAACGAGACAGTTCAGCAAACTTAGCTTCATATTGAGAAACTGTCATGTTTCCCTGCTCCAGCTTAATGAATTCCACTTCCTTCATATGGCGGATGCTTTCTGGGAAGTACTTCTCGTTAAACAGTTCTTCGAATTCTGTCCAAGATATTTCGAGTGCTGAAGGTTGGATACGTTTTACCGCTTCCCACCAATGGTCCGCCTCACCTCGTAACATAAAAGTGGCAAATGACACCTTTTGATCATCAGCGCGTTGTAAGACATCAAGTATTTTTGTCGTCTGCTTCAGTCATGCCTCCGCTTTGAGTGGGTCAGGCTTCCCGTGGAATTCAGGTGGTCCCAATTCTTTAAATTGCTTGACAGTGACCATCCTCAAATTGCCAGCGTTTCTACCGTTATTATTGACTGGATTTCCTCTTCCTTGATTCTGTATGAACTGCATGAAATTCCTAAAGAATCCATCGTTCATCATGTTATCAGGAACATTATTTCCTGAGTTGGCAGGAGGATTGTTTGGGGACTCTTGATTTTCGGCTACATTTGCTTCGGGTATTCCATAGTTAACCTCTTGATTTTCAGATGCCATACTTAACTGTGGTCACAAAATAAATGTTAGTTCAAATAAACTGACTCATCACTTCATGTTCCTACATTCAAATCGACTCATTAGATAATAAAATCTATTTTAGGTAGGACACACTAGTGACTGATTCTATTCGTCTCTCCCCTCCTAGTTCTACCCCAGATCTCCATTAAAGACCATATCCCTAAGCTCTGATGCCAACTGTGACGCCCCCAAATCTGGGCCCACACAGCCCAAACTTGAGTCGTCAAAATACTACAACAAAATTATTACAACAAAGCACAACGTACAACAATACAGTGTATAATAATACACAACTAAGTCTTCACTATTATTGCCACACTATTTTACAAAACGTGAAGACTATGATAACTATTCCTCGGACCCTCACTCCATTCCCCGGCTAGACCCTCTTATGTTTTCATCTCCTGTTGAAAAACAATGGAACAAAAGAAAGGGTGAGCTCAAATAGCCCAGTAAAGAATATCATGACTAAGATAATGACGAATAAATTATCATTAGTCTTCAACAGCTGAGTTCTTGATAGAATACAATAGACTACAAGGTTTATATCAAAAACTGCAGTTAAATTCTTAAACAACGTTCAGATCAATAATAGCAGCGGAATGAGTAATCTATTAGAAGAATAATGCAGACTATAATGTCCACTCGGTTCTCTTTTTAGGAAAAACATCATCAACTTTTATCATCTGAAATATCATTAGTCAAGATAATACAAATTCACAGTTCCTGATCATAATCATGCACATCAACAGTTCATCTTTGTACTACGGGCCAAAGATATTCAATATAGCACCAACGGTCATGATTATACCAGATTCAGCCTTTGGTCATAATCATACCAAACAACAGTTCATCTTTGCACTACGGGCCAAAGAGAACATTCACCACGTGCCATAAAAGACACCGAACAGATGTATCGCCTTTAACCTATTATATCGCCTTTAACCTATCATCTGTTCAACAAATATATCACATCTGTGCCCCCGGCCACAGATATTCACAACAGCTTGATTTTTGGATGATTAGAATGATATAAATGATGAACAGAAGAAATAGGATAACAATAAGTATCGGAAGTTTACTTTGTACAGATTCAAATAATGTCCAAATTGTCAACATGATGTGGAGTGAAATTTAAAAATGATATTCAAGATCCACAGTTCAGAATAACGGTTACAATTCAATAGAAAGGTTCACGTAAATAGGAAGGTTCAGTTGAAATAATGAAGTTCAACTATTATGTAACATATAATATTTTCAGGAATTATAGAAGCAATAGTTCCATAATAAATTTCGATTTAGGAGTATGAAAGAAAATAATATCCCTTACCGTAGCAGGTTTGATTAACAAAAGGTGAAGGAAATTAATACAAAGGGTTATTCACCAACAGGCGGCAATCCGCTCAGTAAGGTTATTCCCACAATTTAATAGAATTTGAGTACAAAGAGTTATTCACCAAACAGGCGGCAATCCGCTCCGTAAGGTTATTCTCAGAGATTAATAATGAATGAATACGAAAGGTTATTCACCAACAGGCGGCAATCCGCTCCGTAAGGTTATTCCCACAATTTAATACATGGAAATAAAAGGCACGTCTTATGAGTAAGGAAGAAACAATATTATTATCGAGAATCAAATAATGATAATCCCTTACCATAGTATGTTTGAATAATGGAAGATGAAAAAGATGGTATCCCTTACCTCAACACGTGACTGGATATTGATTTAAATGAGGTTGATTAACTTGAACAGTACACGTATACTTATAGATCTTCACAAATACTCAAGATGACTTAAGCACACTTAGAGAGAACTTTCACAAGAAGTATTTAGAGAGAGAAAGAAAGAACAAGTAAGGAAGTTTATGAAAAATCCTTAAGTTAAGGCTTCTATTTATAGCCAAAAATCTTATCATTCATTTAATCTAAACCATTCATTTAAAGATCATCTTTTAATCTACACCATCCATTTCAAATATTATATTATCTTTAATCTACACCATTCATTTCATATCACCTAATAATCACCTAACTTTATATTATAAACAAATCAATTTAATTATTCAACAATAATTCACACTTTAATCTACACCATTCATTTCATATCACCTAATAATCACCTAACTTTATATTATAAACAAATAACTTTATCAATTCAATTATTATGACTAATTGTTATAAATACAGTATAGTTAGCTCTTAGATATCAAGTCAATAAATTAATGAAATACAACTGTTTAAATACCATCATAATAGAGATAACAATAATGTAAAATAAAGCATACATTACTGTGTAATGACAATTATTGATTCAATAATGTGAATTACTGTGCATATGTTACTGTGACAATTATTAGGTTCAATAATTTTAAAAACAGTGCAACAACAATTATTGACTCAATGATATAAAATACAGTGTAATGACAATTATTAAATCAATAATGCAAAATACTGTGTAACAACAATTATTGAATTGATAATATAAAATATTATGCAGTGACAATTATCGATGAAATGATGCGTAACAGTTACGGTGTCAATTATCAGACCAAAAATATGAGACACTATGCAATACCGTGTGTTACTGTAGAGTACCGAGTGCTACAGAAAATACCAATAACTATCGTATGCTACTATTCTTTTATCACCGGTATTTTAACAGTTCCGTTGACTATTTTTATTTAAAAATGTTATTTCTGTCGTTTTCTATATCCGACAAATATTCCGATGTGGGGTCCACCAATAATTTGTTATTTCGGCGCCGTCGGACCAAACGAATATTCCCCGACAAAGCGAATATTGTCCGACAAAATAAAATTTGCACATAACATCCTTAACTTTTAACTTTATCGATTTAACCACTTACTGTTTCAAAAAAATATATATATGAAGAAAAATTAAATTTTGTATTTCATAAAATTCGAGGTCTTACACGGTATTGCACAGTAGCACACGGCATTGTACAGTGTTTCGTATTATTAAACTGATAAAGTGGTTATCGTACAATATTTGACTTTATTGTCACATGCACAATAATTCATATTATTAAACTAACAATTATCACAGTAGCATATGCACAGTAATTCACATTATTGAATCAATAATTGTCATTACACAGTAACGTATTCTTTCTTTTACATACTTTCTGCATTATTGTTATCTATATTATGATGTTAATTAAACAGTTGTATTTCATTATTAATTGACTTGATATTTAACTCAGAGAGCCAACTACACTGTATTTTTAACAATTAGTCATAATAATGAATAAATGTGAATTATTGTTGAATAATTGAATTGATAAAGTTATTTATTTTTATTATAATAAATGATATAAAGTTATGTGATATAAAGATGAAATGAATGGTATATATTAAAGATAATGTAATAATTATAGAATTTCAAATGAACGGTGTAGATTGAAGATGATATTTAAATAAATGGTTTAGATTAAGGAAATCTTAAAAGGTGAAATGAATGATATAGATTAAAGATAATATAGAATTTGAAATGGATGATGTAGATTAAAGATGATCTTTAAATGAATAGTTTAGATTAAAGAAATCTTAAAAGATGAAATAAATGATATCGATTAAACATTATCTTGAAATGAACGGTTTGGATTAAATTAAGAAATATTGGTTATGATAAGAATTTTGACTATAAATAGAGGCATTAACTTAATAATTTTTCATAAAGTTTCTTGCTTATTCTTTCTTTCACTCTCTAAATACTTTTTCGTGTAAGTTCTCTCTAACTGTGCTTAAGTCATTTTGAGTATTTGTGAAGATCTATAAATGTACGAGTACTGTTCAAGTTAATCAACCTCATTTAAATCAATATCAAGTCCCGTGTTAAGGTAAGAGATTCCATCTTTTTCATCTTCCATTATTCAAACTTACTACGGTGAGCGATTATCATTCTTTGATTCTCAAAAAAAATATCGTTTCTCTCTTACTCATAAGATATGTTATTTATTTTCATGTATTAAATTATGGAAATAACCTTACGGCGCGGATTACCGCCTATTGGTGAATAACCTTTCGTAATCATTCCTTGTTAATCTCTGAGAATAACATTACTGCGCGGATTACCGTTTGTTTGGTAAATAACTCTTTGTATTCAATTTTTATTAAGTTGTGGGAATAACTTTACGGCGCGGATTACCATCTGTTGGTGAATAACCTTTCGTATTCATTCCTTATTAATCTCTGAGAATAACCTGACTACGCGGATTACTGCATATTTGGTGAATTACTCTTTGTATTCATTTCTTATTTGTCTCTTGTGGAAATAATTCGTTTACACGAATTATCACCTGACATTTTTATTCCATATTCGTTTGTAATATCATTTTCTTTCATATTCGTAAGTGATATTATTTTCTTTTATACTCATAAGGGATACCATCTTTTTCATCTTCCATTATTCAAACTTATTACGGTAAAGGGTATCATTCATTTCATACTCTTAACTTACTATGGTAAATACTATTTGGTAAAGTTCTTAAAATGATTATATATTCCTTAACAGTTTGCGCTTCATCTAATATCATTTCAATTGAACCTTCCTATTTTTCTAAATCTCTCTATTGAACTTTAACTGTTATTCTTAACCGTGGATGTGACACCCCCAAATTTGGGTCCATATAACCCAAACCTGAGTTGTCAAAAGACTATAACAAAATTATTACAAGGTAGAACAACGTTCAACAATACACTGTATAATAATACACAACTAAGTTTTCACTATTATTATCACACTATTTTACAACACGTGAAGACTATGATAGCTATCCCTCGGACTCTCACTCTATTTCCCGGCTAGACCCAGGTATGTTTTCATCTCCTGTTGAAAAACAATGGAACAAAAGAAAGGGTGAGCTCAAATAGCCCAGTAAAGAATATCATGACCAAGATAATGACGAATAAATTATCGTTAGCCTTCAATAGACTACAAGGTTTATATCAAAAACTGCAGTTAAATTCTTGAACAACGTTTAGATCAATAATAGCAGCGGAATGAGCAATCTATTAGAAGAATAATGCAGACTATAATGTCCACTCGCTTCTCTTTTTAGGAAAAACATCATTAACTTTTATCATCTGAAATATCATTAGTCAAAATAATACAAATTCACACTTCCTGGTCATAATCATGCAGATCAACAATTCATCTTCGCACTACAGGCCAAAAACATTCAATATAACACCAACGGTTATGATTATACCAGATTTAGCCTTTGTTCATAATCATACCAAACAACAGTTCATCTTTGCACTACGGGCCAAAGAGAACATTAACCACGTGCCATAAAAGACACCAAACAGATGTATCGCCTTTAACCTATTATATCGCCTTTAACCTATCATCTGTTCAACAATTATATCGCATTTGTGCTCCCCGCCACATATATTCACAACAACTTGTTTTTGGATTATTAGAATGATATAAATGATGAACAGAAGAAACGGGATAAACAATAAGTATCAGAAGTTTACTTTGTGCAGATTCAAATAATGTCCAAATTGTCAACATGATGTGGAGTGAAATTCAAAAATGATATTTAAGATCCACAATTCAGAATAACGGTTACAGTTCAATAGAAAGGTTCACGTAAATAGGAAAGTTCAATTGAAATGATAAAGTGCAACTATTATGGAACATATAATATTTTTAGGAATTATAGAAGTAATTTTTTCAGTAAATAATAAGTTTCGATTTAGGTGTATGAAAGAAAATAATATCCCTTACCGTAGCAGGTTTGATTAAAAAAAGGTGAATGAAATTAATATCCCTTACCATAGTAAGCTTGAATAATCAAAGATGAAAAAGATGGTATCACTTATGAGTTATTCACCAACAGACGGTAGTCTGTGCAGTAAGGTTATTCCCACAATTTAATAAAATTTGAATACAAAGAGTTATTCACCAAACAGACGGTAATTCGCGTCGTAAGGTTATTCTCAGAGATTAATAAGGAATGAATACGAAAGGTTATTCACCAACAGGCGGTAATCCGCGCCGTAAGGTTAGTCCCACAATTTAATACATGGAAATAAATGACACATCTTATGAGTAAGAAAGAAACAATATTATTTTCGAGAATCAAAGAATGATAATCCCTTACCATGGTAAGTTTAAATAATAGAATATAAAAGAAGATGTTATTCCTTACCTTAACACGTGACTGAATATTGATTTAAATGAGGTTGATTAACTTGAACAGTACTCGTACACTTATAGATATTCACAAATACTCAAGATAACTTAAGCACACTTACAGAGAACTTACACAAGAAGTATTTAGAGAGTGAAATAAAGAACAAGTAAGGAAGTTTATGAAAAATCCTTAAGTTAAGGCCTCTATTTATACTCAAAAATCTTATCATAACCAATATTTCCTAATTTAATCCAAACCGTTCATTTTAAGATAATGTTTAATCCATACAATTCATTTCATTTTTTAAGATTTCTTTAATCTAAACCATTCATTTAAATATCATCTTTTAATCTACACAATTCATTTCAAATTCCATATTATCATTAATCTATACCATTCATTTCATTTTTTAAGATTTCCTTAATCTAAATTATTCATTTAAAGATCATCTTTTAATCTACACCATCCATTTCAAATTCTATATTATCTTTAATCTATACCATTCATTTTATATCACCTAACTTTATATTATAAACAAATAACTTTATCAATTCAATTATTCAACAATAATTCACACTTATTCATTATTATGACTAATTGTTATAAATACAGTGTAGTTGGCTCTCTGAGTTAGATATCAAATTAATTAATAATGAAATACAACAGTTTAATTAACATCATAATAGAGATAACAATAATACAGAAAGTATATAAAAGAAAAAATACGTTACTGTGTAATGACAATTATTGATTCAATAGTGTGAATTACTGTGCATATGTTACTGTGACAATTATCAGTTTAATATTATGAATTATTGTGCATGTGACAATAAAGTCAAATATTGTACAATAACCTACTTTATCAGTTTAATAATACGAAACATTGTGCAATGTCGTGTGTTATTGTGCAATACCGTGTGCTACTGTGCAATAACGTATATTACTATTCTTTTACCACTTGGTATTTTAACAATTAAAAGTGATAGTACCATTGACCATTTAAAAATTATTTATGTCGTTTTCTATATCCGATAATTATTCGTTGTGGGGTCCACTAATGATTGGTTCGTACGGAACCGTCGTACAAATATTCCCCGATAGAACGAATATTCCCCGATTAAGCGAATATTGTCCGACATAATATAATTTACACATAACATCCTTAACTTCTAACTTTATCAATTTAACCACTTACTGTTTCATGAAAAAACATATATGAAGAAAAATTAAATTTTATATTTTATAAAATTCGGGGTCTTACAGTGGATCTTGAATATCGTTCTTGAATTTGAGTCCACATTATGTTGACTATTTGGACATTATTTGAATTTGCACAAAGTAAACTTTCGATATTTATTGATCATACTGTGTCTTCTGATTTATCGTTTATATCACTGTAATTTGTACTAATCATCAAGAATCAAATTGTTGTGAATATCTGTGGCCTGGGGCACAGATGATAGGTTAAATGCGATATAATTGTTGAACAGATGATAGGTTAAAGACGATATAATAGGTTAAAGACGATACATCTGTTCGGTGTCTTTTATGACACGTGGTGAAAGTTCTTTTTGGCCCGTAGTGCAAAGATGAACTGTTGTTTGGTATGATTATGACCAAATGCTGAATACTGGTATAATCATGACCGTTGGTGTTATATTGAATATCTTTGGCCCGTAGTGCAAAGATGAACTGTTGATTTGCATGATTATGACCAGGAACTTTGAATTTATATTATCATAATTAATGGTATTTCAGATGATAATAGTTGATGATATTTTTTTGAAAAAAAGAAGCGAGTGGACATTATAGTCTGTATTATTTTTTTAATAAATTGCTCATTCCGCTGCTATTATTGATCTGAACGTTATTTAAAAATTTAACTGTAGACTATAAGATTTATATCAAAAATAATTATTAGATATAGTCATTACACTAATTCTGAGAAACCATGAAAACAAAAACAGTGGGAATGTAATCTCAAAAAAAAAATTAAATCATATTAAAGAAACAGTATCTATATATATAATGATGTTTATAAAGGTTTTAAATGAGTTTAGCCCTAGCAATACAAAAAAATTGAAAAAGGACGAGATATTGGGCAGACAAAATAATGATGTTTATAAAGGTTTTAAATGGAATTGAAAAGCTGATGTGTACTACATGAGCAACCGGCCCTCAAAGCCCGATCCACGGCAACCACATGCATTCAATTATCCGCCATCGGAAGGGAGAGATAAATGGCAAACCCCATCTCTCTCTCTATATAGGGAACTGTGACTCTTCTAAAAAAGTCAGGGATGTTAAATTTTAATTTACGATAATCTATTATTATTATGAACGTATAAAATATAATTATTAAAATAAAAATTTGTTTAATGTGTGTCCTAAAACACACATTAAGTATGAAAAATAAGAGATATAACTTATTAAAAATTATTTTTTATATATTTGTATTGAATTCAATACATGGGGTCTATTAATATATTATTTTTTTATACATTGAATTCAGTATAAATACATAAATAAACAATATTATGCATTAAATTTCGTACTTGTGTCCTAAGGACACATTTTAAAAAAATTCTTAAAATAATACTCGATTGAATTCTCATATTATATATATATACACTCTCTTTTTAATTTCTCACCTTTATATTATCTCCATAAATATTTATTTATTTATAATGTCTTAAGTCTCAACAACTCACCCACGCACGAAAATTTAAGAAACCAATGGGTAAAAGAATAAAGGCCGAGTTCAACTGTTTTGTTCAGAGTAATTATTTAATAATTTTAAAATACTTATTATATAATATTTAATACTATTTATATATAAATAATATAAAATATTACGTTACAGATAATTCAAAAATATTTAATAACTATTTTTTGCCCCCTAAACTTTTCAGCCGTAGTATATTAAATTAAGAAAAGTGAAAAGTAAAATCAAACGCTGAATCGGACCGACCTCGCCGCCACCTGTAGCTTGACCCCATAGCTTCTTTGTTTCGTGACTCTCACGCTTCAATAGGAAATCGACAACACGCTATTTTCCATTTCGCCTGTCCATGTCGCGTCCAAATACCTTTCCCTTTCAATGAGCAAGTGGACATGCATCGGCTAACAGTGACACAAAATTATTAATAAATTGATATTTTTATATAATTTTTTAATATTTTTATTTAAAAAATATTATTATAGGTCTAACCACGATTTTAACCATTTTATAAGTCTATAACTATAATTTATATATAAAAATATCAAAATTTTTGTAAAAATATCACTTCTTAATTATTATTATATTGCCATAATTTTAATATTCTTTTTGTTTAGAATAAAAATTCTGATTGACTTTTATTCTAAAACGAAAAAAGTATTATGTATATATATATATATATATTATCGACGTATTAAATTTAAAATATTTTATTTATTATACGTGTACTTAATTAGTATATAGTTATAAATTTTCATATATTGTACACTTATATATGAGTATGGAGTAGTTTATTTTCTATTTTCTCTTTATTATTTAATAATAGTGGTTAGGAAACATGCTCAAGCTCTAATAATTGAAATTTTAGTGAATTAAAAAAGGTTTGAACCTTAACAAATGCTTTTCAGACATTTAACAATTTTTAATCAAATATTTAATAATTTGTTTATGTAGAACTGCTACTTCATAAGAGAAATGAAAAAGTATTCATTAGAGGGTAAAGATGAATTTTCGCACAAGCCACAATTAAAATAGGAGTAATAAAATTATTTAAGGAGAAAAAGATAAAAATAGAACATAATACGAATTGTAATATAAAATTTTATTTTTTTAATAATTAAAATTAATATATTTATTGATTTTTAATAATTTATTTTAAATATTAAAATAATAACATATAAAAACTATAAAATATCACAAATGTCCAGAGATCATTTAATAATTTTTCGAAAGATAATACTAATACCAGCCAACGCTACCCTTATGTATGCCACTTTATTATGGTGACAGGCCAGACAGGGCCAACAAGTGAACCACAAAATAAAACCGGAAATATTGGGAGTCGAGAAATGCAGTACTCAATATTTGTAGAGTGAGAGAGAGTGGGAAAGCGACTATAGAGAGATAGGATGGGCCAACTCTGTTACTCTTTTTTATGATTCAGGCATCCATGGCAGAACACAGGAGCGTACACAGTACTGCTACTTTGCAAAGAGGGTAAAAAAAGAAGAAAGTAAAAGAAGCAGCAGCAGCAAGAAGCAGAAAAGAGTCTATAGAGGGAGAACAGGAAAAACCAATAAAGTAAAAAATGAAGGGTATGGAGCTGACATGGTGATATGGAACTCAGAAGAAAGAGAAAAGACTTGAAGAAGTGAAGATTCATAGTCTTTAGTAAAATGGGTCTCTTGAGAGATTCATTTTCATGGCCTTAATTTTACTCTCAAATTTCAAAAGCCATCAAAAGCAGTTCATATACCTTCAAATCTGGAAAAACCCCATTCTCAAAATAAGGCAAGTTCAATAATTTTAGTAGTATATGCTGTTATATCTGTTCTTTGATCTTTTGTTCTGTTTAGGTGATTAATTGTGGTGTCAAGAATTTTAATTTGTCTTGGTTTTCTTGTTTTTAGATGAGAGGAATAGGATATAACTTGCAAGGAGGTGAAGGAGTATTAGGAAAAGTTTCAAGCTTTGAAGCAAAGTGCAAAAAAGAAAGAAGTTTTGCCAGCATTCGTGAACCTATCTCTGTTTTGGACACAAGAAGTCCAAGCCCTTCCACCTCCACATCAACTCCCTCCTCTTCTTTCGGCGGCGGCGGTGGAGTAAATGCCGTCTGCCGCGGCGGTGGATGTTCTATTGACAACAACTCAGCCAGCTTGGTGGTAATTTCTGAAAATACCCTCAACCACAACAGCCCTGTTTTTGTACCACCGGAGTCCGGCAATGAGCCCGATGGTTGCCGTAAGGACGAGTGGGCCGTGGAGCTCCAACCCATTTCGGCGATTGGGGCTGGAAGCTCCCAAAGATTCGATCTTGGAGCTGGATTGGAGGATTGGGAGAGCTTGTTGTCTGAATCTGCAGCCTTAGACCAGTCTTTGCTCCGGTGGATTTCCAGCGATGTTGACGACACTCCGTTGAGCTTTAAACAGCAGCTGCAGGCCGGAAATGTGAATGAAATTGATGAGACTGCCGCCTTGGAACCCTCGGGTAATGCAATTTCTAGCTTGAATCCTTTCTTAGATGTTACTGGTTCTGGGTTTTCTCTGAATCGGAATAATAACAACAATGGAAAAATTAGCTCAGGTTTTACTCAAAATTCTTGTGGGTTAAACAACAATTGCAACCCACAAAACCCCAGTTTGCCTTTGCCTCTGCCTCAGCGGTATCAGTTGTTAAACCTACCACAACAACAGTTTCAAATTACATCAAATCTTGACATGTCCTCTGCATTATTATTATGTAATAATACCCAGCAAGATCAACACCAATATGAGCCTCAATTGAAGCGTCACAATCCGGGCATTGCAAACTACAATACTCAAATTGTCAAGCTTCCATTTACTGATCCGGGATTTGAGTTTTTACTCTCCAAACAGCAACCACAAGTGGGTTTGGCTAGCCGGCTCAATTTACCCCCTCCTTATCGGTTTCAGCAGAAGCCGTTTATTGTGCCCAAGCAGGAGGTGGCCAGTGGCGACATAGAGCAAATTGCAGCTGCACGCCAGCAGCAGCAGCAGCAATTTATATATGATCAGCTCTATGAGGCCACAGAGGTAATACTGGCTGGGAATTTCTCACACGCGCAAGCGATATTGGCGCGGCTCAATCACCAGCTTTCCCCTAAGACAAAGTCTTTTCAAAGGGCTTCTTTTTACTTCAAGGAGGCTCTACAATTGCCCCTTCTTATGTCCGATCCAGTCACCTCTCTTCCGCCAAAAATTCCCACACCAGTTGATGGTATGTTTAAGATGGGTGCCTATAAGGTCCTTTCGGAAGTTTCACCTCTCATTCAGTTCATGAATTTCACATCCAACCAGGCCATTCTTGAAGCCATTGGCGATGCTGATAGTATTCACATTCTAGACTTTGATATTGGGTTTGGTGCACAATGGTCTTCTTTCTTGCAGGAGCTTCCCAGGAGGGACATAGGTGCCCCATCATTGAAAATTACTGCATTTGCCTCTCCTACAACACACCACCCGACTGAGCTCGGCCTTATGTATGAGAATTTGACACAATTTGCTAATGAAATTGGTGTTTCTTTTGAGCTTGAAGTGGTAAATTTTGATTCTTTTGAACCAAATTCTTATTCAATGCCGCCTTCTCGATCCTCAAAGAATGAAGCAATTGCTGTGAATTTTCCCATTTGGTCCTCGTCGAGTCATCTGCCTGCCCTTCCCTCTCTCATGCGATTTATAAAGAATTTATCACCAAAAGTCATTGTATCAATGGACCGCGGGTGTGAAAAGATTGAACTCCCCTCCCCTCAACACCTTCTCCATGCGCTTCAATACTATGAGGTTCTTTTGGACTCTATTGATGCTGCTAATGTGACTTCAGACAAAGTCAACAAGATTGAAAGGTTCCTTCTCCAGCCCTGGATTGAAAGTATGGTGTTAGGGCGCCTCCATTTCCCAGAACAAATGCCCCCTTGGAAATCTCTGTTTGCTTCCATGGGCTTCACACCCGTGGCATTTAGTAATTTTGCTGAATCTCAGGCAGATTGTGTGGCGCAAATAACACAAGTAAGGGGATTTCATGTGGAGAAGCGTCAGGCTTCTCTTGTGCTATGCTGGCAGCACCATGAGCTCATGTCAGCTTCAGCTTGGAGGTGCTGAGGAGCCGCAAATTGTCAAGTTTATTGCAATCCACTTTTATGCACAGAGGTTCAGACTCCACTCTTTGATAACAACTTCAATAATTTTCATCTTAAGGTGGTGGTGCCTCATTATGACTTAATTTTGTAGTATTTCTTGCTTTCAAAGTCTAATTTACTTATTATTATTATTATTATCTAGGCAGGCTATATTTCCTGTATGCAGAATCTAAAACTACAGCATTCAGAAGTCATATATCATTTTGGACATATTGTTGTTCTGTATGGTGAAAACTTGAAGTTTTCTGGTAAATGGTGATGACTTATTTACTTGAGAACAAATGAGGGCCGGAATATGGATGGGATTTTACAGAAATTAGTATATCGTACTTTTTTTGTTGATGTGTAAAATTCTTTCAAATGCATGTTATATTTATTGAATCTAACATTTTGCATAATGTTAATCTATGCGAGGAAGGAAATAGTAAGAAATATAGTCATGATCAAGACGACTTGGTGCTACATGAAGATTTATGGACAATGGTCATTACAATTTCATATGAACTATGAAGTGGTCTATGATCAATGTGTACCGACTTTAATCTATTCTTCAATCCTATGATCATCATTAAACAAATTTTAGTTAGCTTAATAAGTCCTCCCAGTTTGCAGATGGAATTACTTTGATCTCTTTTTTTAACAGTTGAACATCTTCTCTTCTCTTCTCTGAGCGTCTACACCCTCCTTTACATTTCATCACCATTATTATTGTATTCTACTATGCCAAGTTTTAACTTAATAGGTCGTTCTGCAGTTATGTGCTTGGCATTGTTTCTCATATGATGGGAATTTTAGCAAGTTTTAACTGATATTTGTTCTTCTGCGGTTGTGTTTGGCAGGGATATTCACATTTATTTTGTTTTTTTGTAGTTATAACAGTATTTTTAATAATTAATTATTGTAAATACAGTCCATATATACATATATATATATATATAGTTGTTGAGAGGCTACAACAAGCATGAATTACGACTTGTATCATACTATTATTTCTCTCCCTTCTTTCTTGATAAGATAAAGCCAATACTTCAAACAATACTGACATGTCCATTTCCTCGAAAACGAACTCCCATTAAAGAATTGGTAAATGTTTGGACAACTCCATACTAATTATCTTTTTCATACATAATACTTCCTTCCTTTCAAAATACTTACGAGTATTATAGATTTTTTAAAATTAATTTAGAATATTTTTAAATTAAAAATCAATATAATTATTTTAAATTTTAATTAATAAAATTTGTGAACTATATAAAGATTAGTAAAGTTAATTTTTAATTAATCATCTTAATTTTAAATTTAAAAATATTATAAATTAAAGAAGATAACTAGTTTATTCTTTTACAATTTTTAATTGATTATATTAATTTTAAATTAATTTTTAAAATTAATAATAATTTTATAATTTAAAAGAGAGTGAGTAAGCACATATCTTATTTATTCATTTTTGATTGTGGTGACAATCGGTTTGGACTTTCTTTTCTTAATTGATTGGTCTCATATTTATTACTATTTCTTACTTCAATAATTTAGGTTGATTAGTGGTTGATTAAAATAAGATAAAAGCTGTAGCTAATGTGGGGCATACCCCAATCAACATTACAGGCCCACCTTAAATACATCAGACTTTTGTCCCCTGCCTTGTTGATAGCTTTCTTTATTTACTTTTGAAATGCACCCTATATTATTATTATCCCAAAAGGGTGAACCCCATCTTTTGCATAGGTATTTGAAATGGGGACAAAAGGATTATGAACAATCTTATTTGAGGACTACAGAGTAGTACACTAGGGACAAAGCAGGGTTTGCTGCATTTGCTTGCTTAAGTGGTCCGGTCCGGTCCGCTCAAATGGACGCTTAAACCATCGGACTTTAAGATATTTATTGTTGGCCAACTTGACAAGTATCTCTAACTATGAACCTATGTATGTTGGTTCCTAATCGCATTTCAATGCCTGGATATGATGATAATTGGAGGACAATTTTTTGTCATTTAGCATGCGTATGATAATAATATATTGTACGCTTATAGTACTATGACTAAAATTTGTGCCGGATTTATCGATTCTCTCTCTCTCTCTCTCTCTCTCTTTTAAAATTTATTTGTTCAGTGAACGTGCATATGACAAATGAGACGGTACTCACTACAGTGGTGATGGTCCTAGGACATTATCTGGGGGAGGAGAAAGGGGCGGAGGGAGCAGTTTAGGCGCAGCCGCTCAAATTTGGAATCGACGGTGTGAGATGAGTTGATTTTAAACGGTGTTAAGATTAACATGAGTCCATAATATATATATATATATATAGAGAGAGAGAGAGAGAAAGAGAAGATAATGATCTATAACAAACGTTTGTTATGAATAATATTTTAACAAATATATTTCTCACCGTTGAGTGTAAGATCTTGTAACTAGGAAGAGGGCATGGCCGCACCTCCCTTATACATAGTCAGTGCAGGAGCCTCAGCCTCATGCGGCCAATGTCAAGTGTGAAATAACCAAGTTGTCCTGTGGTCGCATGAGCCTTATATGGTCAGTGATTTTTTTTTCTCTAGCTGCATGAGATTCATACGGTCAAGCCAAACCCTTTTTTTCTGGCAGCATGAGTCTCATGTGGCGAGTGAATTTTTTTTTTCTTTTATTTTTTACATGAATTCAAATTTGGAGGAAATAGTTGCTTCTAATACATACAATTAAATTATGTACTAGATTACTTTTAAATTATATACATGTACTAAAAATCATATTAATTATAAATTTTAAATGAATTAACAAAATTAAAGTTGATCCTATGTTAAATGAATTAATTATTTTGTTAGAATTTTAATAAGAAATATATAAAAATAAATGATTTATAAAAATTGATGATTTTAAATTTTAAAATATTTATAAAAATTAAAAATCATATAATATAATTTTTAATTTTTTTAAATTTAAAAGTTTTTGACTGTAAAGGATATCGATCGATCTCAAAAATCATGGTTATCCAAATCTGCTAATTCTTTGGTTTGATCCATTGCCTTTTCTAAATATCTGCGTAAGAAAAAGGCGTCCCATAATTTTCTTTAATGTCCAAAGCTATTTTTTCATACATTTATCATAATGCATGAGAATTCCTTTTCATCCATTTTGGGTCTAAATTTCTTTGTATTGGAGTGTATATATATATTTATAAAAGGAGCTTATTTATAATAATCGATTATTGAAAATAATATTCTAGCAACCACATTTTAAATCGTCCTTCATAATATTCAACAGATGAAGAGTGAAATGAATGTATTCCTTGCCGCTAGGGTCTCTAACAGAAATGATATTCTTTGTAGTGGCAGCAAAAATTATAATTATACCTTTCAACGTAAATATTATTACCGTTAGAGACTCTAGTATAATCATAAATAAATTAGTATAATCATAAAATAAGTTAGTATAATAATAAATAATCGCAAAATTGCTCCCGGGACAACTTAGGTAGCTTGTCTTAATTTCTTTAGTTTTTCTCCCAGGATTCTTGTCTTAACTAATCATCTAATTTAGTATAATCAGTTCTATTTGATTAAATTATATTTAACGTCAACCAGAAGGCAATTAGCTAATATACTACTCCAGTATCAAGTTGAGGGCGGTTTTGTTTCTTCTAATATATGGATTACTAATTAATCATTGATTATTTACTCATGATGGATAAAATAAGAAACTTAATTTTTAATATTTAATTACTTACCCATATGCCTGTCAGACCATGAAAAAGAAACCAAGAAAATTAAGCATAAATATGAAAGCAACTTATGAATTGAATGTATTATTAATTGACACAATGTTGTAACCGTGTGTCAACTAGCAAATATTTTGTACTTTCATAAATGATTAATTATTGATCCGAATTGTTAAATGCATCTACAAATGGCGACTTTCTCGACAAAATTACAGTTTTCTATGATGAACCTTATCTATTTTACAAAAATATTCTCATATTTTTTTTAAAGTTAATTTAAAAATTCTAAAATTTAAATTTGATGCGATTCATATAATTTTTGAAATAATAGAATAGATTATTTTGAATAGTTTATAATTATTATAATATTATGTTCACAAAACTCAAATGAATTCATATTAATTTTGAAATTTAAAATTAACTATTCTTATGGGAAGTGTGAAGTATAGAGCCCTTGGTGTCATCTCACAATAGTTAGTTTTGATCCAATAGAAAACAAGCCATGGACCTGTAAATGGACCGGACTGAATTTGGACCTTGTATACCTTCGTATGAGCTAGTTGTACAATTACCCAATTCAGATACAGGCCTTTTTGTTCTTAGTATTTTTTCCCCATAATCAGATATAGGCTTGTAGGATATGATAATCACCTAAAATCACATCTATAGCCTGCCTTAGAAAGTGGGACCAGATGTTTGATTAGTTGCAGACAAGAATGGATCTCATTCATGGTGGGTGGGCAAGCTCTTCTAGACTACCCAGGTAATTTCTTTTGTTTTACTTTTTAGTGAGATGATTTGTTAATTGAGAATTAGTAGGACTGGACATACTGTTTTGGGGTTGAAATGGAAACTAAAATAAAATTGAATAAAAATTTGTCATTGACTTGATATGAGTTTGTTTGTTGTGTGTTTGAATCACATTGTTCTCTTTTTGGGTTGACATGCCGAATTGCCGATGAAATATGTAAGATTTAATGTTATTTTTGGATCGAAGAAATGAATATAATAAAAAATAGTATATTAAATAATTATTTTGGAATATAATTATTCTATTCCTTTAATTTTTATCTCATTTCAGAGATGATAGAATAAAATATATTCCATTGAAATTGATATATATAATAATTTTAACATCATATTACATTACTCACTCTTACAAACAATTAAATATATACTTAAAATATTTTAAAATTATTTCATTCATTCGTTTTATTCTTTCACACCATAAGAACTTTGGAGTGATGAGAAGAAATGATCTTGAATTTAAATATGTTCTTCTCATTAGTAATGGAAAGGATGCACTTTTGAAATTCTTGATTTTTGGTATGTGATGGGATGGAAATTTAATTTGCTTATATGACAACTCCATTCATACTACTCGTGTGCGTAAAAACTTTGTTAAATGTTGTACATTTGCACAATAACTAAGCTATATGTTAGTAGTGTCGAAATTATAACTAAGCTTTTCCAATTACAGGCATTTGATTTCTACTCGATGGATACTTGCAAGCTACAAGAACCGAATGAAGCTGCAGAAGAACTATAGTCCAGAGGGCCCTTCTGCTTGCTCAATAAGCGCCAGTCATCAATGTGTGCCCTTTCATCTGGATCTGAATCTGGAACTGCTAACAATTCTACATTTTTTAGTATCTTTTCCGTTTCACCAAAAAGAAGTATTGCATATCGAACACGTTCTTCTCTCTTTTCAATCTTGCTGCAATGACCATGCATGGTAATCACATGCTTCAAGTTGGTAAGGCAAGCACTTAGAATATCAGAGATCATGACAGACAGCCTCTCAAACAATTTCTCGCTGTTTTCTCCGACCTTGCTTTCGTACCCCTGCAGAATTGTTTGACATATTCTGTACATGGAATTGGCAGCCAAGGCATGTATTGGCCATCTGGAAGGTGTTTCACTCAAACATCCATGCGTATCCCTCTTTTTGAATTCCACAAACTTGTTCTTTGCGACATTACTGAGGTCCTCGAGTATGTGCTTTGGGGCTTTTCCTTCAAGAGCCATCTTCTGTAGATCCACATCTAGCCACTTGCGATAGAGATCAACTCCTAACCACACAATTTCTGCTGCTTTCCTGGTATTTATCAAGTCTCGTTTAGCATCCGACAGGTTATTTTCTATCACTCGTACGTATATTAGGCCTTCATGTACACTGCGGATCAACTGTTTAACTGCGTGATGGTCAATGTTGGGAAGTGCAGCTGCAATGCTTGTTAACGTCACCACTGGGAGAGCCCAACAGTTAGGAGGTTCTTCAGAATCCAGAGAAGGAACCAGGTTGCTGTCAAACTGGCTTACCCCCTTGAGCTCTTGTGAATAAATAGATTTCTCCAAGAGTTGTATGAGGTGTTTTGGTTGCTTCTTTTCCCCCATCCGAATCCAATGAAGGGTAGCATCGTTGTTGTTCTCCCTCATCAGATCAACTAAAACTTCTTCTCCTTGAAGATGCAAAACAAAACTGCTGAGGTCCACCTCTGGACTGGGCTGCGTCTCTGATCCTAAATCATTGTTTGAAAAGCTGTTATTGCATCTGAGCAACCTCTTCAATTTGATGCAGCTACTCAAGCATCTCAAGAATCGTCCCCCAAAGAAAATGGAAATGAAGAGGACTAATTTGCTAACCAACACTATCCCAGACTGCATACCAATACAGAAGTCCAAAATTTGATTTTTCAAGTTGTGCACAAGTTTTCTGCTGTGCCGACCGCAGATCCTTAAAGCTAACGGGCACTCTTTCAACTCGACCAGTTTCTGGTTCCAGTACTTTTCCTCCTTCAACTCGGTTTTGATGGCCTTTTTTGCTTTCTTTGGGCACCTGAATTTAATGGCCGTGAACCATCTAAAAGCTGGGCCAATAGTACCTACTCCCACTGCTATGATTTGAGTTACAAGAATTGAAGTAGTCGACCACTTATAGTCAGAATCGCCACGGCAAAACTTGAAGGACCCAGGCACAAAATAAGATCGAAGCATAGCTTCTGCTAAAATCATAGCGCCTAGGAGGCAGAACGCCCCCGAGGCAGTGCATGTTGCTAGTCTCCCAATCACAAACTGGGGATTACAGGTGTGAGCCATCATCCAATATTTAGCCAGATTTTCTCTCATTCTCTTATCTATAGGTGCATCCATGTTCTCGGAGCATTCCTTCACAGCTAGCTTATGTTTCTTACTATATTTTATCTCGAGGTAACATTTAGTAGATGGAACAGCTAGAGCCGAAGAAGTCGAGATTGCAAGCAAAACAAGCATTACAAGCATAACCAAAGCATGTTCTTTCCAAAAAACATATATAACACCCGTGCCTAGTTGGATGCAGATATTGACAATAACAGTAATTACAAGAATTCCCAAAGCAACAATATTAATCATTAATTCTTTGTTGTCCATGGTTCCTAGAGAAGGCATAAAATTACCCATCACAGTACAGATGAATACAACGCTGCTGAGTTTTGCAAGCTGATCTTGGGATCGAGGCATGGAGGTGTTCAGATCCACAGACAATTTGACCGCCACGGCTATAAGGGTCAGAGTAGTTGCGTTGAGGGAGAAAAATTTGCAGGGGAACCAGAATTTTCGATATCGGAAGCCATGAAAGGCATCCATAGCCATGGCCATGGCACAAGCTGCAGATGCTGCTGCAACATAGATGCCAATCCATGGCATCGGCTGGTTGAATTTTGACTCATCCAGGTAGCCTTCACTGGTACAGCCTATCCTACCCATCTTCTTGTAAGCTCTTATTCTCTCTTCCAAAGCCAAAGTGTTACTGGGAGTTTGTTTTTTTTTTTTTTAATAAACTTAATGGTTTTGGGTAACTGTTGTATTACTCAAAGATATTTAGTGTATAATTCTTTAGTCTATGTTTATGTATAAAAAATAAATTTAAAATTAAATTATTTATATTAATATAATATTGTTTCGTCTTATTTTATCTTATAGTAGATGATTAATTGTCATTTAAATAATTTTATGGACTATTTTTTTTTATTTTTAAAATTATTTATATGAGATTATGTAATCATATAAAAAATTTAGAATTAATAGTCTCTTTCATTTTAAGTTATATATTAAATAATTTTATAAAATTAATAGTTTATCATTAAAAAATTAATAATTTATTATTAAAAAATTAAATAATATAAAATATTATTAAATTAAAATAAATAATCTAATTCTAAACATATTATTTATAAACAAACGTACCCTCTTAATTTGATCCAATATTCAACCTGAGGAGGACATCAGCTTCGCTTGGATCAAATATAGTAGTGCCTTTGTGCTGCTGGATATGGTGTTAATGTCAGGTTTAGTGGGATATCTATAATCTATAATATAATTAATTAAAAGTATAAACTTTGTTTTACAATTTTTTTGTTCAGTTTTTTTTTCTATTCAAATTAATATAAGTAGTATCTGTAATGATCACGAATTTTATTAGATATTATAATTATAATTATCAATAAATTAAAATTTTTGCACTAATTAATTGTGCATTAGATAATTGAATAGATATATACTTGTATATGTGTATATTTATTTAAAGCAATGAAGGAAGATGTTATAATTAACTAAAGCAAATTTAATTAGATTATATTTTAAATTCAAATGAGTTGTTAAATTAGGTCAATTAAATTTAGGGTACTTTACAATAATATACAACAATTAGTTAAAAATTACAAAATTAGTGCACAAATAAAATAATTATAAAAAGAGTGCAATAAAGATAAATTAATTACACACGTATCTTTAAAATCCTAAAAAAAAGGAGATACTGTTATTTGACAGTTACCATTCTTTCAAACTTAAACAAATAGATCAAATTAAATTATAAAGATCGTCGGAAACGCAATCTTGATGGGTTGTCCGACCCTTTTCATCGGCACTTGATTTTCAAAGTTGACACATTCTTCCTCGTCGAATGATGCCGGAATCAATGGAGTCCAAACCGGATCGGGAGCAACTCCGTTCACACGGATGCCTTAGTCGACCAACTGAAGTGCAAGTCCAGCGGATGCCTTGGTGGATGTGTAGTCCAGCAACTTTACATTTCCTTTGTATGCATTCACTGATGTTGTGTTGATTATGGAACTCCCTTCCTTTATGTGGTTCAAGGCGTGTCTAAAAACCGATTCGCAACCAATAATTGAGCGGAGGAGAGAAAGAGAAATACATGTACATAATAGTTGCATTGGTTAAATACAAAGGTAACAAAACCTTAATACAAAAGGTAATCAACCTTAAATACAAAGGTAACCAAACATTTATACAAAAGTAACCAACCTTTATTACAACGGTAACCAACCTTTAATATAAAGGTAACCAATCCTTAATATAAAGGTAACCAAACCTTAATACAGAGGTAACCAACCTTTAAAACAGAGATAACCAAAACTATTTACTACACATTCAGGAATTGGTTATCTCCATACTAGTGTTTGGTTACCTAGATTTAGTTGTGCAGTCTTTCATTGATCATCGTGTTGAATTGATTACCTTCGTAACATTTATACAAAAGTAACCAACCTTTATTACAACGGTAACCAACCTTTAATATAAAGGTAACCAACCCTTAATACAAAGGTAACCAAACCTTAATACAGAGGTAATCAACCTTTAGAACAAAGGTAACCAAAACTATTTACTACACATTCGGGAATTGGTTACCTCCATACTAGTGTTTTGTTACCTAGATTTAGTTGTGCAGTATTTCATTGATCATTGTGTTGACTTGGTTACCTTCGTACTATTGTCTGGTTACTTAGATTCAGGATTTGGTTACCTTCATACGAAAAAAATTTAAAGCATCAAAATCGACAGGAACGTGACCCCAACTGTGGAAATCGCCGACATGTGGTTCGGATTTCTCTTCTAGATTGAGACCTTTACCAGAAAAAGGAGGGTGATTAGAATACCGTGTTGGAATAATCTAAGAGACAAAACAGTGGATAGAGAAAGTAGAGAGAGAAGAGGAGGCTAAAAAGTATGGTAAGCGAGTAACAGAGAAGAAGATCCTCCTGTTTAAGAAGAGGAATGACATAATGCATGACAGACCATCAAAAGTCAAAACTATAAAATACTTGATATATTTTCCCTTCTCATCATCTTACTTCCTTACTTCCTTTTCTCTCTACTGAAAACTATTCATGATTGAAGAAATGGAGCCTAACTATTCTCGCCCCTTCCTCTTTAATTTGGTCTCACCGGAAATAATGGTGATTGACTTTTTAAATTTTGAATTTTAAAATTATTCAACTAAATTAAAGGGATCATGGCCACATCAGCACTCCAATTAATTTAAACTAATAACTGACTACATTAACTATGTAATAAAAAATTACATATGTACTAGATTTATAAATATTTTTTTAGTGTACTATTATTGTAAGATTTTCTTAAAATGTACTAGAATATGAAATTGTTCCTTAAATTTACCTAGTAGCTCAAGTAATTAAATTAAACATTAGTCCATGTAATTAATTAAACAATCCCAATGCTTATTTTAATTAAAGGTAGCATAGTTATTTAAATACTAGCCCAATATGTCAATTAAATTGAGCCAAACCAAATTCAATTGATGAACCCAATATATTTAATCCTAAAGTCCAATATGGAGCTCAATAGGAAGTCAAAATTAGTCAACAATTGAACACATGTATATATATATATGTATATATATATATATATATATATATACACATTAAAGCTAGAAAAATAAATAAAAAACATGGCCAAAAATGGCCATGTTGGTCGGCCACTTGTGGGACCCATAAGGGGTTGCTTGATTTTTATGTTGCTCCTAAATCACTCCATGTCATAATAGGTGAACCAACCCTAGTCAATCACATTGTCCATCATGTGGTCATTCAAGCTATAATAAGCTTAATTAGCTTGTTAATTCACCAACATAGGTTGATTAGGAAGGGTTGATGATGGTTAAGGAGACTCTATATATAGAGTGCTCTACATACTTGAAATATTTGTTAGTCACTTGCAAGTATCCTAAAGAAAAGAAAGTGAGAGCATTTGTGAAAATTTGAGATATACACTTGGGTGTTGAGTAAAAAAGTTAGAGAAGAAACTTGGTGAATGTTCACTAGCTTCACAACATATTTTGGTAGGAGAAGAAGAAGAGCATCTAAAACCACAAGGTTTAAAAGTGCTTTAACTTTACTTTATTTCATTGTTATGGTCTAGAACGATTTTGAACGGTTAAAATCTATTTTTAACCGATCAAAACTTGTTTTGATGGTCTAGAAATATTTAACTATGTAATATATATATATTCATAGCTTGATGTGGTTATATCATGTTTTGGTATGTGTAGATTGCATAAAAATACAAGAAATACTCATATTAATTTTTACCGATAAAACATAACTAAGCATGTTGTGTTTAATATTGTATTTTGGAATGTACAAGTTGGAAATTAAATTTTTATGGCTGAAAAGTTAGATACATGAGTTTTAAAGAAAAACCCAACTTGAACCTCTCAAAAATATGAAAAAAATGAAGGAGTTATGACTTTTACTGCAAAATATGTCATTTTAAAATCCTAATGCACAACAGTCCACTTTGAACCCATTTTTCGTGATCTATACATATCCAAAAATGTGTTTCAATGATGTAATATTGTAGTTCAAGAATATACGAATTCAACAAGACCAATTTGAGGTCATTTGGATTTGTAGATTTCATTTTATGCAAGTTTGAACAAATGAGGTAAAAATCACAAAACAAAACACAAAATAGCAAACATTCTGCATAAAAATCCTGGATGAGGGCGCCTAGGTGCCTAACTCAGCACTGGACGCCATCTTGAGCACCTAGGCATCTTTGTGAGCGTCTGGGTCAGCTGACGTGGCTTGGTTTGGGTCGGGTTGTGCCGAAAATGGTTTCGGGTCGGTTTTAATTAATTAAACGGATCGTGTAATGTTTTAAATATTAAAATAATTAATATGGGATCCAAATAAAATAATTATTTATTATTTAAATAAAATTTAAATGATAAATAATGTAAACTGAGAATATTTAAGAAAATCAATTATTATTTAAATAAAATAATAATTAACAATGATTAATTAGTTATTGTTTAATTGCTATTAAAGGGAATTAAAAGTAATTGATTATTTATTATTTAATTTATTAAATAATAAATAAATAAAATTAAGAATAATTTATTGAAGTAATTAAAGTAATTATTTATTATTTAATAATAAATAAAGCAAATAGGTTCATCAATGGTTATTTAATTGTTGAATAAAGTTAATAAAATAATTATTTATTATTTAATTAATATTAAATAATAAATAAGGGTAATAATTAATAAATTATTATTTAGTTGATATTAAATAATAATTAACGGATAATTTGGATTAATAATATAAGTAAATGAATTAAATAATTAATAATATTAATAAATGAAAAAAAATATTATTAAATGATTAATAATATTATAAGGTAAATAAAATATTATTAAATAATTAATAATATTAGATAATTAATAAAATATTATTAAATAGTTAATAATATTAGATAATGATTAAAATATTATTAAATGATTAATAATATTAGATAATTAATAAAATATTATTAATAGTTAATAATATTAGGTAATGATTAAAATATTATTAAATGATTAATAATATTAGATAATTAATAAAATATTATTAATAGTTAATAATATTAGATAATGATTAAAATATTATTAAATGATTAATAATATTAGATAACTAATAAAATATTATTAAATAATTAATAATATTAGATAATGAATAAAATATTATTAAATGATTAATAATATTAGATAATTAATAAAATATTTTTAAATAATTAATAATATTCAAAGATTAATAAAATATTATTAAGTAGTTAATAATATTAGATAAGTGGTTGAACTATATTAAATAATTAATATAGGTTATTTGTGTATGAAAGATTATCAAGTAGTGATAATATTTTTTAAGTGTTTAAATACCCTTAATTATTCAATTATGTGGTTTGTAAGAGTTATAAAGGTCATCATACTTATGAGTATATGATATTAATTTAAGATCAAATTGATTTAATTGTTAGGTCCGTTCAAGAATTATTAAATTAAATTGGTTAGCCGTAGACGACGCACGAGACAAGTTCTTATTAACCCTAAGTTGTATTTTTTGTTGCAAGTATTCTTCAACCTTATTTACATTGAGCAATTCAATTATTGTTGAGCAAGTATCTACACTCCTAGTTATTTGACAGACCTTTGAGCGAATTAATTATCGAAAATTGCTTCACATCATTGTTGTATTGTATTCGCACATAGTGCCTTTACAAATGTTATAGTTCAGTAATTTAAGAACTGTTTAAAAATGTCTAAGCTAATTGTTTCAGCTAGAAAATGCATGTTGAAATTCATCTAATTGAATATTATAAAAACTTATCCAAATTATTGGTTGGTGCGGATTCTGATAGTAAGACTGAGAATGAACAACCCTAGTTAAAAGGAATTTTTATTTGTCGGGAAATCGAATTTGCACAAGAAATCTAAATGTTATACATATACATAGGATACGAGAGGCTGATCCCTTCAAGTGTCCCATTTTTCGAGGTGTCAGATATATGTATGTCTGTTCTACTTTAGTAGCAGTTCATGGTCATTAAAGACCACTCAGCAGTAAAGAGTCAATCCCTTCTTATATTGAAACATTGATTCTTGATTTCTTTCACAACTGTTATTCATTGTTGAAAGCCCTGATGTTATTTCCCTTTTCATCATTATATATCGTATGTTGTTGCTTATAAACTTGTTGAGCCATTTAGTTGCTCATTCTTGTTATATCATGACTTAATTTCAGCTAAGCCCGAATGCTCTAAACAAGACAAAGGCAAGGGAAAAACAAACGCTTAGTTTAGCTAATGCATGCTAGATTAATTTACTGTTATGTAATTTCTTTTGTAAATCTTTTGTATTTCCCTTAAGATATGTAATGTTACAATTAAGGTTAATCGACCTTGGGAAGTGTAGCCTTTTTATAAGGAACCTTTTATATTATTCCGCGAAGTTTAAATGTAATATATGTATTTAATTGTTAGTAAGTGTTGTACATTGAGAACCAAACTCGAGGTTAAAGAACCCGGATTTGGGGTCGTCACAGTATCTAAATTTAAAACAATTAAATATTTTCCAAATGTCTTTTATTTTTATATTTCTAATAAGAAAAAGTATCTTTTAAAAGAATTTATATTTTTATATCTACCAATTTTATTATAATTTTTTTATCATAATTTTATGTAAGATAATATATTTTAACAAATTTTATTGTAGGATAATTTTATTATTAAAATTCTATTAAGATATAAAAAAATCTCTTAATAAATCATGTAATTTGATTATATTAGTATCAGTCGCAAATTTTATTATTAAATTTATTAAAACTTAAATTTTTATCAAATCACACAATTAATTGTATTAATAATAAATCTAAAAGATGGGTCACCAACTTTGAGTCTATTTATTTTGATGATAACAAATTAAATAAATAGGTTAATTAGAATCTAGCCTCTCCATAAGTTAATATTATAATTATTTTAATTATCATATTCTCTTTGACCAAAAATATTTTTTAAATTTATTGAATTACTATTTTTCTAATCTTAATAATTTAATATCAAGTGTTAAAAATATTTATTCATAAATCAATATTTCTTAGACAAAAAATCTCTTATTTATTAAGTTATTTTTTATTATATATCAAAAGAAACTTGATAAAACAAAAAGGCAAAACACTTTTTAAAAAGCCTTATCCGAAAATTGTTTGGGACAGCTTCAAATTACTTTGATACACGAACATTGCATGTACGTGACTTTGAATAGTTACTAAACATTTGTAGTTTGAAAAGTTGTCTTATCTACTTCATTTAATGCATACAAAAGAAGCTTTGATATTTTAAAGGCTTTTAGCCTTGGTCAATCCGTGAGTTTGCTTGCATTTTGAATTAAAAAGGTGGTTGGAAATGGATGAATAAATGCCTTGGAATTGCATGTACGGGAACCAAAAGAAAGTGTGTTTCTTTAACTTGGGCAATCCGCGTGAACTATTTTAAAATCCATCATGGCCCTTTATTTTCAAATCAAACAAATCCTAGCCCTTGAATATTAAATAAGTTACCAAAAGACCTTTTTACCCTGGGAATCAAAATTTTAAGAAAATGAGGTTTTCTCATTCATTTTCATTTGCCAAACAAAAGAAAAAAAGCATATTCATTGCTTACAGTTTCTCTTTCTAAAAGCTCTCAAGCTCTCTTCTACTCAAAATTCATATCTTCTATTAAAGAGAAAAATTAGTCAAAATATTTGAGATAAATTATTAAATTGCATTATTTGAATTATCTCATAATTATTTATATTTATAGATATATAAATATAAATTATTATACACATTTATATCTATTTATATTTTATCTATTTATATCATATAAAAAGTCAGTACTTAAACATCAAGACTATATCGAAAATATTTCTTATAAGTGAGGAAATTAGTCGAACGACGGCTCAAAGCCTTAAATGACATTTTATTGATATAGTGTATTTATATAAATATCATAAAATAGATTAGTACTTAAACACTGCGGCTATAACACAGATATTCCTCTTAAGTGAGGGAATTAGCCGAACAAAAACTCAAAGTCTTAAGTGGTCTATCGAAAATATTTATATAAATATTAGTTGTGAAACTATAAATTTGGTCAGTACTTAGACACTGAAACTATACCGGAGATATTCATCTTTGTTGCATCCCATAAGCACTCAAGAGATCTAAAAGGGGGTTGAATAGATTATTTGAAAAACTTTTCAATTTGATTTAAACTGTTTACCAGATAATCTATTATTCAATGTTATTTAAGCACAACGGAATATAATTTGAAAATCCTCCTTAAAGATGAATATTGGTAAAATACAGTTATGAAAATTTGGAACTAATGAAATAAATCACACACAATCACAATCAATAATAGACTAAAAGTAAATGCAAAAATTTAAAGGAGACAATTTTTTTTAAGTAGTTTAGAGACTGAACAACTCCTACTCCACGAGTAGGAAATGCACTAAAGATATAGATCACCAGATCTGCTACAACAAAATTACTTATGTTCCTTCGAGTCACTCAGTCTCAGAACATGGACACTCAACCTAGATCACTTAGATCTCTTCAAGTCACTAACACTTGGACAATTGTCACAAAGACAATATTACACAAATAATGAATGATTTCTTTCGAGTTGCTGCCAAAATCTCAATAGATTGAACTTCTCATATACTTGGCAGCTTGAACTTGTATTTTAGCTTTCATAGAGTGGTCTTTTTGAATTTTTAGCAAAAATTTTCTTTTTAATCAAGTGTCTCACATTCTTTGATTTTTGTTTGTCCTTATATAGACCTCTTGTGATTTTCCCATTGCAAAAGTAGCCGTTACTCATTTAATACATTGATCCTTGAAGATCTTTGATGTAGGCATCTTCAAATTAGGCAAAACAACTTTTTACCATGTTGTCTTATCAGAGTTCCAAATATGGAAACCATGTGGCTGACGTTCTCAAGGTCAAACTAGCTGGTAGATATAACATACTTTAATCTTCAAATTTCAATCTCAACTGCTAGAGAATGCATTTGTCTTTTCAATCTTCATATTTCTCTTTGTCAGTCTCTTGACAGTTCTGACATACTCTAAAAAGTGAGTTGATCGTATACTTAGACGAGGAGCATGAAGTTTGTACTATGATCAGAGCTCTACATTCTGTTATGTGTTCTTGATTAGTCTTATGAGAGCTTTTCTTTACTGTACGATTTAAGTTCATTCTGCGAATTATTCTTATGTTTTGTGATTGAATTTGTTATATGGTCTGCTCTTTTGTGATCAGCTTTACAATACGAACTACATCAGTTCTGCGATATGTTCTCTGATATGATCTTTCACTGCGATTACTTGATTGTATGATCTGAGCTTTGCGATCTGTCCTTATTACTATGCGATCAATTAACTTAATTTTTCAATCTATATAACATTTTGTCTCAGAAGATCATCTTAACAAATTTTTTATTTTTTCTAATCTAAGTCCTTGTATATCAAGAATACATTAAGGACTTTACAAAAACTACTGGTACAAATATACATTAATCATATCATAATCAAATTTAATATACATACTCTAACATTCTTAAGTTAATTAGGGAATCAGCCGAACGAGGGCTCAAAGTTCTAAGTGGTCTTATTTAACGTGCTCACATTATAGATCAAACATATAATAATATATATATTTAAGTAAAACAAATTTATTTGTTATATCGAGTATTATTTTATTATTTTATTTATTATACTTGATATCTGACATCACAAGTATTTGAACTTAAAATCATTTATTCATAAATACTTGTTGCATAATATAAAAGTTATTTAAACTTTTATATCACGAATACAATTGATTATATCTGCTTATATAGAAACATATCACTCACTATAAAAGTTATTTAAACTTTTATATTTGAACTTCAATTTATATCTGCGTAATTCAAGAAACACTTTTGTTACTCATAAAGGAAAAGTAACCTATAAATTTGCATTGAAATTATATACTTGCTTATTTAATAAGCATATTTCAAAATAAATTTTATTGAAAAAATGTTGAGTTTTTGGTTTTATATATCTGTGAGAAAAATAAAGTGATCCTTTGACAAAGACCATAGTATTAGAGAGGTCTACGGTAGTTGGGTCTCTAGTGTATTTGTGATGTGAGGGACAAACTTCTTGTTTCAAGATCAAATTGTAAAACAAATGGTAAAGTGAGTTAGTTGTCTTTAAATCTGTGAGAAAAAAAAGAGTGATTTTTGACCAAAATCAGAGTCTTAGAAAGGTCAACGAGTCTCTAATATACTTGTGAGGTGAGAAACCGACTTCTTGTTTCAAGACCAGATTATAAAGCAGAGTTAAACTCATAAAACAAGTACAACTACATTTGAGGAAAGAACTGAGAGCTGCTGTACAAGATAAGTAGTTGTATGTATAGTTAGAAGTTAATCTATAAAACTTTGTAAAGGTTTCTTCGCATATTGAAGGAGTATTTATTACTGATAGTAATAGAATCTCAAGTCCTGGAGATGAGCTTGAGACTGGACGTATAACATATACAGGTTGTATGTTGTGAACCAAATAAATCTCTGTGCATTGTGTGATTGAATTTTTATTGTCTTGCATATTAATTTCTAACACTGTAAATTAATTAATTAAAAATTCTAACACGCCTAATTTTTTAACTGGTAATAATCTATTCAATCCCCCTTTTAGATTATTATTGGACTTTCACTAAATTTTAGTAATAGTTGTAAGTTAGTTAAAAAATTATAGTAAATTCATTATTAACTAATTGTCATAATTAAATTAAAGTTTATTAAACCTTTAAGTTTTATAATTCTATTTGGATTAAAAAAAATTAAAGTAATTTCTTTCTCATAAGTATAATTAAATAAATCTATATTCTATTCAAAATATTTAACTTAATTATTGATCAAAGAAACATATAATACTATATAATTTAACAATTTTCCCAAGCATCCACTTTTTTTTTTGTCACGACCTACCTATAAATTCTCACCGAAGCATTCTACTCAATATCTATATGCAGCTTAGGAGAAGCATGAGAAGACGTTTCCTTACTGTACGAGTGAATGAAATTAGGCTCAGAATACTACTTGCGCTTGATTAAAGAGCGCTACTCATTAATATAACAACGCGGTAAGTTGGTGAGGCATGCATCCATGCACTAACTATATCTGCAATCATAATAGATACTGTAATTGCTCAAATCGGTTTTATAATTATTGCTGCATTGGTAGTCTAGAAGTATAGTTTGGCTGATTCTGTACATGGAGCTAGTTGGCAGCAATAACTTCTACTGGCCAGTTAAGAGGATTCTCCGTTGGACCTCCACTCATTTTCTTCTTAAATTTCACAATAGTTGTTTTCGCTATGTCATTCAGACTGAAGATTCTCCATTGAAGTTTTCCCTTCAAGAGACATTTTTTGCAGATCATTCTTTAGCCACCTTCAATAAAGTTCAACTCCCAACAACAACAAATCCGCTGCACTTCTGATGTTCATCAGAACTCTTTTAACATCCAGACTTTTCTCCCTAATACAAGAGGCCTTCTCACACGCTGCGTATTAACTGATCACCAATGCCCTTTTCAATATTTGGAAGCGCAATAACAATGCCTGTTAAGGTCACCATTGGCAGACTCCTCAGAATGTGGGCGCTCAACTTTGTCATTGTCAAACTCCACTACCCCTATGAAGCTTGTAGATTTCTCTAAAAGCTCCATTAGATTTCTCGGATGGTTCTTTCTGGCCATCAGAATCTGCCTATTCATGGCATCAGAAAAAATGCGCTTCGAAATTCTTGCTGGCAGTTCTTCCTCGCCTTCAAGCAGCAGAACATAACGGCTAAGATCAAGCTCTTTACCAGCTCCTGTTTCTGATCCACTGTGATTGTTTGAGCCAGTATATTCAGCAATGAGATTTGTCTTCAACATATTGCAGTAGTAGCAACATGACAAGACCGGACTTAAAGAAGAAAATGGAGATGACCCCAACAATTTTGCTTGCTAGCAAAATCCCAATTTGAACTCCCATACAGACGCTGACAGTTTGATTTTTTGTATCCTGGACAAGTTTTCTGCATTTTCGGCTATGAATCCATAAAGCTAAAGGTCTCTCTTTCCACTCTACCAGCCCTTGTATCCAATAGTTCTCGATTTTGAATTCTTTTTGGAAATTGTTGATGTTACCCTTATGTGAGCACCTGTAATCTGTGCCAATAAACCATCCGAACTGAATTATGAGTGTCATTAAGTGTTGAAGATTTGTAATCTGAATTGCTACTATACCAAAACTCTTTGGTCCTGAAAAACAACCGGATTTCTCCTTCAGCTAAAATGAGAGCCGTGAGAAGACAGATTGCCCCGGCAGCAGCGCAGGTCACAGACCGTGCCAACACAAACTGAGGATTCCCGTTTCCGTCATCATCCAATACTTTCTAACATCTCCAAATAGTTTCTCAACTCTAGTCCTTCCCCCAGCTTCCTCAGGTACTTCTTGATCACTTAATGCTATTTTGTGCATTTCACAATACTTCCACTCTATATACTTTTTGGTACTTGGAACTGCCAAAGCTGAGAACCAGAGAATTACCAACAAAACAATCGTGAAACCAAAGTATATTCTATCTGTAAAGAAGAGTAAATTACACTGGTATTCGATCAGTTCTATGCAGATATTGACAACAAGGGTGATTACCAGAATTCCCAAGGCTGTTACATTGGAGAGAATTCCCGTCATGGATGGCACCTAGAGAAGGCATAAAATTACCCATTACAATACACAAAAACGCTGAGCTGCTAAGCTTCACAAGCTGATCCGGTTCGCCTGGCATTGAAGTGTTTATATCCAATGGAAGCTTCATTGCTACTGCTAAACAATGTCAAAGAAAAAGCATTGAGAGTGAAAAATTTGCATGGGAACCAGAATTTTCTTTATAAAAAACTCCGGATTACATCAGCCGCGGGTGCAAGGGAGCAGACTAGAGATGCTGCAGTGATATAGATACCGATCCACAGTATTGGGGTACTGAACTTTTCGTCTTCATCTTCCTAATCTTTGTATTTGTTAAAGAGGCTAGGTTCCAATAATCTGGACATTCAATGGTAGTGTAACATGAAATTTTGCTTTCTTCATTTTTTGTAATGCTACTTAATTGTACCTGTCTCATGGTGAATCTATGTTTCTAAAAGCATCAGGAAATCTCTCTGCAACACAAGTTTTACTGTTATATACATAAAATTTGTGGTGGATAAAACCGAATGAATAATTGAAGTGTGTTCTACCAAGAATTCTTACTATTCTCCAGAAAAATAGGATGGTTATGGATAGTTTTGCACTAGAAATAAAGACAGCTGACATGGTCATTCGGGAACTCTTTTACCAAACTGTTATTGTCATGAATCATGATGTCCATTTGGTGAATATGGCATTATTCTTTCTGTTCAAGAATGAGATGGGAACATCCTCTCAAAAAATATGATTTTATTTATTTACATATTTTTTTAACACTAAGATTTTTATTGAGTACATGTATAACATAATTTGTCTGGGATGTTTTTTATTTTCATTTTTAAATATAAAAATTTAACTTGAATCAATGTAATTTGTGAAAAGTGAAAAGCAATAGTGTCGCACCATATAAAGGAAATTGAGAAAATTTGAACCCAACACCTTACACAATATACATACCTAGAAGATTTGAACCCAAGAACTTAAATTATATGATTAATTTATCTAGTCATATCATTTTTATCAGACCCGGTTACAATAAAATGAATTTCATGGTAAATTCACTTTTAAACCAATAAAATGCTGGTACGTAGATAGAGAGAACACTCATCAGCCTACGTGTCAGCACCTTATTGATTTAGAAGTGAACTTACCATTAAATTCACTTCATAGTAACCGGATGAATTTCTATCATATAAGTGAGTAATTGGATTGAGGTTAGTTAGAATGCCACAGAAGCAAATGAGAAGGCCATAGTATCCGAATGGATTTTTATCATAGAAGGCCATAGTAGGCCGTCCACTAACTTAAACTACATTCCCAATTACTCATAAGGAGAATTACATTGACTGGTACATTTTTAAAAAATATTACAACAAAAGTGCATACATAAAATATTTACAAAATTAGTGTATCTTTAATATTTAATTTTCAAATTAGTGCATTCATATTCCTTTAATTTAGTTAAGTGATTTAATGGGTACTTGATTCCAAATTTCAAAATTCAAAATTTAAATTACTTGACAATATCTAACACCACCAAATACTCTGATATTTCTTTTCTTTCATCTTCTTCAAACTTCCTCCACCGCTAAGAAATCGACATACTATTGCTTGTTAAACTATATTATGAAAATATAGCTTAACTACGAGTTTTGATGGAGAAACATCCTTATTACCTTAAACTTAGATGATCCTAGTGCTTGATGAAACTTTGTTCTTGATTGCTTAATGATGCTACGAGTTGCTAAAAAAAATGAAAGTCTAAAACTGATGACCTCCTTCTTTTCCAACTCCTGCCGCCGGGTTCTCTCTCTCTTTCTTACTCTCTGTATTTCTTCCTTACTCTTAACAATTGATGCCAATCTAGGTTGTGAATGGAGTATTCACGCTCATAGCGGCGTTAATAGAGTCTTCATGTTCATGGTTGAATTTCTCGATTTCTTCAGGTAACCAAACACTAGTATGGAGGTAACCAAACCATAGTATGTCGATTTTTTATTGCATTTAATCTAGATAACCAAACACTAGTATGGAGGTAACCACACACTATTATGGAGGTAACCAAACACTATTATGACGACTTTTTGTTGCAGTAAATTTAGATAACTAAATACTAGTATGAAGGTAACTAAACACTAGTATGGAGGTAACCAATTCCTGAATGTGCAGAAATTATTTTTTTCGTGCAGGAAATCTAGGTAACCGAACATTAGTATGGAGATAACAAATTTCTGAATGTGTAGTAACTAGTTTTTTCGTGCAGTAACTCTAAGTAACCAAACACTAGTATGATGGTAACCAAACACTAATATGGAGTAATGCAATGCAATACTCTTTACCTTTTGCTGCCCACAGTGTCCACCCAAAATTATTGCATCACCATGAACTTGGGGATGCGCAAGATTGCCATTCTCTACTTGAAGTTCGAATTTATCTTTGATCTAGCCGCTGCACTTCCTCTCCCTACGCGCATGGTGAATTGAATTAAAGTAATCTAATTTATTTTTTCTTGATTTAAAGGATTTGTGAAATTTAATTTACTTCTCCTTGATTTAAGAGATTTGTGAAACTGAAATGATTTAATGTGAGTATTGCATTGCACTATTTTTGTAATTATTTTGTGGATACACTAATCTTGTATATTTTTCTTAATTATTGTATATTACTGTAAACAACCCTTACTCATAAGGGATCAATTAAGAAAATAAGCAAGTGTTTACTATTTTTTATTTCCTAAAAATTGTGTACATTGTACAATATTTATGGACAATAAATTTGCAAATTTGCTATTTTCTTAATTAATTTTGAAATAAATAATTGACCTTTGGTAACTTTGTAAATCTATGGTTGTGTTTTCACCATTTACAAAGACTTCTCTCAAAGAAAATCATATATAAATTTGCTAACACGACCATTTTTTAAAATAATTTTTTTTTATCCCTAATAAGTGATAAATTGTCTGTCCACAAATATGGAAGAAGGAGAAAAAATTTTTTGAACATACAGCATAACTGTTATGCGATATACAGAAAAAAAAAAATTATGCTTACCGCATAATAGCTATGCGGTATGCTCAATATTTTTTTGAATATACCGCAAAACTATTCCATATAAGAGGTAATGAAATAAAATTCATTCATTTGGAATGGATATATGTGATAATTTTACAAACATGTTACTGATAAAGATATACAGGCTTCTCAGTCATATGTGTCTGGAGCTAAGACTTCACAGTGTGAGGACACTGTGACTAAGGCTGTGACTAAGGCGACATGCTGAGAATGATTCAGTAATACTCTGTTTTGTTAGAGGGTTATCATTGTCTTTTCATGTATTCTATTAAGGATATTATAGTCTTTGTAATGTTGGTTATTTCAGGTAGCTTTCTTATATAAGTTTGTAAGGTTCCAGTATATGACTAAGTTTTTCAGTAATAGAAATAAAATCACTCTTATGATTTCCAGAATTATCATGGTATCAGAGCGAGGGTTTTTCAGTAACGAGGGTTTTCTTCAGCTTTCTTTCTAGATCTACAGCTTGATTCTTCACAGTTTTTCATTTTAACCTGAGCATCTTGCTCATCTTGTTCTACTGTAAACATTAATATCTGTTTTGTGTGATTTCAATCTTCAATTGAACATATCTCATAGAAGGTGGATATGGCTTCATATGCTGCAACTGTTGCTTCTGGTTCTAATCAAACAATGAATGGAAATATTGACATTAATCATCCTTATTATCTTCAGAATTCAGATCATCCTGGCATGGTACTAGTTACTCAAGTATTGAATGATCAAAACTACAATCAATGGAAACGATCTGTGATGATAGCCTTGTCTGCAAAGTATAAATTAGGCATGATTGATGGTTCACTCCCAAAATCAGCTGATAATTCTCTATATCTAAATCATTGGATTCGATGTAATGACATGGTAATTTCTTGGCTCTTAAATTCTGTATCAACAGATATTCGCAATAGTATTGTGTACTTACCAACTGCTAAGATGATGTGGGATGATCTCTCTACAAGATTCTCTCAAAGTAATGTTCCTAGACTGTTTCACCTGAGAAAAGAGATATCCATGTGTATTCAAGGATCTTTATCCATTACATCGTATTTCACTCAATTCAGAACATTAATTGATGAGTTGGATAACCTAGCAAGTATTCCAAAGTGCACATGCAATTCTTGTACCTGTGAAGTGACTCAGAAAATTAGCATGTATGAACAGGGTTTAAAACTCAGTCAATTTTTAATGGGACTTAATGATACATTTACTAGGACTAGAGGGCAAATTCTGCTTATGAATCCATTACCATCACTTAATCAAGCCTATGCTATGTTACTGCAAGAAGAGCAGCAGAGGAACAATGTCAGTAATCAATTCACTCCAGCTGAAAGCACTGCAATGAGTGTGAAACACCAAAACTATCAGAGAAATGTTAAAAGCTTTAACAAGAAATCTGTTCTAGGTTCTACTTCTATGGAACAGTCAAATGCCACTTGCACTTTCTGTCATCAAGACAAACATACAAGAGATAAATGCTTCTTTCTGCATGGATATCCCTCATGGCATAGACTATATGGACAGCCTAAACCTAAAATGAGAGCCAAAAATACTTCAAGTGTTGCTCAAGTGTCAGCACAAATATCAGGGGATACTGATATGGTGAATAAATCTTCTGAAGATAAGCTTTCAGATGCTACACTTCCATTTTCAGATGCTCAGTGTAAACAGATTCTGCAGATGATCCAAGCAGGCATGCAAAATATGAATCATTCTGCTCACTTATCTGGTAATGTGCAAGTTTGCTCTCCTTCATCTTCTGTTGGTCTCATACATCATTGTGCATCTGTTAACACAAACCACTGGATATTAGACTCTGGAGCCACTGATCATATAACTCCATTTGTTCATATTCTTGAGAATCCTATACAGATTAATACAGTACTACACTTACCTAATGGGATTTCATCTCCAGTAACTCATATAGGGACTGTGACATTACACTCTCACATCAAACTGCTTAATGTCTTATGTGTTCCCTCATTTCACTATAACCTTCTTTCTATTCCTAAGCTAACTAATGATGCTCATTGTTCTGTGTTTTTTACCTCATCAACCTGTTTGCTCCAGGACCATATTTTGAAGAAGGAGATAGAGATTGGTAAAATGTCTGATGGGCTTTACAAACTGCATTATAAGCTCATTGATTTCTGTACTTCTGATTGTCTGTCTACACATACTTGTATGCATCTCAAAAATCCAAAGCCTGTTCCCACTTCTATGTGGCATGCCAGACTTGGTCATGTTCCCACTCATATACTAAAGAAACTTCCTATACCCATTGAATGTAATAAAGAGATTCATTGTGATGTTTGCTATCTTGCTAAGCAAACTAGACTATCTTTTCCTCTTAGTGAAACTCATAGCCAATCTAAATTTGAGCTTGTACACTGTGATGTATGGGGGCCATATAAGCATCATACTCATGGAAGTTGTAATCAATTCTTGACTATTGTTGATGATTTCTCTAGATGTACTTGGGTGTTTCTATTTCATAATAAATCTCAAGTACCTACTCTTCTTAAAAATTTCATTACTCTTGTTCATAATCAGTTTAATTGTTCTGTTAAAATAGTTAGATCTGATAATGGAACTGAATTTATGAACAAAGATATCACTGCTCTTTTTACTTCTCTTGGTATCTTGCATCAATCTAGCTGTGTTTACACACCTCAACAAAATGGAGTTGTGGAAAGGAAACATAGACATCTTCTTAATATGGCTAGAGCTTTGCGATTTCATTCAAATCTTCCAATTTCATTCTGGGGAGATTGTCTTTTGACTGCTACATACCTAATTAACAGAATTCCAACAAAAGTGCTTCAAGGAAAATCTCCTTATGAACTTTTGTTTGATTGTCATCCTGGTTATAATCATTTGAGAGTGTTTGGTTGCTTGTGCTTTGCTACTAATATTCACAATTTTGATAAATTTGCTAACAGATCTTTGAAGTGTGTATTTTTGGGATATCCATATGACAAAAAGGGTTATAGAGTGATGGAGCTGCAAACTAAAAAGTGTTTTGTTACTAGAGATGTACATTTTGTTGAACATATCTTTCCTTTTCAATCCTCCACCCCTACAAATCCTGTACCTACTACTCTTTTTCCATCCACTCTCTCTACAATACCAACTTCTGATGATTCTTTTGGGTCTGTATTTCCATGCAATCCAGAAAATTTTGATAATACTACTCATTGTACAACTGAGCATTCTGCTGAATCTCAAAGTGAAGATCACTCATATAACAATCAGTTTTCTTCTGATTCTCCTAATCCTACTGACCCTTCCACTACAGATCATTTATCTTCTTCAAGACCAGTAAGAACCAAGCAACTTCCAGCCAAATTTCATAATTACACTGGTCTACCATCATATCTTCTTAATATCAATACATGTCAGTCACATAATATTCCTTCATCTTCTTCTTCTTATCCCATGAGCAATTACATTTCCTATGCCAGATTATCTCCCACCTATGTTAAGTTTCTGGCTGCAACTGCTGTAATTTCTGAACCAAAAACCTACTCACAAGCAGTTAAAGATAATAACTGGTGTCAAGCTATGGTTACTGAAATCACAGCTTTAGAGGATAATCATACATGGGACTTAGTTCCTCTTCCTTCAGGAAAAAAAGTCATTGGCTGCAAATGGTTATATAAAGTTAAATATAATCCAAATGGATCTGTTGATAGATATAAGGCTAGATTGGTAGCAAAAGGGTTTACTCAAACAGAAGGCTTAGATTATTTTGAAACTTTTGCTCCAGTTGCCAAAATGACCACTGTGAGAGTGTTTATTGCTGTGGCAGCTTTAAAAGGATGGTCTTTAACTCAAATGGATGTAACTAATGCATTTTTGCATGGTGATCTTGATGAAGAGGTTTACATGGAAACTCCTCCTGGTTTTCATTTCTTATCTGCAGACAAAAACTCTAAAGTTGTCTGTAAGCTCACTAAATCCTTGTATGGACTTAAACAAGCTCCAAGGCAATGGTTCTTAAAGTTTTCAACAGCTTTGAAATCCTATGGATTCTGTCAATCCTACAATGACCACAGTCTCTTTACATATATCTCTGCTGGTGATTTTATAGCTGTTTTAGTCTATGTAGATGATATTTTGATCACTGGCACAAACTCTGCTCTCATTCATAAAGTAAAACAGTATCTGAGTAATCACTTCAAAATTAAAGATTTGGGAGATTTAAAATATTTTCTTGGTATTGAAGTTGCACGATCAGATCAAGGTATCTACCTCAATCAAAGAAAATATGCTCTAGATATTCTAAAAGATACTGGTCTAACTGGAGCTAAACCATCTAAAGTTCCTATAGAGCAGCATCACAATTTAGTAGAGAATTCTGGTCATCTGTTATCTGATGCAGATATTAGTACATATAGAATATTAGTGGGAAGACTGATATATCTCACCATTACCAGACCAGATATTGCTTACTCAGTTCATGTCCTAGCTCAATTTCTGTCTAAGCCTACAGCAGATCATCTTACTGCTGCTTTTAAATTAGTCAGATACCTTAAGCAGGCTCCTGGTCTTGGTTTGTTATTCTCTGTTGCTGCTCCTCAAACTGATATTACTCTCACTGCATTCTGTGATTCTGATTGGGGAGGCTGTAAAATTTCGAGACAATCTTTGACTGGGTATTGTATTTTGTTGGGAAACTCTCTTATTTCTTGGAAAAGCAAGAAGCAACCTACTGTGTCGAGATCATCAGCAGAAGCAGAATATAGAGCAATGGCAGATACATGTTGTGAAATTACATGGTTGATTTCATTACTTCATGATTTTGGTGTTAAGAATCTTACTCCTGTTTCACTGTTCTGTGATAATAAATCTGCTCTTCATATTGCATCAAACCCTGTCTTTCATGAAAGAACAAAGCACATTGAAATTGATTGTCATATTGTTCGTGAAAAATTGATAAAAGGTGTTATTGCCACAGCTCATCTACCTTCATCACAACAGCCTGCTGACCTTTTTACCAAATCTTTATCCTCTGATCAGCTTCACATGTTAACTTCCAAGTTGGGAGTATGTAATTTGTTCCGTCCTTCCAACTTGAGGGGGGATGATAAAGATATACAGGCTTCTCAGTCATATGTGTCTGGAGCTAAGACTTCACAGTGTGAGGACACTGTGACTAAGGCTGTGACTAAGGCGACATGCTGAGAATGATTCAGTAATACTCTGTTTTGTTAGAGGGTTATCATTGTCTTTTCATGTATTCTATTAAGGATATTATAGTCTTTGTAATGTTGGTTATTTCAGGTAGCTTTCTTATATAAGTTTGTAAGGTTCCAGTATGTGACTAAGTTTTTCAGTAATAGAAATAAAATCACTCTTATGATTTCCAGAATTATCAGTTACATCACTCACTCTCACCAACAATCAAAGATATACTTTCATTCATTCTTTCGTTTCATTCCTTTAATCCAAACGCAACATAAGAGCTTTGGAGTGATAAGAAGAAATGATCTTCAATTTAAATGTGTTCTCCGCATTAGTAATGGAAAGGATGCACTTTTGAAATTCTTGATTTTTGGTGTGTGATGGGATGGAAATTTAATTTGATTATATGACAACTCAATACATACTACTCGTGTGCGTGTAAAAACTTTGTTAAATGTTGTACATTGCACAATAAGGACCATAATTGATCTTACTCTAGCATATAGTATGTTATTAGTGTCGAAATTATAACTAAGCTCTGTTTTCCAGTTATAGGCATTTTATTTCTACTCGATGGATATTTGCAATCTGCAAGAACTGAATGAAGCTGGGCTGCTGCTATCTTCGGCAGAAGAACTATAGTCCAGAGGGCCCTTCTGCTTGCTCAATAAGCGCCAGTCATCAATGTGTGCCGTTTCATCTGGAACTGCTAACAGTTCTACATTTTTTAGTATCTTTTCTGTTTCACCAAAAAGAAGTATTGCGTATCGAACACGTTCTTCTCTCTTTTCAATCTTGCTGCAGTGACCATGCATGTTAATCACATGCTTCAAGTTAGTAAGGCAAGCACTTAGAATATCAGAGATCATGACAGACAGCCTTTCAAACAATTTCTCGCTGTTTTCTCCGACCTTGCTTTCGTACCCCTGCAGAATTGTTTGACATATTCTGTACATGGAATTGGCAGCCAACGCATGTATTGGCCATCTGGAAGGTGTTTCACTCAAACATCCATGCGTATCCCTCTTTTTGAATTCCACAAACTTGTTCTTTGCGACATTACTGAGGTCCTCGAGTATGTCCTTTGGGGCTTTTCCTTCAAGAACCATCTTCTGTAGATCCACATCTAGCCACTTGCGATAGAGATCAACTCCTAACCACACAATTTCTGCTGCTTTCCTGGTATTTATCAAGTCTCGTTTAGCATCCGTCAGGTTATTTTCTATCACTCGTACGTATATTAGGCCTTCATGTACACTGCGGATCAACTGTTTAACTGCGTGATGGTCAATGTTGGGAAGTGCAGCTGCAATGCTTGTTAACGTCACCACTGGGAGAGCCCAACAGTTAGGAGGTTCTTCAGAATCCAGAGAAGGAACCAGGTTGCTGTCAAACTGGCTTACCCCCTTGAGCTCTTGTGAATAAATAGATTTCTCCAAGAGTTGTATGAGGTGTTTTGGTTGCTTCTTTTCCCCCATCCGAATCCAATGAAGGGTAGGATCGCTGTTGTTCTCCCTCATCAGATCAACTAAAACTTCTTCTCCTTGAAGATGCACAACAAAACTGCTGAGGTCCACCTCTGGACTGGGCTGTGTCTCTGATCCTGAATTATTGCTTGAAAAGCTGTTATTGCATCTGAGCAACCTCTTCAATCTGATGCAGCTACTCAAGCATCTCAAGAATCGTCCCACAAAGGAAATGGAAATGAAGCGGACTAATTTGCTAACCAACACTATCCCAGACTGCATACCAATACAGAAGTCCAAAATTTGATTTTTCAAGTTGTGCACAAGTTTTCTGCTGTGCCGACCACAGATCCTTAAAGCTAATGGGCACTCTTTCAACTCGACCAGTTTCTGATTCCAGTACTTTTCCACCTGAAACTCGGTTTTCATGGCCTTTTTTGCTTTCTTTTTTGGGCACCTGAATTTAATGGCCGTGAACCATCTAAAAGCTGGGCCAATAGTACCTACTCCCACTGCTATGATTTGAGTTACAAGAATTGAAGTTGTCGACCACTTATAGTCAGAATCGCCATGGCAAAACTTGAAGGACCCAGGCACAAAATAATATCGAAGCATAGCTTCTGCTAAAATCATAGCGCCTAGTAGGCAGAACGCCCCCGAGGCAGTGCATGTTGCAAGTCTCCCAATCACAAACTGGGGATTACAGGTGTGAGCCATCATCCAATATTTAGTCAGATGTTCTCTCATTCTCTTATCTACAGGTGCATCCATGTTCTCGGAGCATTCCTTCACAGATAACTTCTGTTTCTTAATATATTTTATCTCGAGGTAATATTTAGTAGATGGAACAGCTAGAGCCGAAGAAGTCGAGATTGCAAGCAAAACAAGCATTACAAGCATAACCAAAGCATGTTCTTTCCAAAAAACATATATAACACCTGTGCCTAGTTGAATGCAGATATTGACAATAACAGTAATTACAAGAATTCCCAAAGCAACAATATTCATCATTAATTCTTTGTTGTCCATGGTTCCTAGAGAAGGCATAAAATTACCCATCACAGTACAGATGAATACAGTGCTGCTGAGTTTTGCAAGCTGATCTTGGGATCGAGGCATGGAGGTGTTCAGATCCACAGACAGCTTGACCGCCACGGTTATAAGGGTCAGAGTAGCTGCGTTGAGGGAGAAAAATTTGCAGGGGAACCAGAATTTTCGATATCGGAAGCCATGAAAGGCATCCGTAGCCATGGCCATGGCACAAGCTGCAGATGCTGCTGCAACATAGATGCCAATCCATGGCATCGGCTGGTTGAATTTTGACTCATCCAGGTAGCCTTCACTGGTACAGCCTATCCTACCCATCTTCTTGTATGCTCTTATTCTCTCGTCCAAAGCCAAAGTGTGTGTTACTGGGAGCTTGTATTTTTTTTTAATAAACTTGATGATTTTGGGTCAACTGTTGTATAGGAAACTGCCACTTTTGCTCAATCAACAGACGGTTGTATATTATTGGTCGGTGTAAAATGAAGTTTGAAATCATTACCAACAAAAAACTGAGTCGCCAGGACTACATTTTACATGGCTTAGTCAAAGTGGAGCACTATTGTTAGTTTGATTTTTCCTTATTTTTGATTAGTATTCTCTAGAGAGATTTATACATGAGGAGGACATCTGCTTAGCTTGGATCAAAGATGGTAGGGCCTTTGTGCTGCTGGATATGATATTAATGTCAGGTTTAGTGTGATATCTATACAAACTTTGTTTCACAAATTTTGTTTAGTTTTTTCTTTCCAATTCAAATTAGTATAAGCAGTATCTAATTTGAAAACAATTAAATATTTTCCAAAGAATTTAAATATATAAAAAAAGAAACCTAACCTGTTAGAAAAAAATAAAGTGTCTTTTGTTTTTATATTTCTAATAGGAAAAAGTATCTTTTAAAAGAAATTTTATTTTTATATTTACCAATTTTATTATAAGCTTTTTCTATCACAATTTTATGTAAGATAATATATTTTAACAAATTTTATGTGAAATAATTTTATTATTAAAATTTTATTGAGATATCTGAAAATCTCTTAATAAATCATGTGATTTGATTATATTAGTATTAGTCATGAATTTCATTATTAAATTAATATTCTAAATAAATTAAATTTATTAGAACTTAAAGTTTTATCAAATCACATGATTAATTGTATTAATAATAAATCTAAATTTTAGTAATAGCTATAAATTAATTAAAAAATTATAGTGAATTCATTATTAACTAATTGTCATAACTAAATTAAATTTATTAAATCTTAAGTTTTATAATTCTATTTGGATTAGAAAAAAATTAAAGTAATTACTTTCTCATAATTATAACTAAATAAATCTACATTCTATTCAAAAAAGTCATTCTAGGGGGACCAGTCCTAGCGACTGGTCCATTTTAATTTTTTTTTCTCTTTTGACTCTTAAAATATTTATAATATTTATTCTGATAATTTTTTTTTTATAAAATTCAGTAATTTAGATGTAATTTAGATACATATAAATAACAGCATTGTCCAAAAATAAATAAAAAAAATAGACCGGTCGGTAGCACTGTTCACAGGTCGCCAAAGACAATTCCTATTCAAAATGCTTAGCAACATTTGTATACGTAAAACCTAACACGACACTGCCAAGGCAAACTAAATTGAACACGTGCAACTGGTTTCCGGGATAATGCCATCCATAACAAACAAAAGATTTTTACAATTTGAAATAAATTTCAGTTAACAACAGAATGGGTGTTAATAAAACAATATTAAGCTAGCAATCTTTGCAGGTACCAGCAACTACAAGAACCATAACCCCACCTACACAAGTTCTTCTGAAGCTATTTTAGGGGTAAGAAATACCTCTCTCGATAAAGTGTTCTCTGTTCTACATCATTTTTTTGTGGTTGTGAAAACTAACAATAATTTTGTTGGAATTTGGAATGCAATCGATGAATACTTTAGCAATGGCTATGTCTTCTTCATGAGATACCCCAAAACTATACCAAGTATGCCAACAATGATCACGAACATGATAGAGAGACCACCTTGACTTTTGGTGACATTAGCACGCCTCAGGAGTTCCTACAAATTGCAGGGTAACCATTGCATGTATCAACGTACAGCAATATAAAGAAAATGGTAAACTTTAAAGAAAAGCATCATCAAATAAAGAGCATTTTAATCAAGTCGTCAAATTTGTGGCTGTTGCATGTATTACAAAGTGGTCACTACCCTCTATATCAGGAATGGCACTAAGCTACATGTTTAATGGCTAGTGTTGTCCTACAGTTCTAAGGGTGAGCGCACAACATTTGGACTCCATGAGGACCATGACCAATAAAATATTAGCTTAGATACTAGCAATGTTTTTATTACATTTGCTGCATGCCTATGTGCAGTAGAATATTGCCATCGACTGTAAATTAAATGTATCAATAATTTTGTTTTTATAAATAATATTATCAGTATTGCAATATTTAAAATATTTTTATATATCAAAAGTGAAACTAGGTAAAGGGTGGGGAAGGGTTTTTTTTTTTTTTTGGAGGGGGGGGGGGGGAAGAATAACAATCACACAGAAGAACATCAAAACCATAGCAAGATAGCATGAAACCGTGGGGTGCACAGAAAATGTAATAGTTATAGAAACTCGTAAAGGTAATTACTAATTAGTCTCACCAATTCCTGACGAAGTTTGTTACTCTGTTGAACTGCAACAGATTTTTCTTCAGTTAACTTCGAAATAAGAGCTCTTACCTGAAAATGATATAATGGTAGTAATAATGAGTTCATGCAAACCAGACTAGAGACACATAAATTAGACATGCAATGGCTCAGAATCATAGAAAGAACTACAAAAAAATGTAATCTTAAGGAAGATCCAATTGCAGCAGATACCATAAAATATGGCTAATTATGTAGCTTGTGGGCAAATTAGCCAAATCTTAAGAATTCCACATCTTACAAATTGCCATCATAAGTAACTTGGAAAGAAAATCACAAAAGGTACTCCATCTGGCTCTGATTGAAAAATTATTATGTAGCTGAAAATATCAAAAAGTATTTTCAAAATATAAATAAAGAAATATGTTTTCAGCATGTCTTAGAATATTTTCCACAAACAATTAACAAAAGAGGTTAAACCCTGACAGAGAGAGTATCACACAAGACATACAAGGAGTCATTACGGTATATGAGATCCTCGTACAAGTGAAGTCTTTATAACGTGTCAGGCAATTATACTTCTCACAGTTGACAAACAATTGCTCTAAACAATTAACTTATTACTGAGAACCGGACTTTCCTAAGTGAGTAGAAGCACACTCTAATAGAGATTAGAGCAATAACAAGTATCTAAGTGTTGTGTGTGAGCAATGATACCAGGAAACAAACATCTATCAAAGAGAGACTCAGAGACTAGACTAAGTAGACAGTTGAAAACCAGCTCTAAAAGTTACAAAAACAACCATCTAATAGCTTCTGCACTGATGTTATGTTAGCTAACAAATGATTGACTAAAATTTTGTTCTTCCTAATCAAAGAATTAATATTCTTCTTCTTTTATTTTTATTTGTTTATAATTCTGTCGAGTGATCAACAAGTTTAAATGCAATAACTTAATAACTCCCTTTCTTTTCAAGCTAAGGTGATCTCTAAGTATTACAGCACCACAGTAAACTCCAATCCAGCACTAATTCTGTAGTGACAAACTCATTGACGGGATCTACTTCAGAAATGCTAGCGGATGGCAAGTAAGATGTGTCATTATTTATCTGTAGATCTGTAGAACGGTGGTTCAAAGATGTTTCACACTGTTAATATGCATATACAATGCATTTCCAAAGTTATATACTAGCAGACGAAGAGTTGCAAGATTCAAACTATTAAACTAATGATATCTGAATCTTGAAAAACGAAAAATGTATGCTTCAACAAATTGAGAACTGTGATAAACAAAACCATTTTACTCGTAATTAAACTTGTAATAAAAGCAGACTGCTTTTCAAAATATCAAGAACTGCTTAAAAACGTGCCACCATTACAGAACATACCACTGAATTACATCAGGTGATCTAGCTAGTTGTTTAGCATAGCTTTGGGGAGTGATCACACAAACATAAACTGATCCAGTAAATAACTCGGGGTTTAGCAACTCAATCCCAAATTTGATGACAACAAGATTCTAATTAAAGTTCAGTAGCTATATCTGTACAGATACGACATGTTAAAGCAAGTATATGCAGGGGGGTTGGGTAGAGAGAGAGAGAGAGAGAATTTTCTTTACCTCTGAAGATTTGTCATGAGAATCGACAAAAGTTCTTGATACCTGCAAGCACCAATAAAAAGATGTTCCATCAATATCATTACAAAATAAGAAGGGATTAAGGGAATAAACAAAATAAATCAAACATCTAAGGAGCTTTGAGGAGTCCAACCTCAGAACTGCTTGTATTCCCATTCTCTGTGTGTAAAGCCCTTGGTGAAGATCCTTCTTCCGATCCCTCTGCTACAGGTGACGGTGGCTGGGGTGGAGAAACATAGACCACTCTCAATTTGTACTCCTCCACAACATGCCCAACCTCCTTAGAAAACTATAAACACGAAGCCTCCATAAATATCTCTGTCATAAAAAAATGCAGGGGTTTTGCTGCACTTGCTTCTCGTATTTCATATCATAAGTGCATCAGAAATTGAAGTAGAGAATTTCAAAGTGAAGCTAAATTTGAACCAAAAGCCAAAAACCAACCAACTCTAACAAAACTCACTATTATAATTAGGATGATACATAAACATACCATCTCAGGGGTAATGTCCTTTGCAGTTGCTCCAGGGCTTGCAACTACACTCTGAAGGAGAAACTTGTCCTTGCATTGCATGTCAGAAGGAAACTCCTTCTGTGCTTGCATTGTAACTGTAGCATAATAGACAAAAATGATATACTAGCCAAGAGATAATAACCAAAATCCTAATTTGGTTGCTGGATTAGAAAATAACTGCAAATAAGAGTTCAAAGTCATTGTAACGAAGCAGCATAGGAGCTACTTTGGAATGCCCATGTTAGAACATTGTCATGTCAGTTGGTGTCACAAACAAAAATGAACAGGGAACAAGTTCTACCTACTTCAGCTTATACAGCGTATAAGTTGGATGAAGGGTTGGTGTACAAGGAACTTACTTTCATGGTTCTAATTCCAATCCTCCAAACCCTCTTTGGGAAACATATTCATCTACAGTATCTCTCACAATTTTTACCCTTTTCTCCTTATTTATCTCTGTACATTTTATGTACCAAGTCTAAAGTTATTATATATATATATATATATATATAAAACTAGTAAACTCTACTATTATGCAATTTATATCCATGGGCCCTAAGCTCCACTCATAAAACAGTTTCCACTGAACAATCCAATATTAATTTCCTTCAAAGACAAAAACAGAGGAACTGATGAAACCCCCCATTTAGTTTTCTTTTTTATATGCTTTCTTAGCTAGCACTCAAAATGTGAAAAAAGGAAAATGCTAAAACAAAAGATTGAAATAAGTTTTAGTTCTTTTTACCTATAATATCACATGTTGATCCAGGCAAAACAACACCTGTATTCGGACGAACGCAATACTTCTTCGGATTGGTCGTCTTAACCTGAACAACCAAATTCAGATTTTTACAAACACATTTTGGATATCCAAAAGCAAAATTAATAATCAGCATGCAATAACAAATCTAACCCACTACTCACATTTCCAAATAGTCTTTTAGGGGAATTTCTCAGAGAAAAAATTCTCAATGACATTTATATATATATATATATATATATATATATATATATATATATATGATGGAAAAAGTGGTTACCTTGAAAGCGACATGATTATCGGTCTTATTCGACAATTGAAGCGAAGAGGAGATCTGCCTCTTAAGCTCGACTGCCAAAATAATTAAGAAAAATTTTGAAAAAAAAAAAATAGAATTATGAAGATTTTAAGAGAGAGAGAAAAAATCAGCTAAACAAAAATAGAGATCGAGATGACCTACAGGGGATTTTGAGTTCTACAGGTTCAATGTTGATAAGCTCTCCCGTGCTCATTTTCCCGACTGAATGAGAATTGATTTGCCCAAAAAATTCAACGGAAGTGGAAATGGGATTTTGATTTGAAAATGCAAATTTGATTCGAGGGTGATCTGGGAATGTGTTAAACAGAAAAAGAATCTGCCTTTTACTATCGTATGATTTTATTTTATAAAAACGTTTTCTGGAAACAACAAATATATAATCGGAGAAATCAAGGTTGGAAAAAAGGTATTATGCAACACCCCAGTCGACATCCGGGAATATATAAATTTGAATTTGTATACAAGTACTAAAAGCGTTACTATTTATACCTTCACTCTGTTGGGTTAATATGGAATACGTAATATGGAATACATTGATTTTAATGTGTACATAATAATTTAAACTTTTATTATTAATATATTATTAAGTCATGATCTTTTGAGTAATTATGTAGTGAATTAAAATAATTCAAAAAGATATTATTGAGAAAGAACATTAAATTTTAATGTATTAAAATTTGATTTGGACTCTGAATTTAACTCGGATCGTTATATATAGTATAAGAGTTAATTCTGAAAAGCTCGAGTCGAATTGTTTGATCGAGTTATTGGAGATAGGGACACGAAGGCAAGCTTAGTGAGTTACTAGTATTATCCCACAATGACTAGAGAAATAAAAAATTTGAGTCTTATGTGATTATGTGTTCGACTTGACGAGGAAGTTAGGTATTTAAGTGAGAAAATTTATAATATTTCAATCTCACATGATTTGAATATGTATATAAAGACTCAAGTTACTATTATTAATACATTTAGTTATGATATTTTAAGTGAATATATTATTAACATTATTGATAAAGCGTATTGATCATTACTTATAGTATCTGATAAGGACATACTCGAAGAATTAAAACTTGGACGGATCCAATTTAAGTTCCTATTAACCCAATTACGAGGACAAGAGTTAAAAGATTCTGGATTGATTTAAGAGATTTAGGCTGATCATATTTCAAGGAATCAAATAAAAAAGCTAATCCAAAGTTAATTCAAGCATGTGGGCCAAGTCCAAATCATCAAGCACCTCAAGCTTGGAGCGCCATAGTGCCAACCATGCAGAATGCAAGAATCCAGAAATTTCATCCAAGGGTCGCGGTGCTTGGCAAAAGCGCCGAGCACCAAGCGCCGCAGCGCTGAAGCATCCGAGAGGGTTAGCGTTTTAGCGAGTTTTGCTGCATAGTTTGATGATAATTTGGATTTTTGTTTCATAATTTATTTAGAATTGCTATGTAATTCAATTTGCTTTTATTAGTAGAATTAGGAATTTTAGAATTCTCCTTAAAATACTAAAATAGTATAAAAATGGGTCTTGAGAGCTAATGTAAAACATACAGATAATTTATTGAGTTTATAAAAATCTTGTAAGATTTTCTCATTTTTTGGTTATTTAAAAATTCTTAAGTTGTTCTTAATGTTCTTAAAATTCAACATGACTTATTATTCAACAAATTTATAGTTAGGTGTGATGTCTTCTACATATACTAAGGTTCTTGTCTTTATATAGACAACGGGTTGAGGTTCCATATAACGCAGATTCATTGCACAAACGATTGTACCAAGATTCTCGCTTCCATATAAGCGAAGGGTTGCGGTGTCGTTTGTATTCCATCAACTACGACTTTGCTAGAAACGATTCAAGCAGCGTTCACTTCACGCATACGTGCCGTAACGCTTATCAGTATCATAGTCTACTCTCGAAAACTCAGATCGAGTCATTCATCAAGTTGCGAAAGTAGGGACACGAAAACGGACCTAGTAGGCCACCGGTATTATCTCCCAATTGCTAGAAAGTACATACAATTTTTACATTTATATTTAAGAGCTATAAAGTAAGATGATATTTTAAATTTGTTATTACTTTTTTATTATCATTTTTAATATCAAAATTCCTGATTAATATTAATGATATATTTGAAAACATAAAATTATCCTTAAAAATTGTCATTTTATAAATATATCTCTAATTTTGAAATGGAATGAATAGTATTTATAAGGTGCAACTCACAACTTTAAGCTAATGTGCTATTTTTTTCTATTATTATTATCCAAAAGAAAATCGGTAATGAAGTAGCAAGGGAAAATCTGAATAATAAATAAATTAAAATATCGTAATTCCATGTTTTATACATATGCACATCTTCTTTGTATGACAAAATTATTTTATATATATATATATATATATATATGATAAACATCCGTATAAACAATGATATTAGTAATGACATTCTACTTGCGTTACCTACATCAATATTTTGACAAAACATAATCATGTATTATAAATGCAAAACGCATTAATTATAGACATTTATTTATCTATAATTAAGAACATTTACTCTTCTAATTGAATTGATAGCTGAAAAATCGGATATCAAGGTTGTTCCAAGTAAATCAACACACACACACAGTAAGAGCTGGGAAACAATGCCAAATATGATCTGAAAACATTTTGGACTTCAATGAAAAGAGGATACTTTGCATTCTTTATAGAAAGTACATACAATCTTTATAATTTCCCACTTGTCTTCTTATTCATATAACTACTCCACAAGAAAATTAAAATTCAATGTAAACAAACATGAAGAACAAGATAAAGAAATAAAACATCATTTTGGGAATCTAGTCCTTGCTGTGCTTGCCAATTAGTTCAACTTTTAGCTCTTCCATGTGCTCACCAAGTCCTCTTAAAACCTGAGTACAAAGACTTTACTATCATTATTGCCAGCAATATAAAAATAAATATATAAATAAAATATTTACTTTTATGCTCACCACTTTGGTATTCTTGGTCCAGGCTTCCAATGTCTGGATTTGCTGCAACACAAAAATTGTTTATAATTATATTATAGCATATTGGCATATAGATTTCCAGCAAAAAGAGGCATATACATAACAAGTACTAACCATATTGACATCTTTTAGTGCAGCTTCAAATGCCTGGAGTTTCTTATGAACAACTTTAGCATCATCAAGTTGTGTATCTTCTGCTGGACTTATATCATAGACATCTTTAATTTGAATGTTATCCTGCAATAAATGGTTTCACGCTGTAATGAGTACCAACACTAATTACATTTCAGTGGCACAGTCGTGTTGTTGGCAGGGAATATGAAACAATTCATTATGAGTTTTCACAGTCAAAAGTATCAATATCTCATTTAGGAACTGTAGCTTCGCTCAACTTGGAAGTGAAAACATTTGGAAACCAATAAATGAATAATCTGGAAATGAGAAGAGGTTGAAAACATTAACTAAAATGTACTCCTCTTAATTAGTGACTGCCAAAGAGAGATACCATTCCTTGTCTGAAAAAAATAGATATACCATTGACTATGACTTGAGCCTACATTTTGATCCTTGCAAGAGAGGAGACTTAGGTGGACTACGGAAGTGCATGAAAACAAAATTAGGTCACTGTGACAACGCCAATAAAACAAGTGTAACGTGTCAGTGAAATCTCCTATTGCTGACCATTTATGTCTGGGTATGTTTTGCACCAAAATTCATATAAGTGACCCTATCGCCCCACAGCTATAGATATAGATAATTAAAAATTAGAGTTTCACTTTTCCACTTATGTTCGTTTGGTGGTAAGAAATGGCAAGGTTCAAATCATTCCAGTAGAAAACACAAGGAAATCTAGTCCTTGGATGCATGTTCTTGGTGATATGTTTCACCAATTACACATCACTGGCATGATATATAGCTGATGCAGAGTATCAAGATCTTAAAGGGACAAGTTACCAAGAAATTAAGAGAACAATTTATGACGCTAAATGAAGTGTTAGTAGTTGCACCATGTTCTTGAAAAAAGAGGAGTGGAGCCTATTCACCAATATCAGCCTAACAATGGGGAATAGATTTCTGTAGGTTATACCATAACATGGGAAATGAGACAGCATATTGCTTGTGCAAGCCTCCTATCTAAACAGCCTCAGTATCACTAAAGCTTTTGCTATTATATAATTATCACTCTTTGGAGATGGCAATGAGAAAGATAATTTGGTTTGATATAATAACTAAGATTGCTTACAGTATCAGAAGGCAGGGTTTCGTTAGCTGCCGCGCCACTGCTTTCTCCACTAAGATTATCTTCTTCAGCATCAGCTATCCCCTGGAAAAGAAATATATAGCATCTCCTCGATTCCATTAAAAGCCACCACACAATATGTGGAGATCTATTTGTACTAGATATCTTGTATTGGATAAAGAAGATTCATCAAAGATTTAAGATGATCACCTGAAGCTGTTCTGTGATTTTTGTATCATTCCAGGGTCCCTTATCACTTGAAAGGCATCCCCCATAGTCCGAACATGTGCAGTTTCCACCCAAGAAACTTGGTAAATTACTGTGGAAATGATTGGTGATTATTAGTCCTAATACAAACTGAATTTGTAAAGGCAGACACACTCAATCAAAAATAAATATCATTAAAGTATATTGTATAAAAATCCCCGTATACACAGTTACATACTCAGCTATTCCCAAATAAATACAAAAATACTTCAGATGTTACCTTGGGTCAATAACTTCAAGTAGCTTACTCCTGTAGTTGCTTCCCAGAACCTGCAAATTATAGTCATCAAAGTTCAAATTTCACTATTTGAAAACAAAAAAAAAATAGTAAAAAGAATAATATGTTTACTTGGATCTTTGCTAATGTTCGGGCTTCAAGAAAAGCTTTGAGCACTTTCCAGAGGACTCTAAATCCTGATCCGGCATTGATGACAAAGAGTCGATGTAGAGTCTACAAATAAATTAATGGCCGAAACTGTAACACATGTTAATTGTAGAAAATCAACGCATCCGCTGCTCAAGTAGATCAACAGCATTAGTGAGGACATAAAATCAAAACTACTCCGTCAATATTATGTTCAAAAAGCGCATACGTCATCAGAAGATTGCATACGTCATCAGAAGATTGTTGAATGCCATAAAAATCGAAGTGCTTAGGAAAGTTTAATATAATGGTTCCTAACTTCTAAAACCAGGATATCTCTATAAGAAGTGAACAGTAAGGGTTAGTAGGCATCTACAAGGTAAAAAGAGTGGAGACTGGAGAAACAAAACAGTTCATACAGATTTAATGTACCACAGAAAAACAGCACAAAGATTCAAATTATCAAAGAGAAAATTAATTTCAGGCTTCCAAATTAAAAAGGTCAGGGAAAAAGTGGAAGTGGGATGTAAAAATCTATGCATACATATAGAATCATTTTTGCTCCAGTTAATCAGTTTGATTGGGGAAAGGGCAGGCACCATAATTTTAGTTTCATTCCTTCCGTAGAGTAGCTAACAAGCTGCTCCTATCATCACAGACAATTATCATAGGCATCATGCCTGTATCATGGTTTAATTTATTAGAACTTTCATTATCAATGATGGTCATAATGAGGCGGACCTACAAGTAAGATCTCTGCTCATATTTTCAGATAGACACGGTACGTTTTGTGGAAGGTAGTTTACTCTAATTGTTAAACTTGTTAAGCAGCTTGAGTGAGTAGATGCTTCCTTATTTCCATATAAAAGGAATTCAGCAGCCAACAAATTTTCTAGTTTCTATATGCCAAAATCTTAATTGTCTCCAGCATCCATATCAATACCCTGATTAGAATTTAGATGTGAGGCATTGAAAATCATTCTGCCATGCTGCCACCTACATGTCTCAACCTATGCAATCGTTTTCAATACTTTCCATACAGCAATTTTTTTCAAGCTGTTCCTCATTCGAGGCAAATAATAGTGTTTAAAAAACATAGAGATATTCCACGTACCTCAGGATAATAATTGCCGTCAATCTTTTGAATTTCCATAAAGAGATTTCTAGCAGGTTTTGAGAAGTTAGACATTCCCTACACAAAGGAGATAGATTCTGTTAGTTTGGAATTTTCTTGCACTGATTGATATCTTGTGGACGACTACAATGAACAATTGATCTTTTCTTATGTTGTGTGTGGCAACAAAAACATCGTCTAATCAGAATCCTATGATTCATGCATGATTACCAAATAAGGAACAATAACAAATATATCTAAAGAGTAAGGCAGCTTGTGTCAGTGTCAATGTTAGAAGCTTCAAACAATAATACTACTTTTAAAATTTTGTGTTCCACCATCAATGACCTCAGTCTAGGGACGGTAATCCCAGGTGGTCAATTGCCAGTGGTAACTCCAACTACAAGGTATTATACATGGTTCAGAGCTTTCTATGAAACTGATAGCCATCCATGAGTTGGCAAGAAATATCTCCAGGAAAGATATTTCAAGTTTAGGACGATTAATTGCATTAACCCTCATATCAAGGAGTACTATCACTTTAGTAAATATAGTATACTGGTAAGCTTCTTATTTTTGCCAACCCGTAAAGACCAAAATGAATGTATTAATTTTGTATTATTACAACCAATTAAGAGGATCCATGATAACATAAACACCTTGAGGATAAGCAAAATGTGAAGGGGATATACAGAGATATCAGCATTTCAGTGATCAAATCGTAACGGCAAGAACAACTTTTTGATTATTTATAGCAGAGAGGAAACAAAACATCTCCTTTTATTGCATGATTCCTAGATAAAATATGAATATCAAGAAATGGTTGTATGTGGACTCAGGCCATCCTAACTAGGCTTCGAGAGCCTCTTTGATGTAACCCCCTCTCCACCCCACCAAAGAAAACAAATAAATAAATAACTCAACACTATACTGCGACAATAGATCCATAAGAAATATAACCTAAGCTTGAACAATTAAGAACTAGTAGACATGCTCACCACGTCCTTCACATCTAAGATAGTCGTAGTGGAAGCTATATGGTTCTTTGTTGCAATTGAACATGACGGGAACCTCCACCTTAATGTTTTCTCTTGTTCGGATATGTGATACTTCAAGAATCTTTCAAGAGAAGTTATTTGCAGGAGGGCATTAAGATCAACCAATCCAATCCTTTCTATGTATATCGGCCTACCACACCTATCAACTCCATGAAATCCATGAGGATAACATCTCTTGACCTCTCCACATTCTTCAAATTTGAACTCCTGCAGTATATACTGATCGAATGAAATTCAAAAATATCGGCAGGAATTTTTATCACAAGGACTAATAGTGAACAAGAGACAATATAGGCAGAGAATAAACAAGTGGTAGTAAATTTATTTTCTTTTAGGATATGCACTTTGTTGCTTTGATGTACTAATGTACAAACGTAAATACATCACTACACTTTTTCAGCTAGGCATCTCCTCCTAGGATCAGCCACCATCATTTATATGCCTCGACTAAGAATGATAACTATTGAACACATCATGTACCCTACATAAAAGCTTTTTAGGTATATAATTGCAACACGTTTCGATTAATATATACAGAAATAAAATAGGAAAATGACAGAAAAGCTAAAAGCTATGCTAGCCGCATATGTCCAAAGAGTTCCAATAAAATTACTATAGTTCGGTATTGAGAGATATTCACCTTGTAAATTGCATCAACACCAAATTCCTCTCTCCACTTGAGGTAATTTAAAAATGCTTCTTTTGCTTTTATTAGATCAAAATCCCTCATATGTAAAAATCTGAAATTGTAAAGAGCACTGTCATATAATGCATAAAGAACTTAACAAACTATATACAAATAACATTTCTCAACCCTGAGAGAAGACAAAAGCCATCCATTTATTGAAAGATTACCAGTTTGACATACCGCAAGAGGGTGTGATAATCATTGTGCTTCGGCAGAAGCAGACCTTCAAGAAAAAGCATTTCACGAAAAGATTCCACTAAATATTCATCTTTGGAATCACGAGGTCCTTCAGGAACATGTAGCACAGTTTGGGTCTGTCCTATTCTCTTCACTGTTCTATGAAACTTTAGTGGGTAAGATAGCATTGCCTTGAAGTTAAAATTTGACCAAGAGAACCGCTTGTACTTTTCTTGAGAGGGTAACTGGCTGCTAGTTTCAGTTGACCTGGTTGTGTCTTTAGTACACTTGTCTTCCTGAAAACTCGACAGGTTGCTTGATTTTTTCCCTCCAGGATCCGATAACGCAATTGTTTCCCTGATTTTTTCCTTTGATTTATGCATATAAATTGTTGATAAAGTAATCAAGTGGTAGCAAGCAATGGGAATGTTACTACATATGTGGTGATCTCGTCTTACTGCTGCCTTGATGAAATTTTTGCCTTGCTAATGACCAATGATCAATTTCTGAGGTCTTTTGTCATGTATTTCAAATAATTTGTCTAGAGGGAAAAAAATAGGAGCAATAAAGCACCAGCTATGAATGCATAAAGGATTTTTATGTGGATATTGAAAACCACAAAAACCTAAAACTGGTAAAAATTAGTGACAAAGGAATTTAATCTGCAAAAACCCCTTTGCAGACAGAGATAAATTGAAGCCGTAAACTCTAAAGAGGAAGAGAAAAGAAGATTTTGATTAAAATTCCATAACATTTGAAGAACTTATGAACTGCAATCAATCAGATAATTCTAAAAATAACTGAATTAGGGTAAATTTAAAGTAAAAATGAACAAGGGACTGTGGCAATCCAAGACAGAGAACGAACCGGATAGTACATTTTAATACAGTAAAGATTAAACAAAATTTTGAAACAACAAGACAATAGGAGAGCCTTCTTGAATGACAGATAAATCAAGTGGTAGAATCAACAATTGAAAATATTCACAGTGAACAAAATTTTCTTTGAAATCTAAAGGAATTAATTCCAATCTACCATATGTATGCTTGGTGAGAGATGAATCCCAAAGGAGCAGTAAGATGAATGTGGAAGCAATGAATCGGGTATCAGATGCCATGCTTTTGCTATCTAATCACGATTCAAAGTTGTTCGAATGCTTGAATTTGAGGAAACCGCGAAAATTGAAAATTACAATTTGCCGCAGCTCCTAATCAACTGTCAAAGGCACTAAACAGCTGACATAGTTATATGTTTTTTATTAAATCATATAAAGTTTTTAATTTGATGATACTTATCAATAAATAGTTAGTTTATACGACACTAATATTAATTATTTCAAATTAAATTGTAATTTAGGTACTACGGCCTCGGTTTGAGTCCATTGGGGGCTAATAAGAATTTAACTCATGTTGATTATATTATTATGTAATACTATTGCATTAGTAGGACTGGGTGGGATGGAATTAAATTATATTGTACTCCTTAAAATGGGACTTTTTAAAATATATATATATATATATATATATATAGATAGATGATTATAATCGATGGTTAATTCTCTCATTATATATAAAGTTAATATATTATTATTCTTAAGACAAATTTAAAAATAAAAATAAAATATTACTATTTATAAAATTTACAAATGATTTTTCATTTTTTTTTGTGTGGAGAAAAGGGAATAATATAAAAACAACAATTAGAGGACAAATATGACATCTTATGCGGTGTCAAAGTTCAATACTTGCAAATTTTGGTGGTTATACCCCTCTCTGCTATGAATTGATTTGTAATTTGTAATGAAAATGCAAGTCGGAAAAATACTCTTTAATTATGCGTGTGTCAAAGTTCAATAATTGCAAATTATGAATTGATTTTGTGTTCATTTTCATTTTTTGGTGATCAATTTTTAATTGAGTTTCATTACGAAAGACATATCAATACTCTTTAATTAGGAGGAGATATTTTTTTTACCTAATGTCGAGGGTCTCAAAATTTTCGCTTTAAATAATGTCATTAATATATTGATTAATTATGTTATACTATAAAGTATAATTTATCTTACTTAATACTCTATCAATTTCAAATTATAAAATTACTATTAATTTTTTAAAATTAATTTGATATATTTTTAAATTTAAAATTGACATAATTAATTTAAAATTTTAAAATAATAAATTTTATAATTAATACTATTTTTTAAGTAATTTATAATTATATTAAAATAAATTAAATAAATTTATTTTAATTTAAAATTTAAAAATATTTTTTTAAATAATATTAATCTTATAATTTAAAATAAAAAATATTATATAATTTTAAACATGAGACTCATAACATTATTCTTATCATTTTTCAGTCACGTCTGGAAAGTGAGAGCACGAATATTCGATCCGTCCCTCGTATAAAAGTGGAAACAAAAAGAAAACGTGGACGGGAAAAAAAATAAGCACACGTGGCGGCAGACAGCCCCCTTTGAGGGGGAATTTTCCCCTCCTCAAGGTTGGAAACCGGTTCTGCAGTAGCATTTTTGGAGGGGACAAGAATAACATATATATAAATCAAACATAATATTATTTTTATCATTAAAAAATATATTTTTATATTTAAATCTGTATCACATAATATTTTTTAATTATAAAAATAATATTATGTTTGAACATTGTATTTAGTTGATGTATACTTGTACTTTTCATTTTAGAGATTGACCTGAAGGTTGGTCTATTAGAAGGGCCAGAGTCATCTTTGGAACAAGCAATAGCAGGAGGCATATCAGCAAACACTTGGCAGCCATTATTAGCCGGATCAATAATGCCTAGATCATTGACAGATCTAACTGGTCTGGAATCATTATTTTGCACAAATGCATTAACATCCTTGATCGAGCGCCCAAGATAGGAGATAAAAGCCAACAGATCTGCGTTCTTTTTCCGTTCCTCTACAACGGCAACTTTATCATTGGCAACTTTATCATTGACTGATTGAACTGCTTGAAATAAGCTATTCGAGATGCCCAAAGCATTATCTCCGAACTAGCTTCTTCAAGAGGATGGACTAGGTCCGTCGCATCCTGATTAGCAGACCCATTAGGTGAGCCAGGGGGAGTGACACCAAACTCAGCATAGACATCCACGCTATTAGAACTAGCATAGTTCCCGTTAGAGAGATGATTATGCCCTGTTCTTTACAGCTTTCTTGTCAAAATTGCTATTGACATTTGCACGTTTTTGTGCAATCACTAGCAGTTTTAGAAAATTCATCGTCTGGGTTGAACAACATGACTCGCAAGAGGTTGGTGTGAAACATTCTCAGGTTCTAGTCAAAGTCTAATTATGATTCTTTGCTCTTCAACTTTCCTAAACGAGCTCAATGGAAACTTGATACTGCTAGTTATTAGAACACAGAAGGGAAACGAAAACTTCACAGGAATGACTTAATTGGAAAACCCAAATTTCTAAATATGACCACATACTTGATAAGGAACATTTAAAACTATCTGTAGAAAGATCTTCAACGTATTCTGAAGCAAAACCTAGATTAAAACCATATGATAACTCTCTGAATATGCATTTTGTAGAAACTCAACAACGCTTTCATCTCAAACTAGTTGGGAAGGCATTATGCATGTCTTAGTAAAAAGAATAATGTTTCAGCACCTAACATGAACAGAGATTTGGGAGTGAGCGAGACAAGGTTATCCAAATTCAAGATTCCATTCCCCCTCACCAACACAAATAAAATAGAGGGAGAATAAAGAACGCAATACACGTTGAGAGAGAGGAGATAGGCTTTACGGTTCCTATCAAAACCAAATAGATATGAGTTTTCAGCTTAAAAAGACCCATTCAGTTTTGAACACAATTACCTGAAATGAGAATGCTAACATGGAGTGTGAACCTTATTGAAGAATTAAGAGATGAGGCCTCCCTGCATATATGATATACAGATAAAACAAAGGACTCGTCATAAGTTGCACAATCGCCATTACAATCTCTACAAAGGCTTATGAAAGGGCAACCTGACCTTTCATCAAATAAAGCCCATGCTTAAATCAAATTACTCATTATAAAATCTAACTTGCATAGGAAAATGTGTAAATCAAGCCAGCCAAAGACTAATGGATACAGTTAGACCCGTGAAGGGAGAGCTAATAATGGCTTTATTCTTTCCAACAACTTCTCGACTTCAATGAATCCACCAAGCGGTCCCAACGGCAAGTATTTTATGTGTTTCCATCTGTTTAAGCACTTGATATTATACCAGGCAGTTCTGTAACCCTTGCTACAATAAGTCTTTAAGAATGGATAGCAAAACTGAAAAAGAAAAGCATGTTATTAATGTCACGCACCACATACCTAGGTGTGAAAGGAAGTGCCAAACAATGGAGGTGTAGGTGATTAACACTGTTTAAAGGAGGCCGATGAAAACCAAACCTGACAGAACCAGAAATTGCATATAAAAACTTGTTTCAGTAAAATTACGTGCAAAGAACTTCTAAAATAACAAAATTTCAGATTTATGATTAGCTGGATTAGCAATAATACTAAATAATTATTATAAACAAGTATATTAAGTTATTTTCAAAATATTTATATTTGGACAAGTCTACACACACAACAACCAAACACTACATCCATCTACACTATTAAAAAGTGGGCATGACACGGATTTCAATACCATGCCTCACTTTTTAATGGTGTAGATGAATATAGTGTTTGATGTAATGTTTGGTTGTTGTGTGTTTATATTTATTCTTTATATTTAATATATGAAACATCATCAAGAGATTTTTAATTTATTAACTAATTCACTCAGTGTCAAAGCTAGGATTTAATTTTAAATTGGCAAAATTTAGGAATCTTAACAAAAGGGGTAAATTTTACAAAATACCCTCATAAAAAAACATGAGAACTCTATATTAATATAATTTGAGGCCCTTGTAATGGAAAACGTTTAATGTAATAACAAAAATCTTCAAAACTCATAAGGCAACTACCCCCCTCCCTCCTTCTCTCTCTCAGAGCATGCGCTTTCACCCTTAAATCCACTAGTTTTAGAAGACTGAAAAAGTGTGCTTCCTTTGAGTTTGCATGAAATAAACAATCTAACTACTAGGCTCCATAGTAAAACCCAAACAGGAATTGCATATATTAAAATTAAAGCTAATTTGAAGGTCCATTAATTCAAAGGCATTTAAGGGAAGTAATAAGACTTTTGTCTACGAGAAACAATACCTGTACTGTGTGGACAGTGGTGCATCTCTTCGTAATAGAGTTTGCCCAACATTTAACATGTGACTCACTAAATAAAAATGAAAATCTTATGATTAACCATGCAATAATGCAGAGCAAAGTAAAAGGAAATTCTGAAACTAGTACATATTACAAAAAATCATAGAAATTCCTTTACCTAAAGAAAAGTCTTCAGTTCTTCTCTTCAGGTCTTTGACAGTGGAAATATGCTCCACGGGAATTACCAAGTAATGCCTATCAAGGTACCAGTAGAATTTGGCAAGTAACACAAGAGTTTGAGGTGTGATCTAAAAATACAGTAAAATCAAAAGGTACGGCTATAAATTGATGTAATCTCATGAAAACAGAAGTACTTTTTCAAATGCCATCCAGAAAACTTTAGATAGCACATTTCTGTCGGACATAATATCTTCAACAAAGGAGAATAATGTCAAGAAGAAGAAAATAGACATTTAGCTTGGATTCATCATGCAAAGAGAAACTTCAATTTTGTAGTCTACCTTTGCGAGGTGAATGTTTTATTTTTGATTTCATGGCTCAAGAAGTCGATATAGAATCAAGGAATTCAGTGCTCTCCTTCCTTGCTCCTAGTTGTACTCACTACTCTGTAGTTAAACTGTTTGATGATTTGCCTCTAAATAGGTTTAATCAAATACTTGAATTTCTCATACCACTCACTCTCACACACATTAGTCTAAGTTCAGTAGGTACACAGACAGTCTCTTTATCATTTTCCCTTGTTTTGGGGTTTCAAAAGAAGCAAAAGCTTTCATAAACACATTTTAAATAGGGAATATTATTTTTGAAAATTTATTCACCACAACGTTGATATTAGTATAACAGTGTTGTGTCACCAATAGTCAATATATTATCAAGCAGGAATCAATATATATATATATATATATATATATATATATATATTTCGAAATCTGATTGGGACTACCCAAAAAGATTGTGCAAGATCTGTTCGCCTAGGCTGCACCAGAACTATCAGAGGTATACTGTCTCGTGCTCTCTGATACATATCAATTGCTTCTTTTCCGAAGAAAAATCCATTTATCGGCATATGACGTAGACCTACTGAGTATAAAAGAGGGAATCACAATCTAGCACAGTAGCACTAAAGGCTTGAAGCATCAACTAACTCAAAAAGGATGATTCCAGCTATCTCTTCGAGTTATATGACGAGAATATATGAAGATACATACCCTCATCCTCCGTTACTTGCCACAAAAACGCTATAAACAAGACACAAACAAAATTCTCCTTTAAAATATTTTAAGCTCAAACAAACTCAAAAAGCGTCGTAAAAGTGGTTATCCTTTTAAAATCAGTTGACTAGAGAGGAGGCAATGAAGTGGCTATTAGTAAACAACACAATCAAAATGTATTTAAAGCAGAAGACCATAAGTTGCTGAAGATCCATTATCATGTTTCATGTTTATCTTACAGATCTTAACAGGACGTTTCCTCTTGAAGAAGGAAATACTATTAGTGTATTTCTATTTTCATCCTTGACTGTGCTAAATTATCTTTCCAACATCCAAACTAATTGAAATCTAATTTTGTAAACTTTTTATTATCTAAAGTGAACATAACCAGACCATAAAATACCGAAACCCCTACAATCTTTATGAGCAACCTTGACTCTGGAAGATCGGAAGGAAAAAATCATATAAATTCTCAATTATCTGCAAAACAAACTTAAGTAATGCTTTCACGATTTCAAGTTCCGAGTCCTTTTCCCACTGTATTATATTTCAGACTGCAATTCGAACTCTTACAGTCTCCTCATTACATGCATAATTGAGCTGAAAGCATAACCGAATTTATTTATTTTTTCAAAAAAAAAAACTTGATACATTTAGCGGATCCAATATATTAACTAATTCATGTACTTATTTGAGCATAATAAACTAAAAACTCTTAATTCCACTTCCAAAACAAAAGGAACGGAAAAAATTTCAAGGTACGCAATACAGATTTCAAATAATGTAAGAAAATTATGAAAATTCGAACCTCAATGCAGAAGGATTAATGTCTTCAAAGGCCACGACCTTTTCATCCTGCGATATTAAAACTAAAATCATGAGAAAAATTATACTTATACACAGATATATATATAGAGATAGATTGATAAAGAGTGAGATCGGACTAAATGGAGAAGAGTAGTGGAGGTTGAAGAGCGGGCAATTTGACAAAACACGCACGAAAAGGAAGATGCTCCCGCCATTAGCTCTGGCTTGCCGCTCACCGGACGGATCATTCTTAGGATTTTGTTTGGACCTTCAAGGACTGGATTTGGTAAAATAGCTAATGGGTAAAAGTCATAAGTTTAGGCCCGTCCGCTAAAACATACTACTACAGTAACTTTATAAAGAAGGTGGAATAATTTTGTATAAATTAAATTTTTAGTGTTGTAAATAGAGCATAATAGTATATAATAAATTAATAATTATATCTTTTATGTTCACATTTGTTTTTTTAGCAACAAATATTTTATTAAAAAATAGTTATGTTAATATTACCGTACTTTTATAAAACATTATCACCGCAAATGCGATTAACTCTAGTAATAGAAATTAAAAAAAAACATTAGTCGTATTACTCAAATTAGTTTATAGTTATCGATAAGAAAGTAGATTTTGAAATTTTATATATCTAATATATTTCAACATAAAATGCATGTATAAGACACAACAATATTACATTCTTCTTTTTTCAGTCCCAGAATAAAAAATTTTATTATTATTTTAGGTAATTTTAAGTTAAATATCTACTTATCTTAAATGATTTATTTTTTTACAACAATTTGCTTATAATATTCTTAATATTAATTGTCATATTTCTATTATCTATGTATATTTATAAAATATCACTAGTAATATGCAAAAAAATATGTAATTAAATAAGAATTTAAATAAAAATAATTTTATTATTTTATTCTTTTTATTAATATGTATAAAAAATAACTAAAATTTTTATCGAAAAGAGTATTAGTTTCTCATAATTATACTTATCCCAAACTCACGAGTCACAACCACTAAGGCCCTCACCAGTATTCCATAATCCATATACCAATTTCCTCAACAATTTCTTTCTCTGGTCACATTCCTTTCAAAATTGACAATAATCCCCAACTCTTTTACATGCAATGCTTATTCCGCAAAACCTCATCTCTTTTCACATATTCACTCCAAACCCAAAGCCGTTGCCTTCAGCCACCGTTCACTCACTCCTCAAGCATGAGCTCAGTGTCAACAGCTCAGCGCCTGTTTCAGCTCAATGTCGACCCACTTACTGATTTTATCTTTGTATGTTTTTATTGATGGAGATATAATCATGATTTTGCAGTGCCAGAACTGGCTTGCTGTCAATGATATATGGCAGCCCGGGCAGTGGATTCCGGCGACTCAATGGAATGTTCTAATCATAAAGGGATGGTGTGAGTCGTACCTTCCTATGGTAAAGTTGATGCGTAAGGTTTTGCGTGCCAATGGTATGGAGAGGAAAGTACGTGTTATTAATAAGAGTTCAGATGAAGTAGAAGTTGGTGTGGATATTGCTTCCCGTGCAGATGTTCTTATGAGTGTCAAAATTACTTGTACTTGAATTATAAGATAAAAAATTTAAGTGGAATTATATATATACATTTGTCTTTTGAGGAAGAGTTGTGGTCCATGTCATACTCCCCAAACAACCACAAAATAAGTTGGGCTGGAGTCCACATAAAGACACAAACTGATTGGATACCACCAACAGCTGGCTGAGGTTTGAATAACTAGCCCAAAAACAATAAACAGGCTGGAGCTTTTCCAGCCCATAACCACCTTATGGGCTTTATGGTGGTGGTTTTATGGTGATTTTGCTTCTTTTACAAACAATAATTTTGGGTTGGATCCTTTCCAACATGGAGTATATGTAATGAATAAGGCTTGAACGGCTTAACCAACATTTTGTTTGATAGTCTAAGCAGCCACAGACAATTGGACCAGTAATTGCAATTTTCAAAATTTATCAAATTATGTTTTTATTAGTATATATAGGATTTAAATCCCCCCACATATACAAATGATTATCTGTTCATATAATATACGTGGGTTGAGTTCAACATCCAATTATAAAATCAATGACAATTTTTTGTGATTTTAAACCAGATGAGTGAGATATTACGCAACTTGAAATAATTAATTCAAAATTGATTGATAATAAGTAGATTAATCTAGGAAATTATATATTGAAGGTCCATATTTGTTGATATAAGTGCATTATTTTGAATTTTTATACTGTTAAGCCAGTTTACTTAATAACTTAAGCTTTTGTGCTTGAAACGTAATATGATTTTTCGTTTGTATTTTAAATTATACTAATAAATTTTATTTTTTTTACTCTAACTCTTTTCCTTAAGATTTCAGATTTTAGGTTCCGGTAAAATTTAAGTTCGTATAAGGATTTGAATTTTGAGCTCCCATGTTTTTTTAGTATTTTGGATATTTATACATAATACTCCATGACATAATTTTGATTTTATGTGTGTGTGTGTTTTCCTTCTAAATTCAATCTTGTACTAGTGGATTTGGGACTCCTAAGTGAATTCTATGGTCATTTTTACTCGTCGTTCTAGGTTTCTTTTTAGGTTTGGTGTCTAAAAACAATTACACACTTATTCGTTGATTTTTATCAGCTAATTATATATATATATATATATTAAACGTACGAGGCATCACCATCGTAATGTGAAACACGACGAACTGGTGGGGCTTGATTCTGGTTGGCGAAATTTCCTAGAAGTTTCTTCTGCCTTCAAGTTTTGATTTTTTGCACGGACAAATGTTAATAATGCAAATATCAAAGAAGATAGGGGACAATCGACTCTGTTTTGCTCGTAATATATATATATATATAATTCAATACTTATTATTATCAATATAATTAGAACCACCTTTTTAATTGATTTTTTTGAAGATTAAGAATAAAACACCATAGTCAATAAAGTCGAGAATATGCCCACTATTTGGAAGAATCTAATTCATAAAGGAATTGACAAAAGTTGACCCATAAAAAGAAAAGACAGAAAAGAACGAATCAATTAATAGGAATTGACAAAAGTTGACCCATAAAAAGAAAAGACAGAAAAGAACGAATCAATTAATTATTAAGGGTCCGTTCAATAATTGTTTTTGTTTTTATTTTTACTTTTATAGAATCAGAAGCAGTGTTTGGTAACAGTTTATGCAAAAGTGAGAATATATATATATATATATATATATATATATATATATATGTTTAGAATAAGCATGTGAATATTATTCCTCTTTTATAAGATGTGATGATGTGCTTAATTAAAAGATAAATGAATCAATATGCAAATATGTCTGCATTGATGAAAGTTGTAAAGTCCTTAATAGATGTTTGACATTATGTTCCAAGGACTTAGATTGAAAAGATCGAGATTGTTAGGTTGATCCAATATGAATGAGTAGCTTTATAAAGTGCTTCAAAAGATCACAATGTACAAGAACTATGAATAAAAAGATCAAACTTGTTAGGTTGATCTTAAGCTGTGATAAATAGGCCTGAACGATTGAAAAAGAGAAGCACCATTCAGAAAGAAGTTAAACAAACACTCATAGGAAGATCGTTGAGTCCTCCAGAAAAGATCATAGAGTCTGCCAGGCAAATGCAGAATAAGGCTCGGCAAATCGAAGAATTCTCTCGGAAGATTGTAGAGTTGTCTCGGCATCGCAGAGCTAACTCTCGGGATCGTAGAGTCAATATAGTCAATCACTATACGATTTCCATAAACATAGTCTACGAACCAAGCAGATTCAAATAACAACCACTACATAAGCATTCAGAATCAAGATAACAATCCTCACGAAGATTATCAAGAAGACTGTCATAGAGCTGTTAAACAAAGTGAACGAAGATCTCTGAGTACATCTAAAGCATCCAATCCTAACAGAGATCGCAGAGTAGTTCAAACCTTCACTCTACGATTGCAGAAGTACAACGTTCAAACAATCGTAGAATTGAGCCGAAGATGTTCAAACGCTACCAGACTTAAACAACTTTTAATATGTAGCAGAGAAAGCAACTGAAGTTCGCAGAGCAATCCTCTATGATATAGCAGCACTAGCACCTGAAGATCATAGAGCAGTCCTCTATAATATAGAAGCCAAGCAAAACGAGCAAACCTGAAGTTTATAGAGCAGTCATCTATGATAAAGTACCTGCAAAAGCTTAATCAGATCTTCAGGACAGCAAGGCCCAGATAAGATTATGGAGTTAGTACAGTCAACCAGTTTACGATCTCCAAAGTAGTCCAAGTCAAGCAAGATCGTAGAGCTACATAACAGAGCTAACAGATGACTCTACGATCAGAAGTAAAAGGCTACAACTGAATCGATCGTAGAGTATTTAAGTGTCATCAAGGATTGAAGACATCAAAGCACTTAAGCTAGTAATCCCAAAATAAGCGGTTGATTACTTCAGAAACATCTACATCAATATATCTAAAAACCTCTGCTAAAGTAGAAGTCATAAATGTCAGATTACTGACTTAGGCGTGCTGAGTGTCAGAGCAAAAACTTCAAGTATCACGCATCAGGCTTAAGAAAATAGAAGACTGTGTCCAAACAGTCGTATTCTCTGAAAAACCTATCTCATCTATAAAGGTTAGTAAGAATTCAAGACTGTCATGTCCCTTCCTAGCGAAAAAGAAGGCAACTCAAGTCAGAGTCAGCAGAGCATTAAATACTCTGACTAAATGAATAAAATATTCATAAAGAAGTCTGCAACAAAACATGTTCCAACGGAAAGATTTGCAATGAGAAGATTATTCAAAATCTACAAAAGAGCAAATCTGTAAAGAAAGAAGGTGTGGAGAAAGAGCAAGAAAAACATACAACCTATCGATTAAAAAGCTTCACCAAAAATACAAGAAGGGATGCCGAACTGCTGGCAGATGAGCTAAGAGTCGAACGACCAAAGAAGTCAATATCAAGAGTGATAATGAGCCGAAGGCAAATCTAGAAAAACAACTCTGTGATCAACCAAGAACACTCTGAGCTGAAATGATGAAGAACATACTGAGAGTGTTCGAAGGGACTGCTGAGCACAAAGCCTATTTAAAGAACCCAGCAGCACATCAAAGGTGATCATGGGTCGCTGCTGAATACCAAAAGGAGAAGAACATCAACGACAAACATCCGCAGCATCCAGAGGTTGATCACAAGCAGCTGTTAGTCATCCGAAGATGAAGGAGATCAAAGTTCATCGTAGCAGCACAACCCAAACAACATACAACTCATGTCTGCTGGACTTGAGGCTGGACTTGAGGAGGGTCAAAGGATCTTTGCCTGAGTGACTAAAAATAACTCATGTCTGTTGGACTTGAGGAGGGTCAAAGGATCCTTGCCTGAGGGGCTAAAAATAACTCAAGTCTGCTGGACTTGTGGAGGGCAAAGTGTCCTTGTCTTAGTGACTAAATTAGTGAATTTCCTACTTGTCGAAGTAGAAGAGTGGAGTAGGAGTTGTTCAGTCTCCGAACCACTTAAAACTCTTTTGTCATTTACTTTACGTTTTTTACGTTATGCTCAATAACTGCTATATTTGCTATTACCCATACTGTAGATTAAAACACTGAATTGAGATCATGCATACATCTTTAAGGGGTTCTTAAAGTATATTCCGCTGTGCTTGAATTGATTAAATAATAACTAATATACTTTCGTAATAAGAAGAAAAAAGTTTCACAAATGATCTATTCAGCCTCCCTTCTAGATCATCATTATGTCCATGGGAACTAACAATATATATACTCAATTTTGGCAATATACAAAGTCATTTCAATTCTAATAACAAGCATTGAATCTCATCAACAATAAAAATTCAAATTCTACCTCTTCATAAGATAAAACAAAATTAACACTTAAATAAAATTATCAAATAGCGCCATTGTGATTTTTGTTTTACTAGCAAAAGTAAGTAAAATAAGAAACATATGAAAACGGAATTAAAAAGCATAAGTATGAAAGCATAAACAGTTACCAAACGAACCCTAAATTTTCATAAATATTTCAATAACTTAAAAATGAGATTTAGGGGTGTCCCATTATGTTTTGTAGGGTGTGGAATTAGCTATTTGAACAATGTGAAAACAAAATCAGAAGTGGAAATTAAATAACCGAATACCAAAAGTGGAATTCATGTGCACTTAGACGACTTAGGAGCCATGTAATGCATTATCTCAACCCTATTATATATGGTAACAAAACACATACTAAAATAATTATTATGGCCACCCCACCACATTGTCATTATTCTAGTTAATCATCACAAAAGTCCATAGCCTTTTCTCCTTCACAACATTCATCAATTTCCTAATATCCATAGAAAAGAAACCTCCATTCTTCCTTTCCTTCCAAACAGGAAAACTATTCATTTTTCTTTCATTTCCATAGCCATGGGGTTGGGGTTGCATTTGGTAGCTCTTGTAAAGCTAAAGCTCTTAGGATCAGCCACCTCTCATATTTCCTTAACTCCATTACTAGTTACTTCTTTGGTATGTCCATTTGTGCTGAAAATATTTTTAACTTTGAGATCTCTTCCTCAAGTTTTCGACGATATTTCGCATGCTTCGAGGCTATTTTTCTTTCAATTTGGGCAAATAGTTTTCCATGTTAGGCAAGAAGATCTCGGGAACCGGAGCCGGTGGGAGCGGGCTTTACGGGTATTTTGCGAAATGGTCACCGGTGCTAGACGGTCACCGGCTTCTTCACTATCCTCCGATGAGGCTCAGAGCTTGCATGACCTATCAATGATAACACTTTAATTAATTATGAAGTAAGTATATCCATTTTGGGGTGGGATATATTTTTTTTGTATTCGTTTGTTTTTTTTTTCATGTTTGAGAAATATTTATTGAGTAGTACTATTCCTTCTGATTTGTGCTATAAAACAAATCTTTTTTTTGTCTGTTTGTTTGTATTTTACTAAGAAAATGGTACTTATTTCTCAATGACGGATGAAGTTATGGTACTTATTTCTTAATGACGGATGAAGTAATTTATATAACGTAACGTGTATGAAAATTTTTAGTATTTTTTAAATAATTTTCGGTCATTATTATATTGACTAAAATTAATTACAAAAATCTTAATTTTGAGTTTGAAAATATTTTAAATTTATTTTAAAAAATTAATAATGAGCTTAATTATATTTTGAAACGGATGGTGGAATATAGTACTTCATATGTTTTATATTTATTTGCTCATTATTAACTTTTTAAAATCAATTTAAAATATTTTTCAACTCAAAATTGACATAAATTCTTTTAATTTTAATTAATATAATGATGAATATTGTAAACTATCTAAAATATATTTCTTATTGTATTTTTTTAGTATTTCATAATTTTTAATGAGTTATCTAAATTTTGAATTTAAAAATATCTCAAATTCACTTTCAAAAATCAATAATGGTCATGTAATTTAGAATGGATGGAGTACATTAATTGCATTAAGTTGCATTAACCTAACAAGTTTGATATATAATCCGTGCATGGCATGAGCTTGAGCTAGTTTATATATAAAACTTTTTTTACAAATATTTGATAATTTTTTATTGACATATATTTATAATTTTTATTGACATAATACATATATAATATTAAAGATAATTTAGATCATCATATTCTACCACAATTAAACAGAATTTAATTACTTAGTAATTTTACAAATTAATTGTCAAGAAAGAACTTTTCATATTTTTACATCCATAATTTGAGAGAAATTAAATACATTTATTCAATTAAAATTAAAAACAATTTTTAGCATTTCAAGAAATTTTTTCTATAATCTTCCTCCATGATTCAAAAAAAATTATTTACAATATATTACTATATATAACATGATAAATATATATCTTATCTAAATTAACTGAGTTAATTTGATTGGTTATCGAATTAATATCGAGTTAGTCCAATACACCTCTATTGATATAATATATGTCATATTTATAATATATAAAAAATTCATATCTTTTGTTGTATTATTTTAAGGGTCATGCAACAATGAAGTCACAAACATTTATCGCACTATTCTCAAAAAGTAAATTCTCATTTTTTTAGGTAGAGCACTAGAAAGAAAGAAAAAAAAGACTGCATGACATTGGAATAATACAACAAAGGTTACAAAAAAATTGATATATTATAAACACGAACTGCATTATATCAATTGAGGTAAACTTGGATTAACTCGATGACTAATCAACTTAACTCTGTTAATTTGGATAAAATCTCTATTTGTCTTATTATATATATATATACATATACAATAATTTTAATCAATACCTCATATATAAAAGTAGAGAATAAGATAAATCAATTTAACCATCTAAGTTAACTCATCAATTAGAATAATTTAACTCATTCTAATTGATGAGTTAACTCGACAATTATTATTATATTTAATATTTGTACAAATGAATTTAGGATGAAAAAAGGGTTAAAAAATATTATAAAATAATTCTATGCATTCATCTGTACAAATGAATTTAGGATGGGAAATGGGTCCATCAACCTCTTCGGTATTTTTAGAAAATATTTTATACATTCATTTGTACAAATAAATGTATTCATGCAACTAAAAGATTTTATCTAATTATGAGTACATACAAAATTGTTCACCTTCTAATATAAAACTTCAATTAGTATAAATAGTATAAGCCACAGTTAGACAAATACCAAAAAAAATAGAACAATCATCAGTAAACTGAAATAAAATGGAATCAATTTACGACTCAAAATTTTCGCAATATATGCTACTCATTCACTATATTGAATACAATCTTATACTTTTTATATATTCTTTCAACATACTCATAAAGTAAACACACTGTTTTCTTTCATAATCATCGGTGAAGTTAGGTATAAGGGTGTGGGGTCAGTTGACCCCACTAAATTTATTTATTTATTTATATATATATATATATGATATATTAAATTTATTTAGGTGTAATTTATAGATTTGTTCTTACTGAAAATTTTATCTCTTTAATACTTTACACTAATTGGAAGTCCTAAAACCCCCTCAACTTGACCCCATTCAAATTTTATAATTTTTTTACTGTATAGGATTAAATTAAAATTTTATATCTTTCTCAATTAAATTTTAACACCATATGACTTATATCTCTTCTATATATGTATATCTCTTTATAATATTTTTAAACTAAATAATAATCTAATTTAAATTATTTTTCAAAACAATTAATTAATTATGAACCATTGTGATTAAAAAAGTCTATTATGGGTGAATATGGTATATATATATACCATATGTTATTAGTTATTATACTTCCATTGTAATATAATATATATATATGTGATTCAAAAGTTCAAAAGCATCCAAAAATATATATATGTTATGTGTGATTCAAAAGTATCAACAAAAAAAATTGGTCGAGAGTGTTGTCCCTGAATCCCGTTAAATTATTTATAGCTTAGTAATAATTTTGATGCCACTTAAGAATGATGCTAAACTTCATCACTGTTCATAATGAAGGTCAGTGAACAAATCAAAGAAAAAAACAAAGGTGGGTTCCAAAAGAAAATTCATGATCCGTTGGATACTGGCAGTCTCATTTAATATGATCCATTGCTATTTAACATTTTTGTTTTCACAACTTTCATGAAATTTATTGGCAATTTCATTTGAAATGGTTAATTATTATAATTTTTTAACATATCATTGCCACTTTTTATACAAGGTTTTGTCTTCAGCACAAGATTAAAATATAATTATATTTAACATAAATAATTTTTAATTTAAAATGGTTAATTGTTAAATTGTATTATTTATACTAACATGTGTCTTGTACGGACTATCAATCTAGTTAATTATAATTATTAGTTATTGTATTAAATGTAATTTTGACCATCCGAGTTGACTCATGACCACCTAAGTTAACTTATTCTAATGATAAGTTAATTCGGATGATCATGAAATATGATTGTTGGTCGAATTTTTATATATACGTATAAATTAATATTTGAGACTAATTATTAATATATAGCAACAAAAATAAACAGTTTGATTTGAATGACATATACTACTTCTATTTAGATTTATAAATAATATCTACATTCTACAGAAATATGGTGAATTTAAATAACATTGGGAATACATAAAGGCTCTAATCAAATCAAATTCATATAATTATTCTACAGGAAAAAAAAATGGTGTTCCACTGTATTATACGTGGATCTCTTCTTTGCAAGTGTTCACCGAGTTCTGGATCACACCAACAACAATGATATGTAATTGGTTATCCTCAAATATAGTAACCTGATTCTAATATGTAAGATTATTATTATTAACGTCTTGAAATTAATCTAAAATATTTTTAAATTTAAAATATTTTAAATTAATTTTTAAAAATTAATAATATTTTTATAATTTAAAATGAAATTAGTATAATCATAAGTATTTAAACTTGTATTCTCATGCTCAATTTATTTTCATTTATTTATTTCTAATATGTACTTCATCGGTTTACGTACAAATAGAGCCGGCCTTGGGCCAGGACTATCAGGGCAACAGCCCGAGACCCACAGCTTAGGAGGGCCCAAAATTTATTGCTTCATTTGAATATTGCTTGTTTCATGCTTTCCATTATGAACACTTCATTTAAATCTTCTTCAAAACAAGTTTATAACACCAATTCTCACTAGTTTTGTTCTAATGTTGGAGAGGTTTTGGTTAAAACCTGAAAACTCTCTTACATAGTATATAGGAGATAGAATAAGTTTTGTTAACTTAGAACTTGCAACACACTCGGTTGAGACATCCTATTACGAAACTAGGTTGCCTATCATTGTTAGGTGTCATTCAATTTAATAACTCGTCCATCTTGAAAATGCTTTAAAACATGGTGATGTTTTCTGATGTTGATGCAAAAGACTTATTTTCAGAATTACAGGTGTTGTAAGTGATGTTACCAAAAGAAGCATATGAAACAGATAAACCATGGATATATATTAAAATTCTTTGAGTTTATAAAGAGTGTAGATATGTTTCCTAATGTAATGGTTGTTTATGCTTACAGGGTATTATTAACTATACATGTGACAGTGACATCTGTTGAAATAAGTTTTTCTAAATTAAAATTATTGAAATCTTATTTGCAGACCACTATGACTCAAAATAGGTTAAATGGATTGGTGATATTATGCATTGAAAATGATATGTTATAAAACATTAAATATGATAGTATAATTTATATTTTGCATCTAAAAGTGCAACAAGAAGACATTTTAAATGATATTTTGTGGTTCAGATTTCATTGTTATTTTTATTTTGTAGGTACATGTAATGATTCTTTGCTTCAATTAATTGTGGAAGATGAAAAAAAGATTGATCAAATCAAGAAATGCTTATGGAGATTCGGGAGGAAACATGTAGACTCAAATATATAGTTTTCGTTTTTTAATACAATGTTTATAATTCGGAGTACTTTTTTTCCTTCGCTTGGGGTTTTATCCCATTGAGTTTTCCCCGAACAAAATTTTAATGAGACCACAAAGTGTTCTTCCTTGTCTTTTTAAATTCTTATAATTTTAATAAAATTAATTAGTTGATAATTTATTTATTTATTTGTTTAATTTTTATAAAGGGACACACTTGAAAAAATTTACCTTGGGTTTTAGAAAATTCAGGACTGGCTTTACGTACAAAAAAAAATACATAATACTTCTTTTTTTTGAAAGACTAAATTGTAAGAAAAAATTACTATTCACTTTTAGTTTGTTCGGGCGCCCTAGAGCCTTTAATTCTCTTTTATTGGTGAAATTTGATTCAACTTAATCAAATAAGTATGGTTTAAGCTATCAAGAAACAAAATACATAAAAGGGATAACACACTATTGTAGCATATTTTATTATTATTATTATTATAGTCAAATCAGATGCAAGAAGATCTCGAGAACCGGAGCCGGTGGGAGCGGGCTTTGCGAAATGGTCACCGGTGGTAGACTGTCGCCGGCTTCTTTACAATCCTCCGACGGGCTCATTATTGCGTGCATGACTTATCAACGATAACACTTCAATTTATTATCAAGCAAGTGCATCTATATATATCCATTTTGGGGCCGGGGGAGATACAATTTTTTTGTTGTTTTTATTTTTGTTTGAGAAATATATATATGTTGGATGGTATTAATTAATTATTTTCTCTTATTCGTCCTATAAAAATAATAATTCAACTTTTAATGAATTTTACGAAGAAAATGGTACTCATTTTTCTTAATGACGAATCAATTAATTAATTAATTTATATAAAGTTTATGAAAACTTTTAGTTGTTTTGATCTTAATTAATGTAGAAACATTCAGAATATAGGGTTAATTAGGTCAGTTCTTATTTCCATTATTGATCCCAATCCAGTGTTTTGGATTCACTAGAGCAATATAAGATTTGTGGTTTAATTAGGATCAATATGAATATGGTGAAAAATTGATAATTAATAGAGTAATACAGTACTTGCATTATGTTGCTTTAGTCCAATTAAGATTTTAGACTAGTTATGACTATACGGCCTACAAGATATCTCTCACACATGAATAATAAATAGGTCCCACACTTATGTGAGAGAGAACTCGTAAAAGTATTATTTTTATTTATGAAAATATCAATTTCCTTTGGAAAGAGAAAGAACCGATCAATCATGAATAAAAAAATATTCCTGTACTGAATGAATAAAACTAACTAAGAAATACAAACTCTACTCATACTAAATATAGAATGAAAACTCCACTGACTATTCTAACCAACTCACTGCTCCTTTCTTTAGGCTGAGAACTTAATTTTTATCTTGACAGTCCTGATGGCTTTGTCATCTGGTAGCTTAATATCCTCCCTCAAGTAGGCAGGACTTGAGATATTTAGGACTCTCAACTTGCAAAGTAGAAATTTCAGCTAAAATATATGCTGTGAGAGGTTTAGTAAGAATATTTATAAATTACTTAATTTAATTTATAAATAATAGAGTTAAATGTATTTTGCATTCCTCAGTTTATCCTTATTTTATGTGTCTCACATTTTATAATCGTGCATGCAAAGAACCCTTTATTAAGATCAATGTAGTCATATGTGAACCCAAAGCAATAGCATGATGAACTAAAAAGTCTCCGGGATATATTGAATGGACACTCTATATTTACACTTTAAGTTTATTGACATATAACATTATCTGGTCAAAAAATCGTTAAATGAGCTAACGGGAGTTAGACTGTTTTGATTATACGCTATTTTCTTAGGGGTTAAATAGTCTCAGTAATGAAATTCTCACTCCTAAAAAGACAAAATGTGAGTCAAAATAACCTACATTCATCAGTCTTGTTAACAATTTTTTGGCCAAATGGTGTTACGTGTCAGTGTGTTGAAAGTATAAGAATGCAAAGTGTCCATTTATAAAATATAAAATAATAATAAACCGAAGGATGTAAAGTGCATTTAACTCTAAATAATATCTACATTTTACAAAATAATAATAGCTTTTAAATATATAAAACTGGGAATGCATAAAGTTTCTAATCAAATCAGATTTATAATTAATTCTACCAGAAACCATTTATTTGCATTTATACTTGAACTTTGAGATCAAAGTTCGTACTTGAATGAATCGATTGATTTACCTGTTACTAACAAAATTGTTATGCATGTTTAATCTGTTTAAAACTTACAAATATATCATGCACATGGAATTACCCAGTATCTTTTTGGGCTGGATTTGTTGGGCCCCAAATTAAATAGAATCATGTATGAGTTATTCAATAATTAGAGTTGTAACATAATTTATCAAACCCAAATAAATATGACTACGGCCCAACTCGGTAAGTCTACATTGAGTTTTTCGATCAATTATTATGACCAAGCTGAAGGTAGCACGAAAAGGTAAAATCAAACGTGTTTAAAAGATTATAATTTTGCAAGATATTAACTGATAGACTTGGGCCTTTACTTGCTTGAGACTCATGCTATACGTTTATGTACTCATGGGCTGCTCAAGTAAATTTTAGAGGCATTTGTCCATCTCTTTAGTTGGATATTGAACCCAACAATTTGTGGATGGTAAGCACATGTGAAACTCTATTTCCAAGCTATTCGTCATAGCTAATTATTTTTGCGAAAAATCTTTAAGTTGGGCCTGAACCCAGTAATCCACTGCACCGAATGTAGTGTATCGAAAATAGCCCCCCCCCCCCCCCCAGCATTAAGTAAGAGTTCTTTATAGTAATATACAACAATTAAAAAAAAATACAAGATTAGTGCATCCACAAAATAATTACAAAAATGGTACAATACAATACTTACATTAAATCATTTCAGTTTCACAAATCCCTTAAATCAAGCATAAGTAAATTAAATTTCACAAATCCCTTAAATTAAGGAGAAATACATTAAATTACTTCAATTCAATTACTCTCTCTCTAAGATTAGTCTTCCAACAGCCTTGGATCTATCATAACTCGCTTTATCTCTCTCTCTCTCTATCTAATTACTTTCCCTCTCTATCTCTAATTACTCCTCTCTCAATTGAAGACACCTTTCTTGCAATCATTAAGCTTTCCGTCTTTGAAAATCTTCTTTATACCGGCGAAAAGAAAAAAAAAAGGTAGAATTAATTTTCTTCTTCAACTTTTATTCAATCCGTTTGTTTATTTCTCTCTCATCAAATAAATATGTATTGGATTTCTTGACCACCGCCGAGATTTAATGGGAAGTCATAATTAATCACCACCCTGAAGAAAAAAAGAAGATCATGATCGTTACATAACTTAAGTTATAATAAGCACCGATAAATAAGAAATATAGGTACATACCGAAAATAAGTAAATTCACGAATTGGTTACCTCCATACTAGTGTTTGGTTATCTAGAGTTACTGCACGAAAAACTAGTTACTACACATTCAGTAATTAGTTACCTCCATACTAGTGTTTGGTTACCTAGATTTACTGCACACAAAAATTAATTACTACATATTCAGGAATTGGTTACCTCCATACTAGTGTTTTGTTAGTTCCATACTAGTGTTTAGTTACCTATATTTACTGTAAGATCCCGAATTTTATGAAATACAAAATTTAATTTTTCTTCATTTATATTTTTTTTGAAACAGTAAGTGGTTAAATTGACAAAGTTAAAAGTTAAGGATGTTATGTGCAAATTATATTATGTCGGACAATATTCGTTCTGTAGGGGAATATTCGTACGACGGCGCCGTACATTGGTGGACCCCACAACGAATAATTGTCGGATATAGAAAACGACATAAATAATTTTTAAATGGTCAATGGTACTATCACTTTTAATTGTTAAAATATCCGGTGGTAAAAGGATAGTAATATACGGTATTACAAGTAACACACGGTATTGCTGTGAGGATCCGAATTTCCAGGATTTCGTTAATAATATTAAAGGAGAATTTAATTGATAAAATTATCAAGATTGTTAAATTAATTATTATATTATGTGATTTAAGGTATGTGATGTGATTTAATTGATAAATTAAATCTATGCAGAGATTATGATGAATTGTGTTGAAATTAAAATATTTAAAATGTAAATAAATTGTTTAAAAACAATTTATGAGGAATAAAAGAATGTCAGGTAAGGATACAATAAATTGTACATACAGAAAATATGATTTTAAATGAGGATATGTGATAATGTGAAAGACATGAATTAAATATGTATATATTTATATATATACATTTTTATATATATGTACGTTATGTTTAATTGATAATTATAAATGTTATTATTTATAGAAATTAAGGGATTAATAATTAAATTAATCCAATTTTTAATGAAAAGCGAATGAGGAAGTTAATAAAATTGTAATTATTGACTTTAAAGTTTATCAAGAATTTTGGAAGAAGTTTGAAAATTAATTGAAAAGGAAAGGTAATTATATAAATTATATAATATTAAATTATATAATTTATATAAGGAAATTAAAATAATGTATGAAGAAAATAATAATTATATAAATTATATAAAAATAATTATATAATTTATATAAGAGGATTAAGTAATAAATGTATAATTTTGGTTATATAGTTAAGTGATAATTATGAAGGAATTTAGGAAATTATTTAAAAAGGAATAATGTAATTATATAATTTATATAATATTAAATTATATAATTTATATAAGGAAAGTTAATGTGAATATTAAAGAAATTGAATAATAAATAAGAAAAAGGAATGTTTTAAATTATTAAAAATTATATTTATGTATAATGGAATTATTATGACTTTTATGAAGAATAATATTTCGAAAACGTGAACATGTTAATGTAACATGTTGTCCAAGTAACGGAGTGAAAAATTATGAAAAATAATTTTTATAAGTTATATGAATTATTTTATGATTTTTGGAGGTATTAATTACCTCATATAATTACATGCATGTCGTTATGCGTGTACAAAATTTATCATGTAAAATACCGAAAAAGATATTAATATTACTCATAAATCAATTTATGATTTTTAGTGAATTAAAATAAATATTTTATGTACTTTACATAAAATATTTATTACACGAAATAATTGCGTAATGTATTTAAAAAAAATAATAAAATAAAATAAAATTTGCACACTATTTCTCGAAAAATCCAGAAGTCTCATGGTAAGCCGGTGGAAATTTTTATCCAAGTTGGCGTGAGATATATATATATATATATATATATATATATATATATATATATATATATATATATATATATAAAAGAAAGCAAGAAGTGGAAAAGGAAAAAGAAAACACACACACAACTCTCTCTTTCTCTTCCATTCAACCCGCCACAGTCAACCACCGGCAACCACCATAGCCACCCAAGAAAGAGAATAATTTTGGTGTCAACAAGGGAAGAAAAAACTTCAAAGGAGAGCATTAGAAGGTATAAAATGAATTTATTTGGTTTATTTCTATATTTATGGTGGTAAATTAATTTTATGGAAAATTAATAAATAATTAGAATTATTATTCTAAATAATTTATAGATGTATATGTATGAATTATATGATTTTTGGAGTATTTAGGATGAGAATTTATGTGCAAAAATAGAGAAATATTTGCATGGCTGGCGTACTGTTCATCGTTGGAAGAGAAAGGAAAAATCTGGCCGCCCGCGCATTGCGCGACGGCCAATTTTTTGTCTGAAGCGCGCATAAAACGACGCCGTTTTTGGGCGTGAAATCTGGCGACCGCGCATTGCGCGGAAGTTCGTACAGTAATGCCAAACGACGTCGTTTGCTAGAAGCCGGGAGAGGATGCTGCGCGCGATGCGCGGCCGACGGAACGCGCGAAGTTACGGTTTTGCCCCCTGACTTTTCCAGTAATACCGAGCTTGTCCCTTGACGCGCATAAAATTACTAAAATGCCCCGAACTTTCCGGAAAATTCCAATTTTGTCCCTGAAGGTGCCAAAATTACGGGAATGCCCCTGGGCTTTCCGGGAAATACCAAATGTGTCCCTAAAGCTGCGAAAATTACGAAAATGCCCCCAGAAAGTGATTTTAATGAAATAAATGTTTAAAAAATATTTAAAAATCATAGAAAATTATAGAAAAATAGTAAAAATATAGAAACGATGTTTGGGCATTAAATTTAATATTTTTGTAAAAATATTAAATATTGGGGGATTAATATTTAAATGTTTAAATATTAATCTAATAAGGTTATGATTTAGAAAATGGTTAAATAAAATTTTTGGACAACCAAATGTGTTAAATTTTACCCAATGAGCCGGGTTGTCCGTATGGAGGATGTTTTATATTAAGTTAAATGAATATATTAAGGAACGAGGTTAATATAATTAATCGTATAAATTAAAAATTTATCTGAAGATGATATTAATTAAATAAATTAATATCATAAAGACATGAATAATCATTATTTGATCATTTTATGATCATAGGTTGATCGAGTTAAGGTTTGAGCTAACAATTTAAATAACTGGACGTCAGACAAGTTCTTCAGTCCCTTTTATGTTAAATATTGGAATGTTATGATATGTAATTCTTGTTTTAACTGCATACAAATTATGTGTTACGTGATACGTGATTAATATGATCACAATGTGTATTTTGTGCAACAATATGAATATATAGGAGATATATTGTTATAGTAGAAGCACAAACACATGATGTATGAAGCATGATAAGGTATGTGCTATGTGAAATATAACTGTTCAACTTGCTGAGCCATTGTGCTCATTACTTGCTTAATAAACATTTTTGCAGGTAAAGACATAAATTTCAAAAATATCAAATGATATAGAGATGGATAATCACAGAAGGTAGTGATTGTTATTGTTCTATTTTGCTAATGTTATATTGATCTTTCGAATGTACACATATGTAGGATTCGGATAAGATGAACAGAGTTGAAATGTGAACTGTGAATGTTCAAGATAATTATTACGATAGAAGTTATTATATGTTTATTTATGAATGATGCAAGAAGGAATATTTGTATGGATATGAATGGTATTAGATTTTGAATGTGAGTTTTATGATACGTGTAAAAGAAAGAAAAAAGTTAAGGTTGCGATCCAGGGACTAGGATCCAGATATAAAGATTTTAAACATCCAAATATTTTAATACAACGATTAAATCGAGAAAAAGAAAAATTTATGTGAGGATTTTGATAATTGATGATTTTAAAAATCAATTATTGGATTAAAGAAGAAGATAAAAGATTTATTAACGGACCGAAATTTGGACGTAATGAAAATAATGTTTATTAAATACGAAAATTAAGGTAATTAAGTGGGACGAATTTCGGGGTCATTACAATTGCACAGTAGCACACGGTATTGCACAGTAGCACATGGCATTGCACAGTGTTTAGTATTATTGAACTGATAAAGTGGTTATCGTACAATATTTAACTTTATTGTCACATGCACAATAATTCATATTATTAAACTGATAATTGTCACAGTAGCATATGCACAGTAATTCACATTATTGAATCAATAATTGTCATTAAACAGTAACGTATTCTTTCTTTTACATACTTTATGCATTATTGTTATCTCTATTATGATGTTAATTAAACAGTTATATTTCATTATTAATTGACTTGATATCTAACTCAGAGAAACAACTACACTATATTTATAACAATTAGTCATAATAATGAATAAGTGTGAATTATTGTTGAATAATTAAATTAATAAAGTTATTTATTTTTATTATAATAAATGATATAAAGTTAAGTGATATAAAGATGAAATGAATGGTATGTATTAAAGATAATGTAATAATTATAGAATTTCAAATGAACAGTGTAGATTAAAGATGATATTTAAATGAATGGTTTAGATTAAGAAAATCTTAAACGATGAAATGAATGGTATAGATTAAAGATAATATAGAATTTGAAATGGATGGTGTAGATTAAAGATAATCTTTAAATGAATGGTTTAGATTAAAGAAATCTTAAAAGATGAAATGAATGGTATGGATTAAACATTATCTTGAAATGAACGGTTTGGATTAAATTAGAAAATCTTGGTTATGATAAGATTTTTGGCTATAAATAGAGGCCTTAAGTATTTTTCATAAACTTTCTTGCTCATTATTTCTTTCACTCTCTAAATACTTCTTTGTATAAGTTCTCTCTAAGTGTGCTTAAGTCATCTTGAGTATTTGTGAAGATCTATAAGTGTACGAGTACTGTTCAAGTTAATCAACCTAATTTAAATCAATATCCAGTCACGTGTTAAGGTAAGAGATTCCATCTTTTTCATCTTTCACTATTTAAACTTACTACGGTAAGGGATTATCATTCTTTAATTTTTGAAAATAATATCGTTTCTCTCTTACTCATAAGATGTGTCATTTATTTCCATGTATTAAATTGTGGGAATAACATTACGGCGTGGATTACCGCATGTTGGTGAATAACCTTTCATACTCATTCCTTATTAATCTCTGAGAATAACATTACTGCGCGGATTACCGCTTGTTTGGTGAATAACTCTTCGTATTCAATTTTTATTAAATTGTGGGAATAACCTTACTGCGCGGATTACTGTCTGTTGGTGAATAACGTTTCGTATTCATTCCTTATTAATCTCTGAGAATAATCTGACTACGCGGATTACCGCATGTTTGGTGAATTACTCTTTATATTCATTTCTTATTTGTCTCTTGTGAAAATAATTTGTCTACACGAATTATTGCATGACACTTTTATTCCATATTTGTTTGTAATATCATTTGCTTTCATATTCGTAAGTGATATTATTTTCCTTTATACTCATAAGGGATACCATCTTTTTCATCTTCTATTATTCAAACTTATTACGGTAAGGGGTATTATTCTTTTCATACTCTTAACTTACTATGGTAAGTACTATTTGGTAAAGTTCTTGAAATGATTATATGTTCCTTAATAGTTTATGCTTCATTTAATATCATTTCAATTGAACCTTCCTATTTTTCTAAATATTTCTATTGAACTGTAACCGTTATTCTGAACTGTGGATCTTGAATATCATTTTTGAATTTTACTCCACATCATGTTGACAATTTGTACATTATTTGAATCTACACAAAGTAAACTTTCGAAACTTATTATTTATCCTGTTTCTTCTGTTCATCATTTGTATCACTGTTATTTGTACTAATTATCAAAAATCAAGCTGTTGTGAATATCTATGGCCTGGGGCATAGATGCAATATAATTATTGAACATATGATAGGTTAAAGGCGATATAATAGGTTAAAGGCGATATATCTGTTCTGTGTCTTTTATGACACTTGGTGAAAGTTCTCTTTGGCCCGTAGTGCAAAGATGAACTGTTGTTTGGTATGATTATGACCAAAGGCTGAATATTGGTATAATCATGATTGTTGGTGTTATATTGAATTTCTTTGGCCCGTAGTGTAAAGATGAACTGTTGATTTGCATGATTATGACCAGGAACTGTGAATTTGTATTATCATGACTAATGGTATTTCAAATGATAAAAGTTGATGATATTTTTCTGAAAAAGAGAAGCTACTGGACATTATAGTCTGCATTATTTTTCTAATAGATTGTTCATTCCGCTGCTATTATTGATCTGAACGTTGTTCAAGAATTTAACTGCAGTTTTTGATATAAACCTTGTAGTCTATTGTATTCTATTAAGAACTCAACTGTTGAAGGCTAACGATAATTTATTCGTCATTGCGTAGCTGGGTCTAGCCGGGGGATGGGTGTGAGAGTCCGAGGGATAGCTATCGTAGTCTTCACGTGTTGTAAAATAGTGTGACAATAATAGTGAAAACTTAATTGTGTATTATTATACATTGTATTGTTAAACATTGTAATAATTTTGTTGTAGTCTTTTGACAACTCAAGTTTGGGCTGTGTGGGCCCAGATTTGGGGGCGTCACATTTACTGCAACAAAAAGTTGTCATAATAGTGTTTGGTTACCTCCATAATAGTGTTTGGTTACCAACTGCATCACATTAAAAAAAATGGTAATCTAATAAAACTGAATTGGTTACCTTGGTATGAAGATTTGACTACCAACTGCATCACATTCAAAAAAAATTGGTAGCCTAATAAAACTGAATTGGTTACCTTGGTATGAAGGTTTGGCTACTAACTGCGCTATGAAAAAACTGTAGGTGTTGAGGTTGATTGATTTCCTTGGTATAAAGGTTTGGTTACTTTGATATGAAAGTTTGGTTATTAACTGCATTATGAAAAAACTGCAAGGGTGGAGATAAAAAAACTGTAGGTTTGGTATGTAAGTTTGGTTATCAATTGCAGGTTTGGAGTTTATAAACATTCTCAGACTTTAAGCAAAAAAGGAATAAAAATATGTGAGCCAATATGTCAATCGGTAATCCCTTGATCTCCGGCGCCTCTCTCTTCTTTTCCATCACCAACCAATATCAGTTAACTAAAAAAAAGGAATAAGGTAATCCCTTGATCTCCGACGCCTCTCTTCCTTTCCATCACCAACCAATATCAGTTAACTAAAAAAAAGGATAAAAATACACTATTTTGTAAATTAAAAATTACATATGCACTAATTTTATAAATAATTTATTTATGCACTTTTTTTGGAATATTTTATTAAAATGTACTAATAAATGTAAATGATCCTTAACTTAACTAGTTATCTAGCACACACGATTGTGTATATAAATTTAAAAAATAAGAATATAGAATTTAGTGGGTGAAAGACATTAGAAGGTGATGAATAATGTTGATGAGGTTTTGTCTAGTGATTAAAACTGAAATCTTTAGGTCTCGGGCTTGATTCTTATTTTGGTGAGTTGATTTTTTTCTTAATTAAAAATTTTAAGACACCAAAAGTCTAAAATAGTAACCGTTTCTTTTGCTCTCCCTTGATAATATAGATTCTCAATACCTTAAAGATTTAAGAATTACGTGATCAATTATCCGAGAGTCTGACAAGATTATTGATTGTGACTTTGATACCAATTTTTTAGAGAGTTGTGGAGCCCAAACTATGGTCCTTAATTAGCGTAGAGCATGGTGTGGTTTAGTGTGGTTGAAAGTTCAAATTGTACATGAAATCGCTTAAGTTTAGGTGTAGTTTGGAAAATCTAAAATCGCACATAAAACCGTTTGTGATTGATGCAGTGTCGTTTCATTTGGTTCGGTTTCGGGTTCAAAACCAATTGAACATATACGTACTGAAAAACATCTTTTCCATGAGAAAGAGAGGGTTGTGGAGGTACAAAAATGTAAAAATTCATTAAACAAGTCTGCAATAAACACTCATTTATAATAAACAAATCTGCAATAAACAAGTCTTTAATAAGAATCCATTTGCTAAAACACTAATTTGTCAAAAATTCAATAACAAAAATTCTAAATAGTCAAATACCACATTACTGATTACACATAGAAAGAAAATAGCAAACAAGAAATGATCAAATAGGGCCATTTTTGTAAGTGAATCAGTTACAATTTTCATAAATGACCAAAACGATGTCGTTTTGGCCTGTGTAATTTTAAATATATATATATATATATATATATATATATATATATATATATAATAAACATTATTGGTACGGTGCTGTTTTGACAGTAGGTAGACTGCAGAACCCAAAATTAAATTGTAGATGCAGTTTTTCAACTCTACTAAAACTGTCATATACGCCGAAACAGTTGATGTGATTCTATTGATACGGTTTGATCAATTTTTTGTGCGATTTTAAGGCCAAATTTGATTTCTTACTAAACCTTATCTTTAATAACGTTAATATTAGACTTAACTTGACCGAAAATTTTAAATTATTAAATTTATATTCAAAATTTAAGTATACTACTATTACTTATATTTGAAAATTGATAACTATTAAAAAAATATTATTAATTAGAAGATGTTTTTATTTTCAAAAGCTAAATACTGTAAATCGCCTAAATTTTAAATTTAAAAATAATTTATATTAACAAATGAAAGAGGAGGAGACTGACAGCTGCTAAGACAGTTTTAGTACTAGACTGTTGAACTGATCCACAACTTTTAAGACAATCCTTAAAAATTAGGAAAACAAATAAAGAAAGATCGATAGGGTATCAAATGAATTAATATCCTTTTTAAAGTTTCCTGGGAGTATGTAAGTTATGTATTTGATATTTGATATTCGGCCATGAAGAAATTTGTGCAGATGCATGTACATGCCTAATTCCAATGCAGGACTCACTATGTTCCAAAATTAATATTCAATTTTAGTCGATTAAGGAGCATACATAAATCACCATAAATTAATAGCACTAACATTACTCGATTTGTGCAATATATTGTTTATCATATTACCCCATGCATCCTCTTTTATATATATATATATATATATATATATATATATATATATTACAAATTTATATAATAATTTATTTTCTTATTACTTACAATGTTACATGGACGAATATTATTAATAACTCTTTTAAAGAGACATATAATATGATTGACCACGCTTACAATTTTATTCATTAATTTATATGATAATTAATTTTATGTTATATGTGAATTGTGAGTGATGTGAAACTTTAATGATAAAATTAACTAGTAATGTGTAGACAACTCCTATTTTATCACTTTCTATTTCTATTTATATCTCATGTATATCAATATTTGATATCAAAATAAATTTGTCGCGTGCAAAAATTGTAGGCACAACAGTAGAAAATTAAATTTATCATATTCATCAAATCTTAAAATGCAAACCTACTTTTCTGTATAGATTTTAAAATATATCAAAGAATCTGATAAAAGCACTCCAATTTTCACTGCCATACATCATTTTTAAATTAAAATATTATAATAGAGTAAGTAAAATTTATTCTATATCATATACCTCTATCAAATAACAGAATATCTAACTCAGTTTTAATCTTATTAGCAAAAAATAAAACTCAGGTTTAATTTATAGGAAACCATTTTCAAACAAATTAATGATTTTTACTTTAAAAAATTATTATCCCAAGATTTTTCTCATAATTTAGCACAATAAAAAAAAATATTACATACCTTGTGCTCGACTATAGCACAATAGAGAGTTTTGGCTTATTCTGATCCTAGATTCTCCTCCTCATGATCTTTTTTTATATGACTCTTATTTTGATATCACGCACTTTTTCTAAGGGTATGCTCAAAATACTGCAAAGTGATAGAATATATAGAATCCTCAACTCCTTGATTTTTATCACGATAATTGTATTTTATCCTGCTTTTTTGTTATATTTTGATAAGGGTTAATGTAGAGATCAAGTATGATTTCATAATTATAGCTCCAGTATAAAACTAATTTTTGATTAACTCTTTAATCAATTAGAATTATATTAATTATAATTAATTTCAATAAATAATTATAATTGCACTCTAGAATTAATATAATTAAAATAAATTAATGAAATTCGTCTACTATTAATATCTTGCAAATATACTCCTTTACATTACTATCCATAAACATGTGCAAAAAAAAAAAAAACTGTTAACCCAATACATTTACTGCTTATATCCTTCAGTACATAATTTATAAACTTTTGATCACTCATTAATTTAATAAATTAAATTAATACTTTAGTAATTTGAATTATTATTAAAATACTTGGCCAAGATTATAGCCAAGTGCCAGTTGGATGCATCTACATCATTAATAGCTCCATGGTAGTTAAAGGGATCCAACTCTACTTCTTCCGAAATAACATCGTAAATTTCTCCAAGAAGTGAAAGTTTTTCAGGAGGTCTGATACTCCTTCTACTACGACGAAGTTCCGGTGTATTAGAAGAATCAGGTTAGTTAGTTTATGACATCCAAGTCTTGTGGCGTATTAATTGATTAAGTAATTAATATACGTGACATTTCTTCTAAGACAATTTTGCTACTCGACTTGTGATCCATTATGCAGTCATTTTCCAGAAAAAACTGCATTTACGCTAACAAATACTTTCTGCTTTAAAGAACTATAAAATAGACCACCTTTAGTTCCTTTTGGATATCCTACAAACAAACATACTTCAGTTCTCGAACCTAATTTTTCTAAGTCTATCTTTCCTTTTCGCACATGTGCAGGTGAACCCCATATATGAATATAGTGCAATACTAGCTTTCGCAATCCACAACTCTTTAGGTGTTAAAGGAACAGACTTTGATGGTATAAGATTCAATAAGTACATTATCGTTTATAGTGCATAACCCCAAAAGAAAATAGAAAGAGTAAAAAAACTTATCATAGACATTACTATATTTAAAATAGTCATGTTTCTTCTTTTTACCACACTATTTTGTTGAGGTGCACCCGGTGCAGTCAGTCCAGATATAATTCATTTCTCAGATAAATAATCTTTGAATTCTCTTAGGAGATATTCACCTTCTCAATCCGATCGAAGGGCCTTTATATGTTTTCCAGATTGTCTTTCTACTTCTACCTGAAATTCTTTGAATTTTTCAAAAGTTTTAGACTTTCAATGCATAAGGCACATATAACAAATCTTAAGTAATCATCAGTAAAAGTGATTAAATATTCAAATTCTCCTCGTGCTAGAATATGCATAGGACCACATACATTTGTATGAATTAACTCTAACTTATCCATGACTCTATATTTCTTTGCCTTGAAAGACCCTTTGGTCATTTTTCCTTCTATATATGATTCACAAATTGGAAAATTTTTAACTTCAGGAACTTAGAAGACCATCTTTAACCAGTATTTAAATCCTATTTAGATTAATATAACTTAATCGTAGATGCCAAAGATAAGTTTGATTAATTAAAGGAACTTTTCTTTTTAATGGTGTATGTTGACTACATTCAATTTGTAATAATGAATAATAATTAGGAGTAAGAATATATAAATTATCTACCAATGAGCCAGAAAAAATAAAATTTTTATTCTTGCGAATAACAACATTGGAATCAAAATTAACTGAATATCCATGTTTAAACAAGCAAGAAACATAAATTAAATTTCTACGAATGTCTGGAACATAAACACAATCTACTAATTCTAAAGTCCTATCATTATTAAAATTAATATGTACGACTCCTATTATGATAGTTGCTACTTTTGCACTAGAACGAAGGTGTAGATAAAGCTCGACTTCATTCAATTTACTGGTTTCCTGAAACTCCTGCAAAGAATTAAAGACATGATTAGTGGTTCTCGAATCTGCACACCAAGAATCACTAGAACCGCCCACAAAACATGTTTTCGATCATGAACGAGAGATTGATATTTACCTATATTGCCAAATTAATCAATTAGACAATCAACCATAATTTGATCTTGGCTAGGTAAGTAGGACAATTCCTCTTCCAGTGACCTTTCTCCCTGCAGTGGAAATATTTTCCTTGACGTTTTGTTTTTGCCCCTTTCTTCCCAACCCTTCCTAATGGAGGTAGATTTTCATTTACAACTTTCTTATTATTCTTTTTTCGATTCTTACCCTTAGGTTTTCTCCTAAAAGTACATGCTTCTACAACGTAAATGCTTCCTTACACGAAGAATACCCTCTGTTGCCTAGAGTTCCTTCACAGTTTAGGTAAAGATAATTAAAGACATTTTGTTCATAGTATAATTAAGTTTGAACTAATTGAAAGAATCATGTAAGGTCTCGATTAAGTAAGACATAATTTTTAAATAATAAATCCGAACTAAAGATCTCTCGAATATCTTGAAATTTATGACAATTTGTTGTGCAACACGACTCTAAGTAAGCAAACATTTCATGAATATCTTATATTAATACATATAAACATGTAAACTGGGATACATGAAATTCACATTTAACAGTTACAACAATTATGAAAATTAATGCATACGTACACTGACCATTAAATTTGATCCAGATAAATTAATTCTTTCTTCTTTCTACTGGTTAGCATTCGGCTGCATCTTGGACCTTGGTTACCTGGTATGTACTTATATATAAGGGAGGTACGTTGGTCCGTCCGTCTATGTATTTATAATTAGTTAATAATTAAATTAATAAAGAGACGATGATGATGATGAAAGCTGACTTTTGATTTGGCGAGCTGGTTCAGTACTGCTATTTTAACATCATTATCAAGAAGTTAAGTGTACGTGCGACAGTACGTAGTAGTACCACAAGGTCCACAACGAAGAAAATTGCCAAGTGGAATCACAGGTATCCCATCTGCAACGTTGAAGGACACCACTCCTCCACCTACGAAACAATATATTGGGTCGTGGAGACAGAATAATCACTTGGAATTTAATAATATTGGCTTCATTATATATATATATATATATATATATATATATATATATATATATACTGCTTTCCTAACCACTTAGATTGACCATATATAATCGGGTGGACTACTAAAAGTTCTCCAATTGATCAAAAAAATTAGGTTCACAAGTTTCATTATTATAATTATTATTATTTATTACGGCGAAAGAAAAAAAATACAACCGTCCACGTATATAATTCAAACTAAAAAGCATAAAGTTTGATCTGATGTCAATTGTTGAAACGATTTTCAAATAAATTAATAATTTTTATTTTTTAAAATTATTATCTCAAAAAAAAAATTATAATTTAGCATAAAAAAATATTACATTAGCTCGTGTTTGACTGTAACACAATAGAGTGATAAAATATATAGAGTCTTCAACTACCTGATTTTTATCAAGATAATTGAATAACTTATTAATACATTTTATCCTATTTTTAGTTATATCTTCATAAGGGTTAGTGTGAGCATCAAATAGGATTTTATAATTCTAACTCCAACCACAAACTCTTTAATCAATTAGAATTATATTAATTATAAATAATTCTACTAAATAGTTATAATTGCACTATAGAAATAATAGAATTAAAATTAATTAATTAAATCATTCCGCTATTAATAGCTTTCAAATATAATCCTTTATATTAATATCCATAGATGTGTGTAGCCGCCGGTGTAAGAAATAAAACTGTTAACCTACCACGTTTGCTGCTTATATTTTTGAGTACATAATTTATAAACTTTTGATCACTCATTAATTTAATAAATTAAATTAATACTTTAGTAATTTGAATTACTAAAATACTTAGCAAAGATTCTAGTGATCAACCAATAAATCATCTCAAAAAGATATTATAATTTAATTATAGAATTTCATCCTAAAAAATGCATATTCCTAATTTCATAACCTATACCACCCAACATATGAGATATTGATTGTATTAAAAATCTAACTCTTTAATATATTAAAGTAACAGACATTATAAAATCAAGTTTATTATTTTCTCATGATTAAGAGTAATTGCACATTAATATTAATTGAAAAATTATTTATAATAACAATAATTAATAAATAATTTTTCATAATGATTCAGTTATATGTATTTCAAAAATACATCAATACACTATATTATAGTCTCTACTTTTTATGATTAAGACAAGTCGTATAATCAAGTGTATTACAATCTATTAGAACTGTATGTCCATTTTCATCAAATATTGATAACAATATAATTTATTTAATTATACATGACATATAATTTATGTCTTCCGTATATGACACTCTTTCATATATATAAATTATAAAGAAAATTGATATTTTCACAACAGATTTTGATATTTTCACGCATAGGACCTACATGTAGAGTATATAGCGACGATTTAACCGCCGTTATACATCTATAATGACATTTTTATTGTGAAAATATCAAAATTTATTGTAAATTTATTAGTTTCCATTATAAATGTATAATTATAAACAAAATTTATGACACATTTAATTATATAGCAAGAAATTATCTTTTATCATTGAAATAATAAAATAAATATCAATATTAATTTTTTATGAACTTAAAACCTTACATAATTTTAATTAGCAAATTAACTCAAATAATCTCCTGCAATCCCTCAGGCTAGAGAGCATCTCACACTAACTGCATTACTGTAGACAAACTAATAGTCTATTTAACATTCATCGATTGGGGGTAATTAAAATACTATTAAAAAAGGGTGTTATTAATCCATTCACCAAGTATCCATATTACCAATATAAGTATCCATTACCAATATAGTAATTGTACATTTGTACTGTCCAAAAGTAAATAAATTAATAAATATATAGATGCTATATATATACAAAATTAAATTGCAGCAGTAACGAAGCCAAAAATATATACATCTCTCTTAAAATTATAGTGGGCAAAAAATTTCACGATTTGTAAGATTTGCAAATATGTTTTATTTATATTTTTAAAAATAATATTACATCTTTCGTATTATAAAAATTTAAAGGGATCTCGTTTGCAATATTTATAAATATTAAGAATGTATTTTTTTTCTTCATGTTTATCTAAAATTTGATAAACATGTAATTTAACGGTGATGGGATAAAAATGAAATTATATCGATAAATTGTGTCATTTTTAGTTTATTTACTACAAATAAAAAAAAGAAGTTATTTTTGTGGAGCATAGAAATAACTAAAAAGACTTTTTTGTTGAATAAAGGTATAGAGTAAATTGTTAGTATAGTAATAATAGTATAATAATATATTATGATGTCAAATATAAGAATATTTTATAATTTTATATTTCTTTTATTGCGAACAGAAAAATAAGCATACCAGACTCTTAATGTAAACTAAAAGAGAGTATATATTTTACACATAGTCTAATTATTTAAGAAAATCAATATCCTTAATACTATTTTAAAGTTTCCTCCAAAAGTCAATCGTGGACAATTGTCCACCTTCCACACAATGTGCACCCGCTCCTACCATTAAGTACATCAATAAAGCAGCAATTGTGTAGGGTAGAAAAATAAGTAATTTAATGTTACAAAGCGATAAAATGTGATTATAAAATAATATATTAAATTATAATTAATTAATATTTTTATATATATGAATGAATTCAATAATTGTAATCGGTCACCAAAATATTAATTATTGCACGTAAAATAACAATATCAATTTGGACGGTAAAATTGCGTTTACATATATTTAGCTCAAAAATTAGTTACATATTTGTCCAATTACCATACATTGCATTCGGTCAGTCAACGTGACAATATAAATCCAAGTATTTCTCCATTTGGTTCTAATCATGCCCATTATTTCTTGTTTTAAAATATATAAATAATATATATCGTATAAAAATTTATAATAAATACATATTATAAATTATTTCTCGTATATATATATACACACATATATAACATCGTTTTATGATGACTTCGATATCTTAATATATTTTTCTCTTTGATCAAGCGGAATTATGAAAGCAAAACAAAACCGACGATTAATTAGATTATAGATTTTGTTTGGATCGAATTTAGGATTTGTTTTCTTATGATTTTCTGTAGTTTTTTTCGCATTTCAAGTTTCAAATTGACTTATATATAGTTAAAAAAAGATATTGATTTCTCTAAATCTATACATTTTAAGCAAATCCGTTCTTTAATTTTTCACTAAAGTTTTTATTTAATTATTATTCTTTGTATAACAAAAAAATATCCAAAGACTAATAATTAAATAAAAATACTTAATTGTAGTTGAATATTGTTTCGCGGTTTAGCTTGGAAAATAAAATATAAGCACAGGGAGAGGCAACAGAAAATTAATAGAAAGGTGGTGTTTGTCCGTACGTATATGATTTTCCACCATGTGAAACTAATAAGTTTCTGCCAAATAATAATATACATAAATCATTTTTTTCGTTTCAATTAATGAATACAAATATTAAAAAAACATTTACTTAATTCTAATTTTAGAAGTTAAAAGCTAAGTTTTGTTTGGGAATTATTAAATTAGGTCAAATATTATCCAACAATTATTATTTGAAAAAAAGTTAAAGATATATAAATTTACAAATAGAAAATATTGACTATATAGTGGATAACAACATAGGCTACATAGTAAAAATGTTGAAGACAACACAATTAATTTTATTCGGACAAATATGCCCTTAATAACTTTTGTTTGGTGGTCCATGCAATTTTAATAACAAATGCATATCATTTGTCTAAAGAAAATGCAATTATTTTATTTTAATATTTTTTCCTGCTAATTAATAGCAACTCTCACAAATAATTTACCTTAAATGTCTTTAAGAAATCATATTGTATTGTATTGTATTCATTTTTCAGCGATACAAAGAGCTCCAAGACTAGACTATATTTATAATATCTTACCTTAAAATTAAATGTATTTAAAAATCATATATGACTGTATTCATATTTCATAGATGCAAAAACCTCCAAGACTAGACTCTATTTATTTTGATTTCATTACAAAATGTAGTCGTGGAAGCAAGTAGATAGAGGTACAGATTACAAATTAATTAATAATAAAGTAACTATGTAGGCAGATATAGATGAAGCCTGTACCACATCCACTAAGATTAAGAAATTAAATATGTTTGAAAGTAAAGTAAAAAAAAAATTGATCACTGTTTAGGAATAAAACTTGACTCAATTATTTTTAAGTTTTTTTAATGATATGAGCTCGACCTTAATCAGTTTTGATTCGAGTTTGATTCGCTTAAATTCTCAGTTATTTGATAATAACTATTATAATTGTAGTATATTTATTATTAAATTATAATATTTTTTTTATTAATAAAAAAAATACAAGTTAGTAAAAGAAAATAATTTGTTTCCTAAATAAGTTGAGCTTGAACAGCATAATTGGACTCATATAACTCAAGTCGTTTTGTTTTTTGGTCAATTCTTTAAGTGAAAACTCAACTCGAAAACTATCTAAGAGATTCATTAAAGAAAAAAAAAAAATGGATAATATATATCTCGATATAATGTTTTTTTTTATAAAAAAAAAAAAAAAAAAGACTATATACAAACTTGGGGGACTTGACCTCCACCGGTAGGCAACCACATCAAATAAAATTAACCGGTAGTATAAGTTGACTAGTGTTTACTATTTATGATAATTTTTTAATTATTATTTTTTTCTATAAACTAACAATGTTATACAAACGTAGAAAACAGCTTCTTCTTATTTTTATTGTTAAGTGCCTTAAGTCTTAACTTTCAAGTGCCTCCCCGACTCCCCGTCTCTTTGATTTCCATATACATAAACATACTGGTCTCTTGAATCGCTAACGGTGGCCGGAGGTGCAACTGTTTTAATCTTTCCGGCGAGCTCTATATATAAGTTTAAAATGCAATAGATATAGAAGTGGCCGGCGATAATTAATAATGAGGTCTTTTAATTTGGTAGAGGGGGTGGTGTTACTGGTGGTGATGGTGGTGGCTCTGGTCAAAGCCACGGCGGCGTTTGAATATATTAAAGGAGAAATAAGAGATCATACAGTAGCGAAGAGAAATAGTAATAAGAATCATAAGAATGCTTATGCGACTATGATGTATATGGGAACGCCGAGGGACTATGAGTTTTACGTGGCTACGCGCGTCATGCTCCGATCTCTGTCCCGTCTCCGTGTCGAAGCCGATCTCGTTGTCCTTGCCTCTTTCGATGTTCCTGTCTCTTGGGTTCGATCTCTGTACGTCTCTTTCTCTATACAATATATCTATTAATTTCAAATTATGTGTTTACCATTTTAGCGAAATGTACAACTTTTAATATATATATATATATATATATATATATATATATATATATATATATATATATATATATATATATAAAAATAATTCTTTATTGTATTATACAAGTGAGAACTTAGCGCAAATAATAAAGTGGACGACCACGGATATTTTTTGTATATTATCTTCTCACTTGTATAATACAATAAAGAATTGTTTATATATATACACACACACACACGGATTAAGGAATATGTTTGATACAATGTCAATAACAAATAACGATAAAAGAATGTACTAATTGATATCTTCACAAGTATATTTTATATTTAACTTGAATTTATTTATATAAATAATAAATAGGCTCCACAATTTAATCAAGTTGTGAAAATATAAAAAATAAAAAGCTTGTGAAAAAGCTAATCCCTAAAGATTTGGTAATTTGTGGTGAATTGGCATGACAATTAATTTTTTATGTTGCTCGGTAATTACCTTAACTTTTAATGTTGTATATATATAAGTAATTACTTTTCATTTTTGAGTATCCATATGCATTAAGATTTAGGAACAATACTAACGTTCACCTTAGTGAACTGTACATGTGCCACAAATTTTAATTGGATATATACCTTAGATTAATAGGGTTTGACCAAGGAGATAACTTAGTGCGCCTATATGATGTATGTACGAGAGTAATATATTGAGATTCATAAACTACTGTCTAGCTAGATTTAGGATATTAAGTATGTGTGAAATTACTGTCAATATATATATATATATATATATATATATATATATATATATATATATATATATATATGATATTTTGTTTTATTTTTTGATAAAAAGATATGATTATATTAAATTACCTAAACATCATCAATGTCTTACCAATTATGTAGGGTACAATAATAGTGTTGCTAGCTCAAATCAAGCGAATTGATTGTTGATTACTTAAGTTGAGCAATTCTGTGAATTACTTTCCTTTTAGCCTCTTTTAGAATTGACCTATAGATCTAGATTCTAGGGTCATTGTAATCACTTTTATATATATATATATATCAATAAAGATCTCAACATTCCACAAAAAAAAGTTGCATTTGTTAATTAATTTTGTTTTAAAAAATCTTAATTCTTTTAATAATATTTATTATTATTATTATTAATTTTTTGTTGCTAAGTAATTCTTTTAATAATATTATACAATGATACAATATAGAAAACTAATTTAAATGTCAACTAATTTGGATTGCGAATGATATTAATGTGGGAATCCCTTTTTTATTCTTTCATATATCATGTATCTACATGCATCGTTATTTAGTATAGATATAAATTTGTTGTCATATATATTAAAACTCTACAACATATATATCAAGTTTATCCTCGTAATTTTATTATTATTTTTATCACTATTAATTAAACACCGAATAAAAAAATACATATGAAAAGAAAAACATATTCTTAAAATTTGTATTTTTGGGGGGGGGGGGGGGGGGGGGGGGGGGTAAAGAGCCAAGTTTTGTACCATACCGATGACACTTTTCCAAGGCCACATATACCCCAAAAAAAACATTAAAAGTTTTTTTTATTTTTTAAATTGAATCTTAGAAGGAAAGCAAGTAAAAAGAGTGCTTGATATATATATACTCCTTGCTAGGTTGGCCCTCTAATTCCATACAAAATTGATTAGAGTGACAATTTTATAAAATAAAAAAAATATTAACGTTTATACTGAATTATATTGTAATTCAGTTTCAACGTGAAGAGATAATTTTGTAATTTATCATATATTAATTTAGCTTTGTTAATTTATATATTTTTGCAAGGATTTCTTAATAACCATCTTCAACAACTTTAATACCATTAAAATACCACTTGTAGGTAGAAGTTTTGTTGAAAAGACAATGATTTGTGATCCAGGGAACAGGAGGATGGTGCACGGGTGGTGAGAGTTGAGAATCTAAACAATCCATACAAGAGGCAGACCAATTTTGACAATCGATTTAAGTTGACCCTAAACAAACTCTATGCATGGAGCCTGGTGGACTATGACAGAGTGGTCATGCTTGATTCTGATAACATTTTCCTCAGAAAAACTGACGAACTTTTCCAATGTGGCCAGTTTTGTGCAGTTTTCATCAACCCATGCATCTTTCATACCGGCCTTTTTGTATTGGAGGTATGATTTTAAATGCTTAAAGGGTGGGTGGTCTACATGATGAGTTTCACAACTTATTTAATTAGCTACTTTGGATAACGTGTCTGGATAACGTGTCTGAACAATGTCTATTTATCTTTTGTGGTTGTGATTATAGACATTATTACACTTTCTATTTTATAAAATGAGTCTCATTTATATAATAATAAATTTTAAAAATATATTTTTGTTTCATTTTTATTTTATATTTGACTGGTGATATATAATAGTTAAACAATGTTTATATTATCAGAATAAATATATATTTAACGATAATTTTATATTTATTTCAATAACATTAACAAACTTTTAACTATATTTATTATTAATGTAATATAATTATTATTATGACGTTATCAACGGTCATAAATTTATTGCATACTTTTTTCGGTAATGATGATTAAATTTTGATAGCAAACTTGACGAGAACATTGAAAAATGAGACTTTTTTTGTGAAATAGATCAGGAGGAGTTATACAATATAATTGTATTCTAGCTCATTAATCCATTTTGAATGATTACATCAAAAAAAAATTAAATTGGCATCCTTATGAATTTGGAATTGCAGCCATCGTTGGATGTTTTCAAGAACATGATACATGAGTTGGAGAATGGAAGAGAGAATCCGGATGGTGCAGACCAAGGTTTTATTGGAAGCTACTTCCCAAATTTACTTGATCAGTCAATGTTCCATCCACCCCTTAATGGCACCAAGCTTAATGGAACTTATAGACTTCCTCTCGGATACCAAATGGATGCTTCTTATTATTGTAAGTACCAAAATAAATGTCACTTTTATTTTAGGTTCATCATAAGATTCACAACAAATTCCAAATTATGTTTTTTCTTTTTATTATTATATGTTACGCGTTCTTCGTATCCTCTTGTTGTTGGATTAACCATCTTTTTATATATTGGCCCCAGATCTTAAACTCCGGTGGAGTGTACCCTGTGGTCCAAACAGTGTGATTACCTTCCCTGGTGCACCTTGGTTGAAACCATGGTATTGGTGGTCTTGGCCTGTCCTGCCACTAGGCCTCCAATGGCATGAAGAGCGACGTCAAACTCTAGGGTACAATAATTCTTCTTCCCTCTGTCCCACAAGTTTGGAACACGAGGTGATGATATGACAATTCCACAAATATCAACACTGATATTTACTAATTAAACATGTTGCAACAGGTACCGAGCAGAGTTACCAGTAATACTGATCGTGCAATCCATATTTTACATTGGAATAATCACAATTACTCGTTTGGCGCGCCCCAGTTTAGCTAAGCTTTGTTACCACCACACAGACAAGAGTATTCTCTCATTCCAAACAGTCCTCAAGTTGATTGCTATATTGTCCATTCTTGTAGCCTACGTATTCCCTTTCTTCCTAATTCCTTGCACAATACACCCATTATTGGGCTGGACCCTTTACTTGCTTGGGGCCTTTACGCTTTGTTGTATTACGGTTAATGCGTTTCTGCTGCCAATGCTAGCCCTACTAACACCGTGGATCGCAATATTGGGGGCCCTTTTGGTCATGGCTTGGCCATGGTATCCAAATGGAGTTGTTAGGGCTTTAGCAGTTTTTGGGTATGCCTTTTGTTGTGCACCCATTGTTTGGGTTTCGTTGGTTAAAGGTTTGTGTTGTCTCCAGGTTTCATTAGAAAGAGAAGCCTTCTTGCCAAGGTTGGTTGATTCTACGCCGCGGGCAGGGTTTAACAAGTTGTACTGACAATTGTTAGAGGAAATTCTTGATGGTCATAAGTTGGATTGTGATTTGTAGACTTGATCCTTTTGTGACATCTTAGTATGGTGCATTAGGTAAAGACATGATGTTTTGAATCATTAATAAACAGTGGATATATATATATATATATATATATATAAAAAAAAGAAAATTTACTTCCTCTATCACAGAAAAGAGTCAAATTGGCAAACTTTTAACAATATATTTCATGTTTATCTTTAAATTTATTTAGTTTATAATTTCATAAAGATTATGTGATAATTAATTGAAAGATATTCAATCATCTCTATATAATAATACCCTCATCATCATTATTTTCTCTTTCATTGATTTAACTATAAATCAACCTTTAGTTCAATGATATATTTATAAATTAATATTATCACATTATTTTTTTATTAAATGATTAACAGATTTTGACGAAAACAAATTTTATAATGATGTAATTGTAAAAAAAAAAAAAAAATTAATAATGTATTTATAAATTAGAGTCAAATACAATAATAAAAAAGTAATTTAACCTATATCAAAATTAAATATAAGTGACAAATAAAATTCTTTTTGTGAAGTACTTCAATTGTTAACCTAATATATGGAATATTGTATTTTTTTTTTAAATTATTTTGGATTGTTGACTTATCTCAGAAAATGATAGCCTGATGAAACTGGTAAAGGACAGGCGGGTTGGCTTACTGATCCTCGTTATCTGTTAAAATAAGATGGAATACCCCCACATTCATATATATATATATATATATATATATATATATATATATATATATAACAATCGATTATTGATAATATTGTTATAAGAGTTAAATTAATTTTAAAAAATATTTATTACTATATCAAATTAATTTAACTTCTACATGTAATTGCTACACTAATATTCTCACTAACTGATTTTTGTGAATACGTACCTTTTATATATATATATAAGTCTATAGCAGCCTAATTGGCCCAACGCATGACCTGAGCCAATATTTCATTAATTTTAGTACAGGAAGTTCCGTGTGCTCATATATTTTTTTTGGTAACAATATTTTTGTTATTTTATTTAGTAAAATGACGTATATATGAAAAAACTATTCTCTTAAATTTACTCTTAAAAATAAGATGGAAAATTTCATGCCAATTAAGGGGAAATGATATGATTTCCATTTCTAACGGCCGAGAATATATATTGTTTCGATTTTCATTTCTATTTTCAATAGAATGCATGCAATATTATGCTGAAAAAGGTATTAGCTAATAACGTTAAGATTAGGTAAGAACAAGAAAACATGGGGTTTACAGGCAGGTGTGTTTCTATTAGGGATGGAGGAGTAGAATTGGATAAATATTGGGAAACGATAATTTAGTCTCTTACAGTGACCTAAACCTAGCCTTCTCACTCAGGAACAAGGAGACCCGATATTATATATATATAGCTGAGCATCTTTGTTTTCTTTGTGTGGGACCTCAAGTGATAATCATGCATCATATATATTCCCTCAAAACTAAATAAGAGATTGAATACAGTTTTCTATTTTATTTGTTCTAAAATTAAATATATATTTTTATATTTAACTTGTAAAATAACATAAATTTTGAATATATTTTGTGAATTTTTTTTTTCTTTCTTAGTGTATTATCACGCTGCTAGCTACCATCACTACAATTCCAATTAATATTATGAATTAATTTTTAAAAACTTATTATTTAAGAAATATATTTGTAGATATTTGTTGTCCCCTCTCATTATTACCCATTGGCATTTTATTCAACAAAATAAAAGTTCAACTGATATACTTCTTCCTTTTTATTATACGTGACATTTGAGATATAATCACACATATTAAAAAGTCTCATTAATATTACTATTAGTTAATTAATGTTAGTTTAAAATTTTATTACTATTCATACATTAATTAATTGCTCCTATTTCTACTCTCTCTCTTCATTACTCTATCTTAATGAGATTTTTTAGAGATAAAATAAGAAAGGATTAGAATTTTTGTAACATCCCTTCCCAAAATAAAAGGGAAAGTTACACACAAAATACAATGAAACTTACAAAATAAAGTAAAAGAACAATGCCACAAACAAATGACTTAAATAACCAATAAATTCTATAAATCTAATCATAATAATAATTGTCAAACGACTCAAGACCAAAATCAAGAATATAAATTATAACTCCCAATAATAATTAACTCCAAAACACATGTTAAAGTATCAAAACCTAAATAAAATTTTAAAAACCATTTAGATAGAAAGGAACTCTCGTCACACTTGTTCTTGATCCCTTGATTATCTACCGAAAAGAAAATTAGAGTATAAGCTAAATGTCCAATACGGATATAGAGTGCAAAAATAATAAAACTAAAATAAATAACTTAGTAAACTAAACTGAAACAAACAAAGCTATCAAATAAAATAGTAGGGTTGAATCAAATAGTTGTGTTATTTTATACCGAGTTCAAAACAAAATATAAATATATCTTGCCACATAAGCAAGTCGACATAATACCACACATACATAACATACATTGGACCGCCCTGATCCAGATGCATGCAAAATCAAAAAGTGTGTTCAGCATAAATATCACCAATCCGCATAACAGAATCAAAACAAAAAATTATAGGTTCACATGCCTCCCAAAATAAATTCAAAGTATGGTAAACTTCTACGGAGTACAAATGGAGAAGACTAATCACATTATCACATAAGGTAGCATGTCTCGGTGCCAAAAGAACATATATGTAATATCGCCACAGATGCTTATAGTTTGGGTATATATATCTTACGATATATTATAATAAAGATATAATGTCACAACACATGCAAAATCATACCAACACAAAGGTTTTAATATGTACATATTAAATCGAAACAAATCATCAATATATACAAAGTCTCCAAAAATATATTTACATGTACATTTATACAAAGATCAAAATAAATACTAAATATGATAAATTAGTTCAAAGAGTATAAATATGAGTTCTAAATACTAACGCCAAAATGAAACTATCACATGAACTTGACAAGGAACAATCTTGGAAAACAATACCTGAATTCTAACGATGTGCCAAATGAAAAAATTAAAATTAAAAAAAAATATATCATTTGCAAATAATATTTTGTGCAAGTGTACGTGCAACTGTGGTAGTATATTAGCACCCTTTTTTTTTAATGCTACAATATATGGTAGTACAAGAGAATATTGGGGCAAATATGTAAATAAAACTTTCTTTTGATACTTCTATCATAATATAAAGAATGTCTACATCTAACACCTTCGCAATTTTTATTATCAGGTCATCATTATTAAATTACCCCCAATAAATTTATAAGCAAAAATATAAAACAAAGTTTATAATTTTGTAAGAGGACTTTTTTTGTGGAACAGAAATAGTAGTAATTTACTTTAATTTATTGGTTGCATGCATGAGTCATGAATATTATTGGTGTGGAATACTGCACCGGCACCCATGCATGCCAGTGATGGAAGGGATGGCAAGCGGTGGTGTTTCGGATATCGGGAGACAAGGCCTACTTCTCCGGCTGTGGATATATTCTACGCGGCACAAGACACTCTCTGCGATGACGCAGGCCGGCAATACTTCAAGGAGTGTTACATTGAAGGCTCTATAGACTTCATTTTTGGCAATGGACGTTCCATGTACAAAGTAATCTACTTACCTATCTCCTCCTTGCTTCACTTTTAATTCATTCCTCCTCATATATTACGATCATTCACTCCTAAATTACTTGTACGTTTGAAATTTCATGTATTTAACCCTAGTACGTACCATCTTTCATTACCTTTCGAATGAGCTATGTCCGAAATTCAAATGACATAAATTGATGTTATTGAGCCTTATGTTGAACAAGGTCAGTACTTGCATTGCATGGGGCCTAGGATGGACAACTTTGTCAATGAAATAATCTTTGTCCGAGGATCATGTCCTACTTTTTAATAGTTAAGATGAATATAATATTTAATGTTACGTTTAAATATTATGCACTTATACTTATTCTATATAGAATTGAGCGTTGGGCAACTTTATTGACTTTGTTATATATTTTATTTTAATTAATTTGACAAACCTGCCATATGGAATAATAAGGTCAAAAATTCTACAAACAAAACAATTGTTCATATCAATCACTTTCTTTAGTTTTTATATTCCTTTCCTTTTTTGTAATCACTAGATTTGGTTCCTTGCGGCGCACGATAGAAATTGTCAGGATGAAAAGACGGGTCCACTATACGTAGGCCGAACCATGGGCCAGTACTCCAGAATACTCTTCTCCTATACATACTTCGCCGGCATCGTGGCCCATGGTGGCTGGGATGATTGGGAGTTTGGGACCATGCCAGCAACAAGAACAAGTGAGTCCACTTTCTCTAGCAAAGATAAATGGTCAGTCTCTCTTTCTCTTGCTTTGATTTACTTGATTAAAGATTTCTGCGCCCACATCACAATTTACCATTTGATAAAAGATTTTAGTAGTGTCTGATGCTTGAATATTGACAACCTTTATTTCCTTTATTGTGTGCTTTTATATGATGAATAAAACATTACCAATTCTAAGGTTCTAACAACAGCAATGTATACCAGAATAAGCAATAAACAATAATATCATGAAAGAATTCTCATGCATTATTCTAAGCTTTGAAACTAGATATAACAAATAGGGGAACATCCAGAGTTAACACTGCTAGCGCTTACTGAACTCTAAATGCTTCTCAAATGATAGGTAGGTATGAAAATCAGCAACTAACAAAAGGTAAAAAATGTAGCGTCTACTTGCATTCACCAATGGGCAGTAATGATATTTGACAACTTACAAATCAAGATGAACAAAACTTGCTTCTTGCAAGTTGCAACTCTTGGAAAAGATGATTCATAACAATGGAAACTGCGAGTGCGCAAGCGCCAAGGCTTATGATATTCTCTCACATAATACGACAATTTTCTTGAGAGTTGAGCTCTGGTGATCTGCAAGGAAATAAATAACCTATTTAGATTATTATCAAGAGGCAAACAGCACAACACAATAAAAAGCAACTATCCTTGCATATTTAGATGCTCCTCTGCAATCTTAGAACTGGCGAATTTTTACAACACAAAAAAAAGGGGAGAAGAAGATAACAATATGAAGTTGAGCACAAAATTATCTTTTCTTCCCATACAACTATCAGATCATATCTAGTCCTCTCGACATCATCCCACCACAGAATTCAATCCAAAGGCTAAGAGCTCAGCATTAAGGACCTTTTCCTGATATTCACTTAAATAAAAAGTGAGTGTAATTAAGCTCCAAAGTTGGCCAATCTACTATCAAAATTATGTATTTGTAATGCATATCAATCAAAATTATGTTTCAATAAAACACCCTAGAAATGTTATAGAGGTAACCTAATATTGTCTCCATGGTTACGAGCAAGGTGTATTAGTTCTAGCACCACGCAGAATGATAGTACTCCGTACGCAAAATACATGGTAATTAGAGTTCCCCAGTAACTCTGGTTCACTACTCGTATCCTTATAATTGCTATATACCTGAATTAAGACCTCATAGGAACAAGCCAAGTTACACCAGAGCAAACCTACAAGACTAAACACGCCCCTAAAACAACCAAGACAGGGACAGGAAAGAGAGGACAATTACGGCACAACAGGTTTTCTAACAAATCTTCAATAAAAGCATATAAAAAATATGATGTTGACAATATGCATGTCATTATTTTCATTTGGGTAGAGCTACAAGTAACAGAATAACCACTTACAATTGGCCAAGAGTTGATATATCAAAGTCAGGAGCAAGCTCTTGCACGATATCGTTGGGCGGTTGGCCACACTCTTGCATTTTCTGCATTAGCTCAACAATCTTGTTGAAATTACCAGGCTCAGTTTCATAAACACCATTTAGATTTTTTATGAGTTCATACTGGTGGGAATAACGGTCATAGTCTTCTTTGCTTAAAGTAGCTTTATGGTCTTCCAACCATTTTGGATATCTTTCACCAATTTCTTTCATAGGATCCTGAAGTACTTCTTTAGATAAAAGCTGTTGCATCATAGTCTCCACGATAGAGTCCATGTCCTGAGCAAAATAAATATAAGAAAACTTATGCCCTTATTTATCAATAGATCACATATCAAAGAACTACATAACTGTAACAGCTGATAAACTTATTATAAAGCAAGACAAAACCATTATGAGTTCATCAACTATAATAGCACAAAAAATATAAGAATAGAAAAAGGTTTATGGATCACAAATGCAAGTCTTATTCACTTTTATTTGGCGGCAGCAGTTTGGGTGGGAGATTATTTCTTTCCCCCTGTTTTTACCCAGAAGTTTACATTCACATACAGACACTTTGCCAATCTAGATGTCTGGTACCCAAAGTTATGTTCCTCGTATTAATAAAATATAAACATTTTATAGGTTGCCAAAGAATACAGTAAGATTTCAAATTTTTATTTTTTTCATCCTAGTCCTCTTCCAGCTTTTTAGGAGGTGTAAAGCTAGTATAACACTTACAACATTTCAAGGTTAACCCTTGTCGTGTGTAATTTTTGTTTTATACAGATGTACTGAAAATAACTCATAAGTAATTATATATAGTGCTTACAAGCTGTCAGTCAATGATTAAGTTCTAGTACCACTTTTTTATGCTCATACCAGAATTATTACTACAGTTTACAGTATATTCTGAGCCATAAGCAGTGCTCTAAAAACTGAAGCGCACTGTTCAAACTGGCAAAACCGGGAGTCAGTCATAAAACTGGTCCAGCTTAACCCCCAGAACTGTGCAAGCTCAAAAAAGTTCAAAATAATGAGAAATGTTGGTTTATCCGGTGACCCAGTTGAAGTAGCGGTTTGAGCAAGCCGTCAAGACTTGCCACTATAAATGAGAGGAAAATAAGGTCAAATCACGAAAATATTCAGCCTCGGTCTTCATATCTCACTCTCTCGTACCGAAACGAGAAAATTAGGGTCACTCCTGGTGCCTTCATTTCTAAGTCAAGTCAACAACCATCAGCCGTTGGGCTCCACCACCTACATGATGTCGCCAAAGCCTGAAGACTAGGGAATTGTGCAGTTTGGTATATGTGAATCAGTACTTGGTCGATCTGTGAATTGATTTCTCTGATAGTGTGATTTAGGTGGCTTTGTTACATGGTCTACAGAAAACATATGATGTGCTACTTGTTTCGTTTGAATGCAGTTAATGTATTATGGGGCTGGAGATTGTAGAACTTGATTGGCTTTGGAGATTTTTATATATAAAATATTTCCACCTACAGCACAACAGCATACCCTTTGAGGAGTACCAATGAACACTCTCCTTCCCCCTTTCGGAAAAATTCTAACTTAGTCCTCATGTTGAGTCAGGGCAATGGAGGCATATATTCATTGGTTTTGTGAATTAGTTGATTATACACATGGTAAGGATAGTCATTATCCCACAAATATTGACACATGTCTATAAGGAAAGTCCCACTTGACAGTTTCAGTTGTTGGCAAAACCAGTAGATTGTTAATCAAAACAGCCATGTTTTAAATCACAAATATACGAATAATTGAAGAGAACCCATTACCCTAATCTCAATAATTGAGGGAAATATATACCTGAGAGCCAGCAAGCTCTTCAAACTGCTTGACCCAATCCTCCATCAGCGGGTCATTACCAAATTCAGTTTTCGAAGCAGTCATGGATTCCAATCCCTTAACAGTCTCCCTAGTTTGTTCTCTGAGCTTATCAAGAGCCTCAGAGACATGCTGCGGCTCCTTTGTAACCTTTTGCTTACCCTTCTTCTTACTTTTCAAATCTGGCAAACCCATCCCCAGCCCTTGTACATCCCCAGCAGCCATAGAAAAAGAACCACTCTCTGTCTTGTTTCCTCCATTATCCCCACTTCTATAATCAAATAACAATCAATTTTTCTTCAAATTAAAACTTTAACCCAAAAAAATAAAATCAAAAACAAAAGAGTGAAAAAGTAGAGACCTTTGAGCAGCAGAAGTGAGATTGAGGTTCTGGAAATCATCCAAAGCGCCTGAATTGAATATTTTGGGCAAATTGAAGATTAATTCAATTATCAATTTAAACATATGTACATAGGAGAGAGTTATAGAGAATTCAAGTTCTTACTGTCAAGGAGTTGGTCTAAATCGTCGGAGTGGTCTACCATGATTGCTGATTGAATCTCTCAATTTCTCTCTCTATATATATATATTTATACGTATACGTATACAGCTTTGGAGTCTGAAATCTGCAAGCTAAGTTGAGTGCCTGACGTTATCCGGCGGGCGGTATAAAGTAGGTAACCGATAAAGGAAGGTAATCGAAAGAATTTGGTCTTCATCAGTGGGCAGGGAACTGAAATGATGGACGGTTGAGATTCAATTAATATTTAATTTGTACTCTGAAAAATATATATATATATATATATATATTATTTTGACCATTGAGATTCAATTAAGATAAAATATGATACGAATTTTAATATTTTATTTTATTTTTTAATATTTAAGATGAATATAATATTAATATTGTATATTTATATTTATTTATTCAATTAACGTGAAAAGACGTAGACTTTGCTATTTATTTTTTTATTAAGATTCGTTTCTTATTGCATTTTGGTGAGGTAGGTCAGTAATTTTTAAACTCAAATTCAATATTGTTTTGAGAATTTCAATTTATGGATATTATCTTAGAATTATTATTGGTATAAACTATATTTTACCATTCAACAATAAATATTATTATAAAAGCCAAGATGAAATTCAGTTACGACTTTATTAAAATAAACTTTTATGACATGAATCTAATCATTATCAAATATTCTCTACAATTTAAATTAAAGACATAATTTTAAAACTTGTTAAAAATAATAATAATTGTGACGTGATAATATTCAATCTCAGCTTTGGTTTTTCACCGAACACCTTTCCTCTTTCTTTTTTTCTTTTTTTTGATACATATTTCCTATCTTTTCTTGACAGATAGAGATTGATATTTAAGCTTGACAGATAGAGATTGATATTTAAGATAATGGTATTTGCAGCAATAATATGGATTAAAACATCATGCCAAAGCAACACGATATAAATAATCACAACACCAGCTGATTAAGCTGGATTGGCCAGCAGGCTCACTACCAGATTTAGCGAAGGCTTCCTGGCATTCAAACCATAACCTATGAACCTTATTTGAATTGGCATCAATCTGAAGTATAACCAAATCAAGTAAACTGTGGGCTAAAGCTTTAAATTGCTAGAGAAGAAAGAAACTGCCATCAATCCAGCTTACTAGCACAACTGCATCATATCCCAAAAAACAAAGTAATTTGTTCAGGAAATTAACCAACAACCCGAAGATTGAACATGAACCATATCAGTATTCCTCCATAAAAATACTTGAAGAATAAAATAGTTGAACAGTGAAATGAGTGAATCTGGATTTCACAAAATACTATTGTATTCCTTTTCCATTTAAGGAAAGAAAAAAAAAAACCATTCTAGGGAAGCAGAAGTCAAATATACTACTTTTTCTTTTTGCAGGTAGAGCCTCAAAAAATATAAGATAAAGGAAAACCGAGACAGTATCATGGAGGTATCATGGAGCAAGGCAATTACTAGCCTAGTCCTTTTGTTGGCATGTCAAATCCCAACAAGATTACGTGATCAGAAGTGGCTCCGTACTAAGGAACTAGAGCACCTTTAGTGTCACCAAATTAGCCTGCAACCTACCCGCATCTGGATTCAGCCCGATAATTTCAGATCCTTCAACGCAATTCCTAGGATACATCTCTTTCAGTAATTTAATTGGCTACTGGTTCAACTGAGGCCGACTGCTGCTGAGCTTTCTGTACACCAGATTCAGTATTACCATCTGATAATTGGTTAGGACTTTGCTGGAAACCAGAATCTATACCCGTCGCTGCTTGTGCTGCAGGGTGAACTTGAGCAGTAATATGATCCCCTGGAGGAGGATATGAGCCCTGTGGGCCATTGAAGGTTTGTTGAGGACCTTGAGGTTGGTATAAAGTCTGTGCAATGGGGTTGGGGGGGTAAAGAGCTTGAAGCCCCAATGGTCCGTACATAGCTTGGTGACCTTCAAAGCGCTTGAGCTTAGAAATGTGCTTCTTACCAGATACGTGACGGTCAAAAACCTCTTGTGTGTCACACTTGACATTGCATAAATCACATATCAAGGGAATTACCACTTTGTGTTTAGAAGGTTTTATTGGCCGCCTCAGTGCATCAGAAGTCTTCATACGCTTCCCTCCACGACCACCTCTCATCTTCCGTTTCATTCCAGGTCTCTGGTTGTCAAACTGATTTAACCTAGGCTGCCTTGCTTGCATGGAAGACTGTCCCTCTCCAGGGTTTTGAGGCTGATCCACTTGATTGTGTTTATGTTCAGCCTCAACTTTATTTTCATCAATCACGGATTCAGTTGGAATTTTTTCTGGCAGGACCACTTTGTTTTCTTCACCCTCCTGGGCATTCTCAGAGTGCAACTTTCCCTCAGGATTAGAACCAGCAGCACCTTTACCATCACCCTGTATTTTAGCAACAGGTTGATAAGTATTTTTCACTGCTTCGGATCTTTGCAGGTTCTTTTTATGTTTTTTCCCGTTCTTGTGCTGTTCAAGGATTTCCATACTATTGCAATCAACTCTACACAGTTCACACCATGCAACTCTAATACGCTGCTGTGTAGGAGCTGCGTTACCCTTTTCTGGTACCGAAGGTTCAGCAACTTCGTCTGTAGACTTGACCTCCTCAGCAGCAAAGGTTCCTGGATGAGCAGATGATGCAGCATCTTGCGAGAAGTAGTGATTGGGAATTCCCCTACCCATACCACGTCCTCTCCCGCGGTTTCTGAAATTCCCATGACCACCACGTCTATATGGATCTCCACCCCTTCTGCCGCCAACTCTGTATTGAATTTGAGGCCAACCAACCTGCAGGATAAGTACAGGAATCAAGAATATAACAAGTAGAGCAGACAGAGTTGTTCAAATTGTGCTGGGAAAGCTTAATGAAACTATATTGAACAAAACCTCGAGCATCATTAAATATGTCAAGAAAGCATGAGACTAATCTTTTCCAGTTTCATCGTGAAAAGATTCTAACAAATGTTCAATCATTCCAAGCTCATAACTAGGTACTCTGAAAAACAAGCGCTGTGCCTATTTTTCTCACCAAGTTCTTAAGCCTTGTGAGCTTTTCACTCTAGCAGTGGAGATTATAGTATTATACTATCAACAATCAAGCAAAAATGGATGTAATGCACAGTAATATCAACCTTTTCATGATGAGTACGACGACTGCAGAAAATGTGTGCTCCTGATACATCCTCCAAGTTGACTATTATCATATTTTATCAACTAGTTTCCTAATTGAAGTTAGCAATCTATCAACGTCAAAACAGTATCACAAAATGAATATAGTTTCTAGGGCCAATTCAACCAAAAGCCTAAGGTGAAGCTCATAATAGTGGTGGTGATCTCATTCTATACATATATCAGAAATAAAATAAACTCAAGCTCGGTTCGAATCCATTCAATTGGTTTGCAAACCTCTCTCAAGTGTGCCCTCGAGTAATAACAGCGAAGAGAAGGAAAAGCCGCTGTAGCTAGGATAAAAGTAATTAAAATTATTACTCAAGGCTCTTAATCAAACCAATGCCACCATATCTAACTCATACAGGCTCAAATTGCCAGCATTAGGCTCGTGCTCCATCTCAGGCTGCAGCTGAGGCACGCTGTGAATAGAGCAGCCACAATTTACTAATATGTGGTCCTCAGCTACAACCCATGATGAGCTACCCTACTTTGCTCATTAAACATTCATTAATTCATCAACAAAATGTTCCCAGCAAGGTACAGAATAACATCCATCGACTTGTCTCTCAACAATTTTCATTTCAAGGACTAATTTGAGAGTTCACAGTAATATTAAGTAGTAGGCCAAACAACTTACCAAGAATTACACAGGTATCAAGCATCGTAGAACAGAATATTTCTGAGCTGCACATGCATAGTGAAAAAACTGAAAACACTTCTCAATATGCATTCTACAGCACTATTCACCACAGTTATATTCCAAAAATGTCAATCTACTTGATCTTTGAGGCATAGACTTCCTTTCCTCAAGATTACTTTTTTAATTGCTCTTTTTTGTCTTTTTCCCTTAGTTCAGTGAGGGTTTACTTCTTGTCTCCCCTTATTATATTGTATCCTTGAATTTCTACTAATAAAGTTTCTTTCCTATAAAAGAAAAAAGCGTAAAATAAAAATAGTGAAAAAAGATAGAATCATTTACATTTTTTCATACAAACATCTTGACAAGAAAGAAAAAATTGATGAGGTAAGTAATCGGAAATTCATATCTATAAAATGGATGATCAAAGACTCTTTTATATAAGTTTAGATTACAACTCAGAAGGAAAGTAATTGGAAATTAAATGCATAATATAAACTGCTAAAATCTTCCTCATTGATATATTGATTCCTATAATCAAGCGTAAAATCTCCCTAATTGATATCATAACTTAAAGTATTAGAGCCTAATTCACTTTAGATTAACAGCAAAAAAATTACAAATTCATTTATTAAATACAATAGAACAAAATATTTTCCTCAAGATTGATAGGGGATAATGTTCAAGTTGAAGTGTGTATAATTAAAATAATTTCAGGCCTCTAGTGTCCACTGTTAGCACTTTAACATTTGCTCAACCACAAACGCATCCTTGATAGTGATAGCAACTGTGAGTTATAACGATGATAATACAACACTTAACCACAACAAGGTATAGCAAATGAAATATTATTTTTCGTGCTATATTTAACTCCCCAGCAATAATGATAGAAACCATTTTTTCATAAAAATTATTATTTTAATAATCAAAATCACTTCCTCTACTTCATCAAACCTCTACAAGGTTTAGTGAATATCCTATTGAATCCTAGTAAATGGATAATCAATTACAAAGTTACAAGGATGATAACATAAGATTAAAACCCCACAAATTTTTATCTATTGAAACTAATTTTCAGGGGTTACATGCACTGCAAACTGCCTTCTAAAACAAGCTACTTAGGTTGTCGAGTAATGATTCCAGTATGCCTATTACCAATTAACAATACAGCAGCTACTTGTTGGAATTGAAGAAGCACTTGGTAGTGATTATAGTATCAGCAAAAAATTGTATGTTACTGTCTCTCAGAAATCATGCAACTCCTGAACTGTACTAGTAAAAACTGACATGCCACAACAACACACAGAGAGACTCCAAAAATAGGGCAACACAACCTTATATTTAATCATAATCCCCAAGGATGGTCGTCGAAGCAAGGTGAAATATTGTTACCACAAAGTATATAATTCTAATCTTTGTCATGCCCCAAAAGTTGTATTCAAATAGTTGAGCACTAGGTCATTGGTTTTTTTTTTCTTTTGGAAAATATTAAAGCAGCAATAGGTCAGTAGATGTATAGTTTACTCTTAGTTTACACTTGCATCTTCCTAAGTAATTAAGTTTTGGTAAAAGTCTCACCTGATAACAAAACAAACACTATAAGGCTATTTTAGTTTGGGCGTATGCTAGTTGCAAATTGATGCTAACTGTTCTCCAAAAGGAATGTTCTCAAATACAGAGGAAAACACTCCATATTCCACTAGAACTCGAGAATTAATATAGTGCCCAATTGCCAAATTCTCAAAGGCTTTGTTTGCGAGTTTAACACATGGGATTGAACAGTTAGTCCTTTTCAAAATAAACAAGATTTCTATAATTATAAATTACAACAACATAAATAAAACTCTAATTGAACCAATTTTAACCAAAAAACAATGATACTATATTGAACAACTGCAAAACATAGTTGAATCCAAACCCTAATAAATAAATGAAGGGAACAATGACTAATACAAAAAGAAAACAACCTACCGATGGACCACCATATTGCATAGGCCCTGGATCCGTAAATTGGCCCGGAACTCCACGACCCATCATGGATCCATAACCTTGCAACTCCACCATTGCCCTCTCCGCGGAACCCATTGTCCCAGCAAATTGGGTCAGCTGCGAAAGCGCTGCCACCGCAGCCGCAGCTGCCGGATTCATCCCCGTAAAACCCAAATTCAATTGATCCCCGCCGGGCCCGACATGTTGAGGGTAATACGCATTCTTCTGCTGATGCTGCAACTGAACCGGCCCTTGCCCTAACCCTACCGAGGCGGTCCCACCTGACTCACCCGCCGGTAATGGAGCTTCCGAAATCCCGGCCGGTTTAATGTGCCCCACCGATTCGGGTTGCAAAAAATGTTGTGCTTGGTGCGATTGCTGCTGATAGGCATTGCTGAAATAATCGTACTGCTGGTGTTGTTGTGGGTTTTGTTGATAGTAAGAGTAATAAGATTGATCATAGGACGATTGGGGCTGAATCTGGGATTGGTCATATTGTTGAGATGGATAATGCTGATTTTGTTGTTGTCGTTGAGCTTCTTGTTGTTGTTGTTGATGTTCTTGAAACTGTTGTTGGAGTTGTTGAAGCTGTTGCTGTTGGGCTTCTGGGAGAGATGACAAATCCATTCCTTGCTCTGTTGTTGATGTCTTCCTTTTCCAGTTATTAATGGATGGAAGGTTGACCTCTTTCGTGAAAATTAGGGGAATTGTTGTTGTTCGTCTCTCTCGCTTTGGGGAGACGGAAACTGCGAAGGAAGATGGAGGGTATGTCATGCTTTTTTATAGTGTACCACACTTTACATTTTAAATTGTTAATTTATCGTTTTTATGAGAATTTTGATATTTCTAAGGCCTACCCAAAGTTTATAGGGCCATGGATGTTTGTATTTTAATATTTAAAATGTATTTATATGTATTTTAATTTTTTAAAATAAAATATATCATTCGAGGTATTAATCGATTAAAATACACTTTTAAAAAAAATTATGGACAAAATACTGTTAGAGTTTATGTTCTATAGGACAATTATTTGATGTAATTGCTTAATATTTTTTATTTTATATATGATTGAATAAATAAAAATATTTTATTATGATTTTATTTATTTCGTTATATAAATGTTAGTATAATAAAAGTCATTAGAATAGTAATACAAATTATATAACTTCAAATATGAGACTTGAACATGAGATTGTATAATTACAATTAGTATCATTGCTCTTAAATGTCCCTAGTCGAGTATCGTTGTTAATGAGACAACAATTATGCATTGAGACTAGTATGTGGATTGACTGATGGCCAATTTTTATTGGTCATAAATATATGAGCTATTGAGTCAATGCATAAATACATGTTAGAGAACAATATATTGGACAGACCCACCATGGAAATTTTATGTGGAGCATTATGTAAAGTGTCATAAGAAATTCTCATAATGACAATGATGTAATGATCTTCCGATCTAAAATTACTATATTATAACACGATAATTTATGTATTTTGATATCATCAAATGTCACATTTAATAAGGTAGACAGTAAATATGATTATTGGGTACATCCCGAATCGTGTGAGTAATATGAGTGATCTAGATGAAATTTAACCCTCCTATATATTATGGGTGATATTCATAGGCCTCTTTATTGAGTAAGACTATGAAATGCATGGTCATACTCAAATAGTGATTTGTTTTATATAGTTTACTCATTGATCAATAAAACTTAGATTAAATTATGAAGAGTATGACACATTTCATGTCTCAAGTTTAATATAGGATGCCAAGATTAAAATGATTAAATTACATTGAAACATTGGTCACGAAAAGGTCGTATCGAATCACCGATTTTATTATTACTTGGGTAGCAGTGATGCATTACTAGATGCCGCTCGTTGTTTATAATTTTATAATATGATTTTAAAATTATTGTCAACATAATAATAACTTATAGGGTCATACACTTATAGCGTAATTAAAAGAAAATTAATTTAAATTGTAAGGATTTAAATATGTCAATATGATTGATAGTATTTAAATTACGAATTTAAATTAATATGATAACTTGTTTATATGTATATTAATTAAGTAAGACTTAATTAAAATATAATATATATAAATTCGAATTTTATTTTTTTAAGGGGATTAGATTTTGGTCAATTGCTTTTTAATGCTATATATATATATATATATGATATATCAGCAGTTTCATTACGTGAGACAAAATCAAAACAAAACCCTAGCCGCTTTTAGAAATAGGCTAGAGACAAAGTTTCAAAAAATCCAAATCTTTGCTGTGACGCCCCCAAATCTGGGCCCACACAGCCCAAACTTGAGTCGTCAAAAGACTACAACAAAATTATTACAACAAAGCACAACGTACAACAATACAGTGTATAATAATACACAACTAAGTCTTCACTATTATTGCCACACTATTTTACAAAACGTGAAGATTATGATAACTATTCCTCGGACCCTCACTCCATTCCCCGGCTAGACCCTGTTATGTTTTCATCTCCTGTTGAAAAACAATGGAACAAAAGAAAGGGTGAGCTCAAATAGCCCAGTAAAGAATATCATGACTAAGATAATGACGAATAAATTATCATTAGTCTTCAACAGTTGAGTTCTTGATAGAATACAATAGACTACAAGGTTTATATCAAAAACTGCAGTTAAATTCTTAAACAACGTTCAGATCAATAATAGCAGCGGAATGAGTAATCTATTAGAAGAATAATGCAGACTATAATGTCCACTCGGTTCTCTTTTTAGGAAAAACATCATCAACTTTTATCATCTGAAATATCATTAGTCAAGATAATACAAATTCACAGTTCCTGATCATAATCATGCACATCAACAGTTCATCTTTGTACTACGGGCCAAAGATATTCAATATAGCACCAACGGTCATGATTATACCAGATTCAGCCTTTGGTCATAATCATACCAAACAACAGTTCATCTTTGCACTACGGGCCAAAGAGAACATTCACCACGTGCCATAAAAGACACCGAACAGATGTATCGCCTTTAACCTATTATATCGCCTTTAACCTATCATCTGTTCAACAAATATATCACATCTGTGCCCCCGGCCACAGATATTCACAACAGCTTGATTTTTTTTGGATGATTAGAATGATGTAAATGATGAACAGAAGAAATAGGATAACAATAAGTATCGGAAGTTTACTTTGTACAGATTCAAATAATGTCCAAATTGTCAACATGATGTGGAGTGAAATTCAAGATCCACAGTTCAGAATAACGATTACAATTCAATAGAAAGGTTCACGTAAATAGGAAGGTTCAGTTGAAATAATGAAGTTCAACTATTATGGAACATATAATATTTTCAGGAATTATAGAAGCAATAGTTCCATAATAAATTTCGATTTAGGAGTATGAAAGAAAATAATATCCCTTACCGTAGCAGGTTTGATTAACAAAAGGTGAAGGAAATTAATACAAAGGGTTATTCACCAACAGGCGGCAATCCGCTCCGTAAGGTTATTCCCACAATTTAATAGAATTTGAGTATAAAGAGTTATTCACCAAACAGGCGGCAATCCGCTCCGTAAGGTTATTCCCACAATTTAATAGAATTTGAGTACAAAGAGTTATTCACCAAACAGGCGGCAATCCGCTCCGTAAGGTTATTCTCAGAGATTAATAATGAATGAATACGAAAGGTTATTCACCAACAGGCGGCAATCCGCTCCGTAAGGTTATTCCCACAATTTAATAGAATTTGAGTACAAAGAGTTATTCACCAAACAGGCGGCAATCCGCTCCGTAAGGTTATTCTCAGAGATTAATAATGAATGAATACGAAAGGTTATTCACCAATAGGCGGCAACCCGCTCCGTAAGGTTATTCCCACAATTTAATACATGGAAATAAAAGGCACGTCTTATGAGTAAGGAAGAAACAATATTATTATCGAGAATCAAATAATGATAATCCCTTACCATAGTATGTTTGAATAATGGAAGATGAAAAAGATGGTATCCCTTACCGTAACACGTGACTGGATATTGATTTAAATGAGGTTGATTAACTTAAACAGTACACGTATACTTATAGATCTTCACAAATACTCAAGATGACTTAAGCACACTTAGAGAGAACTTTCACAAGAAGTATTTAGAGAGAGAAAGAAAGAACAAGTAAGGAAGTTTATGAAAAATCCTTAAGTTAAGGCTTCTATTTATAGCCAAAAATCTTATCATTCATTTAATCTAAACCATTCATTTAAAGATCATCTTTTAATCTACACCATCCATTTCAAATATTATATTATCTTTAATCTACACCATTCATTTCATATCACCTAATAATCACCTAACTTTATATTATAAACAAATCAATTTAATTATTCAACAATAATTCACACTTTAATCTACACCATTCATTTCATATCACCTAATAATCACCTAACTTTATATTATAAACAAATCAATTCAATTATTCAACAATAATTCACACTTTAATCTACACCATTCATTTCATATCACCTAATAATCACCTAACTTTATATTATAAACAAATAACTTTATCAATTCAATTATTATGACTAATTGTTATAAATACAGTATAGTTAGCTCTTAGATATCAAGTCAATAAATTAATGAAATACAACTGTTTAAATAACATCATAATAGAGATAACAATAATGTAAAATAAAGCATACGTTACTGTGTAATGACAATTATTGATTCAATAATGTGAATTACTGTGCATATGTTACTGTGACAATTATTAGGTTCAATAATTTTAAAAACAGTGCAACAACAATTATTGACTCAATGATATAAAATACAGTGTAATGACAATTATTAAATCAATAATGCAAAATACTGTGTAACAACAATTATTGAATTGATAATATAAAATATTATGCAGTGACAATTATCGATGAAATGATGCGTAACAGTTACGGTGTCAATTATCAGACCAATAATATGAGACACTATGCAATACCGTGTGTTACTGTAGAGTACCGTGTGCTACAGAAAATACCATAAACTACCGTATGCTACTATTCTTTTATCACCGGTATTTTAACAGTTCCGTTGACTATTTTTATTTAAAAAGGTTACTTCTGTCGTTTTCTATATCCGACAAATATTCCGTTGTGGGGTCCACCAATAATTTATTATTTCGGCGCCGTCGTACGGCACGAATATTCCCCGACCAAACGAATATTCCCCGACAAAGCGAATATTGTCCGACAAAATAAAATTTGCACATAACATCCTTAACTTTCAATTTTGTTAATTTAACCACTTACTGTTTCAAAAAAAATATATATGAAGAAAAATTAAATTTTGTATTTCATAAAATTCGGGGTCTTACATTTGCGGCTAGTACTGCAACTCTCTTTGCTGCAGATCGTGTGACGATTCGCGGGACGTTCGTTTAGATACCGTAGAGGCGCAGTTCTGTTGGATTGCGTTAAAGATTCGAAACTGTTACAGAATCATCCACCGTCTCCATTCAATCTCGACTAATCGATAAAATAAATTTAAACCTCTGAATTAATATGTTTTTACATTGATCATGTTTTAAGATTTTGTAAATTATTTTAAATTTTTTTAAATTCCGCTACTTTTATATGCCGAAATCCCTACAAATACATCATTACTTGACCGTTTCTTATTGATTGTCCGCATATTCTATTATCAAGAAGTGTATTTACGACTTTTTATACTATTTTTTTTTTTGACATATTAAAATTTCAAAAATAATTTTGAAATACACTTTATTATATTTTAAATATTAGGATATAAACATCAATAATTTTATAAAATTTAAGATATAAACTATATTTTAACCTTTTTCTAAAGAACTTTTGCTAATCACCACATAGTATATACAATTCAAATCACTTAATCTGATTTTCACCTAATTATTTACATTGAATACAACACCCCCATAAGAAACCACCCCCATCTTTGTCTATGGGATCCATCGGTTGCGGGTGGAGTCTTTTGAGTAAAATTTAATACAATTTTTTAAAATTTGGATTGGATCGGTGGTCCAACCTCTAATTCGGTTGGCCTAGAAAATTAATTTGACAGCGATTCAGTCAAAAATCGATTAACCATCAGTAGAACTGGTTAATTGACCTAGTGAACCGGTCAACTGAGTATTTTTTTAATATTTTTATTTTTAAAATTATATATTTTTAGTAGTATTGTAATATAATTTAACTATATTTTACTTTACAAAAAATAGATATTTTAACAATATATTAATTATTAATAATATATATTTTTATGTATTTATGTCGTCACCGGTTCAATAAAAGTTCTACCACTGATTGAACCAGTAATCCATTTACTTACTACCTTTTCCGATTCATTAACCGGTTTAATTTTTAAAACATTGCTCTAATATCGACACCAACTCAATTGAATTTCATATTTCTAGTTATGATTTGATTGTCTACCATTCTTATATCTAAATATATAAAGAAATTGACTATATTTTTCACTATTTATTGAATAACGTCGTTATATATTATTTGCAATAATATTTAAAAAAATATATTTGAAAAAGTAATTAAAAAATCAAAAGTCAATATATAAATTAATTTATGATGTCATATTATATTTGTTTTTGAATAATTTTAAAAAAATTAATAATTTAAATTTCTTTGTTAAAAGTATAAATCTTAACACAAAAAATTATTTACACGTAACATTAACTTTTTTATTATATGTTGTTTTATAAATTGTAGACCTTACTATGTATAGAATGGTTATGTGTTTTTTCATAAAATAAAATAAAAAATCCACCAAAATCTCAAATTTATTTTATTGGTTATTATTGAGCTAAGGCGAACAGGAAAAAGAAAAGGAAAAAAATTAATAACTTTAAATTCAATTAAATAAATAAATCTTTCAACTATTTCTTTTTATTTTACTTACAAATTTTTTCTTGTGTTTTAATTTTGCAAAATTTGTTTAGTGTTTTTAATTCAACTTTTTTTTAAAGATACTTCTGGCTACAATTTTCATAAAAGACGGTGAGAACTGTGGAGAGAGAAAGGCTGGGATTTAATGGCTGCTGCTGTTGCTCTATCTCCGGCCACTTCTCTCCGCCTGAAACCCTTATCCACCACAGTCCGATTCCTCTCCGTCTATCTCAGAATATGTCCTAAAAGCCTCCCCTCTGCAACCAAAACACTTGCCACCAATTCCCCTTTCCCGCCAAAACCCCACATTCAGCACTATATTTATCCACCTTTCCCCGGCGTTTCAATTCGACGGCAATTTAGCAGCGTAATTGCGTCAACTTCCTCCGGAGAAGCTATAGAGAAACAGAAAACAGAGGTTGTGAAGACTGCGAAAGGTGGCAAATTTCGCAAACGTTTTAGGATTGTGGATATAAAGGGAGGGCCTGATGAGCGTTTGGAGCGACTAGGGCAGAATTTTGTTGTTAAGGGTTGGATTCGGACTCTTCGTGTGCAGAGCAGCGTCACATTTATCGAGGTATTCATTTCTTAATTGTGAGGGGGAAAAACTAGTATTAGTTTTAGCAAGGGATTTTGAATTGACTTATGTATTTTGTTTGCCTTTGCTTGATTTTTTAATAAAGATGTAAACTTGGATGCATAGGTGAATGATGGTTCATGCCTTTCAAATATGCAATGTGTTGTCAACTCAGATGCTGAAGGTTATGATCAGGTAATAATAATAACTAAGAAATGATTTATATATGTGTTGTAGTTTTTGGCGGTTGCCATTTATGTACTAGTTTATACTATGCTGTTACAAGCATTGAATTTTATTGATAGTTGGAGAGTGGCTTAACAACAACTGGTGCATCTGTATGTGTAGAAGGAATTTTAGTAGCCAGTCAAGGCTCAAAGCAGAAAGTAGAGTTGAAGGTCGAGAAACTTACGACGGTAAAGAACTTCTAGTCATTTTACTGAATTCAGCAATTATGAATGACATTGGATGCGCTCGTCTATATTCCTCGGGATTTTAGATTTCCCAGTAACTGTACTAGAGCAACAACTGCTTCAGGTGTGTATTATAAACATTTAATAATTGCTGAAAATGTATAATTAGAAACATCTAATCTTTCTATTCATTTAATGTAAATTGATTATTAGCAGTTTTATTAATTGAAAAGAAAGCTCATTAGAGATAATATAAGCAGAGGGTTCAAGGAGTTTACCCACCCTATATCAAGTGGAAATAAAAGAGAACATTCAATCAAGAGTAGCTCTCCAATTTCTGCAAAGATCAGACAAAGACCCCTAAGATGCCCATAGGCGTGTACAGTTTTTGTCTTTTATTTTTATTGTTTTTGTGAAATTTTACAGAAATTTTTGTATGATATACCACTTTTGTAGTATGTCTATTTAATGTTTTTTTGAGACAATAACACCACATATGTTTATTCAAAAGCTTGATTTATTAGCAAAACACTGCTATCTGTTTCAAGTAACTTAAGCTAGTTTACTCGATCATACAGGCTCATTAGGATGTAACAATATAGAAGTTTACTTATAAAAATAAGTCACTTTCTGCTGACATTAATTTATCTCACAGTTGTATGGAGTGAGAAGTAGTTATTTGGGTCAAGACAACATCAAAATTCAAATCATCTAACTTTTGTTACTCTGCATTGTACAGTGAATAAAGTTTGATTCAAACGAACTCACGATAACAAGTGAAAATAGAGTCACAGCAGTTTCATAGTTAAATTAAATAATGGCTATGGCAGTATTTTCTATAAGCTCAACAGTCAGTGTTATAGACTGGTTGGGTAATAACTGGACTTGATTTGCCTACCTTCAATGAGGTAAATTGAGTTCCAATCTTGATTCTGTGATGCTATTCCTTTTTTTTTGTGTGGGTGTCATTGTAAATTGTTTGACTTGTACATGTAAATGGATGGTTTATCCACAAGTAGAAAGTTGCTGATAGCCTTGAAATTTGTTGACTTTATGCATTCTTTCTGCAAATTTTCTTTTTATTATGCACCCATGTTTATCTACTTTACAAATAAGAATGTTGAGGAAGTCGTATCATGCGGCTTAATTTCTCAAAGTATTGTTTTTTTTGGAACTAAACACTCTTTTTTCTTGTATAGCTTCTTCCAAATTTAGTCTCTATGCTATGATTCATATCATGTGCTTATTGCAATCACTTTTGTACTTATTTTGTTCATTTAGTCTTTTCATAGGTTGGTAAGAGCAATCCTTCATTTCCTATCCAGAAGAAAAGGGTCAGCAGAGAATTTTTGAGAGGGAAGAGGGAGACGAGATAAGTCCATGTTCTTTACTTGGGAAGTTTCCAGATTATAGTTACCAACCTTGCATCAGTTTCTGAATCAATGAACATTTCTTTTGCCTACCCCAATTAGTTTTGGCTATATTGTGTTTTTTTTTTTGGTATGTAAATAAACTTCATTGAAAGAAAAATATGTACAGCAGTTTTACAAGGGACATTTCCCCCATACAATTGAACAAGCTACGGGGGCATTCCCTTCAAAGTAAACACTCCAACAACAATCAAAAACCCAATAAAACTAAAAAATCAAGCCTGCAAAAATATATTTTGACTAATATTCCACTGCAAGCAGCCAATTCTTGCAAGTATTGTCTACTTTTTTTTGTTGACTAGCTTTATACCTCACATCCTCGTAAACTTCCTTCAAAATTTGAGCTCCAGTAATAACCTCATTTTCAAAAGTCCTCTTGTTCCTAGCTCTCCAAATACGATATATAGCAGCTTGAATACTTGACAAAAATAACCAATCACAAAAAAGAATGCTGCTTCAAACTTTGTATCATCCACTCTTGCAAGTGCTTCCAAGCATCAGGAATACTATGAAAACCACAACTCCTCTCTATCCCATGCCAAATTTCCTTAAACCAAATTGCACTTAAAGAACAAGTGACTAATGTCTCCTCAGTTTGTTGGAAAAGACTACATTTATTTTCAGTAATAACACCCCATCTCAGCAACTTATCTCTGGTTATCAAACCTTTCTTAAACACCAACCAAGTTATAAAAGCATGTTTAGGGATATGTTGTTTAAACCAAATAATTTTATACCATCTAACCATTTCTTTCCTACGCCTTAAAGCCTCCCAAGCAAACATACCTGTTGGAGATAAACTTCACTTGATTTTGTCTTCATCAGATGGTCTAATTTCTAGCTCTGCTATATTTCTTATATCTCGTAAATCATGAGACAATCTATTAGGCTAATCCCAATAATGTTCTGTAATAATTTTGCTCACTTCTCCATATCATTTAGGCAAGAATATCTTAGAATTCCAGCCCCATATGCTTTCAACAAAGGCCCTTTTGGATGCCAATTATCATACCAAAGATAGACATGTTCCCCTCCAATCTGCTATTGCACAAATTGTTGAGCTTTATCCCTTAATTTCATAATTTTCTGCCAAATCCAAGAACCCCCTATAGGATTTTTGCTACCCCCATAAACAACCTTCCTTAAGCATACACACATGACACCATTTAACCCAAGGACTTATTTTATTCCGAGCAATATCCCAAAGATGTTTCTTCATAGCAGCTGTGTTCCAAGATATAAGATCTTTAATTTCCAAACCATCCTCATCAGGAGGAAGGCACAAATACTGCCATTCAACTTTATACCCTTTCTTCTTAATATCTGAGCCATTCCACAAAAAAGTCCTCAATAAACCACTAATTTCTTTAAGTATTGCTTTAGGAAGAATAAAGAGACTACTCCAATAAACTTGAATACTGAACAACACCGTTTTAATTAGTGTTAGTTAGCCTTCCTGCATATGAAAGAAATCTTGTCGTCCAATGCATTATATTACTTGTTATCTTCTCCACAATATCTTTACAGCCAGCAGCTTTAAGTCTGGTAGTAATTAATGGGACACCAAGATATCTGACTAGAAGCTCCCCAATAGTCATACCCACCATATTAGCAAGCTTTTCCTTCTTTTCTTGAGGAATGCCAGCCATATGCATAGTACTTTTAGTAAGATTTGGTCTCAGTGTTGACATATCAGCAAATTCTTCCAAAGTGTCTTTTATAACCTTCAAAGAGACCTCATCAACACTAGCTACCAGAAAAAGATCATCTGCAAAACTCACATGATTAATTTTTTGCTAACCACATCTCCAATGATATTTAAACTAGGATCTATCCACTTTATGTTGTAGCAAGCATTAGAAAGACTCCATAACTAGAAGAAAGAGATAAGGAGATATCGGATCACCTTGTATAAGCCCCCTACTGCTTCCCCAAAGAACCCTTCCAAAGAACCATTCATGGACTGAGAAACTTTTGTTGTAGTAACACATTTTCTAATCCAACCAAACATTAGCTGGAAATTTAACCACTCCTAAAATATCAAATAGATACTCCCATGTCATAAGCCTTCATTATGTCCACCTAAATAGCACATCTAGAAGGCCTTTTATCTTAATGATAAATTGATAATCCTTCACAAGCTCTTGCATCATTAATATATTATCAGCTATATGTCTACCTTTAACAAAAGCAGACTGTTTCTCATTTATCAAACTCAGAAGCACTTGCTGAATTCTTCTAGTCAACATCGTAGAGATAATTTTATAAACCACATTGCAGCATGCAATTGGTCTATAGTCTTTAATCATATCAGAACTTGGAATTTTAGGAACCAAAGCAATAGCTGTAGTATTCCAGGCTCTTAATAATTTCCCTTTACAAAAAAACCATTGAGCTGCAGTAATCACATCAGCCCCAACGATTTCCCAATTCTTCAAAACGAAATTTGCATTATACCCATCAGGACTTGGAGCTTTCTCACCTTTTTGATCCCACATTGCAAGTTTAATTTCCTTTTCATTAATCACATTTCCCAGAAAAGACTGCTGCTCAACATTAAGCCTTTGCTGCATAACCTCTTCTTATTTATTTTTATAGTGCTGAGAACAAGCCTGAGTACCTGTAAACATATGCTCAAAAAAATCCACAAACTCTCTAGTGATTTCTGTATACTCCTCAACCCTCTCACCATTAGAATTTCTTATACTTAGGATTTTAATCCTTATCTGTTAGTATTAACTTTCTTATGGAAGTCAGATGTATTTGAGTCCCCAAGTTTTAACAATTGAATTATGGATTTGTAAAAACTCTCTTCGGCCTCTTTTAATTCCATAAACTTTTGCACAACTTCCTTCTCTTGAATACTTAGATCAACATTAAAAAGATCATCAACCAACTCCCTTTGAAACTGCTCGACAATACTTTGCTGCTGCACCTTAACTGAGATGTTGCTATAGTGCTTAGCATTAAAAACTTTCAAACCGTGTTTCAATCTCTTTAACTTCTGACTTTGCTGAAACATAGGGTTGCCTTCCACTGCTACATTCCAAGATTCAACCAACACTTCTTTAAAATTACTATTCTGCATCCAATAAGTAAAAAAATTTAAATGGTTTTCTCCCACCTATTTTATAAGGCTCAAACATTACCAACCCAGGAGTATGATCAGACACAAAAGGAGGTAAGAATTCCACTTCCATTTCTGGAAAAACCACTTTCCATTCATCATTCACCATAACCCTGTCAAGCTTACTTAAAATTTTATCTTCACCCTCTTGTTTATTTTGCCATGTGTAAAATTTCCCTCTATTCTGAAGATCATCAATTTCAACATCAAAGATACATGAATTTAAATCAGCCACTTCCCCTGCTTCTATCAATATTTCACCTTGTCTTTCCCTTTGATCTCGAACTATATTAAAATCCCCCATAACAACCCAGGGTAATTCATTATTATTCTGTTTGCAAACTCTCAAAGAAGGCCACAACTCCATTCTAGGAATTGGCAGATTATAACCATAAATAAAGGACATCAGCCATTTCTTTGTAAGGCCTTTAACTGAAACCTCACAACACAACAACTGAGTATTCTTCATAGTTTCCACCACATCAAATTCATTGGCATCCCAACAAACTATTATTTTAGCTCTTCCATCAACAGGAGCATTATGTAGAACAGACCATCCAGGACAACATTTACTAGTGACTTCTTTAATTTTTTCCAAAGCTACTTTTGTCTCTACTAAACAAAGAAGTGAGAGTTTGTTATGTCTGACAAAATCTCTAACAGCCAACTGTTTAGGGGATTTATTTAGTTTCCTAATATTCCATGTACATAGTTTAATCATAATGCAAGAGGTAAAAGCTGCAGCAAGCCCTCCATTTTTAGGCCTTAAAATCCTAGCCCCATTTCCTTGAATCTAAATCTGACCAGCTGCACCAGCAACACTAGCTAATCTTTTCTGTTCTTTCTTAAACCTTTTCCTTGCAGATTTTGATAATTTGTCTAGTTTAATGCCCCCAATCATATTATCAGAAGTATCCCCCTCTACTTGAGTAAGTCTCTCAAAGGAATTATTAAGTTGTACAGCTTTTCCTTTGTCTGTCAGTGCTACATCAACTTGTTTTGATATACAATCATTTACTGCTCCATTTCCAGTCAGACTGGGCCTCCAATCATTCACAATTTTTGCTGCTTCTTCATTTAACATTTGATCTTCAACCAGACTGGAATTCTCCAAAGCATTATGCTCCCCAACGGAGGCACTAGTCATAATTTTCTTGCATCTAACCTCTGGACCAATTTCTCCATTAGGAGCACCACCTTTATTCTTCACGATAACCCATTCTTGTGTAAGAACAGGTTTCTTTGGATACTTATTTAGTTTATGCCCAAAAATCTTGCAAACGCTACACTGTGGAGGGATCTATTCATATTCGACAGGTTGTATCTCCCACTCATCATTCTCATTTAGAACCTTACCTGCTTTGATTTCCCTACCTGCTTTGATTTCAACACAAATTCTGGCATAGGCCAATCTCTCCTGCCTTGCAGTTAATCTATCAGTAAACAATCGTGTGCCCAGATAACTCACTAGTTTACTGAGCATATGTGCTGACCATAAATGAAGTTTCAAATCTGGTAACTGCACCCAAATAGGAATAGTTGTCACTCCTTCCCTTTCCAGACTTACAGAAGGAGACCAAGGTTTCAAAACCAAAGGTTTATTCTCAAATGTCAAGGTCCCTGCTCAAGCACCCTTTCTTTCATTTCTGAATCTCCAAATTTAAAGGTAAAACACTCCAGAATTTAATAAGCTTCAATATGTCCAAAGCTCTTCCATCTTTTGCTAACAAATTCCTCCATCAATTTAAATGGGGGTTTAGCACCCAACACATATCCCACAAGGCCACAACAGCATATTGCCTATTCAGCATCTCAGTTTGAATATCATCCATTTCATATTTAACTACACAAACACCATCAATGACAGTAGGCTCAATGGACTTCAAATCCATCCCATGAGCTCTACTACGATTATAAGACACAACGGCGGCCCAATTCCTAGGCAACATCGCCATCTGAGGTCCCAATTTAGTAGAATTTGGTAATTCAGTTAAATCAACCATAATTTCTTCATCAATTTCCGTATTGGCATTAACAGTGTAACCGTCAAGAGAAATATTATCAAACCGATTAGCAGCATCAGCTATATTGTGTTATTGACTTGAGCTGAATGAACATTTCCTTTTCTTGTTCACAAAATTAGATTTTCTAATGAATATTCTTTTAGCAATGTGTCAGTTATAATTGGATATCTTTTTGTTTCCTTTTATTTTGGTTGAAGTAGATTGCTATTGATTTCACTTGTCTTACACAATTTGGTATTTCTTTAAGATATTTGCTAATTTAACAGATACCAAGCTCCAGAGAAGCTATTAATTCGTCAGCTGACGCCATCCCTAAGACAGAAGATGGTTTGATCGATTGGTCGCAGGTAAGTAAGATTTGTTTCAAACTCTTCCTTGTTCCAAACCTAGTTAGTTTATTCATTTGTGGTACAAACTAGGAAAGCACATTCAAGAAAATGCGTTTCTGAATTTTTGAACTGTGTGTTTATGCATGAACTAAACCAACCTCGTTCAAGAGCTTGGCTTTGGGAATAAAGTTGCTTCCATTACTAGTGTTGCTCAACAAGTCAGTCTGGTTAGCCACTCAGTGTCATAACTTGTGGTTTTTAATTTTATTTACTATAATTGTTAGGATAAGTAAAAGCTACCATAGTTGTGAATTATTTTCCAAGAAAAGTTGCAAATATCATCATTTCATCCGCACCTTTTCTTGTCCCTTCATTCTTTTGTTATTACATTGCGATATTAGTGGTATGTAACTTTTTGCACTTAACATAATGCACCGTTACGATAGCTAGGAGCTTCAAAAAAATTGAAAAAATTCTAAATAATAAGAACATCAGGATGAATCAATTAAGTTCACACAAAATACTATCTAATGCACATAGTATTGTCCAATTGATAAAAGACATCTCGCAGATATGTTTAATCAATTTTACTTTTCAATAAAGTTGATATTGATGTAGTCTTAGCTCAAATGGTAGAGCATACATGTTCAGTATAATTTTTTAACTAAATATTTTTAAAGTGAATTTTTTTTAAAAAAAATTTCATGTTGGCATTTAATAGGTACTATATAGTTACAATTTAATTTTAATTTAAGTGCAATTTAACTTAACTAATTATTTTTAAAAAATCCAAGTTGTACTTAATTAGAATTTAAGTACAATTTAACTTAACTAGGTATATTTTTTTTCCAAGTTATACTTAATTAGTTAATATATACATACAATTTAAGTATAATTTACAATTTAAGTTAACCAAGTATAATTTTTAGTACATTTTTTTTTTGAAAAAAAAATCAAGTTATATATATATCTATATCTAAAACCGTTATGCCAAATTGCCAAAATTTTGCTGAAAATTACCTTTTACATGAATAATTCCTAACTTTGCGATCAAGTTGCGGTTAGGCACAGGCCGAAACCTATA